>JAQPPZ010017034.1:1207548-2415096 GCA_028583015.1 Wollemia nobilis | reverse complement strand
ATTGTGCTCCATTTAGCACTAGCATTGAATGCCTCTCGATGTTGAGTGTTAGGAGATATCATTATATCTAACTAGGTGACACTCTTGGGTTTGGTGCAAACCTAATGCATAACAAAATAACATCATTCTCTATGGCTACCCTTACAACTATCTCTTCCAATGTGTCACCTACCTCCAACATAGAGTGTTGAAAGATAAGAACATTCACGATAGACCTTGCTTAAGGTTTTCATATCTCACTATCATCGACAAGGATTCCATTAACTAAATCTTCAAAGAGTTCGCACAATCTAATGGATATTGACATTAACCTATAATCCCTTCACTCTAAGTAACATACGATATGGACAACCTTTTTGGCTCATCTAAGTTAGCTTAGGGGTTAGGCTCCTTTTGATCATTGAAAGTTATGGTGAAAGTCTATGTTATTTATCACAAATCTATGCAATGGTACCCCATAGTGAGACATCCCTATGGATGTATGGATGTGAATATAATAACTTACGAAGATATTATATTTGGTGTTTGAAGCCAACATTCAAGACCTAGTAAGAGCCACTTCTCAACTTGCTTCTAAGAGGGTACTGTAGAGTGACAAAATGGTGCACCTAGCAAGGGAAAATGAGATGCATCTATTGTTCTACTTCATCTAAGCACTACTAAAGTGACACTTTAAGAAAGCATAAAATGGAAAGTATATGAAATAAATGGGTGGATCTCCTTATATTAATATAAATTTCAAATGTATGGTTACAAAATGTCCCATTTAGGGCTCTCAATTGATACACTCAATACAGTAATCAAAGGATCAAATTATTTCAAGAATCCAAGGCACACTTCTAGTGTCTTCCTTGTACTCACAATTAAAAGGAGGTGGATTTCAATGTTACCAAAAAGTGTTCTATCACAATGCTAACTTGTTTCTCCTTCCTCATGTTCTGTGATACCTGGATCTACTCACAAGAAAATAAAATCAATTAGTAGCATGTGCAGATTAAGATGAAATCGTGAAGGTACATGCATCAATAAGCTTGAAAGAGGAAAAGTGTAATAGAATATATAAAATTGCCCTAAATTTTACAAAAACTAAGTTTCATGCATATTATGTGTTATAAAAATAATCTAATTAAAAACAGTAATGAAATTATGCTCAAATTTGTGATCGTCCCAAGGTGAGCCATTCAAGGATAAAAAATACATAAATCATGATAACTAATCCAAAATAGTTCCAAATTACACAAAATTTGAATAGTAAACATATAATCTAGTATATAATAAACCTACACAAAAATAGTAACAAAATGGTACTCCAATTTGTGGCCATCCTAGGGTGGGACAATTAGGACTATCACAATTTGGTAGTCATCCTAGGGTGGGATGGCCAACAAATCTAATGGTTTTTTCCATAAATTCCTTCGGTATTTCATCCAAAATACTCTTAGGGGTACTATCATACAATTTGGGGATAATACTCACTCAAATGGGTTGGTTTTGTAAAAACATTATACCTTTTGGATCAGTTGAAAACCTCATTCGCTAGGTGGAGATCTCAAGGGAAAATGCATAATAGGATGGGGATAAATCTTAGTAGCACTTCATTGCGAATGTTGCAAAAAATCCTCTCTTCCAATTGAGTGGAAAATTGATCCACTTTATTTCCCAAGAGTGCATATGATCAAATAGGCATGCGAGACCATACAAGACAGGTGTTGACATTTATCCCAAGGTTGCCATGCATTGGAGGGTGAAGGTAGATCCCTTTTAGGCTTCCAGTTTGCAACTTGGCATGAGAGTTATGTGCCCTCATGCTTGGATGGTTTAATGGATGGGGTAAATAGTAGTTTTTGGGTGTCATTTATCCCTATTTTGACTTTCTCAGGGTCAAGGACAATGACCATACCACTGAGGGATGGTTGAATGTGTCCATCCCTGGGTAGTATGGACTTGAATTATGGCCATACTTGGGTGGGATGTCCATACCTACATGTATCAAAACCTCAAAAAATTAGGGTAAAACCTCTCAAAAGTGGTTAGGACCACTATATAACCACTTAGGGTTGCCCAAGGGGACCATATTGTGTCGATTAGCTCATGTCTTGGTAGTCTAATCGTATTGACATAATTTTAGTGTCTATAGATACCTCATATAAAAACCAACTAGTACTCAACTATATTCAAGCATGAGATATAATTTTCTTTTTATTTGTTATCATATGTAATAGTTAAATGCACAAAAAATAATGTAAATTTCTTTGCACTCATTTTCTTCTCATGCATATCCACCAATATAGTAATAAAATATCCATTCAATCATGAAGACATGCTTCTACCAATATGATGTTTATATTTTAATCCAAGCCTTTTATATCCATCGAATTCATATATGTGTAGCCTAAGCAAATCATAGTGTATAATCCATTTACTAGAGTATACATGACACCAATATAATCATAATTATATATAAATATGGAATCCCATAGAGAAGACTTTATAATCATATCATAGGCACAAAAGGACAAACATGAATGTAGTCATTTATCAAAGTTAACCTATTCTCCACATCTTTTACATAGGACTACATTTTACAAAGTGGGACTAGAAATGTCAACCTTACATTCAATATCCTACTAGCTTTAAAGCAAACTTTATAATAGCTAATAAAAAAGGCAACATACTACCATTAATTCTAAAGAACAAAATGCATGTTACTAGACATGGCACATGGATTTCAACACTTGTTTGTTTCAAAATAAACATAGTGATGAACTCAACACAAATACTTATCACAAAAATATGGCGAAGGAGAGGAACTTATAGTGTTATCTATTAGTTTTCTTTATTTTATTTCATATTAGCAATGGGATATTAATCTATTTGATAATAATTTACCTTAGCATCATGCAATATATTATGTAGGCTTAATATTATTGGAGATAATTTATCTTCATATCTTTTCCATGTTACACTTGATCTCTTGCTCACAACACGTTTATTATTCCTATTTGTTTGCATTTTCCTTCATCTATATGGCCACTTTAAGTGTTATTTATTATCTCTATGTATCTTTACCTTTGTTATTCCTCTTCC
The DNA here is from genome assembly GCA_028583015.1 of Wollemia nobilis. NCBI lineage: Eukaryota > Viridiplantae > Streptophyta > Pinopsida > Araucariales > Araucariaceae > Wollemia > Wollemia nobilis. Next base: position 2,412,009 of record JAQPPZ010017034.1, on the reverse strand, counting down.
CTTAATTTTTCCCTATCACCCTCAAATTTTTTGTGTCACCCATCCATTTTATATACTTTATTTTTCCAATGCTTTTTATGTAGGGTCAATCTTCCCTTTTTATAGAAGTACCTAACAGATACTAATTTTGATGATTGGTAGATGTGAATGAAAATAAAGGTTCATCCACATTAACCCCAGGGTGTTTCCTATTGATATATTACTAGTCCTTTTAGTTTCCCCTCAATAATTTCTACACCGTCAAAGTCACTCGGGGGTCACACCCGACCCTACCCACACCAAAATTATCAATTGGATTTTGGATACCCACTTCAGATTTTTGGTATGGTGGAGATTTGAACCTGGGACCTCCCTTGGAGGATGGCCCTCTCCTCTCCAACTCACCTACAAAACTTGGGTAAATTAAATTGTGAATTGAATTTAATAGATAATAAATAAATTAAATGAATAAAGGTTGAATATGAATGAAATTTTGGTGAAATCTAAAGATGATTGCTTAATTTAAGATTGAATATTTTGATTGCTTAAATTTATTAAGAAAATGTGCGATTAAATTTTTTGAAGAAATAAGAAATTCAACATCAAAATAATTTAATTGAATAACAAATTTTAGAAAATGGTTGGCTTGGGAAAATCATAGTGTAAGAAAACATACGAAGTGTATTATTTGAGGATAGTTAAAAAATTCTGGAAAATCTAAAAAAATGTACACAAAGTGTGATAGAATATTCTTGGAAAACTTATTTTATCATAGGTTAATTAGAGATTTTATGCAATACAATTCTTTGGTTAGTACTAGATATTCACATAAATTAATACTAATATAACTATGGTCATCCAACCATATTTATTTTATGTCATTTACTTTGCTCTATCACATCCCTTTTCTATTTATTTTTTCTTAATTGTTTGGAAGAGTTCAAATTATCTAGATTAGTTGGGAACTGGACCAAATACAAAACTCAAAGGGATTAAATACCTTCCTTATAATATTGAATTTGTGATCTTCTATGCATGTAAAGTAAAAAAAAACATGGATCAATAATTTATAGCTTTCCTAGTGGCACCTCTATATCAAAACCCAAGAAATGCATTGATTATTTCATAAAGAATATATAGATAAGTTGAAATCCACATATTTTTAGGGGTTCGAACTTAGATATAGAGATATAATATCATTCTTTCATCATATCCATAAAAAAGCTTATAGAAGATTCTAGATGTAACAAAAACAAGAAATATTATTTTTATCTACTTATTTTGGATTTAGGTTTGATATTTTTACACTACTACTATAGAATAATATTTTAGATATGTAAACATCCAGTAAATAGTGGTTCAAATTTACTCTATATTTAATAATCCATCATTTTCCACTTAGATGTGATCTTCTATAAGTTTGTAATATTTCAAGCTATAGATCTGTTAATTTTATATAAGAACTTATGGCTCATTTGTTAAGAAATGATTTAACATGTGTTGTAATTAGTGATTCACTAGATAGGTATTCAAATTTGTTAGACATCCCATGTATCTTGTTAACCAAGGAAATCTTCAAAACTCATGATCATAGAGTTTTAAATTTATGCGACCCAACATCTCATTTCTCAAACAATTTCTCATTTGACCAAACAAAGATAACAACTAACTAAAAACTCATTAAATCATCTATCCAAATATTAAATGGATAGGTGTTTTGATTAATAATATTCATCCAAAGAAATAAGGTTACTCTTTTTTTTATATTGATTTTCAACAATTCATTTAACATCCAATGATTTATTATTTCTAGATAAATGTGCATTCATTGGTTTTGAGGTATTGACACTAATATTTTATGATATTTCTTATAGATATATAGGTTATAAAATCTATAATAATTATAAAAACTATTAATGTTAATTCTAATAAAGAACCTTAATATTGTGATATTGATCTAATAACTTATGCTTTAATTATCTTCAAATGGTATAGCCATATCTTTAATCAATGAGGATTTACCCAACATTATAGTAACTTAATTAGGAGGGAACCCTCAAATTATGTAGAATATTCCTTGGATTATAATCACTTAATTCCCCCAACAACGAACATATACCCCAATGGAACAACCTATTTACCAAATGATATCTACCAATGATAGTATGACCAACAAGTACTTTATAGAAAATTGTCTCGATAGTCTCATTTGATTTAGTAGTAAAAAAAAATCTTTTGTGTAGAAAATCTATAAAAATCATATGGAAAAAACACCTATTCAAGAAATCTAGTAAACTCCTTGATTGAAAATAACTTCATTAGCAAAAAATCTATACTTGGGTATGCAATACAATCAAAGTGTAAAAATACTAAACCCTCAAAACATATGTCAAATCAAAAATTTTATCCAAATCAATTTGTTTTCCAAAATTTTCAATAAAAACCATTGCCATGTGCCCCATGCATGGATATTTTCCACTATAAAATTGGAAACTAAAAATAATATTTTTAATGCATTCTTTCAACCCTTAGGGATATATCATACAATTCTTTTCCACTATACAATTGGGTGGAATTGATCCACTTTATATCCCAAGAGGGCATATCATCAAATGGGCATGCAAGGCCATGTGAGGTAAGTGTCGCCATTTGTCCCAAAGGTTTCCATGCATTGGAGAGGGAAGGAATCTCCTTTTTTAGCCTCTAATTTGCAACTTGTCACGGCATTTATGCATCCTTGCACTAGCATACTTGAATAGGTAGGGTAAATAGTAGTTTTGGGGTGTCGTTTGTCCCTCCTTTGAATTTTTGAGGGTCAAAGGCCATGGTGGTCCCACCCAGGGATGACCACTAGTGGTCATCCTTGGGTGGGATGGTCATGAACTATGGCCATCCCAGGGTGGGATGACCATGCCTACATGGCCCAAAAATTTCCAAAAGTGGGGTAGGACCTCTCAAAAGTGGTTAGGACCACTATGTAACCTCTAAGGGTTTCCTAAGGTTACCATATGTGTCAGTTAGCTCATGCATTTGTATTCTAATTAGATTGACATGATTTTAGTATCTACACATCCTTACCCAAATCAATAAAAATTCCTTGCTTCACACCAAATTGGGGTAAGTATCCAAAGATAAAAATAAATAGTGGTCTTCACCACTAGAAAAATAAAAAAGTAAAATAAAAAGTGGTTCTCACCACTACCAAAATATCTTGCTCACCAAAAGAAACAAAAATGAGTAAATCCCTAGAGCAATTCAAAGATAAAAGAAAAGAAGGGAGTACTGAACTTGAACCCCTAGAATTCTTAGTATTTGACAACCATAAGGTAATCCTCAATACAGGTTGGGTGGCATCAAGACTACATAGAAATGGTGGTATCCTTATGCATGAAAATATGTCTATCACATTAGTAACTTGATTTTGTACAAAAAAATGTTTACATGCGAATGATCTAGCTTTTGGTAGCCTATATTGCCTAGTGGTCTAATCCAACTATGTACAAAACTCAAGATAATGATACTCACTGGATGATATTTAGTACAAATGATATACATCAATCTTGTTTGGCACTATGGTAACTTTATGTGTATCATAACAATGGACCCACATGCACACACATGGATATTGAATATCATGGTCATCCTAGAATATTTGTACCTTGACAAAAAGTCTTGCATAGTTGCTATACAACTTTTGACTAGATTGCTAGAGTTTTTTAGTCTCATGAAAATATCAAAAAAATTCTATAAAATTTATACAATGCATTCTATTACACACCATTTTATCACATGTTTGTTAGTTTACATGTTCACAATCCATTACATAGTCTGACGATAATGTCCAAACGAATAGAAGAATTTTGTATAGTCTATGGTGTTAGCATCTAGTGTGTCAAATAGTATTCATAATTCATTACACATATTAATAATTCATCCATTTCATTATGCATACACACATGTGCATATCATAAAATCACATCATATTACAATACATGTATCCATGATAAGCATCCATAGAAGTATCAGTAATGTAAACATAAACATTGCATACATCTAATAAAGCAGTAGGGAAACACATGATGATAATAAAAAAATTGTATATATATATATGGGGTAAAAATATACATCATCATCCAAAAAATTCCCATAGGCTACAATCGAGTGGGTCCTTAGACCTCAATCCCAAAAAGCTCCAAAGGTACCCATAAATCATTTGGTCACCCACAAATCTCCAAAGGTATCTATAAACCCTTTGGTCACCCAAAATTATCCAAAGGTATCTATAAATCCTTTGGTAACCCAAAAATTTTCAAAGGTATCTATAAATCCTTTGGTCACCCAAAAATATCCAAAGGTATCTATAACCTCTTGGTCACCCAAAAAGCTCCAAAGGTATATATAAATCCTTTAGTCACCCAAAAATATCCAAAGCTACTCACAAATCCTTTGGTCAACCAAAAATCCCCAAAGGTATACATAAATTATTTGGTCACCCAAAAAACCCTTAAGGTATCCATAAACCCTTTAGTCACCCAAACATATCAAAAAACAAAGAAAATGGGCTAAAAACCACCAAAATATGTCAAAATTGATAAAAAATTACAAAGGATCAATATTGAACCCAAATTGTTCATGTATGAATTGAAAATTCTCTACTTCACTCCTCAATAAGGCCATTGTGGTTGAACCACTCTATGGGAACGAGGAATTCAATTTTTTTCTTCTATGAAATATCAACAAAACCATCAAAACCCTAACAAAATTGATAAATTTTACAATGGATAAATCTGAAGGAATATCATTCAAGTAATATTGGTCAAGTGACTCATCACTTTCACCACTAGTCATGCCCTCATCGACTCGTCACTTGAGGGGGTAGTCATTATCATGTATTCATAATCAAAATCAACACTCAAACACTCAAAAGTGCAATTTGCATACATTCAAAATAATCATTACCATATATAAATTTTAAGCCTACATTGGGGTAAATAATTTAGCATCAATTCAACAAAGCAAAGCCTTGGTATCTTTGAAGCCTCGAGACACGTATCCTAGAATAGGCTAAATAAGGAACCAATATCAAGTTATCCTTGAAGCCTCGGGACACATATCCCAAAATAGGCTAAATAAGGATCCAATATCAAGTTATCCTTTAAGCCTCAGGAAATGTATCCTAGAATAGGATAAATAAGTAACCAAGATCAAGTATACCCTAAGCCCCTAAAACTGCCATTATAGTGTGGCTAAAAGGTATAGAAAAATCAAATCCTTCAATTATGTCAAAAGCAAGGATTCTAAGAATATATGCACTTTCCACAATGGAGGCATCTAAAGTTTGTTAAGTTACTAAATAACCTTAATAATTTGATATTTTATTCATATATTTTTGCTCCACGCTTTTTTTCACATAAAGCCTCCCAAAAATGGGTATTTATAGACACTAAAATCATGTCAATCGGATATGATTCCAATGATGACACTCTTATCGACACCATATGGCACCATTAGGCAAACCTTAGGGGTTAATTAGGGGTCCTAACCACTTTTAGAAAGGTTAACCCAACTTTTGGGAAGTTTTGTGCCATGTAGCCATGGTTGTCTCACTCTAGGATGACCATATTTCATGGTCGTCCCACCCAAGGATGGCCAAAGGCAACCATCCCTAGGTGGGATGACCACGGTCTAGAATCCTCAAAAATTCAATGGTAATACAAATGACAATCAAATTCTATAATTTATCCCACCCAATGACTTATGACATATTGGGAGCCTATCTAGGCCGTCATAACCTACAAATTGGATGCCCAAATTGGAGGCCTGTTCCACCCAATGCATTGCAAGGGTTTTAACAAGTGACAACACCTGCCTTGCATGCCCCAAATTGCCCCATCAGACTTGTGGCCCTCTTGGGATATAAATTGGAGTGACTCCATTCAATTTCAAAAAGAGGTCTTTGTAATTATTCACCATGAAGTGCTACTGAGATTCACTCTCACCTTATGCCCTCGTATTTACCCTTGGAAACTTCATAAATCGAAGTATTTTTCAAGGCATCCCCAAATACACACATACCTTTATAAATATATCCATTTCTATGAATCAAATCCCAAAATTTTATGACAACACCATTAGGATTATTCTAGACCAGATCCTAGAGGAATTGGTGGCAAAAATCACCCTGTTTGGTGGTCGTTCCCACCTAGGATGGTTAACAGTCCAAATTAACCCACCCAGGTATGACCATGAATTGGCATACAATTTTGAATAAGTTTTAATATAAATCATTTTTAGAGTAGTTTACATGCATCATAATTGAATTTTCTAAAGTTTCATTTCGGTTTGGACCTTCAATTAGGGTTTTTGTATTGATAGTACTAATTGTCCCACCCAAGGACAACCACAAATTCTGCTCACTATTTCATTTCCATTTCTACATAGATCATTTGTAAAGTAGTTAATATACATTATGTTAAGTTTTGGTGTCATTTGGAGTAGTTTTGAATTCTCTATTACACTCTTTGTATCCATTTTTGCATGCATTTAATTGATTTTATCTTAATACATACATGCTATTAACCAATTTCAATTTCTTGTGTTTAGATATAGGTATTCCAGCACATAAGGAAGGAGCTAAAAGAGTTGAATATGGATAGATCATCATAGTGGTAGCAAAAAACTACTATTTAATCATGACTATGAGGAAATACTAAAAGCACACCTTAATTTTATGAAAGGATTGGATCCTTCGACAATGTAATGCATTGTATCAATTGAGAGCCCTCAAGGGGACATTTTGTAACCACATACTTAACAAATTAATCAATATAAAAAAATCCCACATTTATTTCAAATATTTGTCACTTATTGCTTAATTTATTATCACTATTGAATGTTTGAATAGAACAATAGATGCATTTCATTTCTCTTTTCTAGGTGCACTATTTTTTCTACTCTACAATATCAAATGCCATATGATAAATTTATCTTAGGACACAACAATATTATACATCTTGACAACCTCGCACATAGTCTAGAGCACCTGGCTTTGAACTATTGGAATGATCTTGCATGCGATCCTTATGCTAATCCTAATCATATCCACTTTGTGGGAGATTATTTCACCACAACTATGATAGATCAAAGGATATCTCACATTTTCACTTGATCCTATAAAGAAGGTAAAAGTTTACGTACTATTCCATGTGATAATGAGGAAGGATATCAAGGTTCCCCTTATGAATGGACAACTTATGATGAATCATATTATGACATAGAACCTATTTATTCACCTAGTTAAAATGAGGAGTACAAACAGATCGTCCCATTAGATGACAAAGAAGAGTTATATCTTCCTATGTTCCCATTAACGCATCCTATATAGTGATAGCTTCTACCATTTAAGGAAGAGGCTCACCCCATTTAGCATTGACCACCTACAGTCATTCCACCTCCACCGTAACCACCTTCGCAAGTATTACGACAACCTCTTTTCAATAGACCTAACTTTCCATCCACTATAGATCATCCATCCATCCATCTATATGATTTCCATAGATCTTACTATGCCCTACCAAAAATCCCCAAAGGTAACCATAAACCCTTTGGTCATACAAAAATCTCCAAAAGTACCCATAAACCCTTTTATCACCCAAAAATCCCCAAAGGTACTCGTAAACCCTTTGGTCACCTACAAACGTCCCAAAGGTACCCATAAACACTTTGGTCACCCAAAAAGCCCCAAAGATACCCATAAAATATTTGGTCACCTAAAAATCCCCAAAGGTACCCATAAATTCTTTGGTCACCCAAAAAAAAGCCTCAAAGGTACCCATAAACCCTTTGGTCAGTCAAAAGGCCTCAAAGGTACCCATAAACCCTTTCGTCACCCAAAAAGCCTCAAAGGTACTCATAAACCCTTTGGTCACCCAAAAAATCCCCAAATGTACCCATAAACCCTTTGGTCATCCAAAAACCCCCAAGGTATCCATAAACCCTTTGGTCACCCAAAAAACCCCAAAGGTACCCATAAATCCTTTGGTCACAAAAAAGCCCCACAGGTACCCATAAACCCTTTGGTCACCAAAAAGCTCCAAAGGTACCCATCCCAAAGGTATCCATAAACCCTTTGGTCACCAAAAAAGCCCCAAAAGTATCCTTAAACTCTTTGGTCACCCAAAATTCCCCAATGGCATCCACTATGTCCATTGGCCAAATGTATATATATAAATTAGTCAAAATCTAAAACATCATAAAAATAGCAAATATACAAAAATATTGCATTATATTATATTTCATATTGCTACATTATACAATCACTTGAATTAAGCATACCCATCATTACATTTTAGAGTTGCTCATACATGTCAAGCACTAGGTCTATACACTAGCCATCCTTCAAAATCAACTTTGTCAAAATTCATTAGTAACACCCATCTACATTACAATTATCATTTCCATCCACATTTCCCACCTTTCGTATTTGTGTTTGTTTCCCTTGACCTAGTTATTTTTTTATAAGGCATCATTAGGGTTTTCGATCAATCAATCATATATAGTTTTCTTTTAAGATTTTGTAGAAAGCTATCCTGATTTTTAGAAGGTAGAGTCCTCGCTTTGATTGTACCTTGTATACGTCATAATCCCAACACATTTTCACATTAATAAATCTAATTTTTTGCAAAATGAAAGATGAAACCTACAAAGTGGTCCTTGTTACCCTAAGTAAAAAGTTTACCTTGCTCATCCCCCTAGCGCATGGTTCAAAAATATTGAGAATTGACAAAATGAAAAGCTCCTCCTACCCAAAGCAATAAAAATCCTTTGACCCACACCAAATTTGGGTAGTATCCAAAGAACAACAAATACAAAAGAAAAAGTGGTTTTAACCAATAACAAATTAATAATAATAATAATAAACAATGGTTCTCATCACTACCAAAATCCCTTGCTCACCAAACAAAAATGAGCAAATCCCTGGAGCAATAAAAAAATAAAAGAAAAAAAGGGTCTAATGAACTTGAATCTTTGGAATTCTTAGCATTTTATAACCATGAGGTGATCCTCATTATAGGTTGGATGGAATCAAACCTACCTAGAAATGACAGTATCCTTATGCACGATAATATGTCTATCACATTAGCAACCTTATTTTATATAGACTAATGATAGCTTGTGGATGATCTAGCTTTTGGTAATCTATATTGTCTAATGGTCTAATCCAACTACATTCAAAAATTAGGATCATGATACTCGCAGGGTGATATTTAGTACAAATGAGCTGCATAAATCATGTTTTGCACTGGGGTAAATTTATGCATTATTATAGCAATGAACTCACATGCACACACAAGGATATTGAATATCTTAGTCATCCTAGTATATTTATACCTTAATAAAAAGTCTTGCATGGTTAATATATAACTTCTGACTAGTTTACTAGAGTGTTTGAATCTCATGAAAACCTTAAGAACATTCTATAACATCTAACTATTCATTCCATACCATACCATTTTATCACATGTTTGTCAGTTTACATGTTCAAAGTCCATTACATAATATTATGATAATGTTAAAAATGAATAGATGAATTTTGTATAGTCTATGGTGCTAGCATCTAGTGTGTAAAATAGTATTCATAATTCATCAATACAAATTAAAAATCATCCATTTCATAATGCATACACACATGTACATGTCATCAACTAACATCATATTATAATACATGCATCCATGATATTGTATATATAAATACATTAGAAAGCCAATAAGCATACATAAATGCATATCATTGCTCACCATAAAAAGTAATAAAAAAAAATCAAATAATCATCACAAATTTCTAGTGAGCCTCGTATTCAATTATTTACCCTATAAACTTGGCGGTTGTAGCAAGTTGTGCTCCATGAAATCTGGAAAAATGAGTAAATTACCATAAGGCCATTTGAACCAAATTATTCATTGATGAATTAAAAATTCTCCACTTCAATCCCCAAAAAGGCCATTGTGGTTAGATTACTCCATAGGAACAAGGTATTCATTTCCTTTCTTCCATGAAATATCATCATAAACCACAAAAATCCTAACAAAACTAATAAATTTCACAATGGGTAAAGCTGAAGGAACCCCAATAAAGTCATATGGGTCAAGCAATTCATCACTTTCATCACAGTTCATTCCCTCATCAACTCGTCGCTTGAGGGGTAGTCATAATTATGAATTCATTATAAAAATAAACACTCAAAAGTTCAACTTGCATACATTCAAAAGAATTATTACCAAATATAATTTCAAGCCCATGTTGGGGCACATAATTAAGCACCAATTCCATAAAACAAAAGTCTTGGTCTCCTTGAATCCTTGGGATGACTCCCAAAATAGGCTTATAAGTGAAACAAGGAACCAAGACCAAGTATACCCTAATCCTAAACCTATATCGAATAGTGCAACTTAAAGGTGTACCAAAATCAAATCCTTAAAATGTGTCAAAAGTAAGGATTACAAGAATGTATGCTTCTCCCACAATGGGGGAATCTAAATTTTGTTGGGTTACTAAATAACCTTAATAATTTGATAGTTTAGTCATCTATTTTTTCTCTACACTGTGTTTCACATGACACATCCCAACAAGAGGTGCCTATAGATACTAAAATAAATTCAATCCAATTATAATACCACAATGCACTCTTATAAACACCATATGATCTCCTTGGGCAACCCTCAGGGGTTAAATAGTGGTCCTTCCCATTTTTGGAAAGTTTTACCCACTTTTGGGAAGTTTTGGGTCATGCAGCCATGGTCGTCCCACCCAAAAAACCACCAGTTCATGGCCATCCTACCCAAGTATGACCACCAAAAATCATCCCTGGGTGGGACAACCACCAAAAATTACTCCTAGGGGGGTGATCAAGCCCCTGGACTCTTAAAAAGTCAAGGGTGGGACAAATGGCAATCAAATTCTCCCATTTCTCCCACCCATTGATTTGTGACAGATTGAGGTGCGTCAATTCAATCACAAACCTACAAATTAGAGGTTCCAATCAGAGTTTTCTCCCACCCAATGCATGGTAAGATTTTTATAAATGGTAGCACTTGCATCGCATGGCAAAACTTGCCATTTTAACCATGTGTTATCTTGAGCTATAAAGTGGAGCCAATCCACCCAATTTAAAAGAAGAGTCTTTTGCAATATTTCACCATGAAGTGCTACCGAGATTCAATCCCTCTTTCATTGGTTATTTTCCCTTAAAATATCCATCAATCAAAGGACAATTCCAAGTGATCACAAATACACAAATCCATTTTAAAATCCACCCATTTCAATGATTTAGATCACCAAATTTGATGACAACACCCATAGGAATAGTTTGAACTAGATCCCAAAAGAATTAGAGGTGAAAACCACCAGGTTTGGTGGCCATCCCACCCTAGGGTAGTTAACAGTCACAGTTGGAACACCCAAGGATGTCTATGAAATTTACATCCAATTTCATCTATGTTTTAGTATAGACCATTTCTAGAGTAGAATATATACATTATACTAAGTTTTGGTGTAGTTTTGAGTAGTTTTGTACCTTCTATTATATTTTTTGCTTTTCATATTCATTATTGCAAGCATCTGTGTGACTTCGTTTCAATTCGCATATCCTATTAATGAATTTGACTTCTTTGTGTGTAGATCGAAGTATTTCAACGTGCAAGGAAGGAGCTACATGTTTGAATGTGGATAGATCATTGCAGCAGTACCAAAAACCCACTCTTAGGTGATTCATGAGTGTGAGGAAAGCCTTGAAGCACATCTAATTTTTTGAAATGGTTATATCCTTTCGACACCTTGTAATTATTGTATCAATTCAGATCCCTCAAGGGGATGCATTGTAACCATAGATTCTACAATTTTATTAATATAAAGAGGACCCCCATTTCTTTTATATATTTTTATCATGTTTACAATTAAATGTCACTTTTGAATGCTTAAATCAATAGGTGCGATTCATTTCCCTTTGCTAGATACATCATTTTTCTTCTCTATAGCACTAAAAAATACTTTGCAAGTGGTGGAGACTCTCATAATCCTATATATGAAATTGAGGTAGATTAAATTTGTTAGTCCTCAGGTAAGATAACAACGAACCTTGTTGACCAATGGTTTTAATTCTCCTTCTTCACCTAGTTGTCTCTTTCCATTTTCATTTTAGGTTTCTATTTTTTCAAAAAATCTGAAATAAGAATAGATTTAAAATTATTTGACATGTTTACAAATGGTCCCCAAAGCACACATTCATAATACCAATGATGCTATGATTATCACTTTAAATAGTGATTATAATCAATGATCAATTTTTAGAGTTTTTAAATTTAGAATTGTGATCTTGGAAAGGTTTTATACCTACAGCTAATACAATGCATCATTTGGACCAATGATTGCAATTTTATAGTTGTTACAAGTGTAACTCAATCATCGACTTATTTTCATCTACTATAAATACCTATTTCATCTTATCATTTACTTACCTTGTCATTACATTGTTCACTTGTTATTGATGGTTAATGCTAACATTCCTCTCAAGTTTTCTTCCTCTATTGTGACCATGATACACAAACTTCATGTTGTATTTATTTTTTTAATGTCCTTGTAGGTGCAACCAAAACAATTGATCATTGGCTCACTGTCTTGCACAAAGGAGGATGAGATGTTGTAAAAGGATTTGCAAACAAAGATTGAAGTTACCACTCGAAGACTAGTTTGCAAGGCACATTGAGTCCTCTATGCATGATATATTTTTTATATTGGTGATATTGCAAGCAAGATAGAATAGAAGTGGGTACACTACGATACTTATTTGTGGATGGTATGATCCATGATGCCTTAGATGTGAAGTATTTTATTTTATTATTTTAAAATTTTATCTTAGCATATGATTTTTGTAAATGATCTTGGTATAATATATCCTCAAATATTATCTCTTAATATTTATTTAAATTAAAATAATGCTAATTTTAATTATATAATTTTTACTTTATTATTTTGGTTTAAAATTTTTAATCTTGTAATAATTTTTATAATTATATAAGGTACATATTTTCCCTGCAAGCAACGCCCTCACTCCAACTATAGATTTCTTGAATGACTTTCTTAACTATAACTTTATGTAGACACCAAAATAACACCTATCCGATTATGTGACTGCAAACATTGATTGCATTGACACACACAGCCCCCATGGCAGCCCCCAGAGGTTAAACAGTGGTCCTAACCACTCTCACAGTAGTTTTGGAAGGTCAGAGGTCAATTTCACACCTTAAGAAACTTTACTGCATACTCGTTCCACCTAGAGATGATTACAAACTAGTATTCATTCCACCCAAGGACGATTAGCAATATTCGCTCCAGGGTGGGGCAAATAGTAGTTTTAACGGGCAAAAAGTCAAATATTGACAAATGGCAGCTCAAATCCACCACATAACTCTTCCTTCATTGCATGGGAGTGTGAGTGAGAATTTTTGAGCATTAGAGACAGTTACAGGGGCAGTCATGGAGCCCCTAATCAGGGGGGAATCTTCTCCCCCTTGGGAAGGCATGATTGCCAAGTGGCGCCTCTGCATGCTCAATCACCAGAGACCTCCACCTCTATGAATTGGTGAGTTTTCTCACCATAAAATATACATAGGAGGAGAATTTTGAGCAATGAAGTGCTGTCATTTTACTTCCACACACACCTTTTTGATTTGTGCCTTTCACATCCTTGATATATTTTGGAAAGGAGGTCATAGGGTGGTTATTGGAAGCACAAATTCGAAACCAAAACCTGAAATTTTGCCACAAAATCATGCCAAATTTTTTACAACACCCCACAAGAGGTTTTGGACCCATTCCAAGTGTATTGGTGCCGAAATCAGGCCCCAAACGATGGGCATCCTACCCCCGGGCGCCCCCCCACACTGCTGCAGTTCTAATCTCCCTGCCCCAAAGCGATTAGAAATATGTGGTATATTTCATTTTTTTAATTTTTGCATCTGATTCTATGCTTATTATATAGGTTTTCATTTAAATTTCACATCGTTTTGAGCAATTTTGATCATGTTTCTATCATTTCTCGCCTTTACTAACATGCAACTAGCATCATCAAATTCCTAGTGATAGAGGCCAAATTGGGAAAATATGACCTTCTGGGTCTCCCAAAAATACACCCATTTAACTAACCCCTAAATTTTTAGGTGATTTGGAGCTTCCCGAATGTGACATTTGGGATAGTGATTTTTGACACTTTGTTGTAGGTCAATTCGTCCCACCTTGGAGCGAATATGAATATGTGGTGAATTTTTTTAATATTCTTTTTGCAATGCCTTCTTGGTGATGTTTTGATACCCTTTTCAAGTTTTCAGTTCATTTGGATCTATTTTAGTTATCGTTTTATTTATATCTTTCATGCACTAATTGAAGGCATGGGGATTGCATGTTTCGTTTTATCTACAGGTGCTACTGACTGTTTCCTGCTTCCTTGAATGTAGGGTCTTAAAATCAGAGGAGAAGCAAAGATTCAAGACTCATCAATGCAAGCAGCGGTGATGTTTGGTCCACCCACTTTACATGTGGGCACGCGAAAGAAGGAATGACATTCTTTTGATGTGACGAAAACACATTTTTAACGCTCCTAGCCCCTAAAAATGGAGGAGACAAATTGTAACTGAGTTCTGAAGTGTATTAATAAAAGGGTTGTCTTCCATATTGGCTTTCTATTTGGTTTTGATTCATTTATGCCTCTTTCCTTTCATGCACTTCCAATTCATAGGATTTAGTGTTATCTTTTGTTTCGTTTTCATCGCATCTTGGATTTTCATTTTTGTTTTTATATCCTCATGCTTTCAGTGGTGATCATGGTGGGACGTTTTTTTTTGGTTACTTATTTTCTTAGGTAAATTTTTACTGCATGTTTAATTTCTTTCATGCAAAATAAAAAGAACCCAACACATCACGTGGCAATATAAACACCAAGGAGCTGGTCATAAAACCCCAACCCTTGATCAAGACCAACGGTGGATTTCATCACCACCTTGGCTTGAATTTTTGTATCCATAACCCCGATCGCTCATCGTTGCTAGACGTAAATCCTAACAAAAGCTGACCAAGTGTAGTTGGGATGATTCCCGATGCATGAGGATAAGTCTTCTATGGTAGGTGTCAAAAACGAGGTGATTCCCTTCCATACCACATACGTTCCACATACCATCTACTCTCACGTACCAATATTTTCCCTCATGTAAGGGCGGGTATATAGAGAGGTTGGTATATCGGCCAGGCAATGGCATATCAAAGGGGAAACCATTTTTGGGATTCATAAGAGCCATCATGTTGCATTTAAACATTCTTTAAAATATATTTCAAAACAAAAATAAAAACACACTAAACTAGATTTAGGGCACACTTTTAATCTTTGAACGAGATAATCATTGCTTTGTGTGTGTGATATTTAGGCCACATGATTATGTCATCCCTCCTTTACCCCCCATCACTTTTAGGAATAATAAGCCAAATACAAAGCACAAGGCTCTTCAAACAGGGCGAGCCAACTCTGCCTGCAACTTTCACATATACAAAACGGAGCATGAGGAAGACAATTACATTCCTCAAGAGTAATACATAGCATGGGAGCAATGCACCTCTGCACCTGCTATCTACCAGAATCACCTATTGACGCCAGAGCCTTGAGTGAATGCCACCAACCTTGATAGAGGGAAGAGACCTATAGAGATCTCAAATCATTACGATCGAGATAAATGTGTAGTAGAGGCATCTAGTCCTCCTAGACTCAATATGGTAGAATAAATTGACCTAGAAGTCGCTAGACATGTCACCCACCAAGCATAGATCATGCAGCTTGAGCAAGACCAACAACAGCTAGAGCATCTATATCGTCTTAGCAAAGAGCACATTCGACACAAAATGGGTGAGCTACTCCATAACACTATGCCTGAGAGGGTTCCAACCCCTCACACCCAAAGAGAAAAACCGTACAAGAGGCACAACCCCTTTGTATGATATAGGTCTCCATGACCTTACCAAGTGTTGCCTTTGAGATCTCCTAGACCTGAGCGGGAGGCCACTTCAAGGAACAACGATGGGCACCCCCTACGGGGACCCACCCATGGTTATAGGTCTCATCCAAAAACTCCTCAAGAATATTATGAGGAGTATGAGCAAGAAGAAGAGCAGTCCAAGATGCCCTACCAAGGCGGAGGGGCTGCTATCTGGACACCCCTCCATAGGCCTCAAGTTTCCCACAACCCACAATAGGAGCAAACTAGGGAGGAAGAAATTAAATATTTCGATGCATATAAAGCACTGTTAGAGCACTTGGAGTCTGTGGAGACCAAGAATTCTGGGCCCCAAAAGCCCACTTTATGCCAACTCCATAGCCATCCTGTGCATCCATCAGTGCTGACACCCCCTTACCCTGAAAACTTTAAACTACCTTAGTTAGAAATATTTATAGGGGAGGAAGATGCCCAAGAGCATGTGACTAGATTCCTGAGCCAATTCTTTGGCATTCAGAACAATGATGCTTTGTTGTTAAGAACATTCATCACCACATTCGTAGGCCCTACCTCGGATTGGTTCACTCAATTTCCAAAGCACAACATTAGTAACTTAGATCAGCTAGTGGATGCATTCCTTGAATGCTTTGCCTTTAACACCAAGAAGAAGGTGTCACTAAGCGACCTAGCCAGCCTCAGGAAGTATGAGGAAGAAACCATGGCGGCCTATGCGAATTGGTGGAGGAATCTGCTTTCCAAGCTACCCTACCTCCCTCCTATGTCTTACCTCACACAAATGTTCTCAAAGAGCTGTTTGAGATCGATATCTGTGCTATTACAGCTACAACAATATGCCACTTTAGAGGAAACTCTGGTACAAGCCAGAATCATTGAAGAGATCAAGATTTAGGATGGCGATATAGCCAAGCCAAAGAAAAAAGAATTGTCTAAGAACACCAAAACAAGGATCATGCAATAGAAACCCACTGCAGTCAATCAGGTTGCTATAAACATCCCTAATCCTACACAAGAAACATAGCCCCAAAAGGCTAACTATCAGGCGGTGCCTCTTAATAGTTATGACAAAGAAATTTAGGGGCAAGAACAAAATTAGCAGTGTCGCCATAGGCGACAATTCACACCGTACACAGAGTCCAAAGACTCCCTGTTTGACCGCTTGTCATTGGAAAACTTGATCAACCTACCCAAGATTCAACCCATAGATCCCAATGTGCCAAAACCTAAGGGCTATAGGGAAGACTTGTACTGCAGGTTCCACAAACGGAAGGGACATGACCTTAATGCATGTTGGAAGTTTAAAGGCTTGGTGTAAGACCTAATAGATAATAAGACATTAGCGGTGGATAACCCCATGGCACCAAGAAACCAAAAAATGGAAGTCTTTAAGGACACCTTGCCTACCCATAATGCATAGGCAAAGACCCTACAAGTCAATCAGGTCACATAGAACTGCCCCATGTAGGGGTATGTAGTTATGATCAGTATAGTGACTCGAAAAAAGAGGTACCCGAGCATAGCTACCCCCGTGGTATCTACAGGAGAGGTGCCAACAATGTCACAACCGCAATAGCACCTTACACCACCTCCTCTGCCTAGACTAGTGGCCACAATTTGGACCAAAATCACCCAGATTTTGAGGACCACGTCGGATAGGCTCTCCATCTACGAGCTCATAAAACAAACAACACCCCATCAGAAGGCTCTAATGGAGATACTAAAAGCCATCGAGTTGTAGCACCACTAAGTAAACTCCTTCAATAATTTTGTGGGACATGTCAAACGATGCACTGAGCAAGTCATCACCTTTTGAGAGGACGAATTGAAATCAGTGGCTAGTGACATGGCGGATCTGCCCCTACACATCATCGCGCGGGTCAACGGGATTCCTTACAAAAGGATATTGGTGGACATTGGCTCGTCCAGTAATATCATTATAATAGCGGCCTTGAAGCACCTCAAGTTGCCCGCATCTCACATAGTGGCCTCCACCTATACACTACGAGCATTCAATGATGCAATATGCTCAACAGTTGACACAATTGTCCTACCCATCCAAGTGGGACAAAACACTATACCTACATTGTGCCACATCTTGGAGGGTGATATGGCCTTTAACATCTTGTTGGGTCGGCCATGGATCAGGGACAGATCCATGGACATGAAGTGTGTCCCTTCGATAGCTCATCAGTGCTTAAAGTATACATTCGAAGGGCAAGTGCATGTAGTCCTAGTGGACTTGGAACCCTTCAAGTATTACAATGTGATGTAGTTGATGTCGCAATCAACCCTTCCATCAATGCATTTGGATTTTTAGTTAAATCCATCTAAATAGGGTCTGATTTTATAGGCATCCCTGTTAACAAGTCCATCAAATCCCTAGTCGGGTCCATCTTCATCATCTGGTCCTCCACCAATGATGCCACCTATGGTGGCCATACAGAAGGACAATGGGAAGAAACCTCTAGAAGATGTGCAACCCTTAGAAGAGGTACCGCCATCAGTATCAACCATCTCTACTAAGGAGATGCCTAGTAGAATGGAAGTCGAGGCTTCTAGTTCACCTTACATGGAGTGGACTGAGGAAGAACTTCCATTCCCTCCCCTTCAATCACCAACAATCACTATTGAAATGGCCAATACGGGCCTGGGGGAGTACCTGGTATGGAACATTTTAGCAACGCCCGCACTTGAGTCCATGTAGGACATGGGGAGACCTCGTCTCCCCATAGGCACTATTGTTCCTGTAGGCTACCCGCCAAACCAGACAAAATTTGTGTATGGGGGCCTTGATCATGGTATTGAATCTTGCATGCAAAATGACGAAGATGAAGAGCCTTTTATCGAAGATGTCAACTATTTGTCCAACCCATAATTCACTCGAGATACCTTGTCCAATGCAATTGGAATGGATATGGGTTAGGCGAGATATGAGCAAGGAGTGTGTGTCCTTTGCCAACCAAGATACCAAATTCCATATGACAAATCAGGGGTAGGGTTGAAACACCCTCTACCCTTGGACATCTTGGTAGAAAACATGCAAGGCCTAGGGATATGCAACAAGGGGGTATTGGCATTAGATCCATATGCCAACCCTAACACAACATATACACTGGGGGATTATCTCCCATTATTGAAAACCAACCTTGTTGACCTCAACAACCTTTGCCCTTCGCTTGAGAGAGGAGAAATTTTGAGAACTCACCTACAACAGAGGTATAGACAAGGTCAGGAAGGATCTTCCAAAGATGAGTTAGAATATGAGGTAGCACCATGGGATCACTTCGAATCGAATAGAAATCACTCACAAGTTACCCCCATGGATGATTATCAAGAAAGCCTCTTAGCAATGTTCCCTTTGGATGCTCCAATCGAGCAAGTGCCACCTCAAGAAAATTAGGTCCCCTCATAGAGAGTGGAACAACTCCAATGGGGCCAGATCAATTTTCTCAAGCAAGACGAGCCTTGAATGTCGCAAAAAGTTGTTGGAACCAACAAAGGCCTTTGGATCTCTTATAGTGATTAGGAAGATGAAACTAAGATGACATATCTCAATCACATGCGATAGATGCAGCAATAATACCCCCTGGATATTGATGACATGTTTGAGAAACTAAACATAGTTCCAAGGCATGAGTGGCACATAAACCCAGCGCAGTGGGACAAAGTTTTGAATCTACCACTTTAGGCATATGGAGAGCACCTACCACCCAGAGACCCTATAGAGATATCAGTTTCAAGTGTAGACCCTATCCTCCTATCTACACATGGGGCCGATCCATTCATGCCAATACCACCAGATCTGGATTCGAAGTACAAAGATCATCCAGAATGTTCGAGTCATTACACCCATGGTAATGGAGACCAAAATTATTCCATCAACATGATCTCCATTGACTTAACTGCCCTCATCCATAATTCGACCGATCCAACATAGTCATTGTATCTAGACATAGATGCCATAGACGGGATCACGTCAATTCACCACCATCCCCATCGTAGTACTAGCCTTTCGGTGAGATGCTTCATTTCACCTTAGGGCCAACTCAGGATATCTTCCATGTTGAAGAGAGACCCAAGGTTCCTAACGATGATCTAAACTTAGCAAATGATATCCACTTGATCCCAACTCCACACCAGTTGTAGAACGGATCCCACATGTCGATCAAGGAGACGACTGACGTAGACATCGGCTTAGATCCAATGAATCCATAGATTATCAATATGGGGGTAAGTCTATCCCCTAAAGAGCAAGCCGACTACATTACCCTTCTCAAAGAGAAGAAGGAGGTTTTTGCATGGTCCTACAAAGACATGTCGAGGCTAGATCCATAGCTAGTCACACATAATCTAATGCTTGATCCGATAGTCAAGCTAGTTAAGAAAAAACTATGCAAGATGCACCCAAAAGTGGCCTTAATGGTCAAAGATGAATTATAAAAACTATTGGATGCACAGTTTGTCATGGATTACCCATCATGGTTGTCCAACATGGTGCCTGTCAAAAAGCCTGATGGGAGGATTCGTATATGCACTAATTTTTGAGATCTAAACAAAGCAAGTCCTAACGATGATTTCCCTTTGTCGAGCATCGACGCATTGGTAGACACTACAATGGGCCACGAAATGCTTTCCCTCATGGACGATTTCTTGAGATACAATCAAATTCGTATCAATCCCCAAGACCAACTAAAAATGACATTCACAACACCTTGGGGGACATTTTGCTATAATGTCATGCCCTTTGGCCTTAAAAATGTTGGTGCCACCTACCAACATGCCATGACGTACATCTTCCATGATCACATGCATAAAACTTTGGAATATTACATGGATGATTTGTTGGCCAAATCTCTTTTGCACCCATATCATCTCGATGACTTAAGCAAGATCCTTGATCACCTCATGGAACATAAATTCAGACTGAATCCCAAGAAGTGCGTATTTGGCATTACATTTGGAAAACTCTTGGGTTTCATAGTCTCAAAATGAGGCATCAAGGTGGACCCAAAAAAAGTCAAGGCAATCCTTGAAATGTTTCCCCTAACTACCATCAAGCAGCTCAAAATCTTGCAGGGTAAGGTCATATCAATCAAGCACTTCATAGCATAGCTATATGACAAGTGCCAACCCATGAATAAATTATTACCCAAGGGGGTCGCATTTCACTGGGATGATGAGTGCCAGTCAGTATTTGACGACATTAAATGATACTTGGCTTCGTTGCCAGTATTGGCACCACCTAGACTAAGAGTGTCATTATACTTATACATCTCAGCTAGTAAGGTGGTACTGGGCACCATGCTAGCCCAAAAAAATGAACTACACAAATAATAGGCTACTTACTATCTTAGCCACACGCTGGTCAGTTATGAAATTAACTATGCATACGTTGAGAAGCTCTGCTTGGCAGTGGTGTTTACTACCAAAAAGCTACACCATTAAATGCTGAGCAACAAGATGTATGTTGTGTCTAAGGAGAATCCATTGCGGTACATGATGATTCGTACTTATCATAGTAGTCACATGGTGAAATGGATCATGTTGTTGACAGAGTTTGACATAGATTTTATTGGACAAAAATCCATCAAAGGTCAAGTCATAGTCGATCAACTAGCAGAGGCTCCTCTCGAAGAAGATCAACCTCTGATCATAGAACTACTTGATGATGGGGTCTTCCATGTCTCAGAATCACCAGATTCTGATGAGCCTGAGTCACAGGCCGACATAACCCTATTTTTTGATGGTTCTAAATGTGAGCAAGGGAGTGGAACGAGAATTGTATTCTTCACACCACAAGGGGCTCCAATGCCTCTGTCATTTAAATTAGATTTCCTGTGCACCAACAATAATGCAGAATACGAAGCCTTGCTCATAGGTTTTTAGAAAATAATCATAATGAACATCAAACGATTGAACATCAAACGATTGAACATCTTTGGTGATTTACTATTAATTTTCAACCAAGTCAAAGGGGTATTCCAATGTAAATGCCCAGTTCTATAGGCCTACAAAGCCCTTGTGGACAAATTCTTGGCAAAGCTTGAATGGTACGACATCGAGGCACTCTGTCGATCATCGAATCATTTTGTGGACACTATGGACTCCTTGGGGTCACTAATCCTGCAAGACATTTTTGGTGATATGAAAACCATTCAAGTCAAAACACTATCGCAATCAGTGATGGAGCGTGCAAGCTCTGACTTAATGTTAGGAATCCACTTGATTCAGATTGAACCGTCCCCGGACAAGTTCTCTCGAATCCATGATTGTCTAAATCATGCCAACTAGGGGTCCTTGTTCTCCCCTACTCCCCTTAATAGCAACACAATGCTATTCTTACAAGTTCTTTCCCACTTAGCTTTTGCTAGGGATGAACTTCAAGAGGGATTGGTTGTTCAGACTGTCGAGGTTTTCGATCAGCAGGATTGGTATACATCCATAAGGGACTACCTCAAGTTAGGTAACCTCTCGCTTGGATTGACACATGCCACAAACTGATCATTCAAATAGAAAGCGACAAAGTATGTCTTGTTAGGAGACATTTTGTACTGTCAAAGCTATGAAGGAATTGTCCTTCATTGCTTGGACCAATAGGAGTTCTCTTGGGCGATCACCCAAGCGCACGATAGTACATGCAGTGGCCACTTTGGTGGTATGGCCATCGCAAAGCACATTCTCCACATGGGCTATTATTGGCCATATTTAGAGCAAGATTGTTGCGTGTATGTAAGGAAGTGCGTGAAGTGTCAACACCATGCCAATTTGACACACGTACCTTCTTAGGACTTATAGCCGATCCAATCGGCTTGGTAATTTTCATAGTGGGGCATAGATCTAATAAAAAAGATCTCCCTTGCATTGTTAGTTCATCACACATTTATCATAACGGCTACAGAGTACTTCATCAAATGGGTGGAAGCAATTTCGCTTACCTCTATGACTAGAACCCGCATTTCGGAGTTCATTTTACATAATATCATATTTCATTTTGGTATTCCATCCAAGATAATCTCGAATAATCGGATGTCATTCAATAACAAAGACATGCGTGCTTTGAACACAAAGTACAAAATTCAACACAATTTTTTGACACCCTATTATCCATAGGCAAATGGGCAAGCAGAGGCGTCAAACAAAATGCTAGTTGACATCCTTAAAAATATAGTCACTAATAGTCATAAGGATTGGCACATTTAGATCCCACTTTCCTTGTGGGCTTATCGCACTAGAATTTGGATGCCCACTAGGGCAATTTCGTTTTTGCTTGTGTATGGCTCTGAGGCTGTCATGCCTCTCAAGTTGGAAATTCCTTCCCTACGCATATCAATGTAAGAGTTCATCGATGATGACGCTGCACGACATGCCCGGTTAGACCAACTGACATTGCTCGATGAATGACACGTTAATACTCTCAAGAACTTATGTATCTATCAAGAGCGACTTAAGAAGGCATACAACATGAAGGTTCACCTGAGGGACTTTCAGGTTGGTGACCTAGTCTTAAAAGAGAACCAGCAAAATTCTAACTTGCCACCCCATCTAAGGGACAAGTTCATGGTAAATTGGTTAGGTCCTTATGTCATCGATAGTAAAATAGGACTTGGAACATACCGACTCGCCTCTCTTGATGGAATCAAGGAACCAGAACCCTTAAACATCAATCATTTGAAGCCATTCCATATTTAAAAGAGCCATAGCCCAAACCAAAAGCTCCAAGGATTATCATAATCACTTGGTAAAACCAAAGCTCCAAGGATTTTCATAATCACTTGGTCAAATAAAAAAGCTCCAAGGATTTCTGCAATCGCTTAGTCAACCCGAAAATGCCCCAAAGGTGCCAATTACCCCTTTGGTCAAACCAAAAATCTCCAAGGATTCCCACAATTGCTTGGTCAAATCCCAAATTGACTAATAATATTCATCCAAAGAAATAGGTTTACTCTTTTTTTTAGATTGATTTTCAACAATTCATTTAACATCCAATGATTTATTATTTCTAGATAAAGATATCTAATATTATAAATTATTATTTTATATATATAAAGATATAGATATTTGGTTAAATGTTATATATTGATTTTTTTAGAGACATATGTTGAAACTATTATAATATCAATAATTTAAATATATATTTTATATAATAATTTTTTTATAAATCTAACAATTAATCTAAATTTCATACTTGTATAGTTGTAAACTTTTTTTTTAAATAAATGTTCCCAATGGTGTTAGTAAGAGGCGAGAGGTTTTTTATATTATTATATAGGAAAATATGTGGCATCTCATCATTTTTCTACTATTAGTTAGGTTTTTAAAGATTTTTTTTTAATTATATAAGAAAATTTGTAAAAACTTTTTATTTACTATTAAGTGGTTTAAATTGTTGAATTTTTTTTGAAATTGTTACGATAATTTTTATTGGTGTTTTAGGATTATAATAGTGGTCATTCTGGTTAATAGAGGAGTCGAAACTGTACTACCTTTGTTTATTTTTAAGGTTTGAATCTAGATCTCCTTTTAATAAACTAAGATTTCCTTTTAATAAACACCAAATTTAAATTTAAATTTAAACTTAATTTTTTAATAAAAACTAGTAAAAAATACAGATTGAAAGTTGGCTAAACAAGTAACAATCCTTCCCGCTTATATATTCGGATTGAAGAGAAAATAGAGACGTCTTGTTTCTTAAGAAGAACATTTTTAAAAATTAAGATTATACTAATATTTTTTTTTTAATGAAAAAGCCAAAATTGTATTAATAAAGCTTAATCATACAAAATAATGTGGGTGGGATTAACACACCCCAATCAACCAAGAGAAACTATTACAATTAGGAAGAAAAGTCACACTAACTATAACAAACATATCACCTAACATATCTTTGTACATAATAGCAGGAATCAGCTATCAGAAAACATAAGAGCAACAATCATGTAGAAAGAACTGAGACCAGTGACGAGGAGTTGCAGATCCATGATCCCAGGGAATTCTGCCAGTGGTTCATAAGTTGTCGAAGGTACTGAAACTCCATGTTGACTTTCTTAATTTGGGCAAAAATCTGCAACAAGCAATCATAGAAAACCTCATATTTATCAGACAGTGAAAAATACAAAGAGGATTCTTGCTGGGAAAAAATAACTTTGTTGCGGGTTTTCCATATGTGGAAGAGAATAGCAATTCTGAATATATGCCAAACCACTAAAAGATTTGTGGAGAACTGAAGAGGGTTGCCCAATAAGATATGCCTCTAGGAGCATGAACCAGCAATAAAAGGTCTGAAAAATGAAAGAATCCAAGACCAAGCCTGTCTAGCCCGAGAACAATCCCAAAATAAATGAACATAGTTTTCCTCCTGACCATAGAAATTACAAGAGACATCATCAACTCCCAAGTATTTCAGGTGCTGACCAATAGGCAAACCTTGAAAAAGCACACTCCAAGAAAAAAAAGACTGCTTTGGTTCAATATATTTGGCCCATACAGTATGAAATCGAGATGTCCAAACAGACTGAGAAGAATTTAAATTCCATCTTCCATTGAGCATGGCTGCCATAGGAACTGCAGGGGAAATCTAGGAATAACCCAAACAGGCAGAATACTTAAGCAATGAAACATGTTTAGGCCATTCCCAGTCACACCACCATGGCTTTTGAAAATGTCTAGACAACTTGGACCAAACACAAAAGGGAGTGTGATCAATAACAGCTTCATAAGTGGATCTATCCTCTTGTTTCAAACCATAATAGTGTTTAAAATCTTCCCAAGGGATCCAATTCTTAGTATGAAAGGAAAAAAAATCAGAAAGTAATGCAATTCCTTTTTTATAAAAGCATTGGGCTCTAACCCATTGCACTTGTGCTAGTGGCAAACCTTCATAAGAAATAGCCTGAGACCACCATACATTCATAAAGGAGATAGAAGGGCCAACTTTCCCACCAAAGCCCTTCCAGGATAACCAAGGTTTGAGAGCTTCCCAAGCTTTCCAAATGCTTTTAGCCACGAAGGACCCTGAAATCTTGACAGGAACAGGGGCAGTAATAAGCGTATGAAGATTGAGGCCTTTCCAAACTTTTTTGCCCAAGGGAAGCCCAGAAGAAATGCAATTTCTAAGTAAAATTTTCCAAGCCTCATCTCCTTGCAAAGAACGAGTTATCCATTTGGCACATAAAGCATAACCTTGCTTTTGACAGTCAAACAAACCCATACCACCCGAGTGCTTAGGAAGACAACAAATATCCCAAGCAACTCCGTGAAATCCTCTTTTACCAACAGCATTAGACCATAAAAAATCCCGAAGAAGTTTTTCAAGTTTCTTGTAACAATTCTTGGAAGGAACCCAACAAGAAGAATAATAAACATGTGTAGAAGCTAAAAATTTAGAGCAAATTTGGAATTTACCTGCAAGAGACAACTTTTTAGAAGTCCAATAAGCTATCTTTTTATCTACCTTTTGTACTACATATCCCCAAAGTTGAGCAGGAGATCCCTGAAATCCAAATGGAATGCCCAAAAATTTAAACATCTCACTCAGTTGTATCCACTTCCATTGTTTATCAGATAACCAGGGAGGAAGGGGTTTCAAAGATTGTCTGAAACAAGATGTTTTTCTCCATTGAACATTAGACCCTGAAGCTAAACATAAAAGCTCAAGGCAAGCTAAAGCATGAGAAACAAAAATCTCATCTTCTGATAAAGTCAAAAAAGAGTCATCAACAAAATGACCATTAATCAACTGTTGAGAAGAGTGAGGTAGGGAGATCCCTTTAATAAGCCCTTGAGATGCTCTATGTGCTAGTAGATAACCAAAAGCCTCAGCTGCCAAAATGAATAGAGAAGGTGCTAAAGGGCATCCTTGTCTTACTGATCGAGCTAAAGGAATACTTTCAGATTGAGCTTTATTAAGAGTAAGAACAGCAGAAGCATCTTGAAACAACATTTGAACTGAATGAATAAAATTATCTCCAAAAACTAAAGCCTTAAGCATAGCTAAGATGAAATACCATTCAATTCTGTCATATGCTTTTTCAAAGTCAATCTTAAGAAAAAGGACATCCTGAGAAGAAGCATTAGCCCATTTCATACCTTCCCAGACAGCAATAACGTTATCTAAAATATACCTGCGCTATACAAATCATGTTTGCTCTGGTCTAATAATAAGAGGAAGCAAGGGTCGGAGTTTCAAAGCAAGAGCTTTGGCAATAATTTTATAGCTAACATTCAAAAGTGTAATGGGCCGCCAATTAGTGATAATCTCGGGATCACCTTCTTTAGGGATGAATTTAACATTACCTTTGTTGATAAGTGATCCCAGAGAGCCATTAGAGATTGCTTCCTTATACACATTGAGTAAATCTGACCCAAGCATGTCCCAAAACTCCTTATAAAACTCACAAGGAAAACCATCAAGACCAAGTGCTTTATCATTGGCCATATGAGAAAGAGCAGATTTAAGATCCTCCAAAGTGAGAGGAGCATCACAAACATCCCTTTGAGTTGGAGTGAGCCTAGAAGGGATGGCAGCACAACATTCATCAAGAGCCTATTGTCTTGCAGGAGTTAAAGGTTGTGAAGCAAAAACATGTTGATAATGTCGGACAAAAGCTGTAGAAATATCTTGCAATGAAGTAAGTCTGACACCATCCACTTGTAAAGCTTGAAACTGAGTAATATTTGGAGGAGGGCGTAGCCTTTTAAAAAATTCTTTAGACACTCGATCACCCACTTTAAGCCAATGAAGGCGAGCTCTCAACTGAGCACCTTTAGCTTCATAAATCTCAGCTTTTTTCATCTCATG
The DNA here is from genome assembly GCA_028583015.1 of Wollemia nobilis. Classification (NCBI taxonomy): domain Eukaryota; kingdom Viridiplantae; phylum Streptophyta; class Pinopsida; order Araucariales; family Araucariaceae; genus Wollemia; species Wollemia nobilis. The sequence goes on along the minus strand of JAQPPZ010017034.1, from coordinate 2,384,180 downwards.
TCGGATAGAAGCTGCAAAGGCTTGAAGATCGGAATTAAAAGGGTCAGACTCCAATCTGACAGAGACTCTAGCAAGCTCAGATTTCAAAACCATATTTGATTTTTTTCTTCTTCTTGCAACTTCAACTCCCAGAGTTCTTAGAAGAAAAGTTGTTCTTTTGATGGCATCATTCCACCACTCGATCCAACCAGAAGAACCTGAAAGCCTGGGGATAAGATTCCAGATTCTACAAATATGGGCTTTCATTGCTGCACTTTGAAGAAAGGAAGTATTAAAATAGAACTGGGATTGAAATTGGCTAGAAGATTGAGAATGAGACTCAACAGAAAACAGAATGGAGGAATTATCAGAAAGTGAAATATCAGAAATAACAGAAATAGTAGGCAAAGAAGGGGACAGGCGAGCCATATGAAAAGAGGAACTCTCAGAAGTCATACTAATATTAATAGAATGGCTACACCACTACACTACACCAAAAATTTTAATAGAATGGCTGTTCCGAGTGCTCACCGCCTATAGTTTTTGCAACATCTGGGTTTTTAATATCTGGCTCTGCAGGCAAATCTAGCTCCGCTGTGCCTGAAGTATGAAGTAAAACACCATCAATAATAAATAATTTTTTTTTAAAGATGTGCATATATTTATGTGTGATAATAATATATAAAAATAGAATATACGTATCTGACGACAATGCCAAACAACTCACCGGAAGGAGGAGCAGGTTGGTCTTCGTCAGCTGTAGTAACCCAACAAAAGTTTTCAAAACCAGCGAAAAAATATTATATAGCCGTTAGTATGTACAACAGAGAAGATAATTTACAAGTGAAACGAATATATTATTAAGAAAAAATTTTCGTTAGAAGATATTGTAATAAACCAGTTAATAATTTAAGAGTGTTAACGTTACTCGATATTAATAAGAACCAGTAATCCCACATAAACGAAACAAATAACTGACTGAAAATACCCACACATGCCGCGATGGAAAATTACAAATAACAAAAAGAAAAATGAAAAAAGAGTTTAATCCTCGAACCTTTTTGAGAAGGGATGAAAAATACTCTAGCGGGTGTCAAAGCATTGGGATCCGAAATGTTATCGTTATTATGCTGCTCATTTCCGTCTCAAATATCTGAGTTATCTCGGAAAGGCTATCATTTTCGGTGGCTGCATATGAAATAATTGAAGCCCACGCAGGTATAGCGCAGCCACAGCCCAAAGCTAGCTCTACGTCATCCCCACTAATGTAATGTTGATTTAACTGGTATCCCGTCCATGCTGCGTAGCCAAAGTATTTGTCTGAGATATCCTTTTCATCTAACCCCACGTCCGAATCCTTCATGGTGTATTTCAGCCTGTAAAAGAATCCTTTTACATCATGGAAAATTGAACACGTACAAAGAATTTTGGCCAAATAGTCAGACTGATCGGCGCTAGGAAAAGGCGTGATTTCATAGCTATATATGTCTAACCTGAAGCCACATAATAAAGGGAGTCACTAACATTTCTGAGATAAAGGAGAGAATTGCAAGTCTGTACGTCGGAAATATAGGAGCAATTTAGGGCCTTGAGGGTGAAGAATTTAAATTTCTTTTTCTGACTTCCGTCGAAGTCTGGACATCGCGGACTGCGCTCGGGCTGCAGCGCAATGCGACCGTCGGGGGCACCGACAGACTGGACGTCGGGAGCGCCGACGGACTTCGCCCAAAAATGGGCAAAGTGCAGACGTCGGGGGCATCCATGGACTTCGCCCGAAAATAGGTGAAGTTTGCACTTCGGGGGCACCGACGGACTTCGCCTGAAAATGGGCAAAGTGCGAATGTCGAGGGCGTCGACGGACTTCACCCGGAAGATGGGCGAAGTACGAACTGCGCTCGACTTCAGACTTCGCTTGCGCACTCGGGCTGCGCTCGGATCTCGGGCGCAGTTGGGTTGCGGCAACAAACTTGAAAACCTCTTCCGACTTGGCCAACTTTGGCACTGGAATATTTCCTGCTCGGAAGGCTTGCGCGGCTGCGGCAACTACTTGCTTGGCTGGGAGGAGAGAAACACGGAAACTGTGATCTAAGTCTCGGATCTGAGCTCTAACTATTAGAACCCGAACACAATCTCTCTGAGGTGATTTGTATAGAGAGCAAGAAACTTTAACACATAAATGACTGCAAACCCTAAAGATGCCTAAAACACGCAACAAACTTTATTCATATGAAATGGGGGTTATAGAAGTCCTCAACTGAGGAAATAACATCATCTGCAGACAAAGTTGCAGGATAAACTAAGAGGAGAAATGTCGAGACAGTTGCTCAAACATTAATCAGATGAGCCACACTGCACACTGAAATGCTCTTCTCACTTTCTCTGCTCTTCTTCTCCTCTAACTACCTCTTTGCTCTACTGCTCCTCTGTGCTCTCTTGCACTACTGCTTTCTTCTGAAATACCCGAATTGCTTTATATAGCCGCGAGGAGAGGAGGATAAGGTTTATCCTCTGATAGGTTTTGATAGCTCCTCAACTAGGGTTTCTAACCAATCGTCGAACTAGCATTAAATCACCGAATAGGCATTAACTTCTACGACGATCAGATCTGTCAGACGTCACATCTGTTAGAGGGTAGGTGCAATGTCATGTCAGACCTTTTTTTTGGGATCCCCAACTACGCGAGCGCAGTCCGACTTCGCCCATATTTGGAGCACAGTCTGGCAGAGGCGTGAAATCTTGGTTAATATTTCTAACACCCTCCTTTAAGCATGATTTCACGAGTGCTTTGACTCCAAGATGCTCTCGCAATCTATTGAAGTCTTCCTCCTTCAAAGGCTTCGTGAAAATATCTGCCAGCTACTCCTTAGATCTGCAAAACTACAATTGTACTTCACCAAATTTCATCAGCTCTCTGATGAAATGATATCGGATGTCGATGTGCTTCGTCTGGCCGTGGAAGATAGGATCCTTTAAGAGCACGATTGCAGAGTTATTGTCGCAAAATATTATTGTCGCTGCTTCGGGCGGATGATGTAGTTCACACAAAACTCTTCTCAACCAGACTACCTAGTAGGTGGCTGAGGTGGCAGCAACGTACTCTGCTTCTGCTATGGACAACGCAATGATGGATTGCTTCTTGGATGCCCATGAGACTGCCCTTGATCCGAGATGAAAAGCATACCCGGAGGTGCTCTTTCGATCGTTGGTACTGCCAACCCAGTCACTATCTGTGAAGCCGACCAGCTCCAACTGGTCCTATCTGGCATAAAATAGTCCATGGTTTCGCATCCCGTTGACATAGCGCAAGATCCTCTTGCCTGCTTGCCAGTGCGTGTCCTTTGAAGTCTCCATGAAATGATTGATCACACTGAATTCGAACATCAGATCTAGCTGAGTTGCAGTCAAATACATCAAACTGCCAACTAGCCTCTTGAACAGGGTTGGATCAACATTCCTCCTTGAATCCAATTTGCTTAGCTTCAAACCTGTGGCTCCAGGTGTGATGGCAGATTTTTTGTCCTCCATATTGAACCTCTTCAGGACATGCTTCGCATACTTGTCCTGAGAAATGAATATGCCATCTGCCGATTGGTCAACTTCAATGTCGAGAAAATACTTCATCAGCCCTAATTCTGTCATCTCGAACTATTTCTTCATGGCTATTCTGAACTAGTCAAACATGACATTGTTGTTGCCAATATAAATCAAATTGTCCACATACAGGTAGACGATAATGAGCTCACCTACTTCATTTGTGATCATGTACAGGGTGTGCTCATATGGGCATTTGACAAACCCATTCTCCTAAAAATAGCTATCAATCTGGTTGTACCAAGCTTGAGGCACCTACTTCAAACTTTACAGGGCCTTCTTTAGCTTCAGGACTTTGCCCTCCTAGCCTTCAATTTCGTAACCTGGTGGTTGGTCTATGTAGACCTCTTCCTCCAACACTCTGTTGAGGAAGGCTGACTTGACATCCATCTGGTACATCTTCCAACCTTGTTGGGTTGCTAATGCCAGGATCATCCTGATTGTGTCAAGTCGAGCTACAGGTGCATATACCTCATGGTAATCAATGATTGACTTTTGCTTGTAACCCTTCGCCACCAATCTGGCTTTGTGCTTGTCAATGTCTCCTTGGGCATTGAACTTTGTCTTATACACCCACTTGACCCCAATGGTCTTCTTCCTTGCTGGAATATCTATCAGCTACCATGTCTCTTTCTTTTCAATGGCTGCTATCTCTTCATCCATTGCCTGCACCCACTTCTGATTCTGACTTGCATCTTCAAACTCTACTGGATCAACTTCAGTAAAGAATGCAAAGTCAGAGTACTCTTCATCTATGTGGGTTTGGGTTGCCTCATATATTTCTTGCAATCTCCTTGTCTTCGCTAGCGTTGCCAGGTTTTGGATTCTACTTACACATGGAGGCGACTGAGATGGAGTGGCTGTGCTATTACTGGCACCGCTATTGCTGCTGGAAGTTGCAGGTGGCTACACACTTCCTTCTTCCAAGTCAACAGACTGTACTACTGCTGGCTCTGGTTGGCCAATCTCTGATTTCTCATTCGAAGCTTGATCTTCAAGAAATTTCACATCATGGCTGATGACGAGCTTCTTTGTCACAAGGTTGTACAGCCTATATGCCTTTGCCTGCTCATTGTACCCTGTGAGAATGCACTTCTCAGCTCTATCATCCAACTTCTACCACTTTTCTTCTGGAACATGTGCATATGCAATGCACCCGAACACACGTAAGTGAGCCACACTTCGCTCTACTTCACTCTAGGCTTCCTGAGGGATTTTGTCCTTCATGCTTTTGGTGGGACATATGTTCAGTAGGTAGACTGCACATGTTACAGCCTCTGCCCAAAATTCGTGTGACAATATCTTCCCCTTCATCATGCTTCATGCCATCATGATGGTTTGGTTCTTCTTCTCAGCTACGCCATTCTGTTGTGGTGTGTATATGGCAGTGAACTGCCTTTGAATTCCGTGCTGCTTGCAGTAGTTGTGGAATTCGTTGGAGATGTATTCACCTCCACCATTTGTCCTGAGAGTCTTGATCTGATATTCGCTTTGTTTCTCCACCAGAGCCTTGAACTCCTTAAATTTGGCAAATGCTTCTAACTTCAACTTGATGGCATAGATCCAAGTCTTCCGGTTGAAGTCATCTATGAATGTTAAGAAGTATTTATTGCCGAAAAACATGGTTTTCTGCATCGAACCGCAAATGTCTGAGTGCACCAGCTCCAATGGTCGTGATGCTCTCCAAGACTGTCCTATAGGGAATGCATCCCTGTGCTGCTTTCCACCTAAGCAGCCCTCACAAACTTGAGTTTGTTGCTCAATCAAGGGTAAACCCTTCACCATTTGCATCCTGTGCAGTTGATTCAGGCCATTGAAGCTCAGGTGACCAAATCTGAGATGCCATAGCCAGGTAGCATCTTTCACAACTACACTCAGAGACATCAATAATTCATTCTAAATTTGCAGCAAAAACATTTTATTTTTCGTCATGGACACTGTGGCAATCTGTCCATGTGACATGTCTCTGATGGTGCAAGCTCTGTCTTTGAACTGGACTGTATGTCCCTTTTGCACAAGTTATCCAATGCTCAGCAGGTTATGCTTCAGGCCAGACACATAGTAGACGTCATAGATATTCTTCCATTCATCGTACCTAGTGTGAATGAGGATCTTTCCTTTCTCCATTACGGGAACCTTGTTGTTGTTCCCCATCTTCACTTCAGACTGGACTATTTCATCCAGTTGGGAGAACATCTCCTTGTTCCCCGTCATGTGGTTGCTGCACCCACTGTCTAAGTACTAGACATTCTTCTGGCACTCCTCCTCAATGTTGCAAGTCAACAACACATTTCCTCCTACCACATTTTCAATTTCATCCATGTAATGGGCTTGCTGCTAGTTCTTCGTGGCCGTCTGTTTTCTTCACTTTGAGATGTAATGGTCGCACTTCTTGTAGAAGTAACACTGGACCTTTGACATGTCCTTCTGACTAGATCCAACTTGCTGATTTCTTGAACTGCCTCTTCCACCTTGCTGATGGAAATTACAGTTGGTCTCCCCTTCGCTAGGGTTTGATTGTCCTCCTTGCTTGTTGCCTTTCCCACGCCTACCTTTGCCTCTTCCTCCATGAGAACTAGAGGCACCATGGTGGGAATCTTGTCTGCTACTATCTCAAAATGAGATCTGAGCCTTAAATGCTTGCTCTAGAGAAGACTGAGTTGAGCGGCTCAGCCTCTGCTCATGTGTCTGCAGTGAACCCATGAGTTCGTCTATCGAGAGGGTTGTTATATCCCTCGACTCTTCGATTGCTATCACAATCGAGTCAAACTTTGCAAGAAAACTTTTGAGAATCTTCTCCATGATTCTCTGGCTCTGCACATTTTCTCCATTCAACCACATCTAGTTGATAATGTCCATCGTCCGGGTGAAGAAATCACTCATGGACTCAGAATCACTCATCTACAGATTTTCAAACTCCCTCCTGAGCATCTACAGTTTCACCAACTTTACCTTGTTGGTGCCCTGGTACGAGTTAGCCAGAATCTCCCAGGCCTGCTTCACTTTGGTGGCTGATGCGATCTGTGAGAAGATGGTCTCATCGACCTCTTGCATGATGTAGAAGAGGGCCTTCTAGTCCTTCTTCTTGTTCTCTTTCAACATAGATCCTTGTCTGCTTGAGAGAGGGTGGCCAGTGCTACTGCATCTATCGGTTCTGGGTAGCCATTCTTAACTAACTCCCATAGCTCTTGAGATTCGAACAGGATCTTCATCTGGATGCTCCAGTAATCGTAATTTTTCCTGTTGAATCACGAGATCTGCAACTGCAAATTGTTGCTGGTGGAAGCCATTCTGCTTCGGTCTCCGCGTTAAGGGATCATTAGCTCTGATACCAATTTGAAGAATTTAAATTTCTTTTTCTGACTTCCATCGAAGTCTGGACGTTCACACTTCGCCCATTTTTGGGTGAAATCCGTCGGCGTCGACGGACTTCGCCCTGGGAGAAGTGTGAATGTCAGGGGCACCGACGGACTTCGCCCAAAAATGGGCGAAGTTTGCACTTCGAGGACGCCAACGGACTTCGCCCGAAAATGGGAGAAGTGTGAATGTCAGGGGTGCCAACGGACTTTGCTCGAAATATGGGTGAAGTGCGAACTGTGCCCGACTTCAGACTTCTCTTGCACAATCGAGTTGCGCTCGGATATCGAGCGCAGTCGGGTTGCGGCAACGAACTTGAAAACCTCTTCCGACTTGGCCAACTTTGGAATTGGAATATTTCTTACTCAGAAGGCTTGCACGGCTGCGACAACTGTTTTCTTGGCTGGGAGGAGAGAAACACCGAAACTGTGATCTGAGTCTCGGATCTGAGCTCTAACTATTAGAACCCGAACACAATCGCTCTGAGGCGATTTGTACAGAGAGCAAGAAACTTTAACACATAAAATGACTGCAAACCCTAAAGATGCCTAAAACATGTAGCAAACTTTATTCATATGAAATGGGGGTTACAGAAGTCCTCAACTGAGGAAATAACATCATCTGCAGACAAAGCTGCAGGATAAACTAAGAGGAGAAATGTCGAGACAGCTGCTCGGACATTAATCAGATGAGCCACACTGCTCACTGAAATGCTCTTCTCACTTTCTCTGCTATTCTTCTCCTCTAACTGCCTCTTTGCTCTACTGGTCCTCTGTGCTCTCTTGCACTACTGCTTGCTTCTGAAATACCCGAACTGCTTTATATAGCCGCGGGGAGAGGAGGATAAGGTTTATCCTCTGACAGGTTCTGATAGCCCCTCAACTAGGGTTTCTGACCAATCGTTGAACTAGCATTAAATCGCTGAACTGGCATTAACTTCTGCGACGATCGGATCTGTCAGACGTCACATCTGTCAGAGGGTAGGTGCGACGTCATGTCAGACCTTTTTGCCGGGATCCCCAACTGCGCAAGCGCAATCCGGCTTCGCCCATATTCAGAGCGCAGTCTGGCGGAGGCGTGAAATCTGGGTTAATATTTCTAAGAGAGGGTTTCAGCCCGTGCTGAAGTATGAAACCACACTGAGAAGAAAACTAAGGCAATTGCTTTGGCAATGTTGTTCATCCTGACAGGGAATTGTGAATTATTTGCATTCAGGTTGGTCGCGCACACTCTCGACTGCATGCCGAGTGAATTTATAGGAAGAATCGTATACAAGCGTGAGTAGTAACGAATGAAATAGATGGATAGAAAATTAATAATAGCGCTATAGTTGGATGGATCAGACGTCCATTTCAACGAACTTCTCGCCATGGGTGTGTTTTATAGGAATCTTCGTTCGTCGTTTATCGCTGTTGCATTCTACGGGAGAGCACTGGTGACGAAATTTCTGCCATTTTATTTATTTATTTATTTCAGCTTGGATTGTTTGGTCAGCATTTATCAAGAAGACATAAAAGATATGGATTGGTAAGTGTTTATTTGGCGAGGCATTTACCTAGGTTCAAACTTGGGTCTAGCCTGTTTGCAAAAGTAATAGTCTAATCTGCTCTAAGTGCGCCGCAGATGGATATGTCCCTCGGTGGTTGGGTCAATAATAGCGAAACAGAATATATTTAGTGAAAACAGCCCCTACCCGGGTCAACAATGACTAAAGAAAATAGAGTTAGTGGAAACAACCCCACTTATCAATTACTAAAAATAGTGTGATTACAAAGGACTTTCAAAATAATGTATCATTGCAGTCTTCGTCGTATGTACGGTTTAAATAAATAAATAAAAATAATATCATCTTAGAACTTAAGACATGCTTTGGTTGGTTATATAAAACTTTTATGAAGTCAAAATCAATCAATTTATATATGAAAACATTTTCGAAAGAGATAAAAGGAATGCCCATCTAATCTTAGAAATGTAAGACATGCTTGGTTGTTTGTATAAAACTTTTATGAAGTCAAAATCAAACAATCTATTTCGTTTTAAATAAATAAAAGGAACGTCCATCTTAGAAATGGAAGACATGCTTGGTTGTTTGTATAAAACTTTTATGAAGTCAAAATCAATCAATCTATATATAAAAGCATTTTCGTTTTAAAGAAATAAAAGGAATATCCATCTTAGAAATGTATGAAATGCTTGGTTGTTTGTATAAAACTTTTCGGAAGTCAAAAAACAATCTATATATAAGCATTTTCTTTTTATTTCATAGAAGGAATATCCATCATATAAGACGTGCTGGTTGTTTGTATAAAACTTTAATAAGGTCAAAATCAATCAATCTATATATATATTAAAAACATTGTTCTATCATATCTTATCGCTTGTTTGGTGTTTAATGCCAGTCAATGCATCTTGTAACGTTATGTAATTATGAGCAATGCATCTGGTAACTTTATGTAATATAAGACCATTCTCTATGTTAAAAGGTGCTTGTTTCAAATGAAGCGAGCGCTTTCATTGTCGCTTATGACGTCAATGATTATTACCCCGCCTTGGCACGAACAGCTCCAGCGTGGATTGACAGGTCTCTGAAATGAATTAGGATTTTACATTCTTCTGACATATCATCTTTACCACACTTGTCAGAATACTTCGCAGCATTTGTATTTACTTAAAGATTAGATATCCACCGTCTTTTCAATTAATGCGTGTCAGGTAGTTATCCCTCTTATAAGTGTTGAGTATCCCTCTTATAAGTGTTGAGTATGACTCTTAAATAGACAGCAGAGAGAAAGACGTATTATTATCATCAGCAGAAGTGAACGCGTTAGCGAAGGTAAGAACTCCTTCCGGTAAGCAAGGTTTACCTCCGGTGACTTGAAAGAGATGCATCCGGCCACTAAGACTTCCATCCGGTCTGGAGGAAAATTGTTCCACCAGTATAGAAGAAAGTTCTGGCCAACAGGGAAAGCATCCAGCCAGTTTAGATCTCACGCCCGGCTCACCGGGTCACTCACAAAGGAGTCGGGTGACTTGTTTCTTCCGCATTGTTAAAGAAAGCTTATATAAACGTTGTTGTTGCAGCCTTTGATTATATATATATATATATATATTTATATATATTTATTTATATTTTTATGATGGAATTTCGTTTTATAGTAATACCTCTTCTCAAATTGTTATTAAAGTCATTTATGGGAGTTTAAAAGCTAATGGTTTTCAGCAACACACTGCAAATCTTCTTATTAGAGCATACAATGAAATTTTTGTTTTGGCCACACAAGTTTTAGGATCTAGTGGAAAATTGGTATGTAGAACTTGAAATGCAACAACATATAATGTGTTTTCTCTAGTAAGAAGAATTTATTGAAGAAATATAAGAAGAGGAATTAGATGGCTTTGTTCTACATTATGCAGACAATTGATGAGTTTATTTTATCAAGAATTGTAGCAGCCACAAACTCAAAAAGGGGTGGGATATTTTAGCAAACTCCTTTTAAGGCACCAACAAGGTGAAGTTGGTGATGATACAGATGTTGAGAAGAGAATTCAAAAACGTGCAAATGAATGAATCTGAGTCTATGAGTGACATTTTTACTCACATAATGGGTATTATCAATCAGATGAAGATGAATGGGGAAAATGTTGAAAACTAAAGAATAGTAGAAAAGGTACTGAGAAGCCTATCACCAAGGTTTGACTTAGTTGTCTTGCTATTGAAGAATCAAGAGATTTAAAAACCCTTTCAATGGACGATTTAATGGTCTCTATACAAACATATGAGCAAAGGATGATTAGGGCATGCATTCAAAATATATGTTTTTATCAAGGACAAAAGGGGAGAATCCCAACAAGGAGCTTCATGTTCTCAAGGAGTAATAGGACATGATGTCGAGGTAAAGTTAGTAGATGCCATGAAAGAGAAGGAATAACAAACTACTCGAACAAAGGACAAACCAATTATAATTTTCATCAAGCAAGAGGAAGAGGTGGCAACAAAATAAATAAGAAGATCAAAATCAAATGCATGGCAAATAAAAAAATCTATCATGCAAGAAATTAGGGTATTACAAATATGAATGTACAAATAAAATAGCTATAGAAAACAAATAACAAGGTAAATATACAAATGAAAATAAAGAAACCAAATTTGCATCTAGTTCTATGTTAATAACCTATAATGTTGATAACAATCTATGGTGTCTTGATTGTGATTGTAGTAACCACATGTCTGGAAAGAGAGAAATATTCTCAAAATTAGTTGAAACCATCAAATCTAAAGTTAAAATATGAAACAATAGCAAAGTACCTTTTATGGGTAAAGGGAAAATTCATATCCGCACAAAAAAAGGAGATAACGAATAAATATTTTATGTTTATTATGTGCTAGGGCTCAAACACAATTTATTAATCATTGGGTAGCTTGTGCAAAAAGTGCATAGAGTGTATTTTGAAAATGGAGCTTGCATCATTAGAGATGGTGTAAATAGACTTAAGAAATGTTTACTTTAAAAATTCAGAGTGAAATGTTACTTTCATTTAGCACTATTGTAAAAAATGCTACATGGTTGTGGTAATTTGTATTTGGTCACTTGAGTTTTAGTGGCTTAAATTTGTTCCACAAAAAGCAAATGGTAAGAGTATTTCCACTAATAGAGAAACCTAATCGAGCATTTGAAGGTTGCATTGTAGGCAACCCACATAGGGATGCATTCCCTATAAATAAATCATGGAGAGCTTCATAGCCATTGGAGCTTTTGCATCCATATATTTGTGGGTCTATGCAAACCATCTCATTAGTCAACAACAAATATTGTTTTAAATTCATAGATGATTTCAGCCAAAAGACATGGGTATACTTCCTCAAATAAAAATCAAAAGCATTTGGTATATTTTAATATTTTAATGCATTGATTGAAAAACAAAATGACTACTATGTAAATACTCTAACAACATATGGAGGAGGTGAGTACATTTCAAAGGAATTTCATAATTATTACAAAGTAAATGAAATTAGAAGACAATTCACAACTAGATACATACCATAGAAAAATGGTATTTCAAAAAAGAAGAATAGCTCCATAATGAAGATGGAAAAGAGAATGCTATAGTCAAAAGCATTACAAAAAGTATTTTTGGTAAAATTTGAAGCATATGTATTTTATTTGCTTAATAGGTGTCCTACAAAGAGTTCCAAAAATGTCATCCCCCAAGAAGCATGGAGCAACAAAAAACCAAGTGTTGCTAACTTAATATTCTCTGGATGCATAGACTATGCACACATTCTAAAAGATAAGAGAAGAAAATTGGATGGCAAAGGAGAAAAATTCATCTTCATTACATATAATGAGAAATCGATGGCCTATAAATTGTATAATCTAGTTACAAAGAAGGTGATCATATGTAGATATGTGAGATTCATTCAGGATGAAGCTTGGAGCTAGAATTTTAAATCTGATTAACAAGGGATAACAATCATTTGAATGGATAAATTGAGTGGAGAATACATAAATCAACCTTTAGTTTCAAACAACAATACCAATGTGGGAAACAACACTTCTTCATCATCAAACTCACCACCAAGTGCAATAATAAGGCCAATTTCTTCCATCATGAGAATGTCATCAAAGACAAGAAGCTTCCAAGAAATATATGAGGTAACAAAAAATAAATTTGAAGATAAAGAGCTTTCTAATTTTGCATTTTTTTTATGAATGACAACCTATTTATTTTGAAGAATATATTAAAAATAGGAAATGGGTGAAATCCATGGATGAATAAAATGAAGCTATATAAAAAAAGGACTTGGGAGGTAACGAATCTTCTAATAGGAAAGAAAACCATAGGTATGAAATGGGTATATAAAACAAAGTTTAATGCCAAGGATGATTTTGAAAAACATAAATTCACAAAAATCAAATATTGATTGTCATGAAGTCCATGCACTTGTAGTAACATAATTAGAGTGATTCTAGCATTGGTAGCCCAAAAAGGGTGGAAAGTCTACCAAATTGATGCCAAGTCTACTTTTCTAAATGTACTATTGGAAGAAGAGGCCTATATAGACTAGCCACTAGGTTATGAGCTAGGAGGACAAGAAGGAAAGGTATACAAGCTAAATAAAGTCTTGTATGGATTAAAACAAGCACCTAGACCCTGGTATAGTTGTTTTGACTCTTATTTTAAGGATACTGGCTTCATAAAGTGATCATATGAGCACACTCTATACATCAATACTAATGAATAAGGAGAAATTATAGTAGTTTGCTTGTATGTATATGATTTAATTTATATTATTAACAATAATATGTTGTTTGATGAGTTTAAAGGTGCTATACACAGTGAATTTAAAGTGAAATATTTAGGCTTGATGAAATATATCCTTGGAATTAAATTTACCCAATCAACTAATGGTATATTCATTTCCCAAGATAAATATGTCAGATTTCTTGAAGAGGTTTATGATGGAATATATTAAACCATCGATCACATAAGTTATTATAGGTTTGAAATTTAGCAAGCATGATTATAGCAGCAATATAGATCCAATATTTTACAAAAGACTAGTTGGAAGTCTCATGTATTTAACAACCACCAAACCAAACATAATGAATGTAGTAATTTTAATCTCAAGATTTATGGAGACACCAATGAACACTCACTTGTAAGTAGAAAAAATATTAAGGTATATCAATGGAACCAAATACCATTGGATCTTCTATGCAATAATAAACTATCACGAACTTGTTGGGTACACAGATAGTGATTGGGATAAAAATATTGATGATAGAAAAATCATTTCAAGATATACATTACATCTTGGATCAAGTGTAATCTCATGGTCATATAAGAAACAACTATCTAAGCTTATGGCACCTCACTTTCTATGTTTTAATTTTAAGTTGTCCTTCATGGAGCCTTATATCATGTTGGTGCTCATTCCATATGATCAAGGATCCTATTATAGTACATTATAATATTATTAGTCTTTGTTAGCAATATAAATTGGTCATAGAAACACTTCTAATATTAATGCCATCTTCGAATGGACATCATAATTACTTTGCACTCTCCTGCATGTCCTAGTTCCTTTTTGGAATTAGGGCCAATTAGCTTAAACAACATTCCTAAATATGGAAATTTTATTAAGGGATAAACACTAAACTATATTCCTTAGCACTACCACTAATAATCCATGATGTTGCTTTCCTTTTTATCACTACCATTGAGTGCCTATCGACGTTGATTGTTAAGATATGTCACTATATTTGCCTAGGTGACACTCTTGTGTTTAGTTCCAACCTACTACATAAAAAAATAATATCATTCTCCATGGTTACTCTTATAACTATCTCTCCTACTATATCACACACCACCAACATATAGGTGTTTAAGGACAAGAAATTTCATGACTGATATTGTTCAAGGATTTATTATCTTACTATGTAAGGTTTAGTGACAAGGGTTCCATTAACTAAATTTACAAGGAGTTTGTGCATTCTAATGGAGATTGAAATTAACATGGAATTCCCTAACTCTAATTAGCATAGGATATGAATATATTTTTTAGATCATCTAAGTTAGTTCTAAAGGTTAAGGTCCTTAAAAAAGTTTGGTGGAAGTCTAATTTTTTTATGACCATTCTATGTAATGGGTACCCATAGTGATTTCCACCTAGTGACACATCCCTATATATAGATGTCTTTGAACATGATAAATACCTAAGATATTATATTTGTTACCTCAATCTAAAATTTCAGCCCTAATAAGAGCCACTTCTTATATCCATTCTAAGAGGGCACCTCATGTAAAAACCAACTAGTACTCAACTACATTTAAGCATGACATATAATTTTCCTTTTTATATATTTTCATATGCAATATTTAAGTGCACAAAAAGTCATTTCACATTTTATGCACTTGTTTTATTTTCATACATAGCTACTATTATAGTAATAAACTATCCATTCAATCAATATGACATGCTTCTACCAATATAATGTTTAGTTTCAATTCAATACCTTCATCTAAGAATTATAGTCAGACATGTGTAGCATAAGCCAAACATAGTGTATAATCTATTTATTAGAGTATACATGACAACCAAATAATCATAATTAGATATAAATATGGCATTCCATAGAGAAAACCTTACAATCATTTCATAGGCACAAGTCCAAGTACAAACATCAATTTAGTCATTTATGTGAGTACACCTATTCTCCACACCTTATGCATTGAATACTATTTTAGCAGGTTGAATATCAATGGAACTCAAAGAGTCAACTACACCTCTTATATCTCCCTAACTTGACATCAAAACGTAAAGTTGTAGACGAGCAAGCAATGGAACTAGAAATGTTAGTCATACATTGAACAACCATAAACCATGTTGTGAAAAATCAAAAGCATATATGAATTCTACAATAAGGAAACATAAAACATAGACCAGAAAATATTGCATATAAGAAATGGATTTACTTAAGTAGGTAATTTACATTGTTTCTACCGCAAAAAAAAAACTTGCATTTCCATTTCCAATTGGAAAAGCATTAGCACAGTTGAAATGATCACAAAAAGATTCTTTCGAAGATGAAAATTAATCATTGCAATCTAATACAAAATAAACAAGTTCTCATTGCTCATAAGTAATTTTTCAAAATTAAAGCCAAACTAAAAGTGATTATGTTCAATGGCTCCTTTGTTAGAGAAATTTTGGGTACGTCTTCTTAAACTTTCATGATGTGAAACACAACTATTACAAATATAAGACATGCATGGTTGTTTGTATAACTCTTTCTAGATGTCAAAAATAATATATATATATATATATATATATATATATATATATATCTTCATTGGTTTTTAATTCCAGTCAATTCATTTGGAGGAATCATGTAATATAACATCATTCTCTCTATTTAAATGGTGCTTTCTTCAATTGAAGTGATCGCTTTACCTTTGAAATCAAATCATTTTTGTGAATCATTGATGTTTATGATGCTAATGATGCTTACCCTACCTTGGCATAAAAAAATTTAGCATGTATTAATGATTTTATGGCATCTATAATATGATGTATCCAAGCTTTATTTGAAGTGTAGTGGCCCTACAATATTTAGATGCAAACTGCCTAAACTCATGGCAATTCACTTTCTATGTTGCCATTTTAATTTGTCCTTCATGAATCCTTATCTCATGTTGGGTTCATGCCATACGATAAAGCATACACTTATAGTATGGTGTAATATTAGTAGTCTTTGGAACCAATGACAATTGATCATGGTGACGCTTCCACCCTCAATACCATATTTGAATGGCCATGATGCTCACTCTGTACTCTAATGCATGTGTCTCAGTTCCTTGTTGGTACTAGGGCCAATTGGTTTCAACACCCTTCCTAAGTATGCCATATTCCTCAAGGGATCAACACTAAAATCTATGCCCTGGTAGTGATACTAATAATCCATAATATTGTGCTCCATTTAGCACTAGCATTGAATGCCTCTCGATGTTGAGTGTTAGGAGATATCATTATATCTAACTAGGTGACACTCTTGGGTTTGGTGCAAACCTAATGCATAACAAAATAACATCATTCTCTATGGCTACCCTTACAACTATCTCTTCCAATGTGTCACCTACCTCCAACATAGAGTGTTGAAAGATAAGAACATTCACGATAGACCTTGCTTAAGGTTTTCATATCTCACTATGAAAGGTTCATCGACAAGGATTCCATTAACTAAATATTCAAAGAGTTCGCACAATCTAATGGATATTGACATTAACCTATAATCCCTTCACTCTAAGTAACATACGATATGGACAACCTTTTTGGCTCATCTAAGTTAGCTCAGGAGTTAGGCTCGTTCTGATCGTTAGAAGTTATTGTGAAAGTCTATGTTTTTTATCACCAATCTATGCAATGGTACCCCATAGTGAGACATCCCTATGGATGTATGGATGTGAATATAATAACTTACGAAGATATTATATTTGGTGTTTGAAGCCAACATTCAAGACCTAGTAAGAGCCACTTCTCAACTTGCTTCTAAGAGGGTACTGTAGAGTGACAAAATGGTGCACCTAGCAAGGGAAAATGAGATGCATCTATTGTTCTACTTCATCTAAGCACTACTAAAGTGACACTTTAAGAAAGCATAAAATGGAAAGTATATGAAATAAATGGGTGGATCTCCTTATATTAATATAAATTTCAAATGTATGGTTACAAAATGTCCCATTTAGGGCTCTCAATTGATACACTCAATACAGTAATCAAAGGATCAAATTATTTCAAGAATCCAAGGCACACTTCTAGTGTCTTCCTTGTACTCACAATTAAAAGGAGGTGGATTTCAATGTTACCAAAAAGTGTTCTATCACTATGCTAACTTGTTTCTCCTTCCTCATGTTCTGTGATACCTGGATCTACTCACAAGAAAATAAAATCAATTAGTAGCATGTGCAGATTAAGATGAAATCGTGAAGGTACATGCATCAATAAGCTTGAAAGAGGAAAAGTGTAATAGAATATATAAAATTGCCCTAAATTTTACAAAAACTAAGTTTCATGCATATTATGTGTTATAAAAATAATCTAATTAAAAACAGTAATGAAATTATGCTCAAATTTGTGATCGTCCCAAGGTGAGCCATTCAAGGATAAAAAATACATAAATCATGATAACTAATCCAAAATAGTTCCAAATTACACAAAATTTGAATAGTAAACATATAATCTAGTATATAATAAACCTACACAAAAATAGTAACAAAATGGTACTCCAATTTGTGGCCATCCTAGGGTGGGACAATTAGGACTATCACAATTTGGTAGTCATCCTAGGGTGGGATGGCCAACAAATCTAATGGTTTTTTCCATAAATTCCTTCGGTATTTCATCCAAAATACTCTTAGGGGTACTATCATACAATTTGGGGATAATACTCACTCAAATGGGTTGGTTTTGTAAAAACATTATACCTTTTGGATCAGTTGAAAACCTCATTCGCTAGGTGGAGATCTCAAGGGAAAATGCATAATAGGATGGGGATAAATCTTAGTAGCACTTCATTGCGAATGTTGCAAAAAATCCTCTCTTCCAATTGAGTGGAAAATTGATCCACTTTATTTCCCAAGAGTGCATATGATCAAATAGGCATGCGAGACCATACAAGACAGGTGTTGACATTTATCCCAAGGTTGCCATGCATTGGAGGGGGAAGGTAGATCCCTTTTAGGCTTCCAGTTTGCAACTTGGCATGAGAGTTATGTGCCCTCATGCTTGGATGGTTTAATGGATGGGGTAAATAGTAGTTTTTGGGTGTCATTTATCCCTATTTTGACTTTCTCAGGGTCAAGGACAATGACCATACCACTGAGGGATGGTTGAATGTGTCCATCCCTGGGTAGTATGGACTTGAATTATGGCCATACTTGGGTGGGATGTCCATACCTACATGTATCAAAACCTCAAAAAATTAGGGTAAAACCTCTCAAAAGTGGTTAGGACCACTATATAACCACTTAGGGTTGCCCAAGGGGACCATATTGTGTCGATTAGCTCATGTCTTGGTAGTCTAATCGTATTGACATAATTTTAGTGTCTATAGATACCTCATATAAAAACCAACTAGTACTCAACTATATTCAAGCATGAGATATAATTTTCTTTTTATTTGTTATCATATGTAATAGTTAAATGCACAAAAAATAATGTAAATTTCTTTGCACTCATTTTCTTCTCATGCATATCCACCAATATAGTAATAAAATATCCATTCAATCATGAAGACATGCTTCTACCAATATGATGTTTATATTTTAATCCAAGCCTTTTATATCCATCGAATTCATATATGTGTAGCCTAAGCAAATCATAGTGTATAATCCATTTACTAGAGTATACATGACACCAATATAATCATAATTATATATAAATATGGAATCCCATAGAGAATACTTTATAATCATATCATAGGCACAAAATGACATACATGAATGTAGTCATTTATCAAAGTTAACCTATTCTCCACATATTTTGCATAGGACTATATTTTTACAAAGTGGGACTAGAAATGTCAACCTTACATTCAATATCCTACTATCTTTAAAGCAAGCTTTATAATAGCTAATAAAAAAGGCAACATACTACCATTAATTATAAAGAACAAAATGCATGTTACTAGGCATAGCACATGGATTTCAACACTTGTTTGTTTCAAAATAAACATAGTGATGAACTCAACACAAATACTTATCACAAAAATATGGCGAAGGAGAGGAACTTATAGTGTTATCTATTAGTTTTCTTTATTTTATTTCATATTAGCAATGGGAGATTAATCTATTTGATAATAATTTACCTTAGCATCATGCAATATAGTATGTAGGCTTAAAATTATTGGAGATCATTTATATTGATATCTTTTCCATGTTACACTTGATCTCTTGCTCACAACATGTTTATTCTTCCTCATTGTTTGCATTTTCCTTCATCTACATGGCCACTTTAGGTGTTATTTATTATCTCTATGTATCTTTACCTTTGTTATTCCTCTTCCCTTCCTTTTTCCCTATCACCCTAAAATTTTTTGTGTCACCCATCCATTTCATATACATTATTTTTCCAATGCTTTTATTTAGGGTCAATCTTCCCTTTTTATAGAAGTACCTAACAGATACTAATTTTGATGATTGGTAGATGTGAATGAAAATAAAGGTTCATCCACATTAACCCCAGGGTGTTTCCTATTGATATATTACTAGTCCTTTTAGTTTCCCCTCAATAATTTCTACACCGTCAAAGTCACTCGGGGGTCACACCCGACCCTACCCACACCAACATTATCAATTGGATTTTGGATACCCACTTCAGATTTTTGGTATGGTGGAGATTTGAACCTGGGACCTCCCTTGGAGGATGGCCCTCTCCTCTCCAACTCACCTACAAAACTTGGGTAAATTAAATTGTGAATTGAATTTAATAGATAATAAATAAATTAAATGAATAAAGGTTGAATATGAATGAAATTTTGGTGAAATCTAAAGATGATTGCTTAATTTAAGATTGAATATTTTGATTGCTTAAATTTATTAAGAAAATGTGCGATTAAATTTTTTGAAGAAATAAGAAATTCAACATCAAAATAATTTAATTGAATAACAAATTTTAGAAAATTTTTGGCTTGGGAAAATCATAGTGTAAGAAAACATACGAAGTGTATTATTTGAGGATAGTTAAAAAATTCTGGAAAATCTAAAAAAATGTACACAAAGTGTGATAGAATATTCTTGGAAAACTTATTTTATCATAGGTTAATTAGAGATTTTATGCAATACAATTCTTTGGTTAGTACTAGATATTCACATAAATTAATACTAATATAACTATGGTCATCCAACCATATTTATTTTATGTCATTTACTTTGCTCTATCACATCCCTTTTCTATTTATTTTTTCTTAATTGTTTGGAAGAGTTCAAATTATCTAGATTAGTTGGGAACTGGACCAAATACAAAACTCAAAGGGATTAAATACCTTCCTTATAATATTGAATTTGTGATCTTCTATGCATGTAAAGTAAAAAAAAACATGGATCAATAATTTATAGCTTTCCTAGTGGCACCTCTATATCAAAACCCAAGAAATGCATTGATTATTTCATAAAGAATATATAGATAAGTTGAAATCCACATATTTTTAGGGGTTCGAACTTAGATATAGAGATATGATATCATTCTTTCATCATATCCATAAAAAAGCTTATAGAAGATTCTAGATGTAACAAAAACAAGAAATATTATTTTTATCTACTTATTTTGGATTTAGGTTTGATATTTTTACACTACTAC
This sequence comes from Wollemia nobilis, assembly GCA_028583015.1. Classification (NCBI taxonomy): domain Eukaryota; kingdom Viridiplantae; phylum Streptophyta; class Pinopsida; order Araucariales; family Araucariaceae; genus Wollemia; species Wollemia nobilis. Next base: position 2,363,395 of record JAQPPZ010017034.1, on the reverse strand, counting down.
TATAGAATAATATTTTAGATATGTAAACATCCAGTAAATAGTGGTTCAAATTTACTCTATATTTAATAATCCATCATTTTCCACTTAGATGTGATCTTCTATAAGTTTGTAATATTTCAAGCTATAGATCTGTTAATTTTATATAAGAACTTATGGCTCATTTGTTAAGAAATGATTTAACATGTGTTGTAATTAGTGATTCACTAGATAGGTATTCAAATTTGTTAGACATCCCATGTATCTTGTTAACCAAGGAAATCTTCAAAACTCATGATCATAGAGTTTTAAATTTATGCGACCCAACATCTCATTTCTCAAACAATTTCTCATTTGACCAAACAAAGATAACAACTAACTAAAAACTCATTAAATCATCTATCCAAATATTAAATGGATAGGTGTTTTGATTAATAATATTCATCCAAAGAAATAAGGTTACTCTTTTTTTTATATTGATTTTCAACAATTCATTTAACATCCAATGATTTATTATTTCTAGATAAATGTGCATTCATTGGTTTTGAGGTATTGACACTAATATTTTATGATATTTCTTATAGATATATAGGTTATAAAATCTATAATAATTATAAAAACTATTAATGTTAATTCTAATAAAGAACCTTAATATTGTGATATTGATCTAATAACTTATGCTTTAATTATCTTCAAATGGTATAGCCATATCTTTAATCAATGAGGATTTACCCAACATTATAGTAACTTAATTAGGAGGGAACCCTCAAATTATGTAGAATATTCCTTGGATTATAATCACTTAATTCCCCCAACAACGAACATATACCCCAATGGAACAACCTATTTACCAAATGATATCTACCAATGATAGTATGACCAACAAGTACTTTATAGAAAATTGTCTCGATAGTCTCATTTGATTTAGTAGTAAAAAAAAATCTTTTGTGTAGAAAATCTATAAAAATCATATGGAAAAAACACCTATTCAAGAAATCTAGTAAACTCCTTGATTGAAAATAACTTCATTAGCAAAAAATCTATACTTGGGTATGCAATACAATCAAAGTGTAAAAATACTAAACCCTCAAAACATATGTCAAATCAAAAATTTTATCCAAATCAATTTGTTTTCCAAAATTTTCAATAAAAACCATTGCCATGTGCCCCATGCATGGATATTTTCCACTGTAAAATTGGAAACTAAAAATAATAGTTTTAATGCATTCTTTCAACCCTTAGGGATATATCATACAATTCTTTTCCACTATACAATTGGGTGGAATTGATCCACTTTATATCCCAAGAGGGCATATCATCAAATGGGCATGCAAGGCCATGTGAGGTAAGTGTCGCCATTTGTCCCAAAGGTTTCCATGCATTGGAGAGGGAAGGAATCTCCTTTTTTAGCCTCTAATTTGCAACTTGTCACGGAATTTATGCATCCTTGCACTAGCATGCTTGAATAGGTAGGGTAAATAGTAGTTTTGGGGTGTCGTTTGTCCCTCCTTTGAATTTTTGAGGGTCAAAGGCCATGGTGGTCCCACCCAGGGATGACCACTAGTGGTCATCCTTGGGTGGGATGGTCATGAACTATGGCCATCCCAGGGTGGGATGACCATGCCTACATGGCCCAAAAATTCCCAAAAGTGGGGTAGGACCTCTCAAAAGTGGTTAGGACCACTATGTAACCTCTAAGGGTTTCCTAAGGTTACCATATGTGTCAGTTAGCTCATGCCTTTGTATTCTAATTAGATTGACATGATTTTAGTATCTACACATCCTTACCCAAATCAATAAAAATTCCTTGCTTCACACCAAATTGGGGTAAGTATCCAAAGATAAAAATAAATAGTGGTCTTCACCACTAGAAAAATAAAAAAGTAAAATAAAAAGTGGTTCTCACCACTACCAAAATATCTTGCTCACCAAAAGAAACAAAAATGAGTAAATCCCTAGAGCAATTCAAAGATAAAAGAAAAGAAGGGAGTACTGAACTTGAACCCCTAGAATTCTTAGTATTTGACAACCATAAGGTAATCCTCAATACAGGTTGGGTGGCATCAAGACTACATAGAAATGGTGGTATCCTTATGCATGAAAATATGTCTATCACATTAGTAACTTGATTTTGTACAAAAAAATGTTTACATGCGAATGATCTAGCTTTTGGTAGCCTATATTGCCTAGTGGTCTAATCCAACTATGTACAAAACTCAAGATAATGATACTCACTGGATGATATTTAGTACAAATGATATACATCAATCTTGTTTGGCACTATGGTAACTTTATGTGTATCATAACAATGGACCCACATGCACACACATGGATATTGAATATCATGGTCATCCTAGAATATTTGTACCTTGACAAAAAGTCTTGCATAGTTGCTATACAACTTTTGACTAGATTGCTAGAGTTTTTTAGTCTCATGAAAATATCAAAAAAATTCTATAAAATTTATACAATGCATTCTATTACACACCATTTTATCACATGTTTGTTAGTTTACATGTTCACAATCCATTACATAGTCTGACGATAATGTCCAAACGAATAGAAGAATTTTGTATAGTCTATGGTGTTAGCATCTAGTGTGTCAAATAGTATTCATAATTCATTACACATATTAATAATTCATCCATTTCATTATGCATACACACATGTGCATATCATAAAATCACATCATATTACAATACATGTATCCATGATAAGCATCCATAGAAGTATCAGTAATGTAAACATAAACATTGCATACATCTAATAAATCAGTAGGGAAACACATGATGATAATAAAAAAATTATATATATATATATATGGGGTAAAAATATACATCATCATCCAAAAAATTCCCATAGGCTACAATCGAGTGGGTCCTTAGACCTCAATCCCAAAAAGCTCCAAAGGTACCCATAAATCATTTGGTCACCCACAAATCTCCAAAGGTATCTATAAACCCTTTGGTCACCCAAAATTATCCAAAGGTATCTATAAATCCTTTGGTAACCCAAAAATTTTCAAAGGTATCTATAAATCCTTTGGTCACCCAAAAATATCCAAAGGTATCTATAACCTCTTGGTCACCCAAAAAGCTCCAAAGGTATATATAAATCCTTTAGTCACCCAAAAATATCCAAAGCTACTCACAAATCCTTTGGTCAACAAAAAATCCCCAAAGGTATACATAAATTATTTGGTCACCCAAAAAACCCTTAAGGTATCCATAAACCCTTTAGTCACCCAAACATATCAAAAAACAAAGAAAATGGGCTAAAAACCACCAAAATATGTCAAAATTGATAAAAAATTACAAAGGATCAATATTGAACCCAAATTGTTCATGTATGAATTGAAAATTCTCTACTTCACTCCTCAATAAGGCCATTGTGGTTGAACCACTCTATGGGAACGAGGAATTCAATTTTTTTCTTCTATGAAATATCAACAAAACCATCAAAACCCTAACAAAATTGATAAATTTTACAATGGATAAATCTGAAGGAATATCATTCAAGTAATATTTGTCAAGTGACTCATCACTTTCACCACTATTCATGCCCTCATCGACTCGTCACTTGAGGGGGTAGTCATTATCATGTATTCATAATCAAAATCAACACTCAAACACTCAAAAGTGCAATTTGCATACATTCAAAATAATCATTACCATATATAAATTTTAAGCCTACATTGGGGTAAATAATTTAGCATCAATTCAACAAAGCAAAGCCTTGGTATCTTTGAAGCCTCGAGACACGTATCCTAGAATAGGCTAAATAAGGAACCAATATTAAGTTATCCTTGAAGCCTGGGGACACATATCCCAAAATAGGCTAAAAAAGGATCCAATATCAAGTTATCCTTTAAGCCTCAGGAAATGTATCCTAGAATAGGATAAATAAGTAACCAAGATCAAGTATACCCTAAGCCCCTAAAACTGCCATTATAGTGTGGCTAAAAGGTATAGAAAAATCAAATCCTTCAATTATGTCAAAAGCAAGGATTCTAAGAATATATGCACTTTCCACAATGGAGGCATCTAAAGTTTGTTAAGTTACTAAATAACCTTAATAATTTGATATTTTATTCATATATTTTTGCTCCACGCTTTTTTTCACATAAAGAATCCCAAAAAGGGGTATTTATAGACACTAAAATCATGTCAATCGGATATGATTCCAATGATGACACTCTTATCGACACCATATGGCACCATTGTGCAAACCTTAGGGGTTAATTAGGGGTCCTAACCACTTTTAGAAAGGTTAACCCAACTTTTGGGAAGTTTTGTGCCATGTAGCCATGGTTGTCCCACTCTAGGATGACCATATTTCATGGTCGTCCCACCCAAGGATGGCCAAAGGCAACCATCCCTAGGTGGGATGACCACGGTCTAGAATCCTCAAAAATTCAATGGTAATACAAATGACAATCAAATTCTATAATTTATCCCACCCAATGACTTATGACATATTGGGAGCCTATCTAGGCCGTCATAACCTACAAATTGGATGCCCAAATTGGAGGCCTGTTCCACCCAATGCATTGCAAGGGTTTTAACAAGTGACAACACCTGCCTTGCATGCCCAAAATTGCCCCATCAGACTTGTGGCCCTCTTGGGATATAAATTGGAGTGACTCCATTCAATTTCAAAAAGAGGTCTTTGTAATTATTCACCATGAAGTGCTACTGAGATTCACTCTCACCTTATGCCCTCGTATTTACCCTTGGAAACTTCATAAATCAAAGTATTTTTCAAGGCATCCCCAAATACACACATACCTTTATAAATATATCCATTTCTATGAATCAAATCCCAAAATTTTATGACAACACCATTAGGATTATTCTAGACCAGATCCTAGAGGAATTGGTGGCAAAAATCACCCTGTTTGGTGGTCGTTCCCACCTAGGATGGTTAACAGTCCAAATTAACCCACCCAGGTATGACCATGAGTTGGCATACAATTTTGAATAAGTTTTAATATAAATCATTTTTAGAGTAGTTTACATGCATCATAATTGAATTTGCTAAAGTTTCATTTCGGTTTGGACCTTCAATTAGGGTTTTTGTATTGATAGTACTAATTTTCCCACCCAAGGACAACCACAAATTCTGCTCACTATTTCATTTCCATTTCTACATAGATCATTTGTAAAGTAGTTAATATACATTATGTTAAGTTTTGGTGTCATTTGGAGTAGTTTTGAATTCTCTATTACACTCTTTGTATCCATTTTTGCATGCATTTAATTGATTTTATCTTAATACATACATGCTATTAACCAATTTCAATTTCTTGTGTTTAGATATAGGTATTCCAGCACATAAGGAAGGAGCTAAAAGAGTTGAATATGGATAGATCATCATAGTGGTAGCAAAAAACTACTATTTAATCATGACTATGAGGAAATACTAAAAGCACACCTTAATTTTATGAAAGGATTGGATCCTTCGACAATGTAATGCATTGTATCAATTGAGAGCCCTCAAGGGGACATTTTGTAACCACATACTTAACAAATTAATCAATATAAAAAAATCCCACATTTATTTCAAATATTTGTCACTTATTGCTTAATTTATTATCACTATTGAATGTTTGAATAGAACAATAGATGCATTTCATTTCTCTTTTCTAGGTGCACTATTTTTTCTACTCTACAATATCAAATGCCATATGATAAATTTATCTTAGGACACAACAATATTATACATCTTGACAACCTCGCACATAGTCTAGAGCACCTGGCTTTGAACTATTGGAATGATCTTGCATGCGATCCTTATGCTAATCCTAATCATGTCCACTTTGTGGGAGATTATTTCACCACAACTATGATAGATCAAAGGATATCTCACATTTTCACTTGATCCTATAAAGAAGGTAAAAGTTTACGTACTATTCCATGTGATAATGAGGAAGGATATCAAGGTTCCCCTTATGAATGGACAACTTATGATGAATCATATTATGACATAGAACCTATTTATTCACCTAGTTAAAATGAGGAGTACAAACAGATCGTCCCATTAGATGACAAAGAAGAGTTATATCTTCCTATGTTCCCATTAACGCATCCTATATAGTGATAGCTTCTACCATTTAAGGAAGAGGCTCACCCCATTTAGCATTGACCACCTACAGTCATTCCACCTCCACCGTAACCACCTTCGCAAGTATTACGACAACCTCTTTTCAATAGACCTAACTTTCCATCCACTATAGATCATCCATCCATCCATCTATATGATTTCCATAGATCTTACTATGCCCTACCAAAAATCCCCAAAGGTAACCATAAACCCTTTGGTCATACAAAAATCTCCAAAAGTACCCATAAACCCTTTTATCACCCAAAAATCCCCAAAGGTACTCGTAAACCCTTTGGTCACCTACAAACGTCCCAAAGGTACCCATAAACACTTTGGTCACCCAAAAAGCCCCAAAGATACCCATAAAATCTTTGGTCACCTAAAAATCCCCAAAGGTACCCATAAATTCTTTGGTCACCCAAAAAAAAGCCTCAAAGGTACCCATAAACCCTTTGGTCAGTCAAAAGGCCTCAAAGGTACCCATAAACCCTTTCGTCACCCAAAAAGCCTCAAAGGTACTCATAAACCCTTTGGTCACCCAAAAAATCCCCAAATGTACCCATAAACCCTTTGGTCATCCAAAAACCCCCAAGGTATCCATAAACCCTTTGGTCACCCAAAAAACCCCAAAGGTACCCATAAATCCTTTGGTCACAAAAAAGCCCCACAGGTACCCATAAACCCTTTGGTCACCAAAAAGCTCCAAAGGTACCCATCCCAAAGGTATCCATAAAACTTTTGGTCACCAAAAAAGCCCCAAAAGTATCCTTAAACTCTTTGGTCACCCAAAATTCCCCAATGGCATCCACTATGTCCATTGGCCAAATGTATATATATAAATTAGTCAAAATCTAAAACATCATAAAAATAGCAAATATACAAAAATATTGCATTATATTATATTTCATATTGCTACATTATACAATCACTTGAATTAAGCATACCCATCATTACATTTTAGAGTTGCTCATACATGTCAAGCACTAGGTCTATACACTAGCCATCCTTCAAAATCAACTTTGTCAAAATTCATTAGTAACACCCATCTACATTACAATTATCATTTCCATCCACATTTCCCACCTTTCGTATTTGTGTTTGTTTCCCTTGACCTAGTTATTTTTTTATAAGGCATCATTAGGGTTTTCGATCAATCAATCATATATAGTTTTCTTTTAAGATTTTGTAGAAAGCTATCCTGATTTTTAGAAGGTAGAGTCCTGCTTTGATTGTACCTTGTATACGTCATAATCCCAACACATTTTCACATTAATAAATCTAATTTTTTGCAAAATGAAAGATGAAACCTACAAAGTGGTCCTTGTTACCCTAAGTAAAAAGTTTACCTTGCTCATCCCCCTAGCGCATGGTTCAAAAATATTGAGAATTGACAAAATGAAAAGCTCCTCCTACCCAAAGCAATAAAAATCCTTTGACCCACACCAAATTTGGGTAGTATCCAAAGAACAACAAATACAAAAGAAAAAGTGGTTTTAACCAATAACAAATTAATAATAATAATAATAAACAATGGTTCTCATCACTACCAAAATCCCTTGCTCACCAAACAAAAATGAGCAAATCCCTGGAGCAATAAAAAAATAAAAGAAAAAAAGGGTCTAATGAACTTGAATCTTTGGAATTCTTAGCATTTTATAACCATGAGGTGATCCTCATTATAGGTTGGATGGAATCAAACCTACCTAGAAATGACAGTATCCTTATGCACGATAATATGTCTATCACATTAGCAACCTTATTTTATATAGACTAATGATAGCTTGTGGATGATCTAGCTTTTGGTAATCTATATTGTCTAATGGTCTAATCCAACTACATTCAAAAATTAGGATCATGATACTCGCAGGGTGATATTTAGTACAAATGAGCTGCATAAATCATGTTTTGCACTGGGGTAAATTTATGCATTATTATAGCAATGAACTCACATGCACACACAAGGATATTGAATATCTTAGTCATCCTAGTATATTTATACCTTAATAAAAAGTCTTGCATGGTTAATATATAACTTCTGACTAGTTTACTAGAGTGTTTGAATCTCATGAAAACCTTAAGAACATTCTATAACATCTAACTATTCATTCCATACCATACCATTTTATCACATGTTTGTCAGTTTACATGTTCAAAGTCCATTACATAATATTATGATAATGTTAAAAATGAATAGATGAATTTTGTATAGTCTATGGTGCTAGCATCTAGTGTGTAAAATAGTATTCATAATTCATCAATACAAATTAAAAATCATCCATTTCATAATGCATACACACATGTACATGTCATCAACTAACATCATATTATAATACATGCATCCATGATATTGTATATATAAATACATTAGAAAGCCAATAAGCATACATAAATGCATATCATTGCTCACCATAAAAAGTAATAAAAAAAAATCAAATAATCATCACAAATTTCTAGTGAGCCTCGTATTCAATTATTTACCCTATAAACTTGGCGGTTGTAGCAAGTTGTGCTCCATGAAATCTGGAAAAATGAGTAAATTACCATAAGGCCATTTGAACCAAATTATTCATTGATGAATTAAAAATTCTCCACTTCAATCCCCAAAAAGGCCATTGTGGTTAGATTACTCCATAGGAACAAGGTATTCATTTCCTTTCTTCCATGAAATATCATCATAAACCACAAAAATCCTAACAAAACTAATAAATTTCACAATGGGTAAAGCTGAAGGAACCCCAATAAAGTCATATGTGTCAAGCAATTCATCACTTTCATCACAGTTCATTCCCTCATCAACTCGTCTCTTGAGGGGTAGTCATAATTATGAATTCATTATAAAAATAAACACTCAAAAGTTCAACTTGCATACATTCAAAAGAATTATTACCAAATATAATTTCAAGCCCATGGTGCGGCACTTAATTAAGCACCAATTCCATAAAACAAAAGTCTTGGTCTCCTTGAATCCTTGGGATGACTCCCACAATAGGCATATAAGTGAAACAAGGAACCAAGACCAAGTATACCCTAATCCTAAACCTATATCGAATAGTGCAACTTAAAGGTGTACCAAAATCAAATCCTTAAAATGTGTCAAAAGTAAGGATTACAAGAATGTATGCTTCTCCCACAATGGGGGAATCTAAATTTTGTTGGGTTACTAAATAACCTTAATAATTTGATAGTTTAGTCATCTATTTTTTCTCTACACTGTGTTTCACATGACACATCCCAACAAGAGGTACCTATAGATACTAAAATAAATTCAATCCAATTATAATACCACAATGCACTCTTATAAACACCATATGATCTCCTTGGGCAACCCTCAGGGGTTAAATAGTGGTCCTTCCCATTTTTGGAAAGTTTTACCCACTTTTGGGAAGTTTTGGGTCATGCAGCCATGGTCGTCCCACCCAAAAAACCACCAGTTCATGGCCATCCTACCCAAGTATGACCACCAAAAATCATCCCTGGGTGGGACAACCACCAAAAATTACTCCTAGGGGGGTGATCAAGCCCCTGGACTCTTAAAAAGTCAAGGGTGGGACAAATGGCAATCAAATTCTCCCATTTCTCCCACCCATTGATTTGTGACAGATTGAGGTGCGTCAATTCAATCACAAACCTACAAATTAGAGGTTCCAATCAGAGTTTTCTCCCACCCAATGCATGGTAAGATTTTTATAAATGGTAGCACTTGCATCGCATGGCAAAACTTGCCATTTTAACCATGTGTTATCTTGAGCTATAAAGTGGAGCCAATCCACCCAATTTAAAAGAAGAGTCTTTTGCAATATTTCACCATGAAGTGCTACCGAGATTCAATCCCTCTTTCATTGGTTATTTTCCCTTAAAATATCCATCAATCAAAGGACAATTCCAAGTGATCACAAATACACAAATCCATTTTAAAATCCACCCATTTCAATGATTTAGATCACCAAATTTGATGACAACACCCATAGGAATAGTTTGAACTAGATCCCAAAATAATTAGAGGTGAAAACCACCAGGTTTGGTGGCCATCCCACCCTAGGGTAGTTAACAGTCACAGTTGGAACACCCAAGGATGTCTATGAAATTTACATCCAATTTCATCTATTTTTTAGTATAGACCATTTCTAGAGTAGAATATATACATTATACTAAGTTTTGGTGTAGTTTTGAGTAGTTTTGTACCTTCTATTATATTTTTTGCTTTTCATATTCATTATTGCAAGCATCTGTGTGACTTCGTTTCAATTCGCATATCCTATTAATGAATTTGACTTCTTTGTGTGTAGATCGAAGTATTTCAACGTGCAAGGAAGGAGCTACATGTTTGAATGTGGATAGATCATTGCAGCAGTACCAAAAACCCACTCTTAGGTGATTCATGAGTGTGAGGAAAGCCTTGAAGCACATCTAAGTTTTTGAAATGGTTATATCCTTTCGACACCTTGTAATTATTGTATCAATTCAGATCTCTCAAGGGGATGCATTGTAACCATGGATTCTATAATTTTATTAATATAAAGAGGATCCCCATTTTTTTATATATTTTTATCATGTTTACAATTCAATGTCACTTTTGAATGCTTAAATCAATAGGTGCAGTTCATTTCCCTTTGCTAGATACATCATTTTTCTTCTCTATAGCACTAAAAAATACTTTGCAAGTGGTGGAGACTCTCATAATCCTATATATGAAATTGAGGTAGATTAAATTTGTTAGTCCTCAGGTAAGATAACAACGAACCTTGTTGACCAATGGTTTTAATTCTCCTTCTTCACCTAGTTGTCTCTTTCCATTTTCATTTTAGGTTTCTATTTTTTCAAAAAATCTGAAATAAGAATAGATTTAAAATTATTTGACATGTTTACAAATGGTCCCCAAAGCACACATTCATAATACCAATGATGCTATGATTATCACTTTAAATAGTGATTATAATCAATGATCAATTTTTAGAGTTTTTAAATTTAGAATTGTGATCTTGGAAAGGTTTTATACCTACAGCTAATACAATGCATCATTTGGACCAATGATTGCAATTTTATAGTTGTTACAAGTGTAACTCAATCATCGAATTATTTTCATCTACTATAAATACCTATTTCATCTTATCATTTACTTACCTTGTCATTACATTGTTCACTTGTTATTGATGGTTAATGCTAACATTCCTCTCAAGTTTTCTTCCTCTATTGTGACCATGATACACAAACTTCATGTTGTATTTATTTTTTTAATGTCCTTGTAGGTGCAACCAAAACAATTGATCATTGGCTCACTGTCTTGCACAAAGGAGGATGAGATGTTGTAAAAGGATTTGCAAACAAAGATTGAAGTTACCACTCGAAGACTAGTTTGCAAGGCACATTGAGTCCTCTATGCATGATATATTTTTTATATTGGTGATATTGCAAGCAAGATAGAATAGAAGTGGGTACACTACGATACTTATTTGTGGATGGTATGATCCATGATGCCTTAGATGTGAAGTATTTTATTTTATTATTTTAAAATTTTATCTTAGCATATGATTTTTGTAAATGATCTTGGTATAATATATCCTCAAATATTATCTCTTAATATTTATTTAAATTAAAATAATGTTAATTTTAATTATATAATTTTTACTTTATTATTTTGGTTTAAAATTTTTAATCTTGTAATAATTTTTATAATTATATAAGGTACATATTTTCCCTGCAAGCAACGCCCTCACTCCAACTATAGATTTCTTGAATGACTTTCTTAACTATAACTTTATGTAGACACCAAAACAACACCTATCCGATTATGTGACTGCAAACATTGATTGCATTGACACACACAGCCCCCATGGCAGCCCCCAGAGGTTAAACAGTGGTCCTAACCACTCTCACAGTAGTTTTGGAAGGTCAGAGGTCAATTTCACACCTTAAGAAACTTTACTGCATACTCGTTCCACCTAGAGATGATTACAAACTAGTATTCATTCCACCCAAGGACGATTAGCAATATTCGCTCCAGGGTGGGGCAAATAGTAGTTTTAACGGGCAAAAAGTCAAATATTGACAAATGGCAGCTCAAATCCACCACATAACTCTTCCTTCATTGCATGGGAGTGTGAGTGAGAATTTTTGAGCATTAGAGACAGTTACAGGGGCAGTCATGGAGCCCCTAATCAGGGGGGAATCTTCTCCCCCTTGGGAAGGCATGATTGCCAAGTGGCGCCTCTGCATGCTCAATCACCAGAGACCTCCACGTCTATGAATTGGTGAGTTTTCTCACCATAAAATATACATAGGAGGAGCATTTTGAGCAATGAAGTGCTGTCATTTTACTTCCACACACACCTTTTTGATTTGTGCCTTTCACATCCTTGATATATTTTGGAAAGGAGGTCATAGGGTGGTTATTGGAAGCACAAATTCGAAACCAAAACCTGAAATTTTGCCACAAAATCATGCAAAATTTTTTACAACACCCCACAAGAGGTTTTGGACCCATTCCAAGTGTATTGGTGCCGAAATCAGGCCCCAAACGATGGGCATCCTGCCCCCGGGCGCCCCCCCACACTGCTGCAGTTCTAATCTCCCTGCCCCAAAGCGATTAGAAATATGTGGTATATTTCATTTTTTTAATTTTTTCATCTGATTCTATGCTTATTATATAGGTTTTCATTTAAATTTCACATCGTTTTGAGCAATTTTGATCATGTTTCTATCATTTCTCGCCTTTACTAACATGCAACTAGCATCATCAAATTCCTAGTGATAGAGGCCAAATTGGGAAAATATGACCTTCTGGGTCTCCCAAAAATACACCCATTTAACTAACCCCTAAATTTTTAGGTGATTTGGAGCTTCCCGAATGTGACATTTGGGATAGTTATTTTTGACACTTTGTTGTAGGTCAATTCGTCCCACCTCGGAGCGAATATGAATATGTGGTGAATTTTTTGAATATTCTTTTTGCAATGCCTTCTTGGTGATGTTTTGATACCATTTTCAAGTTTTCAGTTCATTTGGATCTATTTTAGTTATCGTTTTATTTATATCTTGCATGCACTAATTGAAGGCATGGGGATTGCATGTTTCGTTTTATCTACAGATGCTACTGACTGTTTCCTGCTTCCTTGAATGTAGGGTCTTAAAATCAGAGGAGAAGCAAAGATTCAAGACTCATCAATGCAAGCAGCGGTGATGTTTGGTCCACCCACTTTACATGTTGGCACGCGAAAGAAGGAATGACATTCTTTTGATGTGACGAAAACACATTTTTAACGCTCCTAGACCCTAAAAATGGAGGAGACAAATTGTAACTGAGTTCTGAAGTGTATTAATAAAAGGGTTGTCTTCCATATTGGCTTTCTATTTGGTTTTGATTCATTTATGCCTCTTTCCTTTCATGCACTTCCAATTCATAGGATTTAGTGTTATCTTTTGTTTCGTTTTCATCGCATCTTGGATTTTCCTTTTTGTTTTTATATCCTCATGCTTTCAGTGGTGATCATGGTGGGACGTTGTTTTTTGGTTACTTATTTTCTTAGGTAAATTTTTACTGCATGTTTAATTTCTTTCATGCAAAATAAAAAGAACCCAACACATCACGTGGCAATATAAACACCAAGGAGCTGGTCATAAAACCCCAACCCTTGATCAAGACCAACGGTGGATTTCATCACCACCTTGGCTTGAATTTTTGTATCCATAACCCCGATCGCTACTGTTGCTAGAAGTAAATCCTAACAAAAGCTGACCAAGTGTAGTTGGGATGATTCCCAGTGCATGAGGATAAGTCTTCTATGGTAGGTGTCAAAAACAGGGTGATTCCCTTCCATACCACATACGTTCCACATACCATCTACTCTCACGTACGAATATTTTCCCTCATGTAAGGGCGGGTATATAGAGAGGTTGGTATATCGGCCAGGCAATGGCATATCAAAGGGGAAACCATTTTTGGGATTCATAAGAGCCATCATGTTGCATTTAAACATTCTTTAAAATATATTTCAAAACAAAAATAAAAACACACTAAACTAGATTTAGGGCACACTTTTAATCTTTGAACGAGATAATCATTGCTTTGTGTGTGTGATATTTAGGCCACATGATTATGTCATCCCTCCTTTACCCCCCATCACTTTTAGGAATAATAATCCAAATACAAAGCACAAGGCTCTTCAAACAGGGCGAGCCAACTCTGCCTGCAACTTTCACATATACAAAAGGGAGCATGAGGAAGACAATTACATTCCTCAAGAGTAATACATAGCATGGGAGCAATGCACCTCTGCACCTGCTATCTACCAGAATCACCTATTGATGCCAGAGCCTTGAGTGAATGCCACCAACCTTGATAGAGGGAAGAGACCTATAGAGATCTCAAATCATTACGATCGAGATAAATGTGTAGTAGAGGCATCTAGTCATCCTAGACTCAATATGGTAGAATAAATCGACCTAGAAGTCGCTAGACATGTCACCCACCAAGCATAGATCATGCAGCTTGAGCAAGACCAACAACAGCTAGAGCATCTATATCGTCTTAGCAAAGAGCACATTCGACACAAAATAGGTGAGCTACTCCATAACACTATGCCTGAGAGGGTTCCAACCCCTCACACCCAAAGAGAAAAACCATACAAGAGGCACAACCCCTTTGTATGATATAGGTCTCCATGACCTTACCAAGTGTTGCCTTTGAGATCTCCTAGACCTGAGCGGGAGGCCACTTCAAGGAACAACGATGGGCACCCCCTACGGGGACCCACCCATGGTTATAGGTCTCATCCAAAAACTCCTCAAGAATATTATGAGGAGTATGAGCAAGAAGAAGAGCAGTCCAAGATGCCCTACCAAGGCGGAGGGGCTGCTATCTGGACACCCCTCCATAGGCCTCAAGTTTCCCACAACCCACAATAGGAGCAAACTAGGGAGGAAGAAATTAAATATTTCGATGCATATAAAGCACTGTTAGAGCACTTGGAGTCTGTGGAGACCAAGAATTCTGGGCCCCAAAAGCCCACTTTATGCCAACTTCATAGCCATCCTGTGCATCCATCAGTGCTGACACCCCCTTACCCTGAAAACTTTAAACTACCTTAGTTAGAAATCTTTATAGGGGAGGAAGATGCCCAAGAGCATGTGACTAGATTCCTGAGCCAATTCTTTGGCATTCAGAACAATGATGCTTTGTTTTTAAGAACATTCATCACCACATTCGTAGGCCCTACTTCAGATTGGTTCACTCATTTTCCAAAGCACAACATTAGTAACTTAGATCATCTAGTGGATGCATTCCTTGAATGCTTTGCCTTTAACAACAAGAAGAAGGTGTCACTAAGCGACCTAGCCAGCCTCAGGAAGTATGAGGAAGAAACCATGGCGGCCTATGGGAATTGGTGGAGGAATCTGCTTTCCAAGCTACCCTACCTCCCTCCTATGTCTTACCTCACACAAATGTTCTCAAAGAGCTGTTTGAGATCGATATCTGTGCTATTACAGCTACAACAATATGCCACTTTAGAGGAAACTCTGGTACAAGCCAGAATCATTGAAGAGATCAAGATTTAGGATGGCGATATAGCCAAGCCAAAGAAAAAAGAATTGTCTAAGAACACCAAAACAAGGATCACGCAATAGAAACCCACTGCAGTCAATCAGGTTGCTATAAACATCCCTAATCCTACACAAGCAACATAGCCCCAAAAGGCTAACTATCAGGCGGTGCCTCTTAATAGTTATGACAAAGAAATTTAGGGGCAAGAACAAAATTAGCAGTGTCGCCATAGGCGACAATTCACACCGTACACAGAGTCCAAAGACTTCCTGTTTGACCGCTTGTCATTGGAAAACTTGATCAACCTACCCAAGATTCAACCCATAGACCCCAATGTGCCAAAACCTAAGGGCTATAGGGAAGACTTGTACTGCAGGTTCCACAAACGGAAGGGACATGACCTTAATGCATGTTGGAAGTTTAAAGGCTTGGTGTAAGACCTAATAGATAATAAGATATTAGCGGTGGATAACCCCATGGCACCAAGCAACCAAAAAATGGAAGTCTTTAAGGACCCCTTGCCTACCCATAATGCATAGGCAAAGACCCTACAAGTCAATCAGGTCACATAGAACTGCCCCATGTAGGGGTATGTAGTTATGATCAGTATAGTGACTCGAAATAAGAGGTACCCGAGCATAGCTACCCCCGTGGTATCTACAGGAGAGGTGCCAACAATGTCACAACCGCAATAGCACCTTACACCACCTCCTCTGCCTAGACTAGTGGCCACAATTTGGACCAAACTCACCCAGATTTTGAGGACCACGTCGGATAGGCTCTCCATCTACGAGCTCATAAAACAATCAACGCCCCATCAGAAGGCTCTAATGGAGATACTAAAAGCCATCGAGTTGTAGCACCACTAAGTAAACTCCTTCAATAATTTTATGGGACATGTCAAACGATGCACTGAGCCAGTCATCACCTTTTGAGAGGACGAATTGAAATCAGTGGCTAGTGACATGGCGGATCTGCCCCTACACATCATCACGCGGGTCAACGGGATTCCTTACAAAAGGATATTGGTGGACATTGGCTCGTCCAGTAATATCATTATAATAGCGGCCTTGAAGCACCTCAAGTTGCTCGCATCTCACATAGTGGCCTCCACCTATACACTACGAGCATTCAATGATGCAATATGCTCAACAGTTGACACAATTGTCCTACCCATCCAAGTGGGACAAAACACTATACCTACATTGTGCCACATCTTGGAGGGTGATATGGCCTATAACATCTTGTTGGGTCGGCCATGGATCAGGGACAGATCCATGGACATGAAGTGTGTCCCTTCGATAGCTCATCGATGCTTAAAGTATACATTCGAAGGGCAAGTGCATGTAGTCCTAGTGGACTTGGAACCCTTCAAGTATTACAATGTGATGTAGTTGATGTCGCAATCAACCCTTCCATCAATGCATTTGGATTTTTAGTTAAATCCATCTAAATAGGGTCTAATTTTGTAGGCATCCCCGTTAACAAGTCCATCAAATCCCTAGTCGGGTCCATCTTCATCATCTGGTCCTCCACCAATGATGCCACCTATGGTGGCCATACAGAAGGACAATGGGAAGAAACCTCTAGAAGATGTGCAACCCTTAGAAGAGGTACCACCATCAGTATCAACCATCTCTACTAAGGAGATGCCTAGTAGAATGGAAGTCGAGGCTTCTAGTTCACCCGACATGGAGTGGACTGAGGAAGAACTTCCATTCCCTCCCCTTCAATCACCAACAATCACTATTGAAATGGCCAATACGGGCCTGGGGGAGTACCTGGTATGGAACATTTTAGCAACGCCCGCACTTGAGTCCATGCAGGACATGGGGAGACCTCGTCTCCCCATAGGCACTATTGTTCCTGTAGGCTACCCGCCAAACCAGACAAAATTTGTGTATGGGGGCCTTGATCATGGTATTGAATCTTGCATGCAAAATGACGAAGATGAAGAGCCTTTTACTGAAGATGTCAACTATTTGTCCAACCCATAATTCACTCTGAGATACCTTGTCCAATGCAATTGGAATGGATATGGGTTAGGCAGATATGAGCAAGGAGTGTGTGTCCTTTGCCAACCAAGATACCAAATTCCATATGACAAATCAGGGGTAGGGTTGAAACACCCTCTACCCTTGGACATCTTGGTAGAAAACATGCAAGGCCTAGGGATATGCAACAAGGGGGTATTGGCATTAGATCCATATGCCAACCCTAACACAACATATACACTGGGGGATTATCTCCCATTATTGAAAACCAACCTTGTTGACCTCAACAACCTTTGCCCTTCACTTGAGAGAGGAGAAATTTTGAGAACTCACCTACAAGAGAGGTATAGACAAGGTCAGGAAGGATCTTCCAAAGATGAGTTAGAATATGAGGTAGCACCATGGGATCACTTCGAATCGAATAGAAATCACTCACAAGTTACCCCCATGGATGATTATCAAGAAAGCCTCTTAGCAATGTTCCCTTTGGATGCTCCAATCGAGCAAGTGCCACCTCAAGAAAATTAGGTCCCCTCATAGAGAGTGGAACAACTCCAATGGGGCCAGATCAATTTTCTCAAGCAAGACGAGCCTTGAATGTCGCAAATAGTTTTTGGAACCAACAAAGGCCTTTGGATCTCTTATAGTGATTAGGAAGATGAAACTAAGATGACATATCTCAATCACATGCGATAGATGCAACAACAATACCCCATGGATATTGATGACATGTTTGAGAAACTAAACATAGTTCCAAGGCATGAGTGGCACATAAACCCAGCACAGTGGGACAAAGTTTTGAATCTACCACTTTAGGCATATGGAGAGCACCTACCACCCAGAGACCCTATAGAGATATCAGTTTCAAGTGTAGACCCTATCCTCCTATCTACACATGGGGTCGATCCATTCATGCCAATACCACCAGATCTGGATTCGAAGTACAAAGATCATCCAGAATGTTTGAGTCATTACACCCATGGTAATGGAGACCAAAATTATTCCATCAACATGATCTCCATTGACTTAACTGCCCTCATCCATAATTCGACCGATCCAACATAGTCATTGTATCTAGACATAGATGCCATAGACTGGGATCACGTCAATTCACCACCATCCCCATCAGAGTACTAGCCTTTCGGTGAGATGCTTCATTTCACCTTAGGGCCAACTCAGGATATCTTCCATGTTGAAGAGAGACCCAAGGTTCCTAACGATGATCTAAACTCAGCAAATGATATCCATTTGATCCCAACTCCACACCAGTTGTAGGACGGATCCCACATGTCGATCAAGGAGACGACTGACGTAGACATCAGCTTAGATCCAATGAATCCATAGATTATCAATATGGGGGTAAGTCTATCCCCTAAAGAGCAAGCCGACTACATTACCCTTCTCAAAGAGAAGAAGGAGGTTTTTGCATGGTCCTACAAAGACATGTCGAGGCTAGATCCATAGCTAGTCACACATAATCTAATGCTTGATCCGATAGTCAAGCTAGTTAAGCAAAAACTATGCAAGATGCACCCAAAAGTGGCCTTAATGGTCAAAGATGAATTATAAAAACTATTGGATGCATAGTTTGTCATGGATTACCCATCATGGTTGTCCAACATGGTGCCTGTCAAAAAGCTTGATGGGAGGATTCGTATATGCACTAATTTTTGAGATCTAAACAAAGCAAGTCCTAAGGATGATTTCCCTTTTTCGAGCATCGACGCATTGGTAGACACTACAATGGGCCACGAAATGCTTTCCCTCATGGAAGATTTCTTGAGATACAATCAAATTCGTATCAATCCCCAAGACCAACTAAAAATGACATTCACAACACCTTGGGGGACATTTTGCTATAATGTCATGCCCTTTGGCCTTAAAAATGTTGGTGCCACCTACGAACATGCCATGACGTACATCTTCCATGATCACATGCATAAAACTTTGGAATATTACATGGATGATTTGTTGGCCAAATCTCTTTTGCACCCATATCATCTCGATGACTTAAGCAAGATCCTTGATCACCTCATGGAACATAAATTCAGATTGAATCCCAAGAAGTGCGTATTTGGCATCACATTTGGAAAACTCTTGGGTTTCATAGTCTCAAAATGAGGCATCAAGGTGGACCCAAACAAAGTCAAGGCAATCCTTGAAATGTTTCCCCTAACTACCATCAAGCAGCTCAAAAGCTTGCAGGGTAAGGTCATATCAATCAAGCACTTCATAGCATAGCTATATGACAAGTGCCAACCCATGAATAAATTATTACCCAAGGGGGTCGCATTTCACTGGGATGATGAGTGCCAGTCAGTATTTGACGACATTAAATGATACTTGGCTTCGTTGCCAGTATTGGCACCACCTAGACTCAGAGTGTCATTATACTTATACATCTCAGCTACTAAGGTGGTACTGGGCACCATGCTAGCCCAAAAAAATGAACTACACAAATAATAGGCTACTTACTATCTTAGCCACACGCTGGTCAGTTATGAAATTAACTATGCATACGTTGAGAAGCTCTGCTTGGCAGTGGTGTTTACTACCAAAAAGCTACACCATTAAATGCTGAGCAACAAGATGTATGTTGTGTCTAAGGAGAATCCATTGCGGTACATGATGATTCATACTTATCATAGTAGTCACATGGTGAAATGGATCATGTTGTTGACAGAGTTTGACATAGATTTTATTGGACAAAAATCCATCAAAGGTCAAGTCATAGTCGATCAACTAGCAGAGGCTCCTCTCGAAGAAGATCAACCTCTGATCATAGAACTACTTGATGATGGGGTCTTCCATGTCTCAGAATCACCAGATTCTGATGAGCCTGAGTCACAGGCCGACATAACCCTATTTTTTGATGGTTCTAAATGTGATCAAGGGAGTGGAACGAGAATTGTATTCTTCACACCACAAGGGGCTCCAATGCCTCTGTCATTTAAATTAGATTTCCTGTGCACCAACAATAATGCAGAATACGAAGCCTTGCTCATAGGTTTTTAGAAAATAATCATAATGAACATCAAACGATTGAACATCTTTGGTGATTTACTATTAATTTTCAACCAAGTCAAAGGGGTATTCCAATGTAAATGCCCAGTTCTATAGGCCTACAAAGCCCTTGTGGACAAATTCTTGGCAAAGCTTGAATGGTACGACATCGAGGCACTCCCTCGATCATCGAATCATTTTGTGGACACTATGGACTCCTTGGGGTCACTAATCCCGCAAGACATTTTTGGTGATATGAAAACCATTCAAGTCAAAACACTATCGCAATCAGTGATGGAGCGTGCAAGCTCTGACTTAATGTTAGGAATCCACTTGATCCAGATTGAACCGTCCCCGGACAAGTTCTCTCGAATCCATGATTGTCTAAATCATGCCAACTAGGGGTCCTTGTTCTCCCCTACTCCCCTTAATAGCAACACAATGCTATTCTTACAAGTTCTTTCCCGCTCAGCTTTTGCTAGGGATGAACTTCAAGAGGGATTGGTTGTTCAGACTGTCGAGGTTTTCGATCAGCAGGATTGGTATACATCCATAAGGGACTACCTCAAGTTAGGTAACCTCTCGCTTGGATTGACACATGCCACAAACTGATCATTCAAATAGAAAGCGACAAAGTATGTCTTGTTAGGAGACATTTTGTACTGTCAAAGCTATGAAGGAATTGTCCTTCATTGCTTGGACCAATAGGAGTTCTCTTGGGCGATCACCCAAGCGCACGATAGTACATGCAGTGGCCACTTTGGTGGTATGGCCATCGCAAAGCACATTCTCCACATGGGCTATTATTGGCCATATTTAGAGCAAGATTGTTGCGTGTATGTAAGGAAGTGCGTGAAGTGTCAACACCATGCCAATTTGACACACGTACCTTCTTAGGACTTATAGTAGATCCAATCGGCTTGGTAATTTTCATAGTGGGGCATAGATCTAATAAAAAAGATCTCCCTTGCATTGTTAGTTCATCACACATTTATCATAACGGCTACAGAGTACTTCATCAAATGGGTGGAAGCAATTCCGCTTACCTCTATGACTAGAACCCACATTTCGGAGTTCATTTTACATAATATCATGTCATTTTGGTATTCCATCCAAGATAATTTCGAATAATCGGATGTCATTCAATAACAAAGACATGCGTGCTTTGAACACAAAGTACAAAATTCAACACAATTTTTTGACACCCTATTATCCATAGGCAAATGGGCAAGCAGAGGCGTCAAACAAAATGCTAGTTGACATCCTTAAAAATATAGTCACTAATAGTCATAAGGATTGGCACATTTAGATCCCACTTTCCTTGTGGGCTTATCGCACTAGAATTTGGATGCCCACTAGGGCAATTTCGTTTTTGCTTGTGTATGGCTCCGAGGCTGTCATGCCTCTCAAGTTGGAAATTCCTTCCCTACGCATATCAATGTAAGAGTTCATCGATGATGACACTGCACGACATGCCCGGTTAGACCAACTGACATTTCTTGATGAATGACACATTAATACTCTCAAGCACTTATGTATCTATCAAGAGCGACTTAAGAAGGCATACAACATGAAGGTTCACCTGAGGGACTTTCAGGTTGGTGACCTAGTCTTAAAAGAGAACCAACAAAATTCTAACTTGCCACCCCATCTAAGGGACAAGTTCATGGTAAATTGGTTAGGTCCTTATGTCATCGATAGTAAAATAGGACTTGGAACATACCGACTAGCCTCTCTTGATGGAATCAAGGAACTAGAACCCTTAAACATCAATCATTTGAGGCCATTCCATATTTAAAAGAGCCATAGCCCAAACCAAAAGCTCCAAGGATTATCATAATCACTTGGTAAAACCAAAGCTCCAAGGATTTTCATAATCACTTGGTCAAATAAAAAAGCTCCAAGGATTTCTGCAATCGCTTAGTCAACCCGAAAATGCCCCAAAGGTGCCAATTACCCCTTTGGTCAAACCAAAAATCTCCAAGGATTCCCACAATTGCTTGGTTAAATCCCAAATGCCCCAAAGGTACCCATCATCCCTTTGGTCAAACCAAAAGCTCCAAGGATTCCCGCAATCACTTGGTCAAATCCCAAACACCCCAAAGGTACCCATCATCCCTTTAGTCAAACCAAAAGCTCCAAGGATTCCTGCAATCGCTTGGTCAAATCCAAAATGCCCCAAAGGTACCCATCATCCCTTTGGTCAAACCAAAAGCTCCAAGGGTTCCCACAATCGCTTGGACAAAAATAAGAAAATTCAAAAACAATAAAATCATCAAAAAAAAAAAAAATTTGCATCTCATTTCCATGCATGCTCAAAATCATCACAACAATAACGAGCTCTTTTTTCATCTCATATTCACACTCACAAAAATAAATCCATCAAAAACACAAAAATAATAGCTGCATTAAGCATCACATCCATACATTACATATTTGTGGTCATAAAGGTCAAAGGCACCATATACTGTAATTATTTGGCAAATTCATCACTTTACACATTTCTCCATTCTATAAGCAGTCCATCAAAAATAAACACCATGCACATCGTTCTTGCCATATCATAGTCGGTTATCTTCTAATGTATCAATATTTTTCGTCATTCAGCTGTCATTAGCTTTCTAGCCACGTACTGTACAAAATCAGACAGATTTTACAAAGATAGAGTTCTTCTTGGATCACACCTTGTTACGTAGCATCCCAACACAAGTTAAAACACATAAACAATTCTCAAGTTGTGTGAATGAAGGATGAAATCTATAAAGTAATCTAGGTCACCATAAGATAAATGGTTATCTTGTTTATCCCCTTGTGCGAATGACCCCAAGAATGCTGATATTTTGCAAAAGGACAAGCATCTTCCCTACCCAATTCCCCAAGAATCCCAAGTTTTCAAAAAGTTGCAAAACATCACAAATTTGCAAAAGTTAAAACTACAAAAAATTGACATCACCATCAAAGTGCATACATCAAAAGGCACATACAATAGTGATTCTCATCACTCAATATTCAAAATCCCTTGCTAAAAAAAAACAAAAAAAAATAGTGATTTTTATCACTACAAAAGAGCAAGTATCCCAATACAATTGAAGAAAATAAGGGAGTCAAACTTGAATCCCTGGAACTCTCAGCATTCAGAAGGTCATGAAGTAAACCTCAGTACCAGTTTGGTGGATAGCCTATCGGTCACTAGTGGTAAACCTCCCACATGACGATATACTTGTCATATTAACTTGTGTATAGATCAATGTTTGCATGCAGATGAGCTAGCTTATGATATCCTAGATGGCATCATAGATTAATCTAAATAAATACAACAAAGGAGTTAGTGGAGCTAATTAGGTGATCCTCAATACAGGTTTGGTTGATAGCCTATCAGGCACTAGCAATATCCTGACAAATACCACATAAATGAACTCAATTTCACACACAAGGATGTGAAATAACTTGGTCAAAGACAAGTTTGATTCATACCTTGTCCAAAAGTCTTGTAAGATAAAAATATAGTATTGGCTAGTTAGTTAAAACATTTGAGTCTTAGAAAACCTTAACTACATTCTAAACCAACTGTGCAATCTTTCATCCTCGAATTGCCATCAAAAAATACAAAAATAGCATGTATACATAAAAAGTCATTTACCACAACAATCGCCTAGGACAAAAAGCCATAAGTTTTAAACAGTCTATGGTGCCACCACCAAAAATCACAAATTTAATTCATCCATTTCATTTGCATATCATAAAAATTAGAAACATTTGCATTCATCATAACATATGCATCCATCACCATAAATTAACATGCATACATACACATTCAACAATCATTGTGCATAACTTCAAATGCCGACACATGTATAAACAAAATAAAGTCATCTGTATATATATCATCAAAAATTATTGTAGGCTACAATAATCGGTCCTCTGACCCCGCAAAAAGCAAAAACTCAAAAAAAAAAACCCAATCCTAGGGTTTCTGCCACCATGATCATGTAGGATCAGTGTGACGAGAACTACCCCTCGTGGTGTGGGTCTTATGGGACCTCTCAGCGTGGCTGCTGCTCGCCCCCACATCACGACCACTAGTGCCCCCCTCATCCAATCACCTATAATGAGATGATGCTGACTGATCAGTATCACTGCCCCTTGTCTGGCATGAAGACCCACCTCTAGAGGGCTCATGTATCCACCCCCTGAGGTGGATTATCTCTCCCTCCAAATCCATCCAATGCCAAAACCACTCCACCTCCTATCGATGATACAAAGCTACTACATCGTCACACTGTGCCAATTCCTTCTCCATCTCCACCAGATGCATCCATAGAAGATCCCTCTCTTGTGTAGCATCTGTGTCCCTATCCCGCTGGTGGTACACAACAAATGCGTTCTCCCACTCAGCCAACTAAGTCCATAGGAGATCCCTCTCCTACAGAGCCTCCCCCAGCTCCTCATATTGCCTCCATAGTAGGTCCTCCAATCGTGCTATCTCAACGTGATGCCTCACCTCCACACCCTATGGGACTGCCTAGTGCATAGGCAAATATGAGACTACGGGCTGCTCAGGCTCCCACTACTCTAGAACGTCCTGCATATTCGAATTATCTAGAACCCCAAAATCCACACCCACATCATCCACCTCCACCATATTCTCATCCTCCAATGGAGATCCCCAATCATCTCTTGGTGCCTCTCCACCCTCTCCGCCTGCTACTGCTGCCTCTATGCCTCCTAGTGGTCCCTCTCCCCGCCATCGCCATAGTGTCCACCACTGGTTGTACTTCTTAGTAGTCCTAACATCATCCACATTTGGGACATCAATAACTATATTGAAATCCTCACCCAGTGGTGTAATAACTGGCCAAACTAGATTCCTCTCGTCCCCTTAGTGTCGATAGATCAAGGGCTCACCAGGCAACCCCTGGCACACCCCAAACTATTGTGTCACCTGACAATAAGGAAAGAACTCCTGCTTGGTCCCATGCCTTGTAATCAGCCATTTCCCCCTATGAACCCATCAGAGCCACTGTCTAGCCTCAGGCCAGGATGGACAGTCTCGATGGGTGCACTAGAACACCTCCTCTAGAGTAAGTCGAGCGAAGGCATCAGCATAGTGCCCTACAACACCTACCCATCATCGAATCTACCCTTGCTCCTTAAAAAACCACCACAGAGCTGCATAACCTATATCCCTATCCACCATATCTGCCCGAGTAGTCCATGGAAACCCCATCGGTGTCTCCACCACTATGTGCTGCCAAGCCTAGCTCTGTAATAGATAGCTATAGCAAATCCCCTTATGGCTATGATAGTGGACCTCATACAGCTCATCATAGAGTTGTGCCAGCAGTGTCTGCTCCACCTCATAATCAAGGTCTCATGCATCAAAAAATCCACCAACCGAAAGACCACATCCAACAGGTTCCATGGGAACCTCGCACCCAAAGATTCGGGTAGCAACATGTTGGAAATGAGGCCCATCAGTACTGCGTGCCTCACTCCCAACACGCCCCTCTCTAGCCACCACTATACCAGAATGCCATAAATTTTGAAGTCACCCTCTGCCCTCTCCACTAGGCTATCCACACCCACCTCCTCCCCATGCCCAAAGCAACGTGTCAGCATTGTTGTCTTCTGATCCCACGGTGTCGTCCTGATTGGTAGTCCATCTATCAAAATCCATAGAATCCGATAAACATCCTCCAAGGTCACTGTCATCTCCCCTGTTGGGAGATGGAAGGTGTTGGTCCAGGGATCCCACAAGTTGATCAGGGCCATCAGATAGGCCCGATCCCCGACCACAGGCTCCAGTAGAGTCACCTTCTTGAGCCCAAGGGCATCAAGCCACTCCCAGTTAGCCAAATTTAGTGCCTATCGTGCTTCTAAGAAAACCGTAGGCACATGATACTGGCTCTTCACAATCTACAAATGAAAACAAGACAAAAACATTAAAAAACATGATAAACTGTACACCAAACATGAATATACAACAATGCATAAAATAATGTACAGCTAAAAACAGATAAATAATGAGTTTAAAATTCACAAAAATTCAAAAAATAAATAATTTTTCAGTCCCTAGGGTTTTTCACTCTAAGTTTAAACTGATAAATTGAAAACAAACAAATTCAAAAACATCGTTTGTCAGTCCTAGGGTTTTTAACTCTACGGTCAACTGATAAATTAAAAAAACACAAAAATACAAACAAATTCAAAAACACCATTTGTCAGTCCTAGGGTTTTTAACTCTACGGTCAACTGATAAATTAAAAAAACAAAAATACAAAAAAAAAATTCAAAACCAATTTTTTAGTCCTAGGGTTTTTAACTCTACATCTACACTAATAAATTAAAAAAAAAAAAAATCATAAATAATTTTTTAGTTCCTAAGGTTTTTAAATCTAAACGGTCCACTGATAAATAGAAAACAAAAATACAAGAAAATTCAAAACCAATTTTTTAGTCCCATGGGTTTTTAACTCAAAAAGTTAACTGATCAATTCAAAAAAACAAAAACAACCAAAAATAGCTAGGGTTACACTAAGTTTTAAGATAATTTTTGGTCTTTGTTAAACTCGGGTTAGGCCAAGTTTTTAAGCAAAGTTTTAAATGAAGTCTTTTTAAGTTAAGTTTTGATTTTTGTTAGACTAGGGTTTCTTTTAGTTTATCACAAATTCCAAATAAACATGGTTTCCACTAGGGTTTCAACCTAAGTTTTAATGAAGCCATACAAAACACAAAAAAAATTCACACATAATCACACACATACAACACACAACAACTTCTTTTTAAGGTTTTATTTTTGATTTGACAAACAACCTACAAAACAAACAAATAAATTACGGTTTTAAAACTGCAACACAAGCAAATAAACGAAGAGGAAGTGCACTCACCGATCTCACTTCGGCTCCGCCACTTGATGACCTAGTGCGTGAACTCATGGTGTTCAAAAATTTAGCAGCGCTTCGCTTCGTAGAATCGACCTCCTCCTCCTCAGACCTCCAAATCACCAAAAAAAAGAATGTAAATGAGCCCAAACCCTGGTTTTGGTCCTTAAATAGGTTTTTTTAGCCTGTAATCATTCCACCCTAGGATGAGCACTCTATTTAGCACTCATCCCACCTTGGGACGATTACTAAACTAGTATTCATCCCACCTAGGGACGATTACAGAGCAAAAATTTCAAAAATAGCAAAAAAATGCACCAAAATGCACAAAAACAAGCCATAAAACTGTCCAATAAGAGTGCTTTTGCACCTGACATTTTGGGCATGCAAAACTGACGTCGAGGTCACAAATCATCACAATAATACTTCCTAAGAAGGCTAAAATAGCTAGACCACTCTACGGGATGACGGATTGCCAAGAATTTCATCCCCAAATAACATCACAAAAAGGGTCCAAATCCACCCAAAAATAGCAACAAAATTACCGAACAAAGGCGCCTTTGCGCCCAACATTCACTGGCATACAAAACCGATGCTGGGGTCACAAATTTTCACTATCCTATTCCCTAAGAAGGCTACCATAGCCGGACCGTTCCACGGGAGAATGAATTTTTGACAATTTTAGCTCCAAAAAGCATCACAAAAAGGGTTAACACCCACCAAAAATAGGTCTAAATGTCAGAAAATTGCACACTCATTCAACGATAAACATATAAAGGCACCCTTACACAAGTCATCTTAGATTAAGCAACTCATCACTTTTCTCATGTCGGTCATTCCCTCATTAATTCGTCGCTTGAGGGGGTAGTCACACTTGGTCACCAATCAACAAATACACACCCAATTAAGGGAATGGCATGCATTCAAAGAATCATTGACAAAGACAATCACACCCTTACTTAGGGCAGCAAACAAGTAATAATCACAAGATGATCAAACACTTGGCATTCATGCATCATGAACTCAAGGTTCCCACAGATAAAAGGTTGCACCTTTGCCTATTCATGACTGATCAATGTCCAAGCTCGAGTAACACCTCACCGAAAAAGGTTAACACTTGAATTGAGTTCCTTTGCTCGTTAGAAGCAAGGATTCAAGAATACATACCCTTTCAATACTTGGGGCATCAAATTTTTTTTAGGTTACTTAGAAACCCTAAGCATTAGTGCTTTGGTTATCTATTTTTGCTCAGCACTGCGACACGCACAATGCATCCCAAAAAGGGGCATCTATAGATATCAAAATAGCACCTATCCGATTATGTGACTGCAAACACTAATCGCATTGACACACATAGCCCCCAGGGCAGCCCCTAGAGGTTAAACAGTGGTCTTAACCACTCTCACAATAGTTTTGGAAGGTCAAAGGTCAATTTGGCACCTTTAGGAACTCTGCTCCATACTCGTTCCACCTAGGGACGATTACAAACTGGTATTCGTTCCACCTAGGGATGATTAGCAATATTTTCTCCAGGATGGGGCGAATAATAGGTTTAACAAGAAAAAATTCAAATCTTGACAAATGGCAGCTCATATCTGCCACTTAACTCTTCCTTCATTGCATAGGAGTGTAAGTGAGCATTTTTGAGCATTAGATGCAGTTATAGGGGCAGTCATGGAGCCCCTAATCAGGGAGGAATCTTATCCCCCTGGGAAGACATGATTGCCAAGTGGCGCCTCTACATGCTCAATCACAAGAGACCTCCAGGTCTATAAATTGGTGATTTTTCTCACCACAAAAGATACATAGGAGGAGCATTTTGAGCAACGAAGTGCTGCCATTTTACTTCCACACACACATTTTTGATTTGTGCCATTGGAAGCACAAATTTGAAACCAAAACCTGACATTTTGCCACAACATCCTACCAAATTTACCTACAACACCCCACAAGAGGTTTTGGACCCATCCCAAGTGGATTGGTGTCGAAATCAGGACCCAAACGGCGGGCATCTTGCCCCCGGGTGCCCCCCCCCACTACTTATGCGTTGTCGTTAAGCACATCATTAAATCTCAAAGATCTTATCAATCCGGGGTGGTGTCCAAGGCTATTTACGAGAGAAAGTTCAAGCAGGGTTGTAGTTCAGTTCATTTGGAAGCAACAAGTCTTATTGGTGGAATTGATTGTGTGGGGGTTTTGTGTCACTTCTACCCCTAAATTGCATAAATTGAACTTTAATCTATTTGCAAGAATGAAAACTAATTGCTAATTGCATAAATGAAACCCTAGTTACAGATTGCAAGAATGAAATCTAATTAAATTGCAGAATTGAAACTCTAGTTATAGTTGCAGAATTGAAAGTCTATTTAATCTTGCAATAATTGAAATGAAGCATAAAAACTAGATCCTGTCAATGCTCTGTAACGAGAAGGTCGTCAATCTTTTGTGCAGGGTTTTGACAGCAAAAACAAGAATGCAGGGAAATTACAGAAAACTTGTAAATTGCTGGAAATGGAAATTTGCAGTGAATTGGAAAGTTTCTGGGAATGAAAAGAATAACCAGATCTACCACTAATCATATCACAAAAACATTATGAACAAGAATTAAACAACTAGGAATGTTAGTTGTGCAAAAGAATGAAAATGACAAGTTCACAACTTATTCTCGCTACAGACAAAATCAGAATAAAACCTGTCTGTCAGTCCTCCTCCTAGGTCTGGAAGTGGCCAGCCTCCTTTCTCAGAAGAAGGTTTGAATTCTTCTTTAAGTCTTACTCACACTCGGACATAACAAAATAAATGGAATGAAACTGCACTTTTATTGCTTCAGAAACATAATTACAATCCCGCTGAAATCTGTTACAGGTCTGAAATTACTATTCTATCATCTCCCTATTTATTTTCTATCTCCTCTATCTAATCTAATATATTCCTTATAATAATATCTTCTAATAGCTCAACCTGGATGGGAGCTATCTTTTATAGATGCCTAAAATCTAATTACAAACAGAAAATATGTTGTTCCTAATATCCTGCAGAATTTCCTGGGTTTATCCTAGAAGAGGATCAAATTTGATCTTTTCCATAAATGGTGGCTTTGGATGGCAAGGACGGAAAATTTATATGGGAGATATTTTCCCTTAACTTTATCAACCTTATTATCCCCTTTTCCACCGCCAAAATTCAGTCAACAAGTCAAAAAGTACATTCTATTTTCATTCCGAAGATAAGTGGCTCATTCCGAAGATACTGCAATTCTCATTCCGAAGATCCGCTCATTCCAAAGATACTGCAATTCTCATTCTGAAGATCCACTCATTTCAAAGATACTACAATTCTCATTCCGAAGATCCGCTCATTCCGAAGACACTGTGTTTTCTCATTCCGAAGATATCTGTTCATTCCGAAGACACTGTGTTCATTTCGAAGATCTTTAGAATGACCAACTGTGTTGACTCCAAATGGTTTTGGCTGCATTTCTCAGGTGTATTAGACCTCAGGATCAGATTGCAATAGTCTTCATTCTTCCTTGGATGTGAATTCCATGCCTTGCCATTCATTGGCAGCTTGCTGGAATTTATATGGAAAAACCAGTTTTTTGCTGCACAGTAATAAGTCTTTGTACTATTTGCTGAATTTAGAGAAACTAATGCTTAATGATCATCAAAATAAGACTACTGAAGTGTTGTTGTCAACCTAAGCATGACAAGATAACATAAAACTATACAAGAACTATTAAAAATCAGAATATAATGTCCTTAACACTTCAATCATGCAAACAAGTTAATACACAACATATTAAATCAACTTAACTAGCATATAAGATAATTCACAAGAGTTTTAGGCAGTTTTAACTATTTAAAACATGCTATAAATGAGGCTTATCCAGGCCTCATCATTCCCCCCAACTTATATTAATGCATGCCCTCATGCATTGCAGTGGGCTATGGAGTCACAAATGTCCATACTCATATTCCATGTTTCATAGAACAATTTAGTGCCTGTGTAATTTCTCATGAAGGTTTCTGAGTCATTATTCAAACTGATCATCTGGTTGGGAATCCTCTTCAAAATAGGAGAAAACTAGAGTAATGATGGTTGGAGGCCTGAATCTGAGACCTACCCAATAATGTTGCATAAAGGTATTTCTCTGGATTGAGAAGGCAATGCCTCATAATGGAAGGGCACTGCTTCAAAGTGGAGGGGCACTACTTCAGAATGAGCACCTATGTCTTCATCTTCCCTAGATAATCCAAGTAGTAACTGAACCAAATCCTCCTCTTTATCTGATGTAGTTGATTGTTCTTCAACTTGTGACAACCTGCTTTTTAGTTTCTCCACTTTCTGCTATAATTCTCTAATTTTCTTTTCATGTTTTTCAATAACATCTTCTCTTTCCTCAATCCATCTCATTTGTATTTTTATAACACTCTTGGCTGCTCTCAGTTGTTTTGTGATGTCCACCTCCTCTTCTTCTTTTGACTCAGAACCTAATACTGACAAATCAACTGCAGTTTGCTGCTCAACAATGATCTCATCCTCTACTTCATACCCCTACTCCTGTACAGGAGGTTCCATGAAATTATATATGATTACATCCAAATTCTCAGTGGCTTGTTGCACTTCTATGACATCAGGGCTATCCTGTCTGGTCTTCTCTTCAATAATTTGTTCTTTTATCTCTTTTTGTTGGAGTCTTGTAGACCTCCTAGTCCTTAATGTATATTTTCTCTTCTTGCCCTATTTTCTTGTGGTAACAAGGGCTGTAGGGATAGCTTCAGGCTCTTCACTAGGAACTTCACTCTCCTATTCTGACAGATAAATAACATCTTTAGAAAAATGAACCCTCTTCTATTTTATTTTTTTGCTGTCAGTTTTAGCCCTGACAAAATTACATACTACCCTTCACAGGTTGAAAAATCTGGTAACCCATGTGGTTACGTTATTCCAGGGTTCTTGTAGGCTGGTCCTTTTTCATTTTTCACTTCATTTCTCTATTCTGATGCTGAGAAGACTGCTCTCTTCTGCTGCTAGGTCACTGATTTCTGGTTTCTACATAATTATAGGGTTTGCTCTTGTTCTTCTTCAGAAAGAACTTTTAATTTTTTTTACTTTTCCTTGTAATCATTAGCAAATATGTCTTCAAAAAGAAAATATGGCACACTTCCTTATTCTATGCTCTGAACACCTGGCCATCAATCATTGGACATCCTTGCCATCAAATTTTCTTTACTATTTTTAGCTCCTCCATTCTGCATGCAAATTTTCCCACATGAGTGGTTATTAGCAATGAATGGTGGTGGCATGTTTGTTGGTTATTTTCCTTGTGATTCTTGTACTTCCTTGATGGGTGCAAAATATGAGATGAATCTAACTGCAAGCTAGTTGACATGTGTCAATGATCACATGGAGTAAAAACAATTCTGCTGACTATGTCTTTTTCTCCCTCCTTGGATGCCACATGGAAACAGACTGTTAAATCTTCATTCCAAAGATTATGTTTCATTCTGAAGACTAAGATGGGCATTTAATCTGAAGATAACCTCATTTCAAAGATAAACCTTCATTCTGAAGACACACCTTCCCACAAGGCTTCATTCGAAGATACCACGGTTATTGAAGATACAACAGTCATTCGAAGACATAGTAGAAACCAACATTTTTCTCTTTCTCCAAGCATGTTTTGTTTATGCCAACTCTTATGAACACTTTTATACTAATGGTTAATTGTCATATACTATATATCAAATATTTACAATGAGAAAAGTGCAAGAAACATATATACCTGGTTAAAACAAGTTAATGCAAGTTTTGAAAGATGACCGCTTCGTTGATATTCTGCTGAGGCTTCCTGCAACACTTCAAAAACAAGTGCAGTTGGTGAATTTGTACAATGGTGACTCAGAAATTTCAAGGTTATGCATGCCAGAAAACTGGTTTTCATGCATACCAACTCAGTAGCGCCTTAGAAAAGGTTTTCACTGCTGAGTTATTCATTTTTCTCTTTTTTTTTCTTGGTTTCCTTTTTTTTCCTCTCCTTTTCTCTCTTTTTTTCTTGATTCTGATTATGCCCATGAAGGATTTCATGATTTCCCTGAAATCATGCCCATGAAGGAATTCATAATCAGAATTTATTCATCTTTTTGTTTTCTACTTTTTCTGATTTTTTTTCTTTTTCTTTTAAGATTCAAAGATATGATCATTTGGAATCTTCATCAGAAGAAGAAGCCTCTTCTGTCAAATGTAACCGTGTGAAATACCGAGCAAATTCCACCTTTGTTAGTGGTTTATGGTACAACTGTAAAAGATGTCCATTCACCACTAATATCCTCCTTAAATCATCAACTAAAGAAAGTTGAACAACTTCATTCTCAAACTCCCCTGGTTCATCCTTGCTGCTCTTAATGTGATCATCATGCCACATTTTCCATTTTTGTTGAGTGAACTCTATTTGGTGAAGTGCTTCCAACCAAAGTTCATCAAATGCATTCAACTGCAAAATTTGTTTTTTTTGTACCGCAACAACTCAATGCCAACTCGCTAAAGATGCATAAAATGTTAGTAAAGCATTAGGATGTTGCACCAATATATCAAACAAATTTGCTCCCTGGTTTTTAGTCAACCAACTATTGTTGTTCAAAGGTTGTTTTGGCTGTGTTTCAGTTTGTTTTGTACCAGGCTTATTTGAATTGGTTCTTGGAGAAACATTTTTATTTACACCAATGGAGGCCAAAACTAAAGTATTCTTTTCATTTTCCTTATGTGTTCTAAGAAACTGTGGGCTTTCTGTACAATCATACTTAGGTGTAATAAGTTTACCTGAAAGCAAGTTAACTAATTTTCCACCTTTTTGTATGGTTTTAGGATATACTTTCTTCTTTTTTCTTGGTTTTCTAAAACACATTTCTTGAACAATCCTATTAATGATTGGTACAACTTGAGGTAAAGGGATTGTAACAGTTAAATGTTCTAATTCCTTTATCAAATCTGATTGTGAAGATGTTATTTTTGATATCTCAGACTGTTCAAAATATGATACTTTATTTGATGAGGTATCTTGTTCTTCTTGATGTTGTTTTAGTGTGGATTTGTTTTCATGTTCATTCTTTTTAACTTCACTTTCTACACTGATAAGTGGAATAGGTTCAAGCAGTGGTTCACTTGAACACAACTGAGTTTTAACACAGTCACTAACATTTATTAGGGTTGTATTTTTTGATTCAACCACAGAGACAGGGGTTACCTGTTTAACATGATTTGGACTGACCACAAGTTGAGTTGAAAATAGAGGTTGTTTTAATTTTTGTTGTTGTTGTCCATGATAGAAATTATGGATATAATTAGGCAACAAATTTGATTTTTGTTTTTGACAATGTTGCTGCCCTTTGTACAGATTTTGATGTTGTACCCATTGATATCCCTATAATTTTGGCTGCAACCATGGTGGATGTTGTTGATTCCATTGTTGTTGCATCCATCCATGTTGAGACCATGCTTGGGAGTATGCCCATGGTGGTTGACTCCAACATTGTTGAAGTGGACCTGAAGCAGACCATGGCATATACCAAGGATTATTTCCCCAATGTGCAGGAAATTGAGAAGCATTATGATATGGAAATTTATGAAAATTATTCCCTTGTCCTTGTCCTACAAAATTGGGTTTTTTCATAGGTTGAGACTATTTTTCAAAGACACTTTTAAGTTCTGGCAATAAACTACACTGATCTGTGGGGTGTCCTAATTGACAAATGCTACATGTAGCAGGTATAAATATTTTGTTCAAAGGACAATCATGAAGAGAGTGTTGCTTTTTACATTCTGAACAATAGATGGTTGAAGATTCAGTAGATTCATTTTTTTCATCTAATGTTCTATCATGTACTAAAATATCAGCCTCTTTCATGCATTCTTTCAAATCATGTTTTTCATTACCAATTCTGTGTTTTCTATGCCTTGAATGAGAGTAATTTTTACAGAGTTTAATAATTTCCTGAAATTTAAGTGCATTTGTATCTCCTCTTCCCAAGATATCCAATGCATCCCTAGATTCATCTTGTAGTCCCCTTAAGAATATGACTTTGCAAATTTCAGGTTCAACACTTCCACATCTCTTATGAACAAAAGAAAATCTGTCTATATAATCTTCTAAGATTTCATTTTCCTCTTGTTTCATTGTAAGAATTTCATCATTTTGATTCTTGACTTGACAATATTCTTGGTATCTCTCCAAGAATATGTTTTCCATCTCATCCCAAGTTCTAATTGAGTCAAGTGCTAAGGTGATAAACCATCGTAGAGCTAACTCTTTAAGAGTGGAAGGAAATAGTTTGAGCTTTTGATTGTCATTAGTGTAATCATGAGCTTGACATACAATTTTAAACTCAAACAAAAACATATCAGGATCTTCGGATGTAATTCCCTTGAAAGTTGGTAATACTACAGGTGAAATGACCTTCATGGGAGCATTTTGATTAAGATCTAGTTGGATGGGATTTTGAAAAGTTCTGGCAGGTGCACTAGTTGCACTAGGGTGGAGCACATTGTTGGCTCTACCTTGATTCTCTTGTGAGCCTTCCATTGTAGGTTCCCAAAAACAATTATAAATCTTGTCAAATTTTCCTGATTGTATGGATTTGTCAAGAGAAAATGGTGTTGAACTACTTAATTTTCCTCCTTGTAATGATTTCTCAAAGGATCTTGCAGTGTTGGAAGTGGATGATTGGGATTCTTTGAAAATTCCAACATTTTTGGAAATAAAAAATTTAGACATTTTTGACATAATTTCAACCTCTTGTGAAATTTTTCTTCTTGTGGTTTCTTGCTTATTTCCTAAATGGACTGAAATACAATTTACCAATAACAATTACTTATACCAGTCATTACATTCAGATTTTACTCTAAAATTCACAACTTAGCATATTTAATAATTATTGGACTGCTTTTCACCTTCTAACAACACCGTGTTCCCCAAAAACGGTGCCAAAATGATGGGTTGTCGTTAAGCACATCATTAAATCTCAAAGATCTTATCAATCCGGGGTGGTGTCCAAGGCTATTTACGAGAGAAAGTTCAAGCAGGGTTGTAGTTCAGTTCATTTGGAAGCAGCAAGTCTTATTGGTGGAATTGATTGTGTGGGGGTTTTGTGTCACTTCTACCCCTAAATTGCATAAATTGAACTTTAATCTATTTGCAAGAATGAAAACTAATTGCTAATTGCATAAATGAAACCCTAGTTACAATTGCAAGAATGAAATCTAATTAAATTGCAGAATTGAAACTCTAGTTATAGTTGCAGAATTGAAAGTCTATTTAATCTTGCAATAATTGAAATGAAGCATAAAAACTAGATCCTGTCAATGCTCTGTAATAGAAGGTCATCAATCTTCTATGCAGGGTTTTGACAAAGAAAACAAGAATGCAGGGAAATTACAGAAAACTTGTAAATTGCTAGAAATGGAAATTTGCAATGAATTGGAAAGTTGTTGGGAATGAAAAGAATAACTAGATCTACCACTAATCATATCACAAAAACATTATGAACAAGAATTAAACAACTAGGAATGTTAGCTATGCAAAAGAATGAAAATGACAAGTTCACAACTTATTCTACTGCAGACAAAATCAAAATAAAACCTATCTGTCAGTCCTCCTCCTAGGTCTGGAAGTGGCCAGCCTCCTTTCTCAGAAGAAGGTTTGAATTCTTCTTTAAGTCTTACTCACACTCAGACATAACAAAATAAATGGAATGAAACTGCACTTTTATTGCTTTAGAAACATAATTACAATTCTGTTGAAATCTGTTACAGGTCTAAAATTACTATTCTATCATCTCTCTATTTATTTTCTATCTCCTCTATCTAATCTAATATATTCCTGATAATAATATCTTCTAATAGCTCAACCTGGATGGGAGCTATCTTTTATAGATGCCTAAAATCTAATTACAAACAGAAAATATGTTGTTCCTGATATCCTGTAGAATTTCCTGGGTTTATCCTAGAAGAGGATCAAATTTGATCTTTTCCATAAATGGTGGCTTTGGATGGCAAGGATGGCAAAGTTATATGGGAGATATTTTCCCTTAACTTTCTCAACCTTATTATCCCCTTTTCCACCGCCAAAATTCAGTCAACAAGTCAAAAAGTACATTCTATTTTCATTCCGAAGATAAGTGGCTCATTTCGAAGATACTGCAATTCTCATTCCGAAGATCCGCTCATTTCGAAGATACTGCAATTCTCATTCTAAAGATACTACAATTCTCATTCCGAAGATCCGCTCATTCCGAAGACACTATGTTTTCTCATTCCGAAGATATCTGTTCATTTCGAAGACACTGTGTTCATTTCGAAGACACTGTGTTCATTTCGAAGATCTTTAGAATGACCAACTGTGTTGACTCCAAATGGTTTTGGCTGCATTTCTCAGGTGTATTAGACCTCAGGATCAGATTGCAATAGTCTTCATTCTTCCTTGGATGTGAATTCCATGCCTTGCCATTCATTGGCAGCTTGCTGGAATTTATATGGAAAAACCAGTTTTCTGCTGCACAGTAATAAGTCTTTGTACTATTTTCTGAATTTAGAGAAACTAATGCTTAATGATCATCAAAATAAGACTACTGAAGTGTTGTTGTCAACCTAAGCATGACAAGATAACATAAAACTATACAAGAACTGTTAAAAATCAGAATATAATGTCCTTAACACTTCAATCATGCAAACAGTTAATACACAACATATTAAATCAACTTAACTAGCATATAAGATAATTCACAAGAGTTTTAGGCAGTTTTAACTATTTAAAACATGCTATAAATGAGGCTTATCCAGGCCTCATCAACTACTGCAGTTCTAATTGCCCCATCCCAGAGTGATTAGAAATCTATGGTATAATTCATTTCTATTATTTTTGCATCTGATTCTATGCTTCTTAGATAGGTTGTCATTTAAATTTCACACCGTTTTGAGCAATTTTGATCATGTTTCTATCATTTCTCGTCTTTACTAACATGCAGGTAGCATCATTAAATTCTTGGTGATAGACGCCAAATTAGGAAAACCTGACCTTCTAGGTCTCCCAAAAATACCCCCATTTAGCTAACCCCCAAATTTGCAGGTGATTTGGAGCTTCCCGAATGTGACATTTGGGACAGTGCCTTATGACGCTTTGTTATAGGATTATTCATCCCACCCCGGAGCAAATACGAATCTGTGGCAATTTTTTTTACTATTCTTTTTGCAGTGCCTTGTCGATGATGTTTTGATGCCCCTGTCAAGTTTTCATTTCATTTGGATCTATTTTAGTTATCGTTTTATTTATATCTTACATGCACTAATTGAAGGTGTGCGGATTGCATGTTTCGTTTTATCTACAGGTGCTACTGACTGTTTTCTATTTCCTTGAATGTAGGGTCTTAACATCAAAGGAGCAGCAAGGATTCAAGACTCATCAACGCAAGTGGTGACGACGTTTGGTCCGCCCACTTTACATGTGGCATGCGGAAGAAGGAATGACATCCATTTGATGTGACGAAAACACATTTTTAACGCTCCTAGACCCTAAAAAGGGATGAGATGAATTGTAACCAAGTTCTGAAGCGTATTAATAAAAGGGTTGTCTTACATATTGGCTTTCTATTTGGTTTCGATTCGTTTATGCCACTTTCCTTTCATGCACTTCCAATTCATAAGATTTAGCATTATCTTTTGTTTCATTTTGTTTCCATATCCTCATGCTTTCACTTTATTAATGAATTTCTTTATTGATGTTGATTTTATTTGTTAAAATATTGTATTATGTTTTTCTCATTTTAAAATTTATAAATCAATAACTTTAAAATGAAGACTCTCTTCAATACAACTATATTTGCTCGTAATCTATTTAAAAGTATTATTAATTCATTTGTTCTACATTTTCCTAGATAAAAATATTTTTTTATTCTATTTTTAAGACTATAATTGTACGCTTAGATGTACATTTTATTAGTGTAATCAAAATTTATTCTTCAAAAAAAAAATAACACTAATTTAATAGAAAAACGTTAAATTAATTTCACAAAATGAACTCAATGAAATATGTAAGAAATTAAACTAGATTTCACACCTGATAGATCTCTAACAAATATTATCTTCCAAATTCAATCGTCATATTTTAAAGTAAGCACAATTATTACTGATAGTTGAAGTTATTCAATGATTGGATAGAAACCCTACCGTTGAATTCAATGCATGTCAAAATGTTGGTAAGCCTTTCAATGTTATCTTTCTAATACAAATAGCAGAAGAAAAATACAAGAGCGAGAGCAGATTAGAGCAGTGTAGCAAAAGCATGGAGGAAAAAGGTAGGAGTTAAAGTTGAAGCCTTTAGAAACTTCTTTTATGATTTTCAAATCCACAGTTGTAAATCTTTGTGGATGTATTTCCAAATTAATGTATGTGGATGTATTTCCAATATTTAGAAATATAAATAACATCTTTGTATTTCTCCCTTTGTGTAATATTCTGCATGTTATTAATCTAAATTAGCAAAGTTAGGACTCTTTCATTTTACTTTATTGATGTTCGTGTTCCATCCTACTAAGCATCCTTTG
Source organism: Wollemia nobilis (assembly GCA_028583015.1). NCBI lineage: Eukaryota > Viridiplantae > Streptophyta > Pinopsida > Araucariales > Araucariaceae > Wollemia > Wollemia nobilis. Next base: position 2,323,308 of record JAQPPZ010017034.1, on the reverse strand, counting down.
TTAAAAATCATGGTTTAGAATGTGATCTATCTTGCTAAATAAACTTTGCAATATCTTGCGGCATAGAACAAGCATGTTCTACCTTGCTAAATAAATTTTATTGTAAAATGTATTGGCAATCTAAAATCATGGGATATAATATCCCTTGTTGTAGCTCATTGTATTTTTTATTTTGTGTTTTGTCCCGCTCCTACCACATATTTGTGTGTACCCACGATTAGAAATCATCATGTAGAGCAAAAATTTTGGTTTGTCATGGCTCACGACTCCCTCCATGCTCCAACATGTTGCATATAATTCATGTTCTATTCCATGATGGAGTAAAGTAAACAAATCTACTCCAGCCTGTGCATGCTCAACCCCATGACTTGTTGGAGCTTGTGACTTATTATAGTCTATGGCTTGTTGTATCTCATGGTGTGTTGCAGCCCATGGCGTGTCGTAGCCTATAGTGTGTCACACCTTGCAGATGCTCTAGCACATGAATTAAAACTTTCAAATTGGTATCAGAGCTACCACCATCACTTATGGAAGATAATAAGTAATGGCTTCTAGTGGTAACTATTTGCAATTGCAGAACCCACAGTTTAATAGGAAGAACTACTATTACTAGAGCATCTAGATGAAGATCATATTTGGGTCTCAAGATCTATGGGACTTTGTGCATAATTGTTATCTAGAACCAACAAATGCAACAAAATTGAGTGCTCTCCCTCAAGTTAAGTTGTATTTGTTAAAATAGAATCGAAAGAAGGACCAAAGGGTATTATTATGCATAATGCAGGTAGTTTAGGAAACTATTTTTCCAATAATTACAACAACAAAATTAAAGGAGGTATGGGAAATTCTAGCTAGCTCCTTCCGAGGAACCAACAAAGTGAAGTTGGTTAGGTTGTAGATGTTGATAAAAGAGTTTGAGAACTTACATATGAGTGAGTCAAAGTCCACGAGTGAATTATCTACTCGAATAATGGGTATAATCAACCATATGTGATTGAATAGCGATAATGTTGATAATTAGAGGATTATAGAGGAAATACTAAGGAGCCTACCGTCTAGGTTTGAATAAGTGGTGATTATGATTGAAGAAACAATGGATTTAATAGCCCTCTTAGTAGATGAGCTCATGGGTTCTCTATAGATACATGAGCAGAGGCTGAGCTAGTCATATTAGTCCTCATTAGAGAAAGCATTTAAGATGTAGTTCTTATTTAGAGACAACAACAAAAGAGAAGAATCCCATCATTTCGCATCATGTTCTCAAGGAAGAAGAGGATAGAATAATAGAGGTAAACATGGAAGAGGTAATAAATGAGGAGGAAGGTCAAACTCCAGCGAAGGAGGGAACAACTGTAACTTCCATCATGCAGGAGGAAGAGGCAATGGTAGAAATCAACAAGGAGGATCAAATCAAATGTATGATAAATCAAATATCCAATGTTACTACTACAAGAAATTTGGTCATTATAGATGTGAGTGTCGAAATAATATGGCCAAGGATAATAAGCAACAAGCCCACTATACAAATGAAAATGAAATGTACAAAGTAGATATGCATGTGGGAATCTATTGTTAACTTCTAGTGCTGAGGAGGAGAGCCATAAGAATACTTGGTATCTCAATAGTGGGTGTAGTAACCACATGTCTAGGAATAGAGAAATTTTCTCATAGTTGGATGAAACCATCAAATTCAAGGTGAATATGGGGAACAACAACAAGGTACCTATCATGGGAAAAGGGAATATCATAATTCATATCAGGAAATGTGAAAGGAAGCACATATCTAATGTGTATTATGTACCTAATTTGAAACATAACTTGCTAAATGTTGGATAGATTGTGCAAACGGGGTACACTATGCATGCAAAAAATAGATCCTGTATCATTTGGGACATAGAGAATGGGCTCATTGCAATTGTATCCATGATAAAGATTAAGATGTTTCCCCTATAGATTCAAAATAAATTGATGATATCATTTAGTGCAATTGTGAAAGATACTACTTGGTTGTGGCATCTCAGATTCGATCACCTAAGCCTCTATGGCCTGAACTTGTTGTACAAGAAGGAAATGGTGAAGGGTTTACCCCATATAGAGTAACCCAATTAAGTTTGTGAAAGTTTTTTAGTAGGCAAGCAACACAAGAATGTGTTCCCTATAGGATAGTCTTGGAGAGCTTCACAACCACTAGAGCTAGTACATTCAGATTCTGCAATCTTATGCAAACCAACACATTTACCAACAATAAATACATCTTGAATTTTATAAGTGATTCAATTGGAGGACATGGGTATATCCTATCAAGTAAAATTCATAAGATTTCCATAAATCAAGGATTTTAGGGCTCTGGTTAAAAAATAGAGCGGCTATTATATGAAGACTCTCAAAATTGATGGAAGAAGTGAATACATCTCTAATAAATTTCATAATTTTTGTAAAGGAAATGGAATTAAAAGGTATTTCATAGCCAGATACACACCACAACATAACAATGTTGCATAGAGGAATAACATAACCATAATAGATATGACACAAAGTATGCTAAAGGCAAAGGCATTGCCACATGAGTTCTAGGTAGAAGTTGTAGTTTATGAAGTTTATCTACTGAACAAGTATCCCATGAAGAGTGTGAAGGATAAAATTCCTCAAAAGACATAGAGTAACCAAAAGCCGAGTTTTACCTATTTAAGAGTTTTCAGGTGCATACCATATGCACACATCCCATATGAGAAGAGAAAGAAACAAGATGACAAACCAGAGAAATATATCTTCACTGGTTATAGTGAAGAATAAAAGGCTTACAGACTATATAACCCTATAACAAAGAAGTTGATCATTAGTCGAGATGTGAAGTTCATGGAAGATAAAGCTTGGAATCAGAAATCCAATACTAGTAAGAAATAACCAATAATCATTGATTTTGAGGACCTGGATGAAAATAGAATGCATCCACATGTAGCTTCAAGCATTAATACTAGTGCTAGTAGCAGCACTACCTCATCATCATGGTCACCTCCACTTGCAAGAAGGATTTCAAAGTTGAAGACACCATCAAAGATAAGGAGCTTTTAAGATATATGAGGTAACTACAAATGAAATTGATGAAGCAAACCATTCTGATTTTGCTTTATTTTTTAGTGTGATCTAATTTCATTTGAATATGCATTTACAAATAGAATATTGGTGTCAATTATGGATGATGAGATAGAATCCATAGAGATGAATCATCCCTAGTTGGTAATTGATCTTCTATCAGGGAATAAGACCATTAGAACCAAGTGGGTATATAAAATTAAGTTTAATGCCCAAGGTGATATTGATAGACATAAGGCCATATTGGTGGCAAAAGGTTATAAGCAAAATTTAAGGATTGACTATCATGAGGTATATGCACTTGTATCAAGACTTGACATAGTTAGAATGATCCTAGAATTGGCAGCCCAAAAATGTTGGAGTGTATACCAAATGGATTTCAAGTCCACCTTCCTCAATGAAGTGTTGGAAGAAGAGGTCTACATAGATCAACCACCCGACTATGAGTTTGAAGGGCAAGAAGACAAGGTCTTGAAGTTGAAGAAAGCTCTGTATGGGTTGAAGCAAGAACCCAATGCTTGGTATAGCTACATTGATGCATATTTTTAGGATAATGAGTTCACCAAATGCCCAGATGAGCACACTCTCTACATGCAAATAAATGTAGAGGGGGAGATGATCATTGTCTTCTTGTATGTAGATGATCTGATTTATACTGGAAATAATAATATATTGTTTGAATAGTTTATAAGTGCCATTAAGAAGTTTAAGATGACAGACTTAGGCCTGATGAAATATTTTATTGGTATTGAAGTTAACCAATCTGCAGATGGTATCTTCATTTCTCAAGGTAAATATGCATTAGATGTCTTGAAAAAGGTTCAAAATAGAGGACAAAAAACCAATGATCACACTGGTTTCCACAGGCCTAAAATTGAGCAAAAATGATTGCAGTAGTAATATTGATTCAACATTCAAAAAAAGACTTGTTGGAAGTCTCATGTATTTGACAGCAACCAAACTAGATCTAATGTTTACAGTGAGTTTTATTAGTATATTTATGGAAGCATCGAATAACACTCGCAGGTAGGGAAGAGAATATTGCATTATGTCAATGGAACCAAGAACCATGGAATTTTTATGCAATAAAAGACTAGCTTGAACTTATCAACTACACAGATAGCAACTGGGCTAGTAGTATAGATGATAGGAAGATTAATTTCGATTATGCATTCCATCTTGGATCAGATGCAGTTTCATTATCATCAAAGAAGCAACCAATTGTTGCATTATCGAATTTTGAGGTAGAGTATGTTACTGCCACTTCAGTCGCATGATAGACAATTTGGCTACGAAGAATTTTGGGTGATCTCAATCATCACAGAAAGGGGCAACAACTATATTTTGTGATAATAATTCGGCCATAGCACTATAAAAGGATCTAGTGTTTCATGGTAGGAGCAAGCACATCGATATCCACTACCACTTCATCAAAGAGCTGGTAAAATTTAATGAAGTTGTGTTATTGTTTTGCAGGTCCAAAGACTAGGTTGCAGATATCTTCACAAAACCTTTGAAGGAGGAGTATTTTAAAATACTGAGGGAATGCTAGATGTACAAGTCTTTGTGAAATCTCGTTTAAAGGAGGATGTTAGAAATTAAACTAAATTTCACACCTAATAGATCTCTGACAGATCTTATCTTCCAAATTCGATTGTTGTATTTTAAAGTGTATGCAGTTATTACTGGCAATTGAAGTTATTCGATGATTGGATAGAAACTCTAATTTTGAATTCAATGTGTATCAGAAGGTTGATAAGCCTTTCCCTCCTATATCTGGCTATATAAGTCGGTATTATCCTTCTAATACGGATAACAAGAAAAAAATAGAAGAACGAGAACAGATCAGAGCACCGCAATGGTGGAGAAAAAGGGCAGGAGTTGAAACTGCAGCCTTTAGAAACTCCTTTTATAATTTACAAATCTAGAGTTGCAGATTTGTGTGGATGTATTTTCAGTTCGTATTGTAGATGTATTTCCAATATTTAGCATGTATTTCTAATATTTATTAATATAAATAACATGTGTATATTTCTCCTCCGCACGTGTAATATTCTGCGGGTTATTAATCTAACTTAGCAAAGTTAGATTTATTTCATTTTACTTTATTGTTTTTCATGTTCCATCCTAGTGAGCATCCTTTGTTAAAACTCGCGATTTAGAACGTGCTCTATAAACTATCGTAGAACAAGCATGTTCTAGCCCGCTCGATAAATTTAATTGTAAAGTGTGCTGGCGATCTAAAACCGCACATAGAACATCCCTTGTTGTAGCCCGTTAACTTTTTTATTTTGTGTTTTGTCCCGCTCCCGCTACGCATTGGTGTGTGCGCCCGCGGTTAGAAATCGCGACGTAGAGGAAAACTTTTGGTTTGTCGCGGCCCGCGACTTCCTCCGTGCTGCAGCCCGCCGCATATAATTATTGTTCTAGCCCGCGGCGGAGTAGAGCAAACAAATCTGCTCCAGCCCGCGCGTGCTCCACCCCGCAGGGTGCGACATGACGCAGCCCGCGGATACTCCAGCCCGCGCACTAAAACTTTCAAAATATAGGGGATTGTAAATGTTAACATTAAGCACTTTTTAACGAACGACAGATTTTCATTTTTAAAAAGATCAAAATTAAAACAAGCATGTGTGAGTTTACATGAATTGCAAATTATTCGTGAAGTATTAAGATTGTCTAACAGATTCCAGTTATATATTTACCTTCACCATAATCTCACACACAAACACAGAAATTCAATCCATCTTCATTATTTTATTAAGTGTTGCATTTGTACGACAACCCTTTTATTACAATTACTTGCTTAACTGTTCGTCTGCAATTATTTTATTGAGTGTTGCATTTGTACGACAACTTTTTTATTACAACTACTTGCTTAACTGTTCGTCTTATTTGCAGCAAATACGAATTAATTCATGTCATGCTATTACTGTTCGTGAAGCCGTTGTAACATTAGTTTCAACATTCATTGTCGCAACTAAATGCGGCGTTGGAGCATACGAGGTCGGTGTTGCAGGATACATGGTCGATGCTGGTTCTGGTTCTTGTCGTCTCCTGCAACAGCACCACCAGCAAACATACCCCAGGAAGCCCAATACGGCCAAGCCTCCAATAGTACCTAAAGAAAACAACATACCAATTCATCACCAAGCGTCCATGATCAGAATTAAAACACAATATGTAAGCAAAAATGATGTAAGCTATCCTTAAAATGATGTACCGAATCTCACTGGCAAAGGGCCTACTGCGATATTTGAATTATATTCAGCACAATACTGGGTTATCAACTATATCCACCGAAATTTCATTAATAAAAATGATCTCTAATTTTGCTTTTTTTTATATGTAAATTAAAATTTTAAATTATTTCCTTTATATTTTATAAAAATTATTTGAATTTTATAAAGTCTGCTACGAAAAGGCGATAGTTGTTGCAATCCTCCCCGGCTACATATTCAGATTGAAGAGAAAATACAGGCGTCTTGTTTGTTAAAAAGAATACATTCGAAAATTAAGATTATACTAATTTAGAATACCACTACACCAAAAATCTTTATAGAAAGCGTGTCACGAATGCTCACCGCCTAAGTATCTTTCTTCTGGCTGTCATCTGTATGTTGTGTATCTGGCTCAGCTGTGCCTGATGTAAGAAAGCAAAACACCATCAATAATACTATAATATATTTGTAGAAGATGTGCATACATTTATGTGATAATAATATATATAAAAAAATTAAATATACGCATCTGATGACAATACCAAACAACTCACCAGAAGGAGGAGCATAACGAGGACGAGGAGGAGGAGGAGGTTGGTCTTGCTCAACTGCAGTAACCCCACAAAAGTTTTCAGAAACGTAGAAAATATATATTTATGTCCTTGTTAGTCTGTACAACAGAGAAGATATTTACAGGTGAAACGAAACATCAATCTTATGAATATATCGTTAAAAAAATGATAGGAGTGATTAATCCTCGTACCTTTTTGAGAAGGAATGAAAAATACTCTATCGGGAGTCAAAGCATTGGGATCCGAAATGTTATCGTTAAGGCTTATTATGCTGCTCATTTCCGACTCAAATATTTGAGCTATCTGGGAACGGCTATTGTCTTCTGTGGTTGCATAAGAAATAATTGAAGCCCACCCAGGTAAAGGGCAGCCACAGCCCAAAGCTAGCTCTACCTCATCCCCACTATTGTAATGTCGATTTAACTGGTATCCTGTCCATGCTGTGTAGCTAAAGTATTTGTCTGAAATACCCTTTTCGTGTAACCCCACGTCCGAATCCTGCAGGGTGTAATTCAGCCTGTAAACAAATCCCTTTACATCGTGGAAAATTGAGCACGTACATGGAATTTTTGCCAAATAGTCAGACTGGTCGGCGCTAGGAAAAGGAGAGATTTCACCCCTAGAACTGCCTAACCTGGAAGCCACTTATTGCAAGTATAGACGTTGGAAATATAGGAGCAATTCAGGGGCTTGACGGTTTCAGCCCATGCTGAAGTATAAAAACACCCTGAGAAGAAAACTAAGGCAATCGCTCTTGTAATGTTCTTCATCCTTACAGGAAATTGCGAATTCTTTGTTTTCAGATTGGTGCTAAATAGAGTTTTTATAGTCGCGTACACTCTTGACCGCATGCCTGGTGAATTTCTCAGAACTTCAGAAGAATCGTATACAAGCGTGAGTAGTAACGAAAGAAATGGATGCATGTGAAATTAATAATAGCGCTATAGCTGGATGGGTCAGACTTCCATTAATTATATACAAAATTCAATTATTTGAAACTTTGACTGACTTCTTGGTATGGATGGCTTCGTCTATAAATATTAACGATTATGGAAATTCGTCGTTTTTCGCTTTTGTATTCCACGGGAGGTCAATGATGACGAAAATTTTCGCAATTTGCTTGTTTTTTTCTTTTTGTAGTAATGGATTATCCTTGGTTGAATGTATCATTCGACTCTTCTTCGTAATTAAAAAATAAATAAAAGGAAGATGCGCGGAACGGCTTCAGACCATGTTGCGAAAAAAAAAAACATTTATGATATCAACAACGAGGCAACGGAAAACAGAGACCAGCAAAGATTGCGTATAAGAGAAAGTTGGCACCAGTGGCAATTGATCATGGCGACGTTTCCAACCTCAATGCCACCGTTTCCAACCTCAATGCCACCTTTGAATGGCGACGCTCACTCTGTACTCTAACGCATGTGTCCCGGTTCCTAGTCGGCATTAGGGCCAATTGGCTTCAACAACCTTCCTGAGTATGACATCTTCCTCAAGGGATCAACACTAAACTCTAAGCCCTTGCCACTAATAATCCATGATGTCGCGCTCCATTTCTAGCATTGAGTGCCTCTCGATGCTTAGTCTTAAGAGATTATTATATCTGACTAGGTGACACTCTGGGAGTTTGACTGATTTTTATTATTATTTTTTTTATTTTAATGGAGCAATATTTCTTGTAAATATTTCAATTGTAATAGGTAATATTTAGGTGGTATGGTGTGATTTTTATGTATCCGTCTTTTACCCACTTGGAAGATTCGTCTGTTACATATTCTCATGTGTTTATCTTTTACCCACTTGGAAGATTCGTCTGTTACATATTCTCATGTATCTGTCATGTATCTGTCTTTTACCCATTTGGATATTCGTCAGTTACATTTCCAAGCTATATATTGTAATGGCTTATTATGAATTAATCAGTTCATATTAATTCTGGCTCATAGTTGATATCAGATTTCAAGTTTGAGAGAAACCTTGCTGAAAAGAAAAGGAGTTCTAATTACTTTTGCTGTGACTGAGGAGCTCGCCGCTGTTGAACTGTAGTGACATCTCAATGTTGACGTCCTGTTTTTTGAAATTGTGTAGAACTATGTGTTGAAAGGTTGTATGCGCAACGACTCCATGAATTGAAGTGGCTATTTGTTTTTCTGTGAGAAGAGGATGTTATTTGCGAAAGGCGATTTGCTGCGCATTAAAAAAATGTAGTGTTTCAGGTGTATCACACTATTGGATGGACGTGAATCGTGACTCGTTTAAGCCTGCGTTGAAGCCTATGTTAAAGCCCTGTGTTAAAGCCTGTGAGACATATTGTTGTGAGAAATAAATCTAGGACGTTGTTGAGTGTGTAGGCCGTACTCAAGACAAGCATGGAGGACGTTGTAAGGAGACGTCTTTTACCTACGCAGAAGATCGTCCAGATTGTCAAAAAGTGCAGCATCCTTTATTTTGTTAGTTGCAGACACAGACCCAGAGAACATTGAGAGTTGTGGTACAGTTGATAGGTCTGGATGACTAGCTGTGAAATCCAATACCGGTGGATGGAAGTCTATAATTTTTTATATTAATAAACCAAGGGTTAACGACGCTAGCGTTGTTTGGAGTTGGCGTAAACCTGGTTCTGTTCTTGACTCGAGTGATGTAGAAGAGCAATGCATCTACGACAAATAATATAAGCACGTGACTGGAATGGTTTATATCTTTTCTCTTGGGGGGTATTTGTTAGCGATTCATACGTGAGGCGCTACCGAACATATGCTGTCTTTTTTGTTATTTTTGTGGTGAAGTTCGCATTGCTGGCAACGAGGAGAGAAGGCGAATCCTGTGAGCATTGCATTCCTCAGACTATGCACATCAGTACGTGCTCCTGTGATAATTGGAATTTAGTAAGAAGAATATTGTGTTGTCTACTGCATTTGAAGAACAATCATTGGGATTGAAAGTCCACCAGTGAGTAAGGAAGGAGCCGCAACATTGATTTGTAAAAATGGCAAATGACAACATTAATGTCCCAGTCCCAAAATTTAGAGGAGACAACTATGACTGCTGGTCAATCAAGATGAAGCACTTGGTCATTAGCAAAGGTGCTTGGAAGATTGTGGAGGATGGCTACACAAAGGCAACCAATTGGAGTACTGTTCCAACTACCAATAGATAAGCAACAAGAGAGGCACAAAAGAAGAATAGTATTGCAATATTCTACTTGCAAACAGCCTTGGATGAGAGCATTTTCCCAAGGATTGCAAGTTGTGCATCAGCCAAAGATGCATGGCAAGCTCTAAAAGAGAGCTATGAAGGCAACACTCAAGTCAAGCAAGTGAGATTGCAAACTCTAAAAATGGAGTTTGAAAATCTCAGGATGAAGGAAAATGAAAAGGTTGGAGACTATTGCATGAGAGCCAAAGCATGTGTTGATAAAATGAAGACTCTTGGTGAAGAAGTGAATAATGAAGTCATTGTAAAGAAAGTGTTGAGGACACTTTTACCCAAATGGAGCCAAGTATCCATTGTAATTGAGGAGAGTAAGGACTTGACTACTCTCACATATGATTAGCTTATGGGTTCCTTAATGTCCCAATATTCTCTTCAACTCCAAATGTTGGGGGAATGGAAGAAAAAGCATTTTCATCCAAAGAAGGTGAATCTAGTTCAAGAGGAAGAGGCCAATGGAGAGGAAGAGGTAGATCTTCTTCAAGAGGTAGAGGTAGTTTTTCTCCAAGAGGAGGAAGAGGTGGCTTCCAAGAAAGAGGAAGAGGTGGCTATCAAGGAAGAAGTAACAAGCAATGTTACTATTGTAACAAGTATGGGCACTTTGAAAAAGATTGTAGATTGAAAGCATCACATGGAAGCAGAAACAATAATGCACACTATGGTGAGGAGGAGGACTCATCAATTTTGTTTTTTTCATATGGCAAATCTAATCAAAATATGAATGAGAAATGGATTATTGATATCGGATGTTCCAATCACATGACCGGCAAGGAGGAGTTGCTATCTACAATTGACAATTCCTACAAGTCCAAGATCAAGCTTGGAGATGACAAAGCATTGCAAGTAGAAGGCAAAGGAACCATGGAGGTACAAACTAATGAAGGTAAGAATAAAGTAACTAATATTTACTACACTCCAAATTTAAAACATAATTTGTTGAGTGTTGGGTAAATCATGGAAAAGAATTTTAAGCTTGTGTTTGAAAACAATAAGTGGGAGATTTTTGATAAGAATCATGAGCATAGGCACATCACTACTATTCCCATGACCAATAATAGATTGTTTTCTCTAAATTTTGAATAAGGAAAGAATGATTTTGCATGTGCAGCCATTGATAGCAAAATTTGGCCAATGCAGACTTAAAGTATTGGGAAGAATTCATACTTTCTCACCTTCATAGATGATTTTTCAAGAATGTGTTGCGTTTATATTTTGAAGACAAAGGATGAGGCATTTGATTGTTTTAAATATTTCAAAAATCATGTTGAAAATCAAAGTGGGCACTATGTAAAATGTTTAAGGACTGATAGGGGAGGGGAATTTTGTTAAAAACATAGAAAATATATATTTAGGTCGCTGTTAGTCTGTACAACAGAGAAGATATTTACAGGTGAAACGAAACATCAATCTTATGAATATATCGTTAAAAAAATGATAGGAGTGTTTAATCCTCGTATCGTACCATTTTGAGAAGGAATGAAAAATACTCTATCGGGAGTCAAAGCATTGGGATCCGAAATGTTATCGTTAAGGCTTATTATGCTGCTCATTTCCGACTCAAATATTTGAGCTAGCTGGGAAAGGCTATTGTCTTCTGTGGCTGCATAAGAAATAATTGAAGCACACCCAGGTAAAGGGCAGCCACAGCCCAAAGCTAGCTCTACCTCATCCCCACTATTGTAATGTCGATTTAACCGGTATCCTGTCCATGCTGTGTAGCTAAAGTATTTGTCTGAAATACCCTTTTCGTCTAACCCCAGGTCCGAATCCTGCATGGTGTAATTCAGCCTGTAAAAAAATCCCTTTACATCGTGGAAAATTGCGCACGTACACGGAATTTTGGCCAAATAGTCAGACTGGTCGGCGCTAGGAAAAGGAGAGATTTCACCAGTGGAAACGTCTAACCTGGAAGCCACTTCATAAAGTGGGTCGCTAACATTTCTGAGATAAAGGAGAGAATTGCAAGTATAGACGTTGGAAATATAGGAACAATTGAGGGGCTTGACGGTTTCAGCCCATGTTGAAGTATAAAAACACCCTGAGGAGAAAACTAAGGCAATCGCTCTTGCAATGTTCTTCATCCTTGCAGAAAATTGCGAATTCTTAGTAGTCAGATTGGTGCTAAATAGAGTTTTTATAATCGCGCACACTCTTGACCGCATACCTAGTGACTTGCTTACAACTTCAGAAGAATCGTATACAAGCGTGAGTAGTAACGAAAGACATGGATGCATGTGAAATTAATAATAGCGCTATAGCTGGATGGGTCAGACTTCCATTAATTAAATACAAAATTCAATTATTTGAAACTTTGACTGACTTTTTGGTATAGGTGGCTTCGTTTATAAATATTAACGACTATAGGAATCCGTCGTTTTTCGCGTTTGTATTCTACGGCTGGTCAATGATGACGAAATTTCTCGCGATTTGCTTGTTTTTTCTTTTTGTAGTAACTATTTATCCATGGTTGAATGTATCATTCCACTCTTCTTTGTAATTAAAAAATAAATAAAAGGAAGATGCGCGGAACGGCTTCAAACCATGTTGCGAAAAAAAAAAACATATATGATATCAACAACGAGGCAACGGAAAACAGAGACGCAAAGATTGCGTATAAGAGACGGGTTTACTTAAGGAGGTGACACTCTTGGGCTTGGTGCCAACATACTGCATAGCAAGATAGCATCGTTCTCTATGGCTACTGTTACAACTATCTCTTCCACTGTGTCAGCTGCCGCCAACATATAGTGCTGAAAGACAAGAAGGTTCACGACAGGCCTTGCTCAAGTTTTCCTTAACTCATTATGAAAGGTTCAGTGGCAAGGGTTCCATTAACTATATATGCAAGGAGTTCGTTCAATATGATGGAGCTTGACACTAACCTGGATTCCCTTCACTCTAAGTAACAGAGGATATGGACATCCCTTTTGACTCATCCAAGTTAGTCCCTCCTTCTGAACGTTAGAAGTTCTGGCGGATGTCTAAGTTATTTACCACCATTCTATGCAATGGTGCCCAATAGTCTGACGATGGATGGATGTGAATATAATCAGTTCCCAAGACATTGTGTTTGGTTCCTCAAGCCAACATTCAAGCCCTAGTAAGAGCCACTTCTCAACTCCCTTCTCAGAGGGTACCTCATCTAAAAACCAACCAGTACTCAACTACATTCAAGCATGAGATATAATTTCCTTTTTATTTGTTATCATATGTAATAGTTAAATGCACAAAGAACCATTTAACTTTATTTACACTCATTTTCTCATGCATAGCCACAAATATAGTAATAAACTGTCCATTCAATCATGAATAAACGCTGCTACCAATATGATGCTTATATTTCAATCCAAGTTCTTTATATAGTAATAAACTGTCCATTCAATCATGAATAAATGCTGCTACCAATATGATGCTTATATTTCAATCCAAGTTCTTTATTTAGCCATCGAATTCATACATGTATAACCTAAGCCAATCACAGTGTATAATCCATTTACTAGAGTATACATGTAATCATATAATCATAATTAGATATAAATATTGAATTTCATATAGAAGACTTTATAATCATATCATAGGCACGAAAAGACAAACATCAATGTATTTGTTTATTGAAGTTGACCTATTTTCCATATCTTATGGGACTATATTTATGCAAGTTGAATATCAATGGAACTTAAACAGTCAACTATGCAAGTTGAATATCAATGGAACTTAAACAGTCAACTATGCAAGTTGAATATCAATGGAACTTAAACAGTCAACTATGACACAACTTGCTAACTTGACATCAAAACACAAACTTTTAGACTAGCAAGGAATGGGACTAGAAATGTCAACCTACATTCAATATTCTACTAGCTCTAAAGAAAGATCTATAATAGCGAATAACAAAGAAAACATATTAACATTAATAGCTAATAACAAAGAAAACATAATAACATTAATTCTAAACAACAAAATGCATGTTACTAGGGATAGCACATGGCTTTCAACATGTGTTTGTTTCATAATAAACATAGTGATAAACTCAACACAAATATTTATCATAAAATATGGTCAACGAGAGGAACGTAAAGTGTTATCTATTAGTTTTCTTCATTTCATTTCTTATTAATTTATTTGATAGTAATTTTCCTTAGAATTATGCAATATAGGTTGTAGGGTTAATATTATCAAACATAATTTATCTTGATATCTTCCCCATGTTACTCTTTATATCCTACTCATAAGGTGTTCTTCTTCCTCCTTGTTTGTGTAGACACCAAAACAACACCAATCCGATTATGTGACTGCAAACACTAATCGCTTTGACAAACACAGCCCCCAGGGCAGCCCTCAGAGGTTAAACAGTGGTCTTAACCACTTTCATAGCAATTTTGTAAGGTCAAGAAGCAATTTGGCACACTTGGGCACTTTGCCCGATATTCGTCTCACCCAGGGACGAATTCAAAATAGGATCCGTCCCACCCCAGGACCGAATTCTGAATCCATCCCTGGGTGGGACGAATTCTAAGCTTAACGGGAAAAAAGGCAAATGGTGCCAAGTGGCAGCCCAGAACAGTCAATTAAGGACTCCTGCCTTGCACGCGTGTGTAAGTGGACAGAGGGGTCATTAGAAGACTGTTACAAAAAGCATTTATCAAAGCTCAAGTCAATGGAGGACTCCCCTCCCTCATGGGAAGACAAGACTGCCACATGGCGCCCATGGCCAACACATGGCATTTGTGCTTCCCTCCCAAAAGAGACTCCATGGGTCTATAAAAGGTGGGACTTTTCTCACCCAAAACATACAGGTTGAAGGAGTTTTCAAGCAATGAAGTGCTTCCGAATTGAAGACCCACTTGCATCACTTTTGGTTCACCTTCCCACATCCACCAATCTCTTTTGCAAGGGAGGTTGTTGGGTGGCCTTTGGAAGCTCGAACCTTACCCAAATTCGACGCATGGACACCTGAACCAACCAATTCGCCGACCCCCCAATCCTAAGAGGTTTTGGGCCCATCCCTGGTGGATTGGCTCCAAAATCAAGTGCCAACGGTGGGAGGCCCACTTGGGCACCCCCGCACTTTTTTTATATTTTGAGCATTTTAGATTACTTTTCAGATTGCATTTTGTGTTATTAGGTTTGATTAATCCATAGCTGCAATTTTGTAACTTTTGGTCAGATTTTAGTATGTTTTGTGTTGCTTTGTCATTTCGCTAACTTGCAGGTGTCAAGGTCAAATTCCCGAGGGTGGAGGCAAAATTGGGAAAATCCGACCATCTGGGTCGTCCCAAAATGGCCCCAATTACATAACCCCTTGTTTGCAGGTGTTTTACAGGTCTCGGGATCCGACATTTGAGCAGTAGTAGGTCGGTTTCTTCAACATAGAAGAATTCGTCCCACCCAAGGACGAATTGCAGTCAAAATTCGTCCTGCCCAGGGACGAATTCCAGTTTAAGGTAGATTGGCCAGCTGTCTCAGTGGCAGTGGCCTTCTGGTAACTTTTTTTATCTTCTGTCAAGTTTTGAAGCCATTTGGACTCACTGTAATTACTGATTTATGCAAATATTTAATGCATATTTCGTTAGTTTTAGAGAGCAAACGCTTTTCATTTGCGGCAGGTGCTACTGACATCTTGATTGTTTCTTTGTTCGCAGGAGAAGCAGCGGAGGTGAAGAACTCATCGACATCAGCGGCGGCATCATCTTGGCCCGCCCATTGCAATCGTGGGCACGCGGAAAGAGGAATCATTCGAGTGATTGTAATCAAACTCTATTTGCGCTCCTAGCCCCTGAAAAGGGAGGAGACGTCATTGTAACAGAGATCAAGGGATATTAATGAAAGGGTTGTGTTTTCTCTATTTGATTGTGTCTCTTCCAATGTGTTTCTTTTCCATTTCATGCAATTTACATTTATAGGACTTAAGCGTACTTGATTTTGAATGCAATCGCACTTGGTGTTTCCTTTGCCCGGAATCTTGTGCTTTCAGTGGCGATCACGGTGGGACCCCGTTCCCTGGTTTTTAAAATCATAGAAACTGATCAAAGTTTTGTGTTTGTGCTTGACAGGTACATTTTTTTTGTTGCAGACTGCTATTCGTCTCTGACAGGGACGAATTCTTCTCTGCAATTCGTCTGATCCTAGGACGAATTCAAATTCTTCTCTAGGAGGGACGAATTTTGTTCTGCAATTCGTCTCCCAGAGGGACGAATTCCTGCCTGCAAATTTTCAGAGCAGAAATTCAGAGACAACAGGAGCAGGCAGAGAAGAGGTAGGGATTTTCATGATCTCTATTATATTTTTTTGTTTTTGTTTTTGTTCCTTTGATTGTTTTCATCTCGTCCTGCATTGCATAAGAAAAGTCATGTATGCTTGTTTCATTTTTTTTTGAATAAAACGAATCCCACACACATCACGAAACAATTTTAAACCAAGGAGCTGGTCGTAAGACCCCAGCCCTTGATCAAGACCATTGGTGGATTTCATCACCACCTTGGCTTGATTTGCATCCATTTCTCGATTGTCAACTGTTGTTAGGCATAAATCCTGACGAAAGCAGATCGAGTGTCGCTGGGGTGATTCCCATGTGCACGAGGATAAGTTTTCTATGGTAGGTGCCATTAACAAGACAATCCCCCTTTCGTACCGCCTACGTACCATGTACCTTCTGCTCTCACGTACCTATAGTCTCCCTCTCGTAAGGGCGGGTATATAGAGAGGTTGGTATCGGCCTGGTTGGTATATTGAAGGGGCTACCATTTTGGGAGTTATATGAGCCGTCATAATGCATTTAAACGATCTTCAAAACCTACAAAAACAAAACAAAACACCAAAATGCACTAAACCAATTTAGGGCACACCAATAATCCTTAAAAGAGATAATCACGGTTTTGTGAATGTGTGTGTTCATTTCTGCTTAGTGTAACAAAAAAAAAAAAATCATAAACAAAAAGATAAAAAATCTACGCATTTTGTCATTTTTTCCAAAAGCTCCAAGGATTCCCGTAATCGCTTGGTCACTCCAAAATGCCCCAAAGGTGTCCATGAACCCTTTGGTCAACCCAAAAGCACCCCAAATGTGCCCATAAGTGATGCAAGACCATCCAACAAAATATGGGAAATCTTACATTTTTCCCTAAATTTTAGTGCATCTTGCCGAGGCCATAACTTCTCAACCGTAGCTCCGATTGACTTGAAATTTTACAGGGAGTTAGTTGGGATAATTTTAAACAAATACGACTCCCTATAATCCTATTTTCCCAAAAAAGTTAGTTTTCGGGGCTAAATTCCATCATCTAGTGCCCCGAAATTAGGTTTTAAAATTGGGCACGCAATTTTATGCACTTTTTGAGCTGTTCGGATGTCAATATATCCTAATGTATTCAGAGCTAGGGCATGAAACTTCATTTTTGTCTTATCTGCTATAAGAGGGATGCACACACCAATTTTGGGCCCCATCTAACTCATTTCAATTTTTAAGGTTTTTAGAGAGACATCGTAACGGTGCTAACCCGTAGCCAAGCCCAATCACGGGCGAAGGCTATGGGGGATGTCCCAGGAGGCACGAGTCACCTCCGTTACAATCCCAAGGATTTGGTCATACCACCTTGGTGACCTAACACACAATGTAGTCCCCTCCACACCTTAAAGGAAAGGGACTACAGGGACACCTCTTCGAGGAGCACTCCTATTCAGCATAGTATTCAACACACACCCTTCCATGAGGGGTATAGCCATAAGAGAGCTCCCTTAGATGCTCGCTATGAGCAGTCATCGCACGATGAAGTGCTAGGTCAACATAGGGTTCGATGGGAGGAACCACATGATTACATTACCCCTCCACCCCCACTAGTTGTCAGGACTACAAAGACAAATCCAGAGCACAAGGCTCTTCGGGCAGGGCGAGATAGCTCCATCCACCCCCTTTTCACTTATGAAAGAGAGCACAAGGAAGACATCTACCTTCCTCGAGAGCAATATACCGTGCGGGAGCAATACGCCTTCGCACCTGCTATCTATCAGGACCACTCACTAAGGCCAAAGCCCCGATAGAATGCTACTACCCCTAATAGAGGGATGCCTCCTATAGAGATATTGGATAACTACGACCGATATTTTTATCTAAGAGAGGCATATAGGCATTCTAGACATGAGGCGGTGGGACCAACTATCGTAGAATCTTCCGAATATATCACACATCTCAAGCAACTCATGCAACTTGAGCTTGAACGACTACCGTTAGAGGAATCGTACCATATTAACGAAGAGCACCTTCAGCGCCAGAAGGATGAGCTGTTCCAACACACTATGCAAGAAAGGACTCCAACCCCTCACATGCATAAGACAAAATATTTTGAGTGGCACAACCCATGGGGGGAAGATAGGTCATCGTGACCTCATCAAAAGCTACCCCCAACACCTCCTAGATAGGAGCATGAAGCTACTCTCCCGATTCCTGAAGCACCACCCTCGACGCCTCCTAGACATGAATGGGAGGCCGCTCCTATAACCAATGACGAGTGCCTTCCTCAGACATCCACCCAGGCTTATGAGCCACCCTTAGAAATTCATCAAGAAGCCTCTAAGGAATCAGAGCGCGAAGAAGAGCGGGATGAACTGCCCTACCAAGGCATGGGGGTGCCATCTGGCCACCCCTCCATAAGCCCCAAGTTCCTCAACAAGAACCATCCAAAGAGGAGGAGTTCAAATCTTCCGATACATGCAAAGCACTAGAGCACTTAGAGTTGGTAGAGACCAAGATTTTGGAGCTCCCAAGGCCCAACTTACATAAGGTTCCTTTCGAAGAGGATCAAGCTTTAACCGTAGGGCTACCTGATGATGCAGTCCTCCATGTCTCAGAATCTATAGATTCTGATGAGCTATACACATTGTCCGAAGGTGAGGATGAAACAGACATAGCACACAACAATCACATAAGACAGCATCGACATCCCATAAAAATCGAAGAAGCATGTCAATAGATAAACATAATACTAGGGCATGAGTGGCGCGTTAAACCACCACAGTGGGACCAAGCATTACATCCGCCACGTTGGGCACACAAAGAGCAACTTCCACCAAGAGACATCATAGCAACATTAGTGCCGCGGGCGGACCCTGTCCTCATCTTTGTGCATAGGGCAGATCCATTCATGCCCATACCTCTAGAGCCAGATCCGGAGTGCAAAGACCATCAAGCTGGGGGTACCTCTATCCCTTGAAGAACCATAATCCAAACCAAAAAGCTCCAAGGATTATCGCAATCTCTTGGTCACCCAAAAATCTCCAAGGATTATCGCAATCTCTTGGTCAACCCAAAAAGCTCCAAGGATTATCGCAATCTCTTGGTCACCCAAAAAGCTCCAAGGATTATCGCAATCTCTTGTTCAATCCAAAAGCTCCAAGGATTATCGCAATCTCTTGGTCAATCCAAAAAGCTCCAAGGATTATCGCAATCTCTTGGTCAATCCAAAAAGCTCCAAGGATTATCGCAATCTCTTGGTCACCCAAAAAGCTCCAAGGATTATCGCAATCTCTTGGTCACCCAAAAAGCTCCAAGGATGATCGCAATCTCTTGGTCACCCAAAAAGCTCCAAGGATTATCGCAATCTCTTGGTCACCCAAAAAGCTCCAAGGATTATCGCAATCTCTTGGTCACCAAAAATCTCCAAGGATTATCGCAATCTCTTGGTCAATCCAAAAAGCTCCAAGGATTAAAGCAATCTCTTGGTCACCCAAAAAGCTCCAAGGATTATCGCAATCACTTGGTCACCAAAATGTTCCAAGGATGTCCACAATCACTTGGTCAAAATATAAAAAAAATAAAAATAAAAAAATAAAAATAAATAATCAAAAACAACCAAAAATTTACATCTCATATTTAGGCATACTAAAATTCATCAATCGAGAGCTCTTCTCGCACCTCATATTCATATTCATAAAAACCAATCCATCAAAAATACAAAAACATGTAGCTGCATTAAGCATTGCATCCACACGCTGCATATTTGTGGTTGTATAGGTCAAAGGCACCATAGGCTGTAATTGCTCTAATAGACCATCTTGTTCCACACTGTTCCATTTTACAAAAACAACAAAAACAACATGCATTGCTTTTTACCACACTACAGTCAGTGGTCTTTTAATGTATCAAAAGCTTTCGTGATTCAGTCATCATTTTGCTCTTTAGCCATGTAATGTATCAAGTCAGACAGATTTTATGAAGGTAGAGTCATACTTGAAATACACCTTGTTACGTAACATCCCAACACAAATCAAAACACTAAAATTCCCAAATTGTGTGAACGAAAGACGAAACCTGCAAAATAATCTAGGTCACCACAAGAGAAATGGTTATCTTGCTCATCCCCCTGTGCGAATGACCCCTAGAATGCCGAGAGTTGGCAAAAGGACAAGCATCCTCCCTACCCAATTCCCTAAGAATCCCTAAAGTTCTCAATAGTTGCAAAACACAAAAAATTTGCAAAATGTCAAAAATAAAAAATTTGACAAACTACAGTGCACACATCAAAAGGCACAAACAACAGTGATTTTGGTCACTCCATAACCCCAATCCCTTGCTCGAAAGAAAAACAAATCAAAATAAACAGTGATCTCATCACTACAATGAGAAAGTATCCCAATACAATTGAAGAAAAGAAGGGAGTTGACCTTGAATCCCTGGAACTCTCAGCATTCTATAGGTCATAAGGCAAGCTTCAGTACCAATTTGGTTGATAGCCTATCGGTAACAAAAGTAAACCTCCCGCATGACGATATATCTATCACATTAACTTGCATATAGATCAATGTTTGCATGTGGATGATCTAGCTTATGGCATCCTGGATTACACCGCAGATTAATCTTAGTACATACAACAAAGGAACTCGTGGAGCTAATTAGGTGATCCTCAGTATAGGTTCGGTTGAAAGCCCATCTGGCACTGGCGGTATCCTAACAAATACCACTAAATGAACTCAATTGCACACACAGGGATATGAAATAACTTGGTCAAAAACAATTCCGATTCATACCTTGGTCAAAAGTCTTGTAAGATAAAGTACAGTCGTGGCTAGTGAGCTAAAATCGTCTGAGACTCAGAAAACCTTAGCTACATTTCTAAACCAACTGCGCTACTTTTCATCTTTGCAAATACCATCAGAAAACACAAAAATAGAAAAACCATGTATACATGTAGAGCCATACATCACAGCAGTCGCCTAAAAACAAAATAACAGAGCTCTAAACAGTCTATGGTGCCATAGCCAAACATCACAAATCCCATTCATCCATTTCATATCTGCATATCACATATAAATCAAAACCATTTGCATTCATCATAGCATATGCATCCATCAAAATAAATCAACATGCATACATCCATATTCATCAACCATCATGCACAAGATCAAAGAAAATCAAAACAACAAAAAAAAACAAATAAATGCAACAAAAAAACAAGCAATAAACATTGCCAGACACAAGTGCTCTTGCACTTTACCTCTTGGCATAACAAAACTAATGTCGGGGTCTACATTGTTGTTATCCTATTCCCTAAGAAGGCTACCATAGCCGGACCGCTCCACGGGAAGACGGATTTTTGATAATTTCATCCCCAAACGACATCACAAAAGGGTCAAAGCCCACTCAAAAACAACAAGAAAATCAAAACAACAAAAATAGCAAATATCCACAAACAACAAAAGCAATAAACATTGCCAGAAATAAGTGCTCTTGCACTTAACCTCTTGGCATAGAAAAATTGATGTCGGGGTTTACATTGTCACTATCCTACTCCCGAAGAAGGCTACCATAGCCGGACCGCTCCACGGGAGGACGGATTGCCGACAATTTAATCACCAAATGGTGTCACAAAACAACAAAAACAAGAAAAAAATTCAACGAAAACAAACAGCAAAAAAACATTGCCAGACATAAGTGCTCATGCACTTAACCTATAGGCAAAGAAAATCGATGTTGAGGTCCAAATTATCGCTCTCCTACTTCCCCAAGAAGGCTACAATAGCTGGACCGCTCCACGGGAAGTTAGATTTTCGATGATTTCACCTAATTACGACATCACCAAAAGGGTTAAAACCCACCAAAAACAAGTCCAAATGTTGGAAAAATTGCACACACTTAACGGTAAACCCTCTAAAGGCAACCTTGCACAAGTCATCTTGGGTCAAGCGACTCGTCGCTTCTCTCACGAAGGTCATTCCCTCATCGATTCGTTGCTTGAGGGGGTAGTCACACTTAGTCACCAACCAACAATCACACACCCAATTAAGGAAAACGACATGCATTCAAAGAATCATTGACAAAGACAATCACGCTCCTGCTTGGGGCAGTAAACAAACAACAATCAAATCAATCAAACACTTGGCATTTCGTGAATCATGAACACAAGGTTCCCCCTGAGGATAAAAATTCCCTTCACTTGTTCATGACTGATCAATGTCTGAGTTCAAGTCACACCTCAACAGAACAGGTTAATACTTGAAATCAAATTCCTTAGCTCGTTAGAAGCAAGGATTCAAGAATGCATGCACTTTCCATACTTTGGGCATCAAAAGTTGGTTAGGTTACCAAGAAACCCTAATCATTAGTGCTTTGGTTATCTATTTTTGCTTAGCACTACGTCACCCGCAGCGCTTCCCAAAAAGGGGCATCTGTAGACACCAAAACAGCACCAATCCGATTATGTGACTGCAAACACTGATCGCTTTGACAAACACAGCCCCCAGGGCAGCCCTCAGAGGTTAAACAGTGGTCTTAACCACTTTCATAGCAATTTTGTAAGGTCAAGAAGCAATTTGGCACACTTGGACACTTTGCCCGAGATTCGTCTCACCCAGGGACGAATTCAAAATAGGATCCGTCCCACCCCAGGACGATTCTCGAATCCGTCCCTGGGTGGGACAAATTCTAATCTTAACGGGAAAAAAGGCAAATGGTGCCAAGTGGCAGCCAAGAACAGTCAGTTAAGGACTCCTGCCTTGCACGCGTGTGTAAGTGGACAGAGGGGCCGTTAGAAGACTTTTACAAAAAGCATTTATCAAAGCTCAAGCCAATGGAGGACTCCC
The DNA here is from genome assembly GCA_028583015.1 of Wollemia nobilis. Taxonomy (NCBI): domain Eukaryota; kingdom Viridiplantae; phylum Streptophyta; class Pinopsida; order Araucariales; family Araucariaceae; genus Wollemia; species Wollemia nobilis. The sequence continues at coordinate 2,300,141 of JAQPPZ010017034.1, read as the reverse complement.
CTCCCTCATGGGAAGACAAGACTGCCACATGGCGCCCATGGCCAACACATGGCATTTGTTCTTCCCTACCAAAAGAGACCCCATGGGTCTATAAAAGGTGGGACTTTTCTCACCCAAAACATACAGGTTGAAGGAGTTTTCAAGCAACGAAGTGCTGCCGAATTGAAGACCCACTTGCATCCCTTTTGGTTCACCTTCCCACATCCACCAATATCTTTTGCAAGGGAGGTTGTTGGGTGGCCTTTGTAAGTTCAAACCTGATCCAAATCCAACATATGGACACCTGAACCAACCAATTCGCCGACCCCCCAATCCTAAAAGGTTTTGGGCCCATCCCTAGTGGATTGGCGCCGAAATCAAGTGCCAACGGTGGGAGGCCCACTTGGGCACCCCCGTAGTTTTAGTTTTTGAGCATTTTAGACTACTTTTCAGATTGCATTTTGTGTTATTAGGTTTGATTAATCCATAGCTGCAATTTTGTAACTTTTGGTCAGATTCTAGTATGTTTTGTATTGCTTTGTTGTTTCGCTGACTTGCAGGTGTCAAGGTCAAATTCCCAAGGGTGGAGGCCAAATTGGGATAATCCGACCATCTGGGCTGTCCCAAAATGGCCCCAATTACATAAACCCCTGTTTGCAGGTGTTTTGCAGGTCTCGGGATCCAACATTGGAGCAACAGCAGGTCGGTTTCCCCAACATAGAAGAATTCGTCCCACCCAGGGACGATTGCGATCGAATTCATCCCCGCCTGGGGACGAATTCTAGTTAAAGGTATATTGGCCAGCTGTCTCAGTGGCAGGTGGCCTTCCGGTAACTTTCTTATCTTCTCGTCAAGTTTTGAAGCCATTTGGACTCACTCGTAATTCATCGTTTCGTGCAAATATTTACATGCATATTTCGTTAGTTTTAGAGAGCAAACGCTTTTCATTTGCGGCAGATGCTACTGACATCTTGGTTGTTTCTTTGTTCGCAGGAGAAGCAGTGGAGGTGAAGAACTCATCGACATCAGCGACGGCATCATCTTGGCCCGCCCATTGCAATCGTGGGCACGCGGAAAGAGGAATCATTCAATGATTGTAATCAAACTCTATTTGCGCTCCTAGCCCCTGAAAAGGGAGGAGACATCATTGTAACAGAGATCAAGGGATATTAATGAAAGGGTTGTGTTTTCTCTATTTTATTGTGTCTCTTCCAATGTGTTTCTTTTCCATTTCATGTAATTTACATTTCTAGGACTCAAGCGTACTTGATTTTGAATGCAATCGCACTTGGTGTTTCCTTTTCCCGGAATCTCGTGCTTTCAGTTTGCATTTTTTTTCATTTGTATTCCTATTTTAGATGTTCTTTATTATATCTATGTATTGTCCCCTTTGGTATTCCTCTTCCCTTCTTTTTTTCCTATCCGCATCAAAGTTTGTGTGTCACCTGTCCATTTCCTACACATTGTTTTCCCAATGCTTTTTTGTATGGTCAATCTTCTATTTTTACAGAAGTATGTAAGAAATAGTTACTAATTTTAACAATTGGTAGAAGTGAATAAATATAATGGTTCATCCACATTAACCCCACGGTGTTTCCTTTTGATGCATTATTAGTCCTTTTAGTTTTTCCTTAAAAAATATTCTTGAACCCATTATGTAAGTGTCCCTTTAATTATCCATTCAAATTATTTTAGGGTTATCCTCTTATTGCTATGATTATATAGATTCATTCACCTTAACATTGACTTAAAATATAGGATAATTCAACATCACAATTTGGTTATAGCTGATAGGATACAAGGTAAGATAAAGCAAAATGATATTAATTAAGAATCCACACATGCTTTACAATATTTTTTTTGCATAACATGTGGGCTTTGATACCTACAAAATAAATGTCAAACATTAAGGAAGATCATGAACCTATAACAAGAATCATTACATACTATTCATTTAAATGTTATAAATCAACATACATCATATAAATCATGGTAGTCATTCACTATCCATCAATTTAAATCATACATCATTTCATCATTCTTTACTTACTATCCATCTATTCAAATCTATCATCATTATTATTTGTAAAGTTTTATAATGTTATATACAAATATTACTTCATCAATGGGGTCAAGGATGTAGACACTACATCTCCCTCCCCTTATAAGAACTTCCTCCTATACATATGTAAAGTATATTAGAATTTATAATACTACAAAAATTTTATTTGCATAATTTTCTAATTATCTATAAATATTACTTCATTAATGGAGCCAAGGAGGTAGGCATACATCTCTCTCCCCTTATAATAACTTCCTCCTAGAAATAGGTAAAGTATATTATAATTTATAATACTATAAAATTAATATTTCCCATTTGGTTATCAAATGAGTATTTAAGATTGTTACAAAACTCGTTATAAATATGACATAAATTACTGCAAGCAATCTCAATTAAAACTTGTACACTTCATATGAACAAAGCAAACACATTTTATCACACACATATAGTTATAAAACTATACTTATTTGGGCAATGTCTCATTACTATCTATGAATTTATTTTAATATTGTATATCTCTTTATTTACAATTGACCTCTAATAGATGATAAATTTATGATAAAGTGCTTACAATAAAAAATTATTCCTATCAAAACTATCTTTAGTGCCAAATATAATTTCAAGATTAATATTTGTTATGTTGGCCAATTGAAACATTTTAATTGATGTGCTAACATAGGGATAGTTTCAACTAATTCAAGGATCCTTGCTAACAATTATTTTAACAATTTAGGGAATCAATCCAACTCTACCTAAATCCTATAAAAAAGTTAGCAACAAAAAGGATAAATAACCTTATGATCTTCTAGTCTAGTATTGATTTAAGAAATTAGGTAGCTTTGGTGCCTTAAGGGTTGGATTTTGACTTATAAGTCCCATACAAATGTCTACCCATTGATAAAGTATCTTGATGATTCTATGCATAAATGACTACACATCAGTTTATTTTCTATAGTTATCACAACATCATAAGCATTTTACATCAAAAGATCTTGGGTGGCTTGGTTGTGCTTTTAGATCTTCTCCTTAATCATGTCAACATACACTTAAAATTATCTATGAACATTTTCACATCATTCATGATATATTCCTTGTTCTTCATATACTATTTAATGCTCTTCATAAAAATTATGAACTGTTTTTTGTTGTATTTTATGGGAATGGGTGGTTTATATGAGAAAATTATTGATCAATCTATTTTTATAATTTTATATAATATTTTTTCTAAAATTAGGAAAAGCATTTGCTAAGAGTAAAGTGACCAAAAATCTAAGAGCTACATCCTACTCTACTAATTGTGTATTTGGTACATGAAAACAATCTCATGCAGGTGATCTAATCATATTATTTGACCTTCACCACTATATTTTGCTAGGCTTTCCAGTGCTAATATCGATAGCTTTCCACATTTAGTTAAAGGTTTTAGATAATACAATGAGCTTGAATCATTCAAGGTTGGTGATATTTTGAGTGGTAGAGTGGTCATGCTTGGGCCTTGTGTTATTCTTCCTTTTGGATAAAAGGTATTAAAATATCTAATAATGTTTTTATTTTACATACCTTTGAGTTCCTTTAGCTATAGTAGATTTTTTAGGCGAATGTAGTTTTATACTGTGAAAATAGATAGAATAAGGCCTTTACTAGAACCTTCATCTAGTGTTCTTAGTGGCTTATTCTAGATTTTATTTCTAATTGAATTTGTCAAGTGGTGTGCTATTGTTAATAGAATAGAGTTTTCCACTATAAAAATCCCTAGAAAATGCATTCATTTAGGTGTTTACATGTTTATACAATTTAATATGAATATATGTTATATTTAAATCCTCTAATGGTAAGAAAAGTGCCACAAGCATGGGAGCTATTCTTGTCAAATAGATGGTAACATTAAATTTCTGCTATGAGAAGAATTATTGGAGGTATAGTCACATATGATAGTTTAAATGATTTTTTTAGTTGTTTTTTAGCATATTTATTTATCTATTATTTATGTGTTTATTTATTTATTTATTATAAATTAAAAAAATAAATTATTAAAAAAATATTATTATTATTATTAAAAATAAGTATATATGCATTAGCAGATTTTATTTATTTTTATAAAGGAGAGGAAGCTTATATTTAATATTATAGTAATATTTAATTAAACCCTAAGTTTGGCATGTACCATGTGGTAATGAAGAGTGAAGTGTTAAGATGGCCATTTGCATGATCGAGCACTTATGTTCCTAATCTCCATTCTGAATCCCTAATCACCATTTTTAAAAGTAGAGGATAGGAAGAAAGGAGGGAGATGAGAAATATGAAGCTATATATATATATATATATACCCTTTGCTTCTTTAAAAATTATTTAGCTCATAAGAGATTCAATTTTGATTGCTACAATTTTATTTTCATTGAATGACTTTGCTTCTATTTTTTGCAAGCATTATTAATTTTTAGATTTTTATATATTTTTAGTTCAACAAAGTTTGGTTGGATTAATCCATCGATTTTGATTGCTACAATTTTGATTTTTTTGAGTGCCTTTGCTTTTGTTTTTGGCAAGCATCTATGTACTTTTATAAAGTCTGGTTGGGTTATTCCATGTAATGATCCTCCCAAAAATATGTTTCACCATATTACTATTTATATATATATATTCAGCACCTCTTTTTATTCTTTATGATGGTTGGATATGGTACTGTTTATGCTCTCTATTTTGCAGGTACAAGTCCTTGAGAAATAAAAAGAGAAATGATGGTAACATAAATTTCACCATGGTGGGATTTTCATTTTGTTAGGTATTAAAAAAACCTTATCCGTGAAATACTCACCAATGACCTCATGGTGCATTGAAGCTTGGAATAGATGCATTCATATAGATGCATTGTGGATATCTGCTTTATATTTGTAAATGAATAAATGCATACCTTTGATAACCATCCAATGGTAAGGAAAGTGCCACAAAGCATCAGAGATATTCTCATCTAACGAATGAAAACAATCATAAAATTATTAGTATGAGAAGAATGTTGGAGATATAGATGTGTATTTTGATATTTATTTATTTTTATATTTTGCTTAATAATAAATTTACTAATTAAGAAATAATTAATAATAAAAAAGAATAAATTAAAAAGGTTTTACTCGTATGTACATACGTAAGTACGTACATACATACATACATATATGTGTGTGTGTATGTATATAGTTGAAATTCTATTCAGGTTATTTTTGGTGTAGTTAAATATTCTTCCATAGGCAGGCGAAGCCTAGAAAGAAATTAACCTCCACTTGGTAATATGGGACCATGATGTGGCTAAATGCATACATATTGTTTTCCTTGTTTTATTATATAAATTAGCTAGTTGGGAATCCTAGGAGGGGTTCCTTACAGATAGGTAGGAGGGTGTGGGTGAGAAAGAAAGAGAAGACAAAGTGTGGAATCATTATTTGGGTAGTTACAATCAGGTTGTGAGAGTAATCCATAAAATTTAGGTCCATTCTATTTCAAATATATGCCACAATTAGCTTGAATATTATCTCTCCGTGTTATTAAAATTACTTCTTAAATATTTTCAATAAGAAATAGGTATTTAATTCTGTAATTGTTATCCTTTTAACCCCACCATAGTTTCCTTGATATTTGAATGTTTTAATTGGATACCTTCGTTTAATAGATAGTTAGACTATTATCAATATTTACTTGGGTAATCTCATATTAAGAGGATTGGTTTTCTCCTTATCTATACTATTTAGGCACTACCTGAATTAGTGTGTTATTTCTTTTTATCTAGCATTGTTTGAACATTACTTGGAATGGTTGGCTGTGTGTATTTCCCTACTTTTCTTAGGTATAAAATTCCATGAAACCTATCTAACTCATCTAGAGATGTTTCCAAGTTCCAAAAGAGATAAATTCATAAATTATCTTTTTTATATTTATAAATAAAACTAGTTTACACTCCCTCGCTCTACTCAATGGTTGTGGCTCTTCACTCTGGTGGATCTTGGGCTATCTTTCATCGATTTGTATTCGTGTTTCGATTCTTGTGGTTGTCTGAGTGGTTCTCTCATCCAGTCCTCTCTTATGTGTTGCTAGTGTGTGATCTTTATGAAATGTGGTATTCAGGTGGGGAAGCTCTGGAAAAAATGGTGGAATCTCTTTCTTTGGAAAATCCTTGTGGCCAAGCTATTGGGAAGGTTGCACCCAAAAGGAATGGGAGGAGTGTAGACTTAGCCAATCAGGTTGTTTATGAAGATGTTCATCTCCAACTCAAAATATTTGCCTCTAACTCAACTATGTCTTCTCTATTGGTGAATTTTTCTGGTAATTTAGTGGGAAAATTCTTTGGGAGTAGACCAAATGTTGATTCTTTAAAGAGATGGGCCATTGCCCATTGTAAGCTAACTGGAAGCCTCTGTTTATCTCTTCTCCCAAGGAACTTTTTTCTCTTTTTACTATTGGAGCCCTCTGATGTTGATCGGGTTTTGGAAGAGGGACCATGGTTTTTTGGAAAGCATAGGTTGTATTTGAGGAAATGGGACTCCGGGTTTAACCCTACTACTCACAAAATGGACATGGTTTCAATTTGAATTCATCTTCCTAAATTCCCTCTCTATTTATGGCATGACTCCATCTTCAAACAGATTGCCAATGAAATTGGGAAATTTATCTCTTTTGATGCCTCTTCCATGTTGGAAGACAAAAGGAAATTTATTCACCTGAGTGTTCTCACAGGCTTGTCCAAAGAGATGTCAAAATCTATTTTAATCAACTCTCTGGCGAGAATGTCAAAGTAGGTAATAATCTATGAACATGATAGCTTTTCATGTTCAGCTTGTGGGGGCAAAGATCATTCATATTTGCATTGCAAAATAAAGTTGTGGGATACCCCTACTAGGGTGTAGGTCTCCCAAGGATTTGTGTCCACGGTGGAGAAAGAGACGAGACCGACCTTTGTTCTTGGTGTTAGCAAGTCTGTTTGGTCTTTCCCCTCAAAGAAGGAAAGAATATGGAAGAAGAAACCATTCACTGCCCCGTCGGTCAAGGAATTTTTTGCTCCTTGTATGGCTCTTCAAAATTTGACTCCCCCTCTTTCCTTCCCTCCATTGGTACCTATGGTTAGGGAGGAGGATTTGGTCAAACTGATATGTTTAGATTTTGCAATGGAGAATTATAATAGGCTAGAGGTGGAATTATTTCTAGAATTCAATCTGGTGAAGGCTTCTATCCCCTTAGACAACTATTTTGAGTGTCTAAATGCTCTGGCAGAAGACTTGGGTCCATCATGCTCTAAATCCCAGATGGTGATCTCGATGGGGTTCTTAAGGGAATACCCATAATCCTCGATAGCTCATTGTCTATCCTTCTCTTTTGGTGTGACAAATTGTGTGGATGGTTGTTCCCCCTCTATGGTAAGAAATTAAGCTTTAGTGATGGATGTGGCTCTTGCTTCCCCGTCTCCTCAGCTAGTGGTAATGGAGAAGGGCTCTCCTAGCCCTAAAACCCATAGTCACAAAAGATATTTGATGGATTTGGGTAAGGCCTATAAACCTAGAAGGCATGTGTCTAAAGTAAGTAGGAAAAGAAAGACCAATGAGTCTATAGCCAACAAAGGTCAATCTAGACTAGTTCTAAAAATTGGTGAAGGCAAAAAATGATTGAGCTTGGATGATTTCTTGAGCTCGTTGGTAGGTGGTGGAGATAAAGTGTGTTCCCCCTTCCCATTAAAATATGCTTATGGAACATAATATATATTAATAGCTCCTCTAAGAAGTGTTTATTGGAGTCCCTGAGAAGAGAATTGGTCCCTAATATGTCATGCATTCAAGAATCGAAGCTTGAGGCCGAGTCGTGGAGATCGATCCAAAGGGTAGTATGGAAGGACTCAGGTTTCATGGCCAGTGAAGCTGTGGTAACAATGGGTGGACTCCTTTTTTATCTATAATTCACATAAATTTGATGGGCATGTAATATTTGCTTCACGTAGAGTGATAAATATTATTTTTTGGTGCAATGAAACCCAAAGGCGTTGGATGGTCTCCAATATCTATGCTTCGAATACCACTTATGAAAGGAGATATTTCTAGTAGTTGTTGCTAGAAATGCGTGAAAAATTTATTCATGAACATTGGTTAGTGATTGGAGATTTTAAGTCCCCTCTATATCCTTTGGAGAGAAGGGGTGGAAAGCAGTCTTGCTGACTTGTTGGATTTCATATCTTTTGCAAAATTACAAGATGTGGATTTTAAATGGGGGCATTTTACATGGCGTAATAGGAGGTCAGGTAATGGTTTAATCCTAAGTTGGATAGAAATAGACTAGTTTCATCTGGAAGTCTTTATTTATTTGGGGATGCGGTGCTTTCCACCTTGCCCAGAGTGGTCTTAGATCATAATCCTCTCCTTTTGGAGAATGTTGAAAAATATTCTTTTATTCCAAGACCCTTCTGATTTGAAGCAATGTAGTGCAACTTCCCTAACTTTAAGGATTGCATGAAAAAATGGTGGGATGAGGAAGCACCGGGATCGGGCCTTTTTAAATTTGCTTTCAAAATTCAAAGGTTTCATCATCGATTAAAATGGTGGAACAAGCATGTGTATGGTAATATACTTAGGGATCTAGAAGCTTTAAAAAGTAGGTCGCTGAAATAGAGAAAATGATTGAGTCACAAGGACTCGATGAGGTGATATTAAGGGAGGAAAGATAATGATTAGCCAATTATCATAACAAACAAGCAGATATCGAGTTGCATTGGAATAGAAAATCAAGAGAATTATGGTTAAGAGAAGGTGATAAGAATACATAGTTCTTTCATGTTTCCACCATGCGGTAGAGGAGTAGGAATAGAATAGTAGATACTATTAAGGAGGATGTCATCTCCATCAAGAAAAGTGAGGAAATTTAATTGGAGGTTGTCAATTTCTTTAGTTCTCTTCTTGGTTCTCTTGAACTGGGATTTGGTGATGAAACATGTTATGTTATATGCTATTCCTAAGTTTGTGATCGATGAAATGAACGTAGGTTTGGAGGCCCCACTCATAGATGATGAAATATTTAATGTTGTTAAGGAGCTAGGGCTTTTAAAGGCTCCAGGGCCTGATGGATTTCCTCTATTGTTCTTTCATAAATACTAGAATATTTATGGGTCTGAGGTGGTGGAGGCTCTAAGAGAAGCCCAAAGATCGACGAAGATTCCTAAATCCTTGAATGCCACGTTGATTGCCTTAATTATGAAAAATGATTCCACCTCATCATTTAAGGATTTTAGACCAATCAGCTTGTGCAATTCTTTATATTAATTCCTCTCTAAGGCTCTGTCTAACAGAATCAAGGGGTTGCTTCTAAATCTCATTGATATGGATCAAATTACCTTTATATCGGGTAGACAAATCTTAGATGGCGCTATTGTCATGCATGAACTTCATTTGATCAAGTACAGTGGTAGAGAGGCTTTCCTTTTAAAGCTCAAAATCAGTAAGGCTTACGATAAAGTGACGTGGCCATTATTACAAGAGGTGATGAGGAATTTTAGCTTCAATGATCGGTGGGTCACCCTTATTTCAGCTTGCGTTTCTTTAGTTTGGTGCTTGATTCTAGTGAACGAATCAGTTTCCAACATTTTTAAGTCTCACCATGGTTTGAGGCAAGACGATCTGCTTTCCATCTTTCTCTTCCTCTTTGTGGTAGAGGCTTTGGAGAGGGTGATTGGAAGGTTGAGCGGGGAGGTGTGTCTTCATCCAGCTCTCCCATGTCTGCTTGTATCTCATCAACAATTTGCTGACGATACTCTAATTGCTAGTGGTGCATCGGTATTTTTTCACATGAGATATTTAAAAGATTTTATTATTTTATGAGAGGGTTTTTGGTCAGGAGATCAAATTTACTAAGAGATTTCTCTACTTTTTTAACACTCTGGAAGCCAAGCAATCAAATATTATGAATATATTCAATTGTAAGATTGCTACATTGCCAACGACCTATCTTGGTCTGCCTCTCTTCATGGGGAGAATGAAAGAATCACTATGAAACCCTTTGATTGAAAGAATCCAACGTAAACTAGCCTCTTGGAAATGTGTGTTGATAAGCCAAGCAGGGAAGGCAGTAATTGTTCAAATCACACTCTAAAGCATACCCATTTATTTCATGTCCTTATTCATGCTCTCTGCTAAAGTAATGGATAAAATTTATTGTATTTATAAAATGTTCCTTTGGGCTGGATCATATTTAAAATGCAAGTACCACTTGGTCGCTTGGGATCATATTTGTAAGAGAAGAAAGGATGGGGGTCTTAATTTGAAAAGAGCAACACTTATGAATAAAGCCTTGGTTGGTAAATTAGAGTGGTTGGTTACTTTGAATGCTAAGAGACCTTGGTATTCTATCCTTAAATTGAAATATAGATTTAATTCTTTCTTGATAGATGATCTCTCCCTGAGAGACTCCATTTTTTTTAGAATCTTAAAAAAGATCAGGGACTTTGTGAATGCTAAGAGCAGGTGGATCATTGGTGATGGGAGAAACATCAAGTTTTGGGAAGACCATTGGTTGATGGAAGAGCCATTATTGGATGACCCAAATCTCAAGGTTCCTGCTTTGAAAGTGATGGAGGAAGGTGAAATTTGGATTTCTCAATATATGCCTATTGTCAATGATATGCATTCGTAGAATTCTCATCCCTATTGGGTATCCAAACATAATGATTTGATAGGTTTGTAGAGACTTTTAGTGGAACTTAACAGATATGTGATCATAAAGGATGATTCCAGATACTGTTTTATTTGGAGCGGGGAAGCTGAAGGTGACTTTACTATGAAATCAGCTTATTCCTTTCTTCACCTAGAATATGAGGCTCATTTTCTAGCAAATCTTATTTGGATTAAAAGAATAATCCCAAAGATCAATATTTATTTCTGGCTGACAGCTCAAAATAAAATACTTTCTTTAGATAATCTTTGAAAGAGGGGTCGCATTATGGTGAAAAGATGTTGTTTGTGTAAATCATACTTGGAATTCATGCAACAACTACTCCTCAATGACCCGTTCACATGATAGGTATTTATGTTTATTTTTAATTGGTTTAACATTTATTGGGTGTTTCTAGTACGTTGATGGATAACATCCTTCAATGGTGCTCGTCATTCGAGTCCCAACAACTATCTTGGTTATGGAAAATTATGCTTCCCTATGCATGGTGGGGAATGTGGAAAGAATGAAATGCATGTGATTTTAATGATGTTGAGACCGATGCTATCAGGGTGGGTACTAAGATCATTAATAGAGAATCAAAGAATGTCTTAGCTGCCTTTGTTGGTAAACGTCCCAAGGCGACCTCCTCCAACGAAGTTGATTTGGAATTTAAATTGGGTTGGAGCCCTCTTCCTCACCAATGTAAGGAGGGTCATTACTAGTTTATATTACTATCTTTTATTAACCATGGAAGGAGGTTCGTTACATATTTTTAGAGATTTTTAATTTAGGATTGTGATTTAGAGATTAATACAATGGATAGTTTGGACCAATGATTGTACTTTTATAGCCCTTACAAGTGTAATTCAATCATTGAATTCCTTTCATATGCTATAAAAACCCATTTCATCGTATCATTTGCTTACCATGTCATTACCTTATGTTCACTTCTTTTTCATCTACTATAAATACCCATTTCATCATATCATTTACTCACCATGTCATTACCTTATGTTCACTTATTATTGATGATCAATTATAACACTGCTCTCAAGTTTTCTTCCTCTATTGTGATCATGACACACAACCTTCATGTTGTCTTTCTTTTTTTATTATCCTTGTAGGCGTAACCAAAATCATTGATCATTAGCTCACTACCTTCCACAAAGAAGGATGAGATGCTCTAAAAGGATTTGTAGCCAGATATTGAATTTGTCACTTGGAGACTAGTTTGCAAGGCACATCAAGTCCTCTACACAAAATCTTTCTTTTATAGTGGTAATATTGCAAACAAGATAGAATAGAAGTGGATACACTATGATACTTATTTGTGAATGGTTTGATCGATGATGCCCTAGATATGAAGTATTTTATTTTACTATATTAAAATTTATCTTAGCATATATGTTTTGTGAATAATTTTAATATAATATATCCAAGAATGTTATCTCTTAACTTTTACTTGATTATTTTGATTTAAATTTTTTAATATATCTTGTAGTAATTCTTGTATGTCTTTTTCACTACAAGAAACTCCACAAAAACTTTCTTGAATAACTTTCTTAGCTATAACTTTCTTAAAGACTCCTCTTCATTGATGATTTTCTTTGTTAAAATCTTTCATTCTGTTTTTCTCCTTTTTAAAATATATAAATCAATGACTTTAAAAGGCAGACTCTCTTCAATGCTTCTTACTCGTAATCTATTTAAAAGCATTATTAATTCATTTGTTCTACATTTCCCTAAATATTTTTTAAGACGATAATTTTTACCCTTACATGTACATATAATGTTTTATTAGTGTAATCAAAATTTATTCTTAAAAAAATAACAATGATTTAAAATAAAAGCCTTAAATTAATTTCACAAAGTAAACTCAACGAAATATAAGGGATTGTAAATGTTAACATTAAGCACTTTTAAACGAACGACAGATTTTCATTTTTAAAAAGATCAAAATTGAAACAAGCATGTGTTAGTTTACATGAATTGCAAATTCTCCGTGAAGTATTAAGATTGTCTAACATATTCCGTGCATGTTATGTATTTACCTTCGCCCTAATCTCACACACAAACAGAAATTCAATCCATCTTCATTATTTTGTACGACAGCCTTTTTATTACAATTACTTGCCCAACTGTTCGCCTTAGTTGCAGAAAAGACGAATTAATTCATGTCATGCTACTGATGTTCGTGCCACTACAACAGTTTCAACATTCATTGACGCAACCAGATGTTGCGTTGGAGCATACGCGGTCGGTGTTGGAGGATACGTGGTCGGTGCTGGTTCTTGTCGTCTCCTGCAACAGCACCACCACCAACCATAGCCCAGGAAGCCCAATACGGCCAAGCCTCCAATAGTACATAAAGAAAACAACATACTAATTGATCACCAAGCGTCCATGATCAGAATAAAAACACAATATGTAAGCAAAATGATCTAAGGGCCTAAGGTATCCTTAAAATTTTTGAAACTGGTACCGGAATCTCAACGGAAAAGGGCCTACTGCGATCCTTGAATGCTATTCAGTACAATACCGGTTTATCAACTATATCCACCGAAATTTCATAAATAAAAATGATCTCTAATTATTCCGAGTTAATTCTAACTATCAAATAGTATGTAAGTGTTCAATAAATTAAAGATTTAGCTTTAAAAAAAAAATCAAACTTTAATCTTGTAAGAGAATATATACATATTATAATTATTATGATATTATTATATAATAAAAATTTAAATTTATTTAAATTATATATTTTGAAATAATAATATTTTTTTTAAGTTACACAATTAATGTAAATTTCATATTGTGTATAGTTGTGAACTTTTAATTTTTTCTTTTAAATAAATAATCCCAATGCTGCTACGAAGAGGCGATAGTTGTAGCCATCCTCCCCGCCAAATAGTCAGATTGAAGAGAAAATACAGACATCTTGTTTGTTAAAAGAATACATTCGAAAATTAAGATTATACTAATTTAGAATATCACTAGACCAAAAATCTTAATGGAAAGCGTGTCACGAATGCTCACCGCTTACAGTGTCTTTCTTCTGGCTGTCATTTGTATGTTGTGTATCTGGCTCAGCTGTGCCTGATGTCAAAAATTAAAACACCATCAACAATAATATAATATATTTGTAGAAGATGTGCATACTTTTATGTGATAATAATATATATAAAAAATAGAATATACGTATCTGACGACTATAAAAAACAACTCACCAGAAGGAGGAGCATAACCAGGAGGAGGAGGAGGTTGGTCTTGCTCAACTGCAGTAACGCCACAAAAGTTTTCAAAAACATAGAAAATATATATTTAGGTCGCTGTTAGTCTGTACAACAGAGAAGATATTTACAGGTGAAACGAAACATCAATCTTATGAATATATCGTTAATCCTCGTACATTTTTGGGATCCGAAATGTTATCGTTAAGGCTTATTATGCTGCTCATTTCCTACTCAAATATTTGAGCTATCTGGGAAAGGCTATTGTCTTCTGTGGCTGCATAAGAAATAATTGAAGCCCACCTAGGTAAAGTGCAGCCACAGCCCAAAGCTAGCTCTACCTCATCCCCACTATTGTAATGTCGATTTAACTGGTATCCTGTCCATGCTGAAGGAATTAAATTTAAAATTCCGATTCGCGTCGCGTCAAGACACGCTTCGCGATTTTCTTTTTCGGCTTCGGGAGGAACTTCGGCGGAAGATGAGCTTCGGGAAGAGGTTCGGGAAAAATTCGCCCGAAGTAACTACTTCAGGGAATATCTTGCCGAAGTAAATCTACTTCAGGGTTTGCTGAAGTAAAATTACTTCGGGGAACTAACTGCCGAAGTAAATCTACTTCGGGAACTTCTCAGCGAAGCAACTGCTTCGCTCAGTTTGGCTCCGAAGTGAAATCACTTCGGGGAATTTCGTGCCGAAGTGAGTTCTTCGGGCAGGAAAGCTGCGAAGCTCTGCAGCTCACCGCAATGTGCTTCGGCACAGTCAAACTTGATCCCTTCTGGATCGAACGGGTGTTTTGCCACTTCGGGGCAAACCCTAGCTGAGGAATATCGGCGGACAAGATGATACACAGAGACCCGAATAGCGAAACAAATATTTTATATATTCACTATAAATCCGGATTACAAAGCTTCCTTCTGAAGCGAATACAATCTTCTGCAAGATCGAAATCTGCAGGATAAACACTAACTACTTGGAGTCTGCTGCTCCACACTCCGGCTGCAAGCGGCTGCTGGTTACACCATTCTGCTATTCTGCTGGTGCGAACTCTTGCTGCAGTGGCTCCTCTGTGCTCGCCATTCCTCTCTGCTCCTCTCTCGAACTTCTTCAGCTTAACACGACACTTCCTCCTCTCATGCAAAAAGACAAAATGACCCCAGTATTTATAGGCGGGGAATGAGGACATAAGGCGGGATAAATCCACCAACCGACTGACAAGAAATAAATGCCGGAATGGCTTTCTGACAAATCGCCGAACACTCCAGCTGCTAACACGCTCGAACATTTAATGTCTCGATTTGCACGCTTGATTTCTTCTTCGATCGATTTCTGCTTTGGCTAAATTCTGCTTTGGAGGGCAATCTTAAAGTGCTTCACAACGAAGCATTTTCCGTAGCTCTTTTGGAAGTGCTTCGTGCCGAACAATTTTTCGAAGATGCTTCGAAAGTGCTTCGCGCCGAAGCATTTTTCGAAGGCCTTTCGAAAGGGCTTCGTGTCGAAGCATTTTTCGAAGTGCTTCGCGTCGAAGCATTTTCCGAAGGAGATTCGGATGTGCTTCGATCCGAAGCTATTAAATCGAAGTTGGATTTAATATTTCCAACACCCTCCTTTAAATCGAACTTCACGAGTTCTCTGATGCCCAGCATGTCTCGCAATCTGGCAAAGTCCTCCTCCTTCAAGGGTTTTGTGAAGATGTCAGCTAGCTGCTCTTTGGACCTGCAAAACTGCAATTGTACTTCGCAAAATTTCACCAGCTCTCTGATGAAATGATAACGAATGTCTATGTGCTTTGTCCGGCCATGGAAGACTGGGTCCTTTGAGAGTGCGATGGCAGATTTATTGTCGCAAAATATTATTGTTGCTGCTTCGGGAGGATGATGTAGTTCACACAGAACTCTTCTCAACCATACTAAGGTAGCAGCAACATACTTTGCCTCTACTGTAGATAAAGCAACAATAGGTTGCTTCTTCGAGAACCAAGAGACAACTCTAGATCCAAAATGGAAGGCATATCCCAAAGTGCTCTTTCGATCATCTACGCTGCCAGCCCAATCATTGTCGATGTAGCCAATCAACTCAAGCTGGCCTTGTCTGGCATAGTGAATTCTATTGTTCCTTGTGCCATTGACATATCGCAGTATTCTCTTGCCTGCTTTCCAGTGAGTGTCTTTCAGAGTCTCCATAAAATGGCTGATCAGACTGAGTCCGAACATCAGATCTGGCCGAGTTGTAGTCAAGTACATCAAGCTTCCAACTAACCTTTTGTAGAGAGTTGGATCAACACTTCTGTTGTTGTTTGTCTTGCTCAACTTCAAACCAGTGGCTACTGGGGTGATGGAAGGTTTGATGTCCTCCATCTTAAAATGCTTTAGGAAATCTTTTGCATACTTGCCCTGAGAAATGAAGATGACATCTGTTGATTGGACCATTTCAATGCCAAGAAAATATTTCATCAGCCCCATGTCTATCATTTCAAACTTGGTCTTCATGGCTATTCTAAACTGCGCAAATAACCTACTAATATTGCCAGTATAAATCAGATCGTCCACATACAGGCAGATGATTATAATCTCCCTTTCTTCATTTGTTTTTAGGTACAGGGAGTGCTCATATGGGCATTTCTGAAACTCATTCTCCTGAAAATAGCCATCAATGCAGTTGTACCATGCCTGGGCCCCTGCTTCAAACCATACAGGGCCTTCTTCAGTTTCAAGACTTTGCCCTCTTATCCTTGTATCTCATATCCCAGTGGCTGGTCTATGTAGACCTCTTCTTCCAACACTCCATTCAGGAAGGCAGAGTTGACATCCATCTTGTACACACTCCAGCCTTTCTGAGCTGCTAGTGCCAGAATCATTCTGACTATGTCATGTCGGGCTACAGGTGCATACACCTCATGATAGTCAACTCTTGACTTTTTCTTGTAGCCTTTTGCCACTAATCTGGCCTTATGCCTATCAACTTCTCCTTGGGCGTTGAACTTTGTTTTATACACCCACTTGAACCTGATGGTCTTCTTCCCTACTGGAAGATTAGCCAGCTGCAATGTCTCA
Organism: Wollemia nobilis; assembly: GCA_028583015.1. NCBI lineage: Eukaryota > Viridiplantae > Streptophyta > Pinopsida > Araucariales > Araucariaceae > Wollemia > Wollemia nobilis. Next base: position 2,283,150 of record JAQPPZ010017034.1, on the reverse strand, counting down.
TTCTTCTTGATGGCTACTATCTCCTCATCCATCGCTTTTACCCATGTGCGATTCTGACTTGCCTCTTCGAACTCCACTAGATCACATTCAGTAAATAAGGCAAAGTCAGAATATTCTTCATCTAACTGATCATGGGTTACCTTATAAATGTCTTGCAAGCTGCGAGTCTTCACAGGTGTCCTTAAATTTTGAATTCTGCTTGCAAGTGGAGGTGACCATGATGATGAGGGTGTGTTGTTGCTAGCACCAATGTTGCTGCTTAAAGTTACAGATGGATGTACATTGTCTTCCTCCAAGTTTACAGGCTCAATAGTTGCTGGTTCAGGCTCACCAGTCTTTGACTTCTAGTTCCAGGCATCGTTCTCCAAGAACTTCATATCTCGGCTGATGACAAGTTTCTTAGTCACCGAGTTGTACAACCTGTATGCCTTTGCTTGTTCGCTGTATCCTTTGAAGATGCACTTTTTAGATTTGTCATCTAGATTTCGTATTTTCTCATCTGGAACATGTGCATATGCAATGCACCCAAAAACTCTCAAATGAGCCACACTTGGCTTTAGATTGCTCTAGGATTCCTCTAGAATTTTGTTCCTCACACTCTTGGTGGGACATCGGTTCAGCAGATAAACTGCACAACTTACAGCTTCTGCCCAGAACTCATGTGGTAAACTCTTTGCCTTCAGCATGCTCTGTGCCATCTCCATGATCGTTCTGTTCTTTCTCTTAGCTACACCATTCTGCTGCGGTGTGTATCTGGCAGTGAACTGCCTTCAAATTCCATGTTGCTTGCAGAAGTTGTGGAACTCATTGGAGATGTATTCTCCACCTCCGTCAGTTCTGAGAGTCTTCACATAATATCCGCTCTGTTTCTCAACCAGAGCCTTGAAATCCCTAAACTTCGCAAATGCTTCTGACTTCAACTTGATGGGATATATCCAGGTCTTCCAGCTAAAGTCGTCAATGAAGGTCAGGAAGTATTTGTTGTCGACAAACGTGGTAGTCTGCATCAGACTACAAATGTCTGAGTGCACCAGCTCCAATGGTCGTTATGTTCTCCAATACTGTCCAACAGGGAATGCATCCTTGTGCTGCTTGCCGACCAGGAAACCTTCACAAACTTGGTTCGGTTGCTCAATAAGGGGTAAACCCTTCACCATCTGCTTCTTGTGCAGCAAATTCAGGCCACTGAAGCTCAGGTGACCGAATCTGAGATGCCACAACCAGGTAGCATCCTTCACAACTGCACTCAGAGACATTAAAGATTCATTCTGAATCTACAGCAAAAACATTTTGTTTTTTGTCATGGACATAGTTGCGATTTGCCCATGCACTTTGTCTCTGATGGAACAGACACCGTCTTTGAACTGCATAGTGTGTCCCTTCTAGACAAGTTATCCAACATTTAGCAGATTATGCTTCAGGCCAGGAACATAGTAGATGTCACAGATCTACTTCCGTTCGCCGTGCCTAGTTTGGATGAGGATTTTTCCTTTCCCCATCATAAGAACTTTGTTGTTGTTCCCCATATTGACTTTAGACTGGATTGACTCATCCAATTGTGAGAACATCTCTCTATTCCCAGTCATGTGGTTGCTACACCCACTATCAAGATACCAAATGTTTTTTTTGCTCTCCTCCTTGATACTGCAAGTCAGCAACACATTTCCTCCTACCGTATTTCTAGCTTCCTCTGTATAATGGGCTTGCTACTGATTCTCGTTCGCCATCCTCGTTCTGCACTGAGAGATGTAATGATCGAACTTCTTGTAGTAGTAGCATTGGACCTTTGACATGTCCTTCTTCTGTTGAGAGCTACCTTGCTGGTTTTTGCCAGTGCCTCTTCCTCCTTGCTGATGAAAGTTGCAGCTAGTCTCACTGACATGAGGGTTTGATCTCCCTCCTTGCTTGTTACTTCTCCCACGCCTGCTCCTGCCTCTTCCACCTTGAGAACTAGAGGCGCCTTGGTGGGAGTCTTGTCTGCTGCTATCTCGGACTGAGACATGCACCTTAAACGCTTACTCCAGAGAGGACTGAGTTGAGCGGCTCAGCCTCTACTCATGTGTCTACAAAGAACCCATCAGTTCATCTATAGAGAGGATTGTCAGATCCCTTAACTCCTCTATTGTAATTATTGTAGAATCAAACTTCACTGGCAGACTCTGTAGGATTTTCTCCATGATCCTTTGATTCTTCATAATCTTGCCATTCAACCACATCTGGTTGATGACATCTATTATTTGGGTGAAGAAATTCCTCATCGACTCAGACTCACTTATCTGCAGGTTCTCGAACTCCCTCCTGAGCATCTGCAGTTTCACCAACTTCACTTTGTTGGTGCCCTGGTATGAACTTGCCAGGATATCCTAGGCCTGCTTGGCCTTGGTGGTTGATGCGATCCATGGGAAGATGGTCTCGTCAATCACTTGCATGATATAGAATAGGGCCTTTTGGTCTTTCTTCCTATTCTCCTTCAGAAGGTCTTTGTCAGCTTGGGAGAGGGTGGCCAGTGCTGCTGCATCTGCTGGTTTCGGGTACCCATTCTCGACCAAGTCCCACAAATCCTGAGACCCGAAGAGGATCTTCATCTAGATGCTCCAGTAATCATAGTTCTTGCTGTTAAATTATGGTATCTGCAACTACAACGAATTTCTTTCGGAAGCCATGCTTCTATTTCTGCATCACGGCAACAATAGCTTTGATACCAATTTGAAGGAATTAAATTTAAAATTCCAATTCGTGTCATGTCAAGACACGCTTCGCAATTTTCTTTTTCATCTTCAAGAGGAACTTCGATGGAAAATAAGTTTCGAGAAGAGGTTCGGGAAAAATTCGCCCGAAGTAACTACTTCGGGGAATATCTTGCCGAAGTAAATCTACTTCGGGGATTGCCAAAGTAAAATTACTTCAAGGAACTAACTGTCGAAGTAAATCTACATCGGGGAACTTCTTAGCGAAGCAACTGCTTCGCTCAGTTTGCCTTCGAAGTAAAATCACTTCGAGGAATTTCATGCCAAAGTGAGTTCTTCGAGCAAGAAAGTTGCGAAGCTCTTCAGCTCACCACAATGTGCTTTGGCACAGTCAAACTTGATCCCTTCTGGATCGAACGGGTGTTTTGCCACTTTGGGGCAAACCCTAGCTGAGAAATATCGATGGACAAGATGATACACAGAGACCCGAATAGCGAAACAAATATTTTATATATTCACTATAAATCCGGATTACAAAGCTTCCTTCTGAAGCGAATACAATCTTTTGCAAGATCAAAATCTGTAGGATAAACACTAACTACTTGGAGTCTGCTGCTCCACACTCTGGCTGCAAGCGGCTACTGGTTACACCTTTCTGCTATTCTGCTGGTGCGAACTCTTGCTGCAACGGCTCCTCTGTGCTCGTCGTTCCTTTTTGCTTCTCTCTCAAACTTCTTCAGCTTAACACGACACTTCTTCCTCTCATGCAAAAAGACAAAATGACCTTAGTATTTATAGGTGGGGGATGAGGACAAAAGACGAAATAAATCTACCAACCGATTGACAAGAAATAAATGCTGAAATGGATTTCTGACAAATCACCGAACACTCCAGCTACTTGCATGCTCAAACATTTAATGTCCTTATCCTGATTTCTTCTTCGACCGATTTCCACTTTGGTTGAATTCTGCTTCGGAGGGTAATCTTAAAGTTCTTCGCAGCGAAGCATTTTCTGAAGCTCTTTCGAAAGTGCTTCGCAGCGAAGCATTTTTTGAAGCTCTTTCGAAAGTGCTTCGCGTCGAACCATTTTTTCAAGATACTTCAGAAGTGCTTCACGCCGAAGCATTTTCTGAAGGCCTTTCGAAAGTGCTTCGTGCCGAAGTGTTTTTCGAAGTGCTTTGCACCGAAGCATTTTTTGAAGGCAATTCAAAGATGCTTCGTGCTGAAGCTCTTACGGGCGCAAAGTTGGATTTAATATTTCCAACACATGCTATGTAGCTAAAGTATTTTTCTGAGATACCCTTTTCATCTAACCCCACCTCCAAATCCTACAGGGTGTAATTCAGCTTGTAAAAAAATCCCTTTACATCGTGGAAAATTGAGCATGTACATGGAATTTTGGCCAAATAGTCAGACTAGTCGACGCTAGGAAAAGGAGAGATTTCACCACTGGAAATGTGTAACATGGAAGAAAATTCATAAAGTGGGTCGCTAACATTTCTGAGATAAAGGAGAGAATTGCAAGTATAGACGTTGGAAATATAGGAACAATTGAGGGGCTTGACGGTTTCAGCCCATGTTGAAGTATAAAAACACCCTGAGAAGAAAACTAAGGCAATCGCTCTTGCAATGTTCTTCATCCTTGCAAAAAATTGTGAATTCTTAGTAGTCATATTGGTGCTAAATAGAGTTTTTATAATCGCGCACACTCTTGACCGCATGCCTAGTGACTTGCTTACAACTTCAGAAGAATTGTATACAAGAGTGAGTAGTAACGAAAGAAATGAATGCATGTGAAATTAATAATAGCGCTATGGCTGGATGGGTCAGACTTCCATTAATTAAATATAAAATTCAATTATTTGAAACTTTGACTGACTTCTTGGTATAGGTGGCTTCGTTTATAAATATTAACGATTATAGGAATCCATCGTTTTTTGCTTTTGTATTCTACGGGAGGTCAATGATTGTTGGAAATATTAAATCCAACTTCGCGCCCATAAGAGCTTCGGCACGAAGCATCTCCGAAATGCCTTCGAAAAATGCTTCGACATGAAGCACTTCTGAAATGTCTTCAGGAAATGCTTCAGTGTGAACCACTTCCGAAAGAGCTTCGAAAAATGCTTCATCGCAAAGTAAAATCAAACTTCCCCCGAAGTAGATATCAGTTGAAGCATAATTCAGGCGCATAGATCGGGACATTAATTGTCCAAGCGTGCGAGTAGCTAGAGTGTTCGACGCTTGGACAGGAACCATACTTCAACATTTAATTCCTGTCAGTCGGTCGATGAAACTCTCCTGCCTTTTGTCCCCATCCCTTGCCTATAAATACTGGGGTCATTTTGTTATTTAGAACAGAGAGAGTTGAAGGAGTGTCATGTCGAGCAGAAGAAGAGCGAAGAGCAGAGTAGCAGTGTAGCAGAAGTAGCAGTCGCCTGCAGCTAGAGAGTGGAGCAGCAGTCTCCAAGAAGTCTCTGTGTGTTTATCCTACAAATTTCTCAACTTGCAGAAGTTTGTAATCGCTTTAGTAGGAAGCCTTGTAATTTGGCATTGCAGTTAATATATAAAATAGTTTTTTTGCTATTCGGCTCTTTGTGTATCATTTTTTCTGTGGACACTTCTCAGCTAAGGGTTTGCCCTGAAGTGGTAAAACATCCGTTTGATCTAGAAAGGATCAAGTTTGTTTGTGCCGAAGCATAGTGCGAGACTTAGTCTCCTTGAAGTGGAACCCAAATCCATTTTACTGAAGTTGTGAAAGAGCTGTAGAGATTCGCAGCCTTCCTGCCTGAAGAAATCACTTCGGCTCAAAAATCCCCGAAGTCATTTCACTTCGAAGCCAAGCTGAGTGAAACAGTTGTTTCACTGGGAAATCCCCTAAAGTAGTTTTACTTCGGTATCTCCCCCTCTGAAATATTTACTTTGGCAGCTACTTGCCCGAAGTAGTTTCACTTCGACAGTGCTTCACCGAAGTAGTTTTACTTCGGCAAAGATATTCCCCTAAGTAGTTGGTTCGAGAGAGTTTTCCACGAACCTTGTTCTTCGAAACAGTTTTACTTCGGGAAATCATTCCTCAAAGAAGTTACTTCAGGAGTTTTTCCACCGAAGTTCCTCCCGAAGCCAAAAAAATTTGCGAAGTGTTTCCTCAACGCGACGCGATTCAAAATTTGTGAATTAAAATTCCTTCAAATTGATATCATAGTAGTTGGTGCCATGACGTGAAGATAGAAGCATGGCTTCTGAAATAAATTCCCTACAGTTGTAGATCCCACGATTTAACGACAAGAACTACGATTACTAGAGCATCCAGATGAAGATCCTCTTTGGGTCTTAGGATTTGTGGGACTTGGTCGAGAATGGGTACCCGAAACCAGTAGATGCAGCAGCTTTGGCCACCCTCTCCCAAGCTGACAAAGACCTTTTGAAGGAGAACAGGAAGAAAGACCAAAAATCCTTGTTCTATATCATGAAAGCGGTTGAGGAGACCATCTTATCGCAGATTGCATCAGCCTCCAAGGCGAAGAAGGCCTGGGAAATCTTGGAAAGTTCATACCAGGGCACCAACAAAGTGAAGTTGGTGAAACTGTAGATGCTCAGGAGAGAATTCGAGAACCTACAGATGAGTGAGTCCGAATCGATGAGCAATTTCTTCACTCGGACAACAAATGTCATCAACCAGATGCAGTTGAATGGTGAGATTGTGTAGAATCAAAGGATCATGGAGAAAATTCTACGGAGTCTTCCAGCGAAGTTTGATTCTATGGTAATTGCAATAGAGAAGTCAAGGGATCTGATAATCCTATCTGTAGATAAACTGATGGGTTCTCTGTAGACACATGAGCAGAGGCTGAGCCACTCAACTCAGTCCTCTTTGGAGCAAGCGTTTAAGGCACAAGTCTTAGTTCGAGACAGCAGTATACAAGACTCCCACCAAGGTGCCTCTACTTCTCAAGGTGGAAGAGGTAGGAGTAGGCGTGGGAGAAGTAATAAGCAAGGAGGGAGATCAAACCCTCATGTCAGTGAAACCAGCTGCAACTTTCATCAGCAAGGAGGAAAAGGCACTAGCAAAAATTAGCAAGGTAGCTCTCAGTAGAAGGACATGTCAAAGGTCCAATGCTACTACTGCAAGAAGTTCGGTCATTACATCTCTTGGTGCAGAACGAGGATGGCGAACGAGAATTAGTAGCAAGCCCATTATACAGAGGAAGCTAGAAATGCGGTAGGAGGAAATGTGCTACTGACTTGCAGTATCGAGGAGGAGAGCAGAAAAAACATTTGGTATCTTGACAGTGGGTGCAACAACCACATGACTGGGAACAGAGAGATGTTCTCACAATTGGACGAGTCAGTCCAGTCCGAAGTCAAGATGGGGAACAACAACAAATTTCCTATGATGGGGAAAGGAAAAATCCTCATCTGAACTAGGCACGATGAACGAAAGCAGATCTGTGATGTCTACTATGTGCCTAGTCTAAAGCACAATCTGCTAAGTGTTGGACAACTTGTCTAGAAGGGACACACTATGCAGTTCAAAGACGGTGTTTGTTCCATAAGATACAAAGTGCATGGACAAATTGCAATGGTGTCCATGATGAAAAACAAAATGTTTCCATTGTAGATTTAGAATGAATCTTTATTGTCTTTGAGTGCAGTTATGAAGGATGCTACCTGGTTGTGGCATCTCAGATTTGGTCACTTGAGCTTCAGTGGCCTGAATTTGCTACACAAGAAGTAGATGGTGAAGGGTTTACCCCTTATTGAGCAACCAAACCAAGTTTGTGAAGGTTGCCTAGTCGATAAGCAGCACAAGGATGCATTCATTGTTGGATAGTCTTGGAGAGCATCATGGCCATTGGAGCTGGTGCACTCAAACATTTGCGGTCCGATGCAGACCACCACGTTTGTCGACAATAAATACTTCTTGACCTTCATTGACGACTTCAGTCGGAAGACCTGGATTTATCCCATCAAGTTGAAGTCAGAAGCGTTTACAAATTTTAAGGAGTTCAAGGCTCTGGTTGAGAAATAGAGCGGATATTACGTGAAGACTCTCAAGATAGATGGAGGTGGAGAATACATTTCCAATGAATTCCACAACTTCTGCAAGCAGCTTGGAATTTGAAGGCAGTTCACTGCCAGATATACACCATAGCAGAATGGTGTAGCTGAGAGGAAGAACAGAACTATCATGGAGATGGCACGGAGCATGCTGAAGGCGAAGAGTTTGCCACATGAGTTTTGGGCAGAAGTTGTAAGTTGTGTAGTTTATCTGTTGAACCGATGTCCCACCAAGAGTGTGAAGGACAAAATTCCAGAGGAAGCCTGGAGCAATCTGAAGCCAAGTGTGGCTCATTTGCGAGTTTTTGGGTGCATTGCATATGCACATGTTCCATATGAGAAAAGATGAAAGCTGTATGACAAATCTAAAAAATGCATTTTCACGGGGTACAATGAACAAGCAAAGGCATACAGGTTGTACAATCCAGTGACAAAGAAACTTGTCATCAGCCGAGATGTGAAGTTCTTGGAGAACGAAGCTTGGAACTGGAATTCAAAGACTGGTGAGCCTAAACCAACAACTATTGAACCTGTAAACTTGGAGGAAGACAGTGTACAACCACCTGTACCTTCAAGCAGCAATAGTGGTGCTAGCAGCAGCACGCCCTCATCATCCTGGTCACCTCCCCTTGCAAGCAAAATTCAAAATTTGAGGACACCTGCGAAGACTTGGAGCTTGCAAGACATTTATGAGGTAACCCGTAATCAGATAGATGAAGAATATTCTGACTTTGCTTTGTTTACTGAGTGTGATCCAGTGGAGTTTGAAGAAGCAAGTCAGAATTGCAAATGGGTGAATGCGATGGATGAGGAGATAGCAACCATTGAGAAGAATGAGACATGGCAGTTGATTGATCTTCTAGTAGGGAAGAAGACCATTGGGGTCAAGTGGGTGTATAAAACAAAGTTTAATGCCCAAGGAGAAGTTGATAGGCATAAGGCCAGATTAGTGGCGAAAGGCTACAAGCAGAAGTCAGGAGTTGACTATCATGAGGTGTATGCACCTGTAGCCCAACTTGACATAGTCAGAATGATTCTGGCACTAGCAGCTCAAAAAGGCTAGAGTGTGTACCAGATGGATGTCAAGTCTGCCTTCCTGAACGGAGTGTTGGAAGAAGAGGTCTACATAGACCAGCCACCCGGTTATGAAATACAAGGACAAGAAGGCAAGGTCCTAAAGCTGAAGAAGGCCCTATATGGGTTGAAGCAAGCACCCCGGGCATGGTACAACCGGATTGACGACTACTTTCAGGAGAATGGGTTTCAAAAATGCCCATATGAGCACTCCCTGTACCTGAAAACAAATGAAGCAGGGGAGTTGATAATCATCTGCCTGTATGTGGACGATCTGATATATACTGGCAATAGCAGCAACCTATTTGCGCAGTTCAGAACAACCATGAAGAAGGAGTTCGAAATGACGGACATGGGTTTGATGAAATTCTTTCTTGGCATTGAAGTTGTCCAATCAGCAGATGGCATCTTCATTTCTTAGGGCAAGTATGCAAAGGATGTCCTGAAGTGTTTTAAGATGGAGGACAGCAAGTCTTTCATCACCCCGATAGCCACTAGTTTGAAGTTGAGCAAGACAGACAACAACAGAAGTGTTGACCCAACTCTATATAAAATGTTTGTTGGAAGCCTGATGTACTTGACTACAACTCGACCAGATCTGATGTTTAGAGTCAGTCTGATCATCCGTTTTATGGAGACTCCAAAAGACACTCACTGGCAAGCAGGCAAGAGAATTCTATGATATGTCAATGGCACGAGGAACCACAAAATTCACTATGCCAGACAAGACCAGCTTGAGTTAATTGGCTACACTGATAGTGATTGGGCCAACAACGTAGATGATCGAAAGAGCACTTCGGGATATGCCTTCCATTTTGGATCCGGAGTTGTCTCTTGGTCCTCGAAGAAGCAGCCAATTGTTGCTTTATCTACAGCAGAAGCAGAGTACGTTGCTGCCACCTCAGCCGCCTGCCAAGCAGTCTGGCTGAGAAGAGTTCTGTGTGTACTATATCATCTGCCTGAAGTAGCAACAACAATATTTTGCGATAATAACTCTGCCATCGCGCTCTCTAAGGACCTAGTCTTCCACGACCGGACGAAGCACATAGACATCCGGTATCATTTCATCAGAGAGCTGGTGAAATTCGGTGAAGTACAGTTGCATTTTTGCAGGTCCAAGGAGCAGCTAGCTGACATCTTCACAAAACCCCTGAAGGAGGAGGACTTCGCCAGATTGCGAGATATGTTGGGCGTTAGAGAACTTGTGAAGTTCGATTTAAAGGAGGGTGTTGGAAATATTAAATCCAACTTCACGCCCGTAAGAGCTTTGGCGCGAAGCATATCCGAAATGCCTTCAAAAAATGCTTCGGTGCGAAGCACTTTCGAAATGTCTTCAGGAAATGCTTCGGTACGAAACACTTCCGAAAGATCTTTAGAAAATGCTTCACCGCGAAGTAAAATCAAACTGCCCCCGAAGCAGATATCAACCGAAGCAGAATTCAAGCGCACAGATCGGGACATTAATTTTCCAAGCGTGCGAGTAGCTAGAGTGTTCGACGATTGGACAGGAACCATACTTCAACATTTAATTCCTGTCAGTCGACTGGTGAAACTCTCCCACCTTTTGTCCCCATCCCCTGCCTATAAATACTAGGGTCATTTTGTCATTTAGAACAGAGGGAGTTGAAGGAGTGTCATGTCGAGCAGAAGAAGAGCAAAAAGAGTAGAGCAGTAGTGCAGCAGAAGCAGTAGTCGCCTGCAGCCAGAGAGTGGAGCAGCAGTCTCCAAGAAGTCTCTGTGTGTTTATCCTGCAAAGTTCTCAACTTGCAGAAGTTTGTAATCGCTTCAGTAGGAAGCCTTGTAATTTGGCATTGCAGTTAATATATAAAATAGTTTTTCTGCTATTCGGCTCTCTGTGTATCGTTTTGTCCGCGGACACTTCTCAGCTAAGGGTTTGCCCTGAAGTGGTAAAACATCCGTTCAATCTAGAAAGGATCAAGTTTGTTTGTGTCGAAGCACAATGCGAGACTTAGTCTCCCCGAAGTGGAACCAGCATCCATTTGGCTGAAGTTGCCGAAGAGCTGCAGAGATTCGCAGCCTTCCTGCCAGAAGAAATCACTTCGGCTCAGAAATCCTCGAAGTGATTTCACTTCGGAGCCAAGCTGAGCGAAACAGTTGTTTCGTTGGGAAATCCCCCGAGGTAGTTTTACTTCGGCAGCTCCCCTCCGAAGTATTTACTTCGGCAGCTACTTGCCCGAAGTAGTTTCACTTCGGCAGTGCTTCCCCGAAGTAGTTTTACTTCGGCAAAGATATTCCCCGAAGTAGTTACTTCGGGAGAATTTTCCCCGAACCTTGTTCACCGAAACAGTTTTACTTCGGGACTTCATTCCCCGAAGAAGTTACTTCGGGAGTTTTTCCGTCGAAGTTCCTCCCGAAGCCGAAAAATTTTGCGAAGCCTTTCCTCAAGGCGACGCGATTCGGAATTTGTGAATTAAATTCCTTCAATGATGACGAAATTTCTCGCAATTTGCTTGTTTTTTCTTTTTGTAGTAATGCTTTATCCATGGTTGAATGTATCATTCCACTCTCTTCTTTGTAATTAAATAATAAATAATTCTTTGTAATTAAATAATAAATAAAAGGAAGATGCGCGGAACGGCTTCAGACCATGTTCCGAAAAAAAAAAAAAAAAAACATATATGATATCAACAACGAGGCAACGGAAAACAGAGACGCAAAGATTGCGTATAAGAGACGGATTTAGTTGAGGAGGTGACACTCTTGGGCTTGGTGCCAACATACTGCATAGCAAGATAGCATCGTTCTCTATGGCTACTGTTACAACTATCTCTTCCACTGTGTCAGGTGCCGCCAACATATAGTGCTGAAAGACAAGAAGGTTCACGACAGGCCTTGCTCAAGTTTTCCTTAACTCATTATGAAAGGTTCAGTGGCAAGGGTTCCATTAACTATATCTGCAAGGAGTTCGTGCAATCTGATGGAGCTTGACACTAACCTGGATTCCCTTCACTCTAAGTAACAGAGGATATGGACATCCCTTTTGACTCATCCAAGTTAGTCCCTCCTTCTCAACGTTAGAAATGTCTAAGTTATTTACCGCCATTCTATGCAATGGTGCCCAATAGTCTGACGATGGATGGACGTGAATATAATCAGTTCCCAAGACATTGTGTTTGGTGCCTCAAGCCAACATTCAAGCCCTAGTAAGAGCCACTTCTCAACTCCCTTCTGAGAGGGTACCTCATCTAAAAACCAACCAGTACTCAACTACATTCAAGCATGAGATATAATTTCCTTTTTATTTGTTATCATATGTAATAGTTAAATGCACAAATAATCATTTAACTTTCTTTACACTCATTTTCTCATGCATAGCCACAAATATAGTAATAAACTGTCCATTCAATCATGAATAAATGCTGCTACCAATATGATGCTTATATTTCAATCCATGTTCTTTATTTAGCCATCGAATTCATACATGTATAACCTAAGCCAATAGCAGTGTATAATCCATATATAAATATTGAATTTCATATAGAAGACTTTATAATCGTATCATAGGCACAAATAGACAAACATCAATGTATTTGTTTATTGAAGTTGACCTATTTTCCATATCTTATGTATAAGACTATATTTATGCAAGTTGAATATCAATGGAACTTAAACAGTCAACTATGCCACAACTTGTTAACTTGACATCAAAACACAAACTTTTGGACTAGCAAGGAATGGGACTAGAAATGTCAACCTACATTCAATATTCTACTAGCTCTAAAGAAAGATTTATAATAGCTAATAACAAAGAAAACGTACTAACATTAATAGCTAATAACAAAGAAAACATACTAACAGTAATTCTAAACAACAAAATGCATGTTACTAGGGATAGAACATGGATTTCAACATGTGTTTGTTCAATAATAAACATAGTGATAAACTCAACACAAATACTTATCATAAATCATAAAATATGGTCAAGGGGAGGAACGTAAAGTGTTATGTATTAGTTTTCTTCATTTTATTTCTTATTAGCGATAAGAGATTAATTTATTTGATAGTAATTTTCCTTAGAATTATGCAATATAGGTTGTAGGGTTAATATTATCAAACATAATTTATCTTGATATCTTCCCCATGTTACTCTTTATATCCTATTCATAAGGTGTTTCTCTTCCTCGTTGTTTGCATTTTTCTTCATTTGTATTCTCATTTTAGATGTTTTTTCATTTGTATTCCCATTTTAGATGTTCTTTATTATATATATATATATTATCCCCTTTGGAATTCCTCTTCCCTTCTTTTTTCCCTATCCGCCTCAAAGTTTGTGTGTCACTTGTCCATTTCCTACACATTGTTTTCCCAATGCTTTTTTGTATGGTCAATCTTCTATTTTTACGGAAGTATGTAAGAGATAGTTACTAATTTTAACAATTGGTAGAAGTGAATAAATATAATGGTTCATCCACATTAACCTCACGGTGTTTCCTTTTGATGCATTACTAGTCCTTTTAGTTTTTCCTCAAAAAATATTCTTGAACCCAATATGTAAGTGTCACTTTAATTATCCATTCAAATTATTTTAGGGTTATCCTCTTCTTGCTATGACATAGATTCATTCACCCTAACATTGACTTAAAATATACGACAATTCAACATCACAATTTGGTTATAGCTGATAGGATACAACAAGGTAAGATAAAACAAAATGATATTAATTAAGAATCCACACATGCTTTAGAATATCTTTTTTTGCATAATAATTTGGTTATAGCAGATAGGATACAACAAGGTAAGATAAAACAAAATGATATTAATTAAGAATCCACACATGCTTTAGAATATCTTTTTTTGCATAACATGTGGGCTTTGACACCTACAAACTAAATGTCAAACATTAAGGAAGATCATGAACCTATAACAAGAATCATTACATACTATTCATTATACTATTCATTTAAATGTTATAAAGCAACATAGATCATATAAATCATGGTAGTCATTCACTATCCATCAATTTAAATCATACATCATTTCATCATTCTTTACTTACTATCCATCTATTCAAATCTATCATCATTCGTGTTTGTAAAGTTTTATAATGTTATATACAAATATTACTTCATCAATGGGGTCAAGGAGGTAGACACTACATCTCCCTCCCCTTATAAGAACTTCCTCCTAGAAATATGTAAAGTATATTAGAATTTATAATACTACAAAATTATTATTTGCATAATTTTCTAATTATCTATAAATATTACTTCATCAATGGGGTCAAGGAGGTAGGCCTACATCTCCCTCCCCTTATAAGAACTTCTTCCTAGAAATAGGTAAAGTATATTAGAATTTATAATACTATAAAATTAATATTTCCCATTTGGTTATGAGTATTTAATATTGTTACAAAACTCATTATAAATATGACATAAATTATTGCAAGCAATGTCAATTAAAACTTGTACACTTCATATGAACAAAGCAAACACATTTTGTCACACACATATAGTTATAGAACTATACCCATTTGGGAAATGTCTCATTACTATATATGAATTTATTTTAATATTGTATATCTCTTTATTTACAATTGACCTCTACTAGATGATAAATTTATGATAAAGTGCTTACAATGAAAAATTATTCCTATCAAAACTATCTTTAGTGCCAAATATAGTTTTATTGTGTAGATTAATATTTGTTATGTTAGCCAATTGGAATATTTTTATTGATGTGCTAACATAGGGATAGTTTCAACTAATTCAAGGATCCTTGCTAACAATTATTTTATCAATTTAGGGAATCAATCTAACTCTACCTAAACCCTATAAAAAAAGTTAGCAACAAAAAGGATAAATGACCTTATGATCTTCTAGTCTAGTATTGATTTAATAAATTTGGTAGCTTTGGTACCATAAGGGTTGGATTTTGACTTATAAGTCCCATACAAATGTCTACCCATTGATAAAGTATCTTGATGATTCTATGCATAAATGACTACACATCATTTTATTTTCTATAGTTATCACAACATCATAAGTATTTTGCATCAAAATCTCTTGGGTGACTTGGTTGTGCTTTTAGATCTTCTCCTTAATCACCTCAACATACGCTTAGAATTACCTATGAACATTTTCACGTCATTCATGATATATTCCTTGTTCTTCATATACTATTTAATGGTCTTCATAAAAATTATTAACTATTTTTTGTTGTATTTTATGGGAATTGGTGGTTTATATGAGAAAATGATTGATCAATCTATTTTTATAATTTTATATATATTTTTTCTAAAATTAGGCAAAGCCTTCGCTAAGAGTGAAGTGACCAACAATCTAAGAGCTACATCCTACTCTAATAATTGTGTATTTGATACATGAATACAATCCCATGTAGGTGATATAATCATATTTTTTGACCTTCACCACTATATTTTGCTAGGGTTTCTAGTGCTAATATCGATAGCTTTCCCCATATAGTTAAAGGTTTTAGATAATACAATGATATTGAATCATTCAAGGTTGGTGATAGTTTGAGTGGTAGAGTGGTCATGCTTGGGCCTTGTGCTATTCTTCCTTTTTTATAAAAGGTATTAAAAGATATAATAATGATTTTATTTTACATACCTTTGAGTTCCTTTAGCTATAGTAGATTTATTATGTGAATGTAGTTTTATAATGTGAAAATAGATAGAATAAGGCCTTCACTAGAACCTTCATCTAGTGTTCTTAGTGGCTTCTTCTAGATTTTATTTCTAATTGAAGTTGTAAGTGGCATGCTATTGTTAATAGAATAGAGTTTTCCACTATAAAAATCCCTAGAAAATGCATTCATTTAGGTGTATGCATCTTTATACAATTTAATATGAATATATGTTATATTTAAATCCTCTAATGGTAAGAAAAGTGCCACAAGCATGGGAGCTATTCTTGTCTAATAGATGGTAACATTGAATTTCCGGTATGAGAAGAATTATTGGAGGTATAGTCACATATGATAGTTTAAATTATTTGTTTAGTTGTTTTCTTGCATATTTATTTATCTATTATTTATGTATTTATTTATTATCAATTAAAAAATAAATTATTATTATTATTAAATATATATATATATATATATGCATTAGCAGATTTTATTTATTTTTATAAATGAGAGGAAGCTTATATTTAATATTATAGTAATATTTAATTAAACCCTAAGTTTGGCATGTACCATATGGTAATGAAGAGTGAAGTTTTAAGATGACCATGTGCATGATCGAACACTTGTGTCCTAATCTCCATTCTAAATCCCTAATCACCATTTTTAAAAGTAGGGGATAGGAAGAAAGGAGGGAGATGAGAAATATGAAACTATATATATATATACCCTTTGCTTCAGCTCATCAGAGATTCAATTTTGATTGCTACAATTTTGTTTTCATTGAATGTCTTTGCTTCTATTTTTTGCAAGCATCATTAATTTTTAGATTTTTATATATTTTTAGTTCAACAAAGTTTGGTTGGATTAATCCATCAATTTTGATTGCTGCAATTTTGATTTTTTTGAGTGCCTTTGCTTTTGTTTTTGGCAAGCATCTATGTACTTTTATAAAGTTTGGTTGAGTTATTCCATGTAATGGTCCTCCCAAAAATATGTTTCACGACATTACTATTTGTATGTATATATTCAGCATCTCTTTTTATGCTTTATGATGGTTGGATATGGTACTATTTATGGTCTCTATTTTGCAGGTACAAGAGAAATAAAAAGAGAAATGATGGCAACATAAATTTCACCATGGTGAGATTTTCATTTTGTTAGGTATTAAAAAAGCCCTATCTGTGAAATACTCACCAATGACCCAGGGTACATTGAAGCTTGGAATAGATGCATTCATATAGATGCATTGTGGATATTTGCTTTATATGTCTAAATGAATAAATGCATACATTTGATAACCATCCAATGGTAAGGAAAGTGCCACAAAGCATCGGAGTTATTCTCATACAACGAATGAAAATATTCATTAAATTATTAGTATGAGAAGAAAGTCAAAGATATAGATGTGTATTTTGATATTTATTTATTTTTATATTTTGTTTAATAATAAATTTACTAATTAAGAAATAATTAATAATAAAAAAGAATAAATTAAAAAGGTTTTACTCGTACGTACATACATACATACATATATGTGTGTGTATGTATATAGTTGAAATTCTATTCAGATTATTTTTGGTGTAGTTAAATCTTCTTCCATATGCAAGGAAATCCTAGAAAGAAATTAACCTTCACTTGGTAATATGAGACCATTATGTGGCTAAATGCATACATCTTGTTTTATTTGTTTCATTATATAAATTATCTAGTTGGGAATCCTAGGAGGGGTTCCTTATAGAGAGGTAGGAGGGTGTGGGTGAGAAAGAAAGAGAAGACAAAGTGTGGAATTATTATTTGGGTAGTTACAATCAGGTTGTGAGAGTAATCCATAAAATTCAGGTCCATTCTATTTCAAACATATGCCACAATTAGCTTGAATATTATCTCTCTGTGTTATTAAAAATACTTCTTAAATATTTTAAATAAGAAATAGGTATTTAATACTGTAATTGTTATCCTTTTAACCCCACCATAGTTTCCTTGATATTTGAATGTTTTAATTGGATACCTTCGTTTAATAGATAGTCAGACTATTATCAATATTTACTTGGGTAATCTCATATTAAGCGGATTGGTTTTCTCCTTATCTATACTATTTAGGCATTACCTGAATTAGTGTGTTATTTATTTTTATCTAGCGTTGTTTGAACATTACTTGGAATGGTTAGCTGTGTGTATTTCCCTACTTTTCATAGGTATAAAATTCCATGAAACCTATCTACCTCATCTAGAGATGTTTCCAAGTTCCAAAAGAGATAAATTCATAAATTTTCTCTTTTATTTTTATAAAGAAAACTAGTTTACACTCGCTCTCGCTTTGCTCAACGATTGTGGCTCTTCGCTCTGGTGGATCTTGGGATGGATTTCATCGGTTTGCATTCATGTTTGGATTCTTGTGGTTGTCTAAGTGGTTCTCTCATCCAATCCTCTCTTTTGTGTTGCTAGTGTGTGATTTTGATGAAATGTGGTATCCGGGTAGGGAAGCTCTGGACGAACCGATGGAAATCTCTTTCTTTGGAAAAGACTTGTGGCCAAGATATTGGGAAGGTTGAACCCAAAAGGAATGGGAGGAGCGTAGACTTAGCCAATCGGGTTGTTTATGGAGATGTTCATCCCCAACTCAAAATATTTATCTCTGACTCAATTGTATCCTCTCTATTGGTGAATTTGTCTGGTAATTTAGTGGGAAAATTCTCTGGGAGTAGACCAGATGTTGATCCTTTAAAGAGATGGGTAATCGCCCATTGGAAGTTGATTGGAAGCCTATGTTTATATTTTCTCCCAAGGAATTTTTTTCTCTTTTCTTTGTCGGAGCCCTCTGATGTTGATCGGGTGTTGGAAGAGGGGCCATGTTTTTTTGAAAAGCGTGGATTGCGTTTGAGGAAATGGGACTCTGGTTTTAACCCTACTACTCACAAAGTGGACATGGTTCTAGTTTGAATTCATTTTCCTAAAGTCCCTCTCTATTTATGGGATGACTCCATATTCAAATAGATTGCCAATGCAATTGGGAAATTTATCTCTTTTGATGCCTCTTCCATGTTGGAAGACAAAAGGAAATTTATTCACCTGAGTGTTCTCACTGACTTGTCCAAAGAGCTGCCAAAATATATTTTGATCAACTCTCTGGCAGGAAGGTTTGAGTAGGTAATAATCTATGAACATGATAGCTTTTCATGTTCAGCTTGTGGGGGCAAAGGTCATTCATATGGGACCACTTGGTAATATGGGACCATGATGTGGCTAAATGCATACATCTTGTTTTCCTTGTTTTATTATATAAATTAGCTAGTTGGGAATCCTAGGATGGGTTCCTTACAGATAGATAGGAGGGTTTGGGTGAGAAGGAAAGAGAAGACAAAATGTGGAATCATTATTTGGGTAGCTACAATCAGGTTGTGAGAGTAATCCATAAAATTTAGGTCGATTCTATTTCAAATATATGCCACAATTAGCTTGAATATTATCTCTCCGTGTTATTAAAATTACTTCTTAAATATTTTCAATAAGAAATAGGTATTTAATTATGTAATTCTTATGCTTTTAACCCCACCATAGTTTCCTTGATATTTGAATGTTTTAATTGGATACCTTGCTTGAATAGATAGTCAGACTATTATCAATATTTACTTGGGTAATATCATATTAAGCAGATTGGTTTTCTCCTTATCTATAATATTTAGGCATTACTTGAATTAGTGTGTTGTTTCCTTTTATCTAGCGTTGTTTGAACATTACTTGGAATGGTCGGCTGTGTGTATTTCCCTATTTTTATTAGGTATAAAATTCCACCAAACCTATCTACCTCATCTCGAGATATTTCCAAGTTCTAAAAGAGATATAAATTCATAAATTTTCTCTTTTATTTTTATAAAGAAAACTAGTTTACACTCGCTCTCACTTTGCTCAACGATTGTGGCTCTTCGCTCTGGTGGATCTTGGGATGGATTTCATCGGTTTGCATTCGTGTTTGGATTATTATGGTTGTCTAAGTGGTTTTCTCATCCAATCCTCTCTTTTGTGTTTCTAGTGTGTGATTTTGATGAAATGTGGTATCCGGGTAGGGAAACTCTGGATGAACCGATGGAAATCTCTTTCTTTGGAAAAGACTTGTGGCCAAGATATTGGGAAGGTTGCACCCAAAAGGAATGGGAGGAGTGTAGACTTAGTCAATCAGATTGTTTATGGAGATGTTCATACCCAACTCAAAATATTTACCTCTGAACTCAATTGTATCCTCTCAATTGGTGAATTTGTCTGGTATTTTAGTAGTAAAATTCTCTGGGAGTAGACCAGATGTTGATCCTTTAAATATATGGGTAATCGCTCATTGGAAGTTGACTAGAAGCCTCTGTTTATATTTTCTTTCGAGGAAATTTTTTCTCTTTTCTCTATCGGAGCCCTCTGATGTTGATCGGGTGTTGGAAGAGGGGCCATGTTTTTTTGAAAAGCATGGATTGCATTTGAGGAAATGGGACTCTGGGTTTAACCCTACTGCTCACAAAGTAGACATGGTTCCAGTTTGAATTCATCTTCCTAAAGTCCCTCTCTATTTATGGCATGACTCCATCTTCAAATAGATTGCCAATGCAATTGGGAAATTTATCTCTTTTGATGCCTCTTCCATGTTGGAAGACAAAAGGAAATTTATTCACCTGAGTGTTCTCATCGACTTGTCCAAAGAGCTGCCAAAATATATTTTTATCAACTCTTTGGCAGGAAGGTCTGAGCAGGTAATAATCTATGAACATGATAGCTTTTCATGTTCAGCTCATGGGGGAAAAGGTCATTCATATTTGCATTGTAAAAGAAATTCGGGGGATGCCCCTACTAGGGTGTAGTGCTCACAAGGATTTGTGTCCACGATGGAGAAAGAGAAGAGACCAACCTCTGTTCTTGGTGTTAGCAAGTCTGTTTGGTCTTTCCCCTCAAAGAAGCAAATAATATGGAAGAAGAAATCATTCATTGCCCCGTCGGTCAAGGAAGTTGCTGCTCCTTCAGTGGCTCTTCGAAATTTGACTCCCCCTCTTTCCTCTCCTCTGTTGGTACCTATGGTTAGGGAGGAGGAGTTGGTCAAACCGATGTGTTTGGATTTTGCAATGGATAATTATAATAGGCTAGAGTGGACTTATTTCTAGAAGTCAATCTGGTGGAGGCTTCTATTCCCTTAGACAACTCTTTTGAGTGTATAAATTCTTTGGCAGAAGACTTGGGTCCATCGTTCTCTAAATCCCATATGGCAATCCCGATGGGGTTCTTAAGAGAATGCCTATAATCCTTGATAGCTTATTGTCTGTCCTTATCTCTTGGCGTGACCAACTATGTGGATGGTTGTTCCCTCTCTATTGTAATAAACGAAGCTATAGTGATGCATGTGGCTCTTGCTTCCCCGTATCCTCAACTGGTGGTAATAGAGAAGGGTTCCCCTGGCCCTAAAACCCATAGTCATAGAAGACGTTTGATGGATTTGGGCAAGGCCTGTAAAACTAGAAGGCTTGTGTCTAATGTAAGTAGAAAAATAAAGGCCAATGAGTCTACGGCCAATGGAGGTCAATCTAGACTAGTTTTAAAAATTGGTGAAGGCAAAAAATGATTGATCTTGGATGGTTTCTTGAGCTCGTTGATAGATGGTGGAGATAAAGTGTGTTCCCCCTTCCCATGAAAATATTATCATGGAATATAAGAGGGCTTAATAGCTCCTCTAATAAGTGCTTATTGGATTTCCTAATTAGAGAATTAGTCCCTGATCTATTATGCATTCAAGAATCAAAGCTTGAGGCCGAGTCATGGAGATCGATCCAAAGGGTAGTATGGAAGGACTCGGGTTTCATGGCTAGTGAAGTTGTGGGAACAATGTGTGGAGTCCTTTTTTTTCTAGAATTCACATAAATTTGATGGGCATGTAATCTCTGCTTCACATAGAGTGATAAATATTATTTTCTGGTGCAACAAAATCCAAAGGCATTGGTTGGTCTCCAATATCTACACTCCGAATACCACTTATTAAAGGAGATATTTCTAGTAGTTATTTCTAGAAATACGTCAAACCTTCATTCATGAATATTGGTTACTGATTGGAGATTTTAACTCCCCTCTATATCCTTTGGAGAGAAGGGGTGGAAGTGGCCCTGAAGAGTGCAGTCTTGCTGACCTGGTGGATTTCATATCTTCTACAAAATTACAAGACATGGATTTGAAAGGGGGGAATTTTACATGGAGTAACAAGAGGTCGGATAATGGTTTGATCCTGAGCCGGCTGGACAGAGCGCTAGTTTCATCTAGAAGTCTTGATTTATTTGGGGATGCGGTGCTTTCCATATTGCCCAGAGTAGGCTCAGATCATAATCCTCTCCTTTTGGATAATGTTGAAAAATCTTCTTTTATTCCAAGACCCTTTCGCTTTGAAGAAATGTGGTGCAATTTCCCTAACTTTGAGTATTGCATGAAAAAATGGTGGGATGAGGAAGGACTGGGATCAAGCCTTTTTAAATTTTTCTTCAAAATTTAAAGGCTTTGTCATCAATTATAATGGTGGAACAAGAACATGTATGGTAATATCTTTAGGGAGCTGGAAGATTTAAAAAGAAGGTCACTAAAATAGAGAAAATGATTGAGTCACAAGGACTCGATGAGGTGATATTAAGGGAGGAAAGAGAGTGCTTAGCCAATTATCATAACAAACAAGTGGATATCGAGTTACACTGGAATTAAAAACTGAGAGAATTATCTCTAAGAGAAGGTGAAAAGAATACATAGTTCTTTCATGCGTCCACCATGCGACGGAAGAGTAGGAATAGAATAGAGGATATTATTAAGGAGGATGTCAGCTCTATCAGGAAAAGCAAGGAAATTCCATTGAAGGTTGTCAATTTCTTCAGTTCTCTTCTTGGTCCCCCTGTATCGGGATTTGGCGGTAAAACATGTTATGTTAGATGCCATTCCTAAGTTGGTGACAGATTAAATGAATGCATGTTTGGAGGCCCCGCTCACAGATGATGAAATATTTAATTTTGTTAAAGAGATGAGGCCTTTAAAGGCTCTAAGTCCTGATGGATTTCCTCCATTGTTATTTCATAAATATTGGAATATTTTGGGTCTGAGGTGGCGGAGGCTCTGAGAGAAGCCCAAAGATCGATGAAGATTCCTAAATTCGTGAATGCCATGTTGATTGCCTTAATTCTGAAAAAGGATTCCACCTCATCATTTAAGGATTTTAGACCAATCAATTTGTGTAATTATTTATATAAATTCCTCTCTAAGGCTCTATCTAACAAACTCAAGGGGCTACTTCTGAATCTCATTGATATGGCTCATAGTACCTTTGTGTTGGGTAGACAAATCTTAGATGACGCTATTGTCATGCATGAGCTTCTTCATTCGATCAAGTATAGTGGTAGAGAGGCTTTCCTTTTAAAGCTCAACATTAGTAAGGCTTATGACAAAGTGACGTGGCCATTCTTACAAGAGGTGATGAGGAATTTTAGCTTCAACGATCGATGGGTCACCCTTATTTTAGCTTGAATTTCTTTAGTTTAGTGCTGGATTCTAGTGAATGGATCGATGTCTAGTTTTTTTAAGTCTCACTGTGGTTTAAGGCAAGATGATCTGCTTTCTCTCTTTCTCTTCCTCTTTGTGGCAGATGCTTTAGGGAGAGCGATTGGAAGCTTGAGTGAGGAGGTGGATCTTCATCCAGTCTCCCATGTCTGCCTGTATCTCATCAAAAATTTGATGACAACACTTTTATTGCTAGTGGTGCATCAGTATTTTTCACCCGAGATATTTAAAAGATCTTATTATGTTATGAGAAGGTTTCTAGTCAGGATATAAAATTTACTAAGATCTTTGTCTACTTTTTTAACACTCTGGAAGCCAAGCAATAAAATATTATTAATATACTCAATTTTAGGATTGCCACGTTGCCAACAACCTATCTTGGTCTACCTCTGTTCACAGGGAGGATGAAATACTCACTGTGGGACCCTTTGATTGAAAGAATCCAACATAAACTAGCCTCTTGGAAAGGGGTGTTACTGAGCCAAGCAAGGAAGGTGGTACTTGTTCAAAGCACACTCCAGAGCATACCCATTTATTTCATGTCCTTATTCATGCTCCCTACTAAAGTAATGGATAAAATTGATTATATTTGTAAAACATTCCTTTGGGCTAGATCGGATTTAAAAGGTAAGTACCACTTGGTCACTTGGGATCATATTTGCAAGAGGAGAAAGGATGGGGGTCTTAATTTGAAAAGAGTAGCACTTATGAATAGAGCCTTGGTTGGTAAATTAGGGTGGTTGGTTGCTTCAAATGCCAAGAGACCTTGGTGTTCTATCCTTAAAGTGAAATACGAATTTAATTATTTCTTGTCAGATGATCTCTCCCCAAGAGGCTCCATTTTTTGGAGAATCTTAACGAAGATCAGGGACTTTGTGAAGGCTAAAAGCAGGTGGATCATTGGTGATGGGAGAAACGTCAAGTTTTGGGAAGACCATTGGTTGAGGGAAGAGTCGTTATTGGATGACCCAAATCTTAGGGCTCTTGCTTTGAAAGTGATGGAGGAAGGCAAAATTTGGGTTTCCCAATATATACCTATTATCAATGGTAGGCGTTCATGGAATTCTCATCCCTATTGGGTGTCCAACTAGAATGATTTGGTCAGTTTGTAGAGACTTTTAGTGGAACTTAACAGGTATGCGATCAGATAGGATGATTCCAAAGACCGTTTGATTTGGAGTGGGGAAGCTGAAGGTGACTTTACTGTGAAATCAGCTTATTCCTTCCTTCTCTTAGAAGATGAGGCTCATTTTCTAGTGAATCTTATTTGGATTAAAATACTAATCCCAAATATCAATATTTATTTATGGCTGACGGATCAAAATAAAATACTTTCTTTGGAGAATATTCAAAAGAGGGGTCACATTATGGTGAACAGATGCTATCTATGCAAATCGGACTAGGAATCCATGCAACATCTACTCCTCAGCTACCCATTCACATGGCAGGTATTTATGTTTATTTTTAATTGGTTTAACATTTATTGGGTGTTTCTAGGTACGTTGATGGACAACATCCTTCAATGGTGTTCATCGTTTGTGTCCCAACAACTATCTTGGTTGTGGAAAATTATGCTTCCCCATGCATGGTGGGGGGTGTGGAAAGAACAAAATGCCCATGATTTTAATGATGTTGAGATCGATGTTGTCAGGGTGGGTACTAAGATCATTAATAGAGTGTCAAAGAATGTCTTGGCTACCTTTGTGGGTAAACGGTCCAAGGTGCCCTCCTCCTTCGATGAAGTTGATTTGGAATTTAAATTGGGTTGGAGCTCTCTTCCTCGCCCCCCCTCGAACTTGATCTTAGATCAGGAATTAAGTGGGCCCATCCGGCTCCCAATTGGTTGAAACTCAACTTCGATGGGGCCTCAAAGGGTAACCCCAATAAGGTTGGAGCAAGCGACGTTGTGTGAAACATGAATGGTGACATCCTCATAGCATTTTTTGAACCCCTTGATTCCCAATATTCACACTTCGTGGAGGCTCATGCAACTTATATGGAGGTGAAATTGTTAGCGGATGCTAGCTATTAGAATATGGAAATCGAAGGTGAATCTTTGAACATAATCAAGATGCTCAAAGGGGAGTGTACACCTAGTTGGAATGTTCTCAATCTTATTGCCAAAGCTAAGAGATTATTGTACGCTTTTGAAAAAGTGAACATCACCATGTGTTCTATGAGGGGAAGGCACTGGCCGATATGCTGGCCAATCGTGGTGTCCACTGTCCTACTTTTTCGGTGTGGAAAAATGATATCCCGAATGACATAGTCTCCCTTGCTAGGAAAGAGGTTCATGATGCTTTATTTTTGTAAGGAGGATTTGGACATCCCTTTGGCTCTCATTGGAAGGGGTGTTCGGTCTCTCTTTGCCCTTTGATCGAAGTTTGTTAGAGTTTGTTTTACCTTCAAAGAATTGTGCTTTTCTAATTTCTCTCTAGAATCATTATGGTTATTAGGAATTAAACTCTCTTAGTTATTCCTAATAGGTATAATATTTTGGATATTGTTATTATGGTTGAGATTTTGGATGTATGTATAAGGTTGTGGGGACCCTTTCAAAACCCTCTCTTTAAATTAATACCAAAACACTCAACAACACGGTAGCACTCATCATATCATTGCTAAAAACTACAAAACCATATAGCAACACAACAATGCTTCCTAGCTATCCATTATTTTCAAACAACACAACAATGTAGCAGTATTTTTTAATTAGCAATACATTGCTATCAATAACACAAACATTCACAACATGAAAACAATATTTTTCCAACATTACTTTACTTTCAATATCATGAATTAACACAACAACATGTCAATATTCTACCAGTATCTACGTTGCTTTCATTATCATAAAATATCATTGTAACATAGCAATATTTTCCTATCATTTACATTGCTTTACTTATCACAAAATATCATAACAACATAGTAGTATTTTCTAGTGAAGACAAATATATTTACCACACTTAAAAACCATGATGAACGTATTATTTACAACAAAAACTAATAGAATGACCAATCCATCTTCTCATGCTTCCCAATTCACACAGTTCACTATTCCTCGAATCTCCTTCACTGTTATCTCGTTCAAATGCTTCTTTTCCCTTTATTTGTTTTTCCTTACATTTTCTCTTTTTTTTTCTTCTGAAAACGATATGCGAGGAACTTGCAAGTTGTTTTCTCTTCATCCATACGTAGTGCCAGATTGTCGAGTCTACTTTGTGTGCAGACCATGTTATCATGATATTCCAACAATTTAAAATATTTTGCTTTAACTAATAACAATCATTGGAAGTGCATCCAATCAACTTGAAGGTTTTAATAAAACCTTAGCTTTGCCAACTTTCAATTATTTCTCTAATATTCTAAGCAAAGCTACATTAATAATAATATAAGTTATTTTACACATAATTTAAATAAAACAAGATTAATAATATTATAAACTATTTTCTTATATTTAAAGCAAAACAATAATAATATTTATATAGGCTTCCATACATGGTAAACGCTCATTTTTTAGAAACAAAAAACCATTTCAAATTTTAAACTCACATATGCCTAAAAAAGCAACAACACACACATGCTTTCCAAACTAGTGACTTCCATCATCATTACCACCTACAAATAATATTTCTCATTCCTTGTCAATCAAGCAATATTTGAATCAAAATAACCCACGTAGAGATGCAATATGCAATGCACCTAAATTATATGCAAGCACGAGTTTCCATGTGCTCACAAGCTGAATCATCACTCCTCTTTATTATATTATTCCACTGGCTTGTTTCTTTTCATTGTCACCATGAAACTATCATGCACTCACAGATACTATCGTCAATACCATGGTTCACAAGAAATATATGTATATATATTTATTACTATCTTTTATTAACCATGGAAGGAGGGTCACTACATATTTTTAGAGATTTTTAATTTAGGATTGTGATCTTGGTAAACTTTTATACCTAGGATTAATACAATGTATAGTTTGGACCAATGATTGTACTTTTATAGCTCTTACAAGTGTAATTCAATCATTGAATTCCTTTCATCTGCTATAAAAACCCATTTCATCATATCATTTACTCATCATGTCATTACCTTACGTTCACTTCTTTTTCATCTACTATAAAAACCCATTTCATCATATCATTTACTCACCATGTCATTACCTTATGTTCAATTATTATTGATGATCAATGCTAACACTACTCTCAAGTTTTCTTCCTCTATTATGATCATGACACACAACCTTCATGTTGTATTTCTTTATTTATTGTCCTTGTAGGCATAACCAAAACCATTGATCATTAGCTCACTACCTTCCTCAAAGAAGGATGAGATGGTCTAAAAGGATTTGTAGCCAGAGATTGAAGTTGTCACCTGGGGACTAGTTTGCAAGGCACATCAAGTCCTCTACACAAAATATCTCTTTTATAGTGGTAATATTGCAAGCAATATAGAATAGAAGTGGGTACACTATGATACTTATTTGTGAATGGTATGATCCATGATGTCCTAGGTATAAAGTATTTTATTTTACTATATTAGAATTTATCTTAGTATATACGTTTTGTGAATAATTTTAGTATAATATATCCAAGAATGTTATCTCTTAACTTTTACTTGATTATTTTGATTTAAATTTTTAATATATCTTGTAGTAATTCTTGTATATCTTTTTCACTACAAGAAACTCCACAAAAACTCTTTAATGACTTTCTTAGCTATAACTTTCTTAAAGACTCTTCTTCATTGATGATTTTCTTTGTTAAAATATTTCATTATGTTTTTCTCCTTTCTAAAATATATAAATCAATAACTTTAAAAGGCAGAATCTCTTCAATGCAATTATACTTCTTACTCGTAATTTATTTAAAAGCATTATTAATTCATTTGTTCTACATTTCCCTAAATATTTTTTAAGATGATAATTTTTATGCTTATATGTACATATAATGTTTTATTAGTGTAATCAAAATTTATTCTTAAAAGAATAACAATGATTTAAAAGAATCCTCCACTACTTGCAAGGAACTACTCACTTTGGGCTCTTAAATGAGGGAATATCCATGGATATCATTGGATACATAGATTTAGATTGGGCAGGTTCAGTAAAAGACATGTTCAACTTCTGGATATGTCTTTTGTCTTGGTTCTTCACCAATTGCTTGGTTATGTAAAAAACAACAAGCATTGGTATTATCATCTATAGAGGCAAAATACATGACAACAGTTTTAGCAAGTCAGGAAGCTTTTTGGCTTTTTTAGATTCTATGAGAATTTGGTTTTTCCCATGACAAACCTATTACTCTTTGGTGTGGCAATCATAGCATAATTCATATTGAATGCAATCCATTTGAGCATCAGCACACCAAGTACATTGAGATACACATGCACTTCATTCGACAACAAATTTAGAATGGGGACATATACTTGGACTACATTCCAACTAAAAATCAAGTTGCGAACATCTTCACAAAATTATTTCCTTCTCTGCAGTACATACAGTTGTGAGATAAACTTGGAGTATTACAACTACATTGAAACAGAGGTCTTTCACATCTCATTTTATTATTATATTCTTTGGAGGATGGTTTTTTCCCATGTGGTTTTTAATCATATCTTCCTTACATATTATACATGAATACCTCATCAAGCCATGTTGGCGGGACTCATTTATTTTATTGTTATTAAGGACAATATTCACCATCCGAAGACATGCATATTTATTTCATAGCAGATGGTTTTTCCCGTGTGGTTTTTCACCATCTATCATATATATTGTAAATGAGTACCTCATTAGGGCATGTTGTCAGGACTCACCTTTCTTTGTATTAAGAGGACAATCTTCGCAAACCAAAGACATGCCTCTTCCTTTTTTATTTTTTTATAGATGGTTTTTCCATGGGGTTTTTACAATCTCTTTAGAAAGGAAACCATTATACATGATTACCTCATCATGCTCTATTATCGGGACTCATTTGCACAATACACCCCTAGTATCACATAAGGGTGTTAGAGTAAGTAATTATTCTCTTAAGTTCTACTAGCATAGAATTACTTGAGTTTCCACTACTTCATGAGTCATGTTAACTCTCATTTATAGTCTACATCACATTTTATGAGCTTTTGTAATCCAATGACTCTTAATGATCAACTTTGTTATTTATACAAAGTTGATCCATGGAATAATCAATCAGTTCTATTTTTTTTATTCAAATCTTGTAATGCTTTGTATTTCTAATCTTGGGATATTCTAATATGGGTTGTCTATTTATGTACGTAAAAACCCCTGGAAGGTACCAACAATGTGGGTTACTGCAATAGCCCACATATGAAGTATTACTTTTGTAAAATACTATCGAAATAATACTTTGCTATAGTAAGTCGATGGACATTGGTTCAAAGGGTAATAAGATAGTTGGGTGCTCAAAAATATATTTTTGGACCTAATATTTAGCTAAGGCAAGAAAATTTTGGCATCTTCCCACATTTCTAGATTAAAATATTTTCCAAGGCAAAAGCCTAAGGTGGAAAATGGTTAAACTTTTGAAACACTACCATCATCTTGAGGAAGATAAAATTTTGGTAGGAAAAAAATATTAACATGGGAAAATGTTAGACTTTCAAGGTACTAACATCATCATAAAGAGGTAAAAAAATTGGTAAGGTAAAATCCTAGCATGAAAAGTATTGGATTTTCAAGATACTGGCATCATTTGAATATTGGAAGAACTACAACCTAATCTATGAAGCCCCACAAAAATGTAGAAGACTAAAAAAGGAATATAAACTCTATAAATAAATAAATAAGATTCTATAACTATCTCTTTTAGACATAATCATACTTGTTCGAGGTCCAAACTACTTGTATACTTCTCAATCATACGTCTATCCCTAGACAATTGACTCATTGAAAAAACATGGTGGTGAAAAGTGAACCAGTTATAAGATACCTAAAACCTATGGGAGACACATGGATACCAAGCTTCTATAGGAAATCAAGACTAACAACATTAGCAAAATAGAATAAAAATAGTTTAATCTAAGCTAAGTTGGAAAATAACACCCATATTCTCCACTCATTCATATTAGACCTACAAATGATCTTTATGTAATGACTAGAACTAAAATAAAGATATGTAATATTATAAATAGTTCAATAAACCTCTACAATAAGTTTGGCTCTTTAGTGTTTTCTTGAAATATACTATTTAATATTTTCTTCAAAATCAATATAAACAAGTGTTGTCTACCCTCTATCAAAAGGTGTTGCAAGATTTAATTAAAACTATGAGTTATGTTTTTAATGCATTTTTATTTATACTCCATGAATGGTGTATTCTATAGGCAATTCTATTAATCAATATTATTATTTGGAATAATTTTCATTTAGTTCTTGTAATGCTTAAATATGTATAAATTAATCTTAAAAACATTCTACAAGACTCTATGTTGATTGGTCGGTTAGGCATTGTTTTAAATGAATGTGGATTTTTCATATAGTTTATGACATTGCTATTAGCTAATTATGGCTGCTCTTTAATTTTATCTCTATATCTTGTGCCTTTTCCTAACCCTAATATCCCTCACTTTAGTCTAAAACCCTTTTCATTTATTTATTTAAAAAAGGAACCAATTTTCTCTAAAGGTTGATTCAGACAAAATTCAGATTCATCTAATATTGGTCAAAGTCTAGGGTACACACTTCATCCACTTAGGTATATTTATGACCAAGATTTTGGATGGTCTATTTATTTCTATGCAAGAAATATGTCAAGTGATTAATACATTTGAAGGTTAACCTACCTTTTTTATCATGAACAAGAGAGATATAGATTTCAAGGGATGAAATCCCTTGTCTTCTTCTTCATTGATGGGATTTTTAAATATGGTTTAGTATTCATGGACATAATCCATGGGGTCTATATTATAGGCTAATTGGAGGGAAACACTTCAGGTGATATAGTGGCATTCATCAATAGCTATGAGAGGAAAGATAATTTAATTTTACTAAGTTTTGTTTTTAGTGTTATATAAAAGAAGAAAGATAAAAAAATTTATGCCCTTATATAACCTTCCCTCTATTTAGCTATCTAGCCTAGATACCTCAAGGCATACCTATATACTTTAAAGCCCTTGTATACCTAACCACTTTTGATATGCTCAATGGTGCATAAGAGATCATTTTTACATGGAATTAACTGATGGGTACTTAGCCCAATATGGTATATGAGAGATAATCAAATATCCCCTTATGACTCCCACAATGCCGTTGTGATAAACTTTCATATATATTTGATGTATGTGTGAGGGACTATGTGGATGGTTAGAAAAATAATCTTATAATATGCTCAATTTAACCTATAGGTTTATACTATAATTACTCAAGAGTGTGTATACAACATCTAGTAGGACTAGCCTTTAGTTATGTTCTTAATATTTATTAGTGTATTTTAACTAAACAAAAAAATTAGGTGGTCTTATTTAAATATTTAAGAAATTTTTATCTTGATTTATGTTCTTTGGTAGGACAAAAAATATTTGTGGGACCCATGTGGTGATCATATCAAGTTTACCAAAGATATGATCACACAAATTTGGACGGTTGCTAGTAGGTGTCCCTTTCAATGTGGGATCACACTTGATATTGAGGGGGTGTATATGGAAACTAAGGATCTAGTTTGATGCATTGATTTAGCACACACCTAGGATTATTGAGATCTTAATTCTAACAAAAAATGTCAATATCTGATTATAAAGATGAAAATATGCAGGTACAAATAGGATGAAAAAATACAAGGTTCTATGCTATGTGATTCTTTACTTTTAATATTGGTAATTTGTTTTTTTGTTTAAGCAAGGGTTTAAAAGGACATGCAAATAAATATTTTTTTCTAAATTGCAACTACATGTATCTTGCTTTCATTGCCTAAAATGCAAGAAGTAAAACAATATATATCCCCTTTTTATTTATAAAAGAAACCAACTTCGTATTCCCTTTTGTCAACTTCATTACAAAACTCAATAAGAAGGTTATAAAATGATAAATCTAATGAAACTACACTACAATATTAATGAATAAAAAATTAATTTTACACCTAATACAATTATTAATGCATATAGTTACTATTTTAGCAATTTTGTAAACCCTTCACAAAATTGTCCTAATGATTACAAAACAACATAGGCAACCTAATTATGCTAATTTGAGACTGAAACTTAATAGAACTAAAAAATATAGTACCTAATCTAGAGCCAAGTTAGAATAACCATAGGGTGACAAAAACACCATAGGTACAAAAGCATCAAAGGATGACAAAATTATCATGGGTATAGAATTATTACAAAATGATAGAAGTTCCATATACGATATATATATATATATATATATATATATATATATATATATATATATATATATATATATATATATATATTTGAAACTATCATAGTCGTATAGAACTATTTATAGTCATAATGTACTTTTTATATACCTATAAAGTGGGGTTGTCCCACAAAGATCAGTGTGAAGGGGTTGTACCAATTTCTATAGGAATCAATGAGCTTTCTTTCTATTTTTGAAAGAGGTTGAAAAGTGGGGGTATATCAGGGGCCACCCTTATCATGAATTGAACTTGGATCTCTATTTAAGAGAGCCCAATGAATTTTTCCATTGTAGTGCCTCTATTGGAACTATCGATAAAATTTCTTACTTGAAAGGTCAAACCTCTATATTTTTTACCAAAATATTTATTCATAATCATGAAAATCATAGGTGATTTTTAGAACTATATAAATATAAAATACTAAGGTACATTGTAATAAAGGCATAACATAGCATGTAAAATACCAAGATATATCATAACAATAAAATAACATAATGTTAAATGTTCAATGCACAAAGAAGGTAGATCAAAAATTGTAACCCATATGCATGGATTACCTCAAGGAAAAAATTGTTCAAAGATGCCTTGTTGATTTGCTTCAACAGTAGTTAAATTCTTGGTAAATGACTTCAACATTGGTTATATTCTCAATGATACTTTTAGGATAGATCCAAGGTATAGAATATGAAGAAATATTGCAATAACATGTCAGGATAAATGAGTTCTTGTTTATTGTTATTTTGATAATGTACACCTACAAAATATTGATCATTATCCATATCTTACCCAAGGGTTGGTTTTATAGATCACCCAAGATCCTAGGATAATTGATTAGGATATTAAATACAATACACCATAATATGATTCACAATGACAATTGAGGTGTTCAAATACAAATATTGTATCGAACACCAATACCTTGAGGTTTTGGTGTAACGACAACTCTATAATAGTATTAGAGCCTCACCTTACGATCAAATTCCCCTGAGTCACATCAAATATGGGGTTGTGTACTAACCATCGCACCTCAAGGATTTGCCTTAGTGGACTTGTATCGCTCCAAATTTTTTGCATCCTCACCCTCAGGCTATTGGATCCGTGCCCGGAAGGAGGATGGGAAAAGGATGGTGCAGTACCTCAGACTGAGAGGACTTTGCGAAGGTCCCGCCTCTCAAGGGAGGTGTATTTTGATGATTTTTCGACAGATGGTGGGTTCACTAGGAAACATTTTAAGGGCAGTTTCTACGCCTAGGTTTGGAATGTGTTTTAATGTGTTTATTTTTAACTTTAAGCATTCATATCCTAGGTTTTGTCAAATGAATCTAGATTAATCTACATGAAAATGCAAATTCAATGAGCACAAAAAACATATTTAAAGACATAAAACAAAGAATTTACAGAATACAAATGAGGAATACCTGATCCGGATGTCTGGTGATGATTCTGATGTTTGAAGCAGTCAGGATCGTCTAGAATTCGACAAAATTATCTGAGATCTGACAGAATCGTTCGAGATCCGACGAATCATCCGAGATCCGATAGAATCGTCTGAGATCTGATGAATTCGTCAGAGACCCGCAAGCAAAAAAATAGATACAAAATACAACGAATACTATTGTGCTAACAGAGGGAAACAACACCAAATGACTGTATGAATACTGAATAATAGTTATGAACAGAAATTCAAGCAAATTACGACATTCTAATGACAAATCATGATCTTAGTATGCAATCTAAGCTAAATGGGTGAACTCCAGATGCAAAATAACATAAACACTGAATAAACTATCTAATTTGCAAAATAAAACAGCAGAGAAAAGGTTAAGAAATGCAAACTTCAAGCACTGATTGCCTCAATATGGACTGCAGTCGAGATCATCTCGCATCAGTACGAAATCGCCTCAAATTTGACAAGTTCGCCTCTGATCTCGAACAGGTTCATCGACGACGATGTGTGTTGGCTTAGACTAAAAAAAGTGATGTACCCGCAACAAGATTGGTATGGGACCAGTGCAAATGAAAAATTGGGATGGTTCAATGTAGATGGAGTTAAATTGTAGAGAATTTCATCCAGGGGGTGCTAAGGGAATAGCTTAGGATTAAATAGGCTTAGGGGAGTAGTTAGGAGGTTGGAGATCATCCCAATTTGGGAGATCTCCAACGGGGGAGGGTCTCTAACGGTGCAGACATGCTTCTGCTCGGATTGGAGACCCGTTGGAACAAAAGCTAATTTTGCAAAATTAGTTTTGCAATAAGATCGTCTAGACGTCCTAGCCTAGACAAAATCGTCAGATATGGGACGATATCGTCTGATCGGTGACAATATCGTCAAACGATCAAAACAACCTCTAAAAATGGCACAAAAAAAGGGGGAAACGGATTACCCGATAGTTAACGGGCGGTTTGGGAGGTTAAATTTGAATTTTAAATTATTTACTAAGGTGAATGTAATTATTATAATTTTACTACGCCAATTTTAGGGTGCTACATTTTGCCCCCTCTTTAGCGAATTTTCTAAAGAAAATGCATTAAAGATGAGTTCTTCTTGATCTACGAGAAAGCAAAAATTATTCCCATTTTTAGGTGACGATTCTTGGTCGAATCGTACGACAGCTTACTATGGTGCCCCCTCCGTGTTTTTACCCAAATCGAACGTTTGAGGTAAAAACGCAAAAAAACAAAAAATTATTTTTGAATAAAATTTAAAAAATAGGGTAAAACCCTAATTCATTTTTACTGTTCATTTTTTGGTTTTTAGATCTCTGAAGCAAAAATGGTGGAGACGACGCACAGATCGACAGAGGTCTGACGCGGTCTACGGGTAAGAGTCCAGACTTAACTAGGATGCTTTAATTTGAATTTACATGTTTTGTAGGTAATTTTTAGATGATTTTTGAGCATCGCGGCCGTTTTTGGGCCATCGATGTCGTCGGGATGAAATCCCTTGTCTTCTTCTTCATTGATGGGATTTTTAAATATGGTTTAGTATTCATGGACATAATCCATGGGGTCTATATTATAGGCTAATTGGAGGGAAACACTTCAGGTGATATAGTGGCATTCATCAATAGCTATGAGAGGAAAGATAATTTAATTTTACTAAGTTTTGTTTTTAGTGTTATATAAAAGAAGAAAGATAAAAAAATTTATGCCCTTATATAACCTTCCCTCTATTTAGCTATCTAGCCTAGATACCTCAAGGCATACCTATATACTTTAAAGCCCTTGTATACCTAACCACTTTTGATATACTCAATGGTGCATAAGAGATCATTTTTACATGGAATTAACTGATGGGTACTTAGCCCAATATGGTATATGAGAGATAATCAAATATCCCCTTATGACTCCCACAATGCCGTTGTGATAAACTTTCATATATATTTGATGTATGTGTGAGGGACTATGTGGATGGTTAGAAAAATAATCTTATAATATGCTCAATTTAACCTATAGGTTTATACTATAATTACTCAAGAGTGTGTATACAACATCTAGTAGGACTAGCCTTTAGTTATGTTCTTAATATTTATTAGTGTATTTTAACTAAACAAAAAAATTAGGTGGTCTTATTTAAATATTTAAGAAATTTTTATCTTGATTTATGTTCTTTGGTAGGACAAAAAATATTTGTGGGACCCATGTGGTGATCATATCAAGTTTACCAAAGATATGATCACACAAATTTGGACGGTTGCTAGTAGGTGTCCCTTTCAATGTGGGATCACACTTGATATTGAGGGGGTGTATATGGAAACTAAGGATCTAGTTTGATGCATTGATTTAGCACACACCTAGGATTATTGAGATCTTAATTCTAACAAAAAATGTCAATATCTGATTATAAAGATGAAAATATGCAGGTACAAATAGGATGAAAAAACACAAGGTTCTATGCTATGTGATTCTTTACTTTTAATATTGGT
Source organism: Wollemia nobilis (assembly GCA_028583015.1). Classification (NCBI taxonomy): domain Eukaryota; kingdom Viridiplantae; phylum Streptophyta; class Pinopsida; order Araucariales; family Araucariaceae; genus Wollemia; species Wollemia nobilis. The sequence goes on along the minus strand of JAQPPZ010017034.1, from coordinate 2,246,853 downwards.
AATTTGTTTTTTTGTTTAAGCAAGGGTTTAAAAGGACATGCAAATAAATATTTTTTTCTAAATTGCAACTACATGTATCTTGCTTTCATTGCCTAAAATGCAAGAAGTAAAACAATATATATCCCCTTTTTATTTATAAAAGAAACCAACTTCGTATTCCCTTTTGTCAACTTCATTACAAAACTCAATAAGAAGGTTATAAAATGATAAATCTAATGAAACTACACTACAATATTAATGAATAAAAAATTAATTTTACACCTAATACAATTATTAATGCATATAGTTACTATTTTAGCAATTTTGTAAACCCTTCACAAAATTGTCCTAATGATTACAAAACAACATAGGCAACCTAATTATGCTAATTTGAGACTGAAACTTAATAGAACTAAAAAATATAGTACCTAATCTAGAGCCAAGTTAGAATAACCATAGGGTGACAAAAACACCATAGGTACAAAAGCATCAAAGGATGACAAAATTATCATGGGTATAGAATTATTACAAAATGATAGAAGTTCCATATACGATATATATATATATATATATATATATATATATATATATATATATATATATATATATATATATATATATATATATATATATATATATATATATTGAAACTATCATAGTCGTATAGAACTATTTATAGTCATAATGTACTTTTTATATACCTATAAAGTGGGGTTGTCCCACAAAGATCAGTGTGAAGGGGTTGTACCAATTTCTATAGGAATCAATGAGCTTTCTTTCTATTTTTGAAAGAGGTTGAAAAGTGGGGGTATATCAGGGGCCACCCTTATCATGAATTGAACTTGGATCTCTATTTAAGAGAGCCCAATGAATTTTTCCATTGTAGTGCCTCTATTGGAACTATCGATAAAATTTCTTACTTGAAAGGTCAAACCTCTATATTTTTTACCAAAATATTTATTCATAATCATGAAAATCATAGGTGATTTTTAGAACTATATAAATATAAAATACTAAGGTACATTGTAATAAAGGCATAACATAGCATGTAAAATACCAAGATATATCATAACAATAAAATAACATAATGTTAAATGTTCAATGCACAAAGAAGGTAGATCAAAAATTGTAACCCATATGCATGGATTACCTCAAGGAAAAAATTGTTCAAAGATGCCTTGTTGATTTGCTTCAACAGTAGTTAAATTCTTGGTAAATGACTTCAACATTGGTTATATTCTCAATGATACTTTTAGGATAGATCCAAGGTATAGAATATGAAGAAATATTGCAATAACATGTCAGGATAAATGAGTTCTTGTTTATTGTTATTTTGATAATGTACACCTACAAAATATTGATCATTATCCATATCTTACCCAAGGGTTGGTTTTATAGATCACCCAAGATCCTAGGATAATTGATTAGGATATTAAATACAATACACCATAATATGATTCACAATGACAATTGAGGTGTTCAAATACAAATATTGTATCGAACACCAATACCTTGAGGTTTTGGTGTAACGACAACTCTATAATAGTATTAGAGCCTCACCTTACGATCAAATTCCCCTGAGTCACATCAAATATGGGGTTGTGTACTAACCATCGCACCTCAAGGATTTGCCTTAGTGGACTTGTATCGCTCCAAATTTTTTGCATCCTCACCCTCAGGCTATTGGATCCGTGCCTGGAAGGAGGATGGGAAAAGGATGGTGCAGTACCTCGGACTGAGAGGACTTTGCGAAGGTCCCGCCTCTCAAGGGAGGTGTATTTTGATGATTTTTCGACGGATGGTGGGTTCACTAGGAAACATTTTAAGGGCAGTTTCTACGCCTAGGTTTGGAATGTGTTTTAATGTGTTTATTTTTAACTTTAAGCATTCATATCCTAGGTTTTGTCAAATGAATCTAGATTAATCTACATGAAAATGCAAATTCAATGAGCACAAAAAACATATTTAAAGACATAAAACAAAGAATTTACAGAATACAAATGAGGAATACCTGATCCGGATGTCTGGTGATGATTCTGATGTTTGAAGCAGTCAGGATCGTCTAGAATTCGACAAAATTATCTGAGATCTGACAGAATCGTCTGAGATCTGACAGAATCATCTGAGATCTGATAGAATCGTCTGAGATCTAATGAATTCGTCAGAGACCTGCAAGCAAAAAAACAGATACAAAATACAACGAATACTATTGTGCTAACAGAGGGAAACAACACCAAATGACTGTATGAATACTGAATAATAGTTATGAACAGAAATTCAAGCAAATTACGACATTCTAATGACAAATCATGATCTTAGTATGCAATCTAAGCTAAATGGGTGAACTCCGGATGCAAAATAACATAAACAGTGAATAAACTATCTAATTTGCAAAATAAAACAATAGAGAAAAGGTTAAGAAATGCAAACTTCAAGCACTGATTGCCTCAATATGGACTGCAGTCGAGATCATCTCGCATCAGTATACGAAATCGCCTCAAATTTGACAAGTTCGCCTCTGATCTGAACAGGTTCATCGACGACGATGTGTGTTGGCTTAGACTAAAAAACAGTGATGTACCTGCAACAAGATTGGTATGGGACTAGCGCAAATGAAAAATTGGGATGGTTCAATGTAGATGGAGTTAAATTGTAGAGAATTTCATCCAGGGGGGTGCTAAGGGAATAGCTTAGGATTAAATAGGCTTAGGGGAGTAGTTAGGAGGTTGGAGATCATCCCAATTTGGGAGATCTCCAACGGGGAGGGTCTCTAACGGTGCAGACATGCTTCTGCTCGGATTGGAGACCCGTTGGAACAAAAGCTAATTTTGCAAAATTAGTTTTGCAATAAGATCGTCTAGACGTCCTAGCCTAGACAAAATCGTCAGATATGGGACGATATCGTCTGATCGGTGACAATATCGTCAAACGATCAAAACAACCTCTAAAAATGGCACAAAAAAAGGGGGGAAACGGATTACCCGATAGTTAACGGGCGGTTTGGGAGGTTAAATTTGAATTTTAAATTATTTACTAAGGTGAATGTAATTATTATAATTTTACTACGCCAATTTTAGGGTGCTACATTTTGCCCCATCTTTAGCGAATTTTCTAGAGAAAATGCGTTAAAGATGAGTTCTTCTTGATCTACGAGAAAGCAAAAATTATTCCCATTTTTAGGTGACGATTCTTGGTCGAATCGTACGACAGCTTACTATGGTGCCCCCTCCGTGTTTTTACCCAAATCGAACGTTTGAGGTAAAAACGCAAAAAAACAAAAAATTATTTTTGAATAAAATTTAAAAAATAGGGTAAAACCCTAATTCATTTTTACTGTTCATTTTTTGGTTTTTAGATCTCTGAAGCAAAAATGGTGGAGACGGCGCACAGATCGACAGAGGTCCGACGCGGTCTACGGGTAAGAGTCCAGACTTAACTAGGATGCTTTAATTTGAATTTACATGCTTTGTAGGTAATTTTTAGATGATTTTTGAGCATCGCGGCCGTTTTTGGGCCATCGATGTCGTCGGGATGAAATCGTCCCGATTTCGGCAATTTCGCCCAAGGACAAAATCGATGAAATGGGGATGATTTCGTCAAATTAGAGATGATTTCGGCTTGCGAAATCAGAGACGATTATGCTCAAATTTGGGACGATATCGTCCAATAGTGGGCGATATCATCAATTGCACAAAATTGAATTTTAACTTGCATTATTGATTATTTGAATTATTGATTAATGATTGTTTATTGCTTTGTTGTTTATTTTTTGTAGAGAGGTTTGCTAAAGAGCAGGGAATGGAAGTATGGAGGGTTGAGAGATGACTTGGCCACTCTCACACAGGCAGAGCAAGATCAACTAGCACAGGCCGGCTTGCAGCATGTGGCAGAGATGCCATAGGTATCCACAGATATGGGGCTATTGACGGCCCTAGCAAAGAGGTGGTATCCGGGCTCTTCCTATTTTCGGCTATTGACAGGGGAGATGACTCCCACACTAGAGGATGTATGGAGGATTCTTAGAATCCCCATACAAGGACGGTTGATTACTCTTATGGCCAATTAGGGCCATGCTATGGGACGACTGTGCGGTGACCCGAGCTTCGCCCTGGAGAAGGGCAAAGTTAATATCAAGGCACTACGCCAGATGCCTGGGGCATCTAGGCTCACATGGGTGCTAGCGAGAGTGGTTGGTGGACTTCTGTTGTGCCACCATAGCGGGTGCAGGGTGTTGTGGATGCTCGCAGATGTGATCTATGATATGCGGGACCATGGTTATAGGTTCTCTTGGGGCAATTTTGTGCTATGCTGGCTGTACAGGATCCTATATGGGGTCGTGTACAAGGGCGATCGATTTCTAGTCATGACATTGCTCTTACAGGTTTGGTGTTGGGAGCACATTGCAGTGCGGAGGCCGATAAGGCTTCCTCTAACAGGGGTAGACGGGGAGAGGTCCCGAGTCTTCTACTGGTGGCTTTAGAGAGGGTCACAGTAGCGGATTTACCTCCCTATGTCTTGGAGACTACTGGATGACCTAGTCCCAGACCATATCACTTGGAGACCATGGAGGGAGCATCTAGGGTGTGTCGAGGACGGACAAGAGTTGGATCGCGTCAGGCGAGTCTACTGGCTGCAGATGGAGAGGAGAGGTTGAGATCCACCGCTATGATTGAGTTTTGAGACAGTTCGGTCTGTAGTAGGGGATCCCATCTCTGAGGGATTACGAGTTTTCTCGGACTGTCTGGGATAACACCACAGTTAGCGGGGCTCCTGACATGTAGCGATTCTGGAGCCAGGATGTGAATGATGCCCCCATCCAGCCAGTGGATGGGGACGATGTAGGGGGAGCCAATGGCTACAATGCCTGGTACGCGGACATCTGCCCTCCTTGGATGACGAGGGCACAGGGTTTGATTCACATGGTTGTGCGTCAGATAGGGAGGCGGCGCTAGGCAGCATGGAGGCAACCCAAGGTCACGGTAGGAGAGAGGCGAGTAGGCCATAGGCACAGGAGAGGCCGTGGCAGAGGGAGAGGAGGGAGGTGAGACCCCCATCTCCACAGATGCCACCATCGCTCGATAAGGGCAAGGGCATTGACACAGGAGAGAGTAGCGAGATGGCTAATATCTAGGCAAAGAGAGATCGTCTGTAGGCCCAGGTGTAGACTCTATAGGATGAGGCTGCACGCCACTGAGCTAAGGTGTCACAACTGTAGGACGAGATTGCATGCCTTAGGGCACGGGGCGGAGGGGCAAGCTCTAGAGAGCTGACACGGGCTATCACCTAGTTGACATTCTATCAGACATTGTACTACCAGCTGGTGCCAGAGTTAGATAGACTACCCCTACCAGCCAACATTGCAGATCCAATTAGGATTAGGTCGTCGAGGACCACGTCTCGGTCGAGGACTAGGACTACGCAGACTGCGATGGGGCCACCTCGTCCACCTTAGGGCAAGGGAGGAGATGAGGCAGAGAGCTCGAGGGGCTCTCGAGGCTAGAGGGCTGGACTGACTTTGTATTATATGATTATTTTTTTGATAGAGGATTGAGTATACCAAGGTACAGATTATGGCATACCAATCCAGTTTTGATGATGTATATACTGTTGATATATATATGAGGTGATATAGTTTTGATCATATGACTTGTATTATGTGGTGCTTATGATGCTTTTATGTTTGATTGATTGATGTGATAATTGGATGTAATTATGTCGTTGGAAATATTATAATTTGAATGTCATGCTTGTAATATTTTAAATGAAATAATCTGATGTAACAAATTGATTGTTTGTGATGAAATGTGGTAAAATATAAAAAGAGACTTCTAACAATAATTTCAAAGGACATTGTCTCTATTATAGACCATTTCATGGAGTCGCTGCTCACTCGGTCGTCATGCTAATCCCAGGATAGAAATATTGTTTAAAAGTAAAAAGAGTGCTTAAGAAACTGTCTTAAGACTTTGGTGCAATAGTGCAAATTATGATGATGATGATGGTTTGTTTTCAGATTTTCATGAAAATAGTATGCATGAAATGATATTAAAATAATTTTTGCTAGGCATAAATTCCTAAGTGTGATAAAATTTTTGGATAATTCTTTAGGAATTATACCATCATTGCAAATTTGTAGGTTGACATAATGACATGAAATAGTGAAAATGGGTTTTGCTTTTTAAAAGCATAATTTGTGTAACATAATGAATTAAGTCATATGGTTTTCATGATTTGTAATAAATGGGGAATAAAAATTATTACAATGGTTTGCGCTAGGCATAGAATATGTAGGTATAGACTTATACCATCATCACGAAAATCTAAAAAAGATAGTTTTATTACATGGTTGATTTTTGATGAACAGAAAATATGAAAATGAGGACTTGCGCTAGGCATAAAATTCCAATTTTGGTTTTGAAACTATACCATCATCGCGAAAGTCAACCAGATATATATGTATATGTTTTGATTGTATAGTTTGAAAGAAATTTTTAATTTTTTAATTATATAGTTGTCTTTGTGGTAGACAATTGTACTTGATTTATTCCAAACAAGTTGCAAAAATAATATTTCAAAGGATTTTGAAGACAAAATTTAGATTTATTCCAATCTTGACTTATCATAATGATACACAAAATCTCTCAAATACAAATGTGTGTGCAATTGCATTGTTCATTTACCAATTTGAGCAATATACTATGATACGAGTGATTTGAAGAAACCAAATAAGTGTTCATTAACTATGATGTAGATGCATATAACCATACTAGACTACTATGTAGGTCAGATTATCAAGAGCTAGCTAATCCATAAGCAAACATAGGTCTGTACAAAATAAGGTCACTAATGTGACAGACATATCACCATGCTAGGAGTTACCCAAGGCCAAGCAGGTTGGGCACAAACCACCTGTTATGGGGCTTACCTCACAGTTTTCAAATAATTGAGAATTCCAAGGATTCAAGCTCATCAACTCTTCTTTTCTTTTAAAAGGGTGGGGAAAGGGATTTGATTGCTTTCTTGCTTTCTTTGATTATTTTTCTTTTTGTATTTCTTTTGTATTTTTTACTTGATAATGCTTGGAACATTGCTGTAATGATATAAAAGAACATTTTTCTTTTCTCTTTTTTTCTTTTTTCTTGAACTTTTCTTTTCTTTTTCTTTTCTAGGGATACTTGCTCGGATTAGCTGTAGAGCAAGGGATTTTTATTCTGGGTATGGGTGAGCTTGTCCTTTTGCCAATTATCAAAGATTCTAGACCATGTGCATGATAGGATAGCAGGGGAAACTTTTCGCTCAAGAAATCACTTCTACTATGTAGAAAAACATGGAAATTACAAATATAATCATTTTATTATGAAAAGATGTGCTTGGTTTAAGTAAATAACAAGATCAATTCTCTATGCTCAAACTTTATTTAATTGAATTTTGTGGACTTTGATATAAGAGAGATTAGTAATCATGCCAGATAAAATCAAGATATTTATTGTTGTGAGTGTGCAAGTGAGGGATTCCAAATAAATGGTAATTTATCCAAAATAATTTGAAACATATAACTGCAACATTTGTAAGAAAATATATATAAACACTTTTGAGAAGTTTTGAAAATGCTGACTCTCTCTTTCTTCTTTATTTTATTTTGGTTTCGAAAGAGTCAAGCATATAGCTGTTTTTATATTTTTATCATTATTTTGATGTTTGGTTTGATTTTTGTTTTTGAGCAAAAAATTTAACAAGTGCCATAAATAAATGCAATAGATAGTTTTGAAGATTTTTGATGATTATGAATATTTTTGATGTTTTTGGATTTTTATAAATTTGATAGAAATATAAGATAAAATTTTTGAAATATTATAAACAATTATATAAAAGGATGAAATAACCAAATTTATGCATAGTAATGTTTAAGATGCAAAATATTCATGTGTTCTTTAAGTTCTTTACCATCTAAGGTAGATAATTTGTATGCTCCTGATTCAAATTTAGCAGTAATAATGTATGGTCCGAGCCAGTTGGGCTCAAATTTACCTTTAAGGTCCTTAGTTGCATTTGTATTTTTCTTATTTTCTTTTAAAACAAGGTCGTCGATCTCAAAGGATCGATGACGAACTTTCTTAGCATATGATATTTTAAGCTTGTTTTGGTAAGCACGGAGATGCTCCAAAGCATTGATGCATTTTTCATCTAGGAGTTCCAGCTGACTGAGTCTGCTAGCATGGTATTCATCTCCTACTTCGGTATCTTGAAGTAGCAGAGCCAAAGAAGGAACTTCCAATTCAAATGGAAAAACTGCTTCAACACCATATACCAAAACAAATGGTGAAGTTCCCATGGGGGTTCGAACACTAGTTCGATAAGCCCACAAGGCTGGATATAATTGAATGTGCCAGTCACGACCAATTTTATTGACTAATCTTTTGAGAACTTTGATTAAGGTTTTGTTAGATGCTTCTGCTTGACCATTACCCTAAGGATAATAGGGAGTGGACCAGTGTGTTGAATCTTATATTTTTGGCATAATTTTTTAACATCTTTATTTTTGAAGCAAGTTCCATTGTCAGAGATGAGATTGGTAGGAATTCCGAACCTGCAAATGATTTGATTAAAAATAAATTTAGAAACTTTTGTGCCAGTGCAGGAAGCTAAAGACATAGCTTTGACCCACTTCGTGAAATACTCTATGGCGGTTATGATGAACTTGTGTCCATCAGATGACACAGGATTGATTTTGCCAATAATATCCAAGCCCCATTTAGAAAAGGGCCAAGGAGATGAAATAGCCTGCAGCTCTTGTGCAGGCGCATGGACAAGGTCAGCATGTTTTTGAAACTTTTTGCAATGATGCACATACTCATGTGCATCCATTTCCATGGTAGGCCAAAAGTATCCTATCCGAAGTAGCTTTTTAGCAATGACACTACCACTAAAGTGTCCTCCACAAGATCCATCGTGGGCTTCACTCACGGCTGATTTAGACTCTTCTAAGTTTAAACATCTTAATAGGATACCTTCAAAATATCTCCTATATAAAGTATTGCCAATTATTACAAATTGACTTGCTCGTCGACGTAATAACCGATGTTGGTTTCTATTAGAATTGGCAGGGAAAGTCCCATTTTGGAGAAAATCAAATATGTCTATATACCAAGGTTCAAGAGTAGTTTCATTGATTAGAAACACATCCAAAGGCTCTAAGCATGACTTATTTGAAGCAGGTTCCTGGATTCGACAAATAATGATAGTGGCATATTTGTCATCTAACTCCAAGGGCAGGAGAGATGTAGCTACGACCATAGCATCAGCTGCACGGTTGCTAGTTCGAGGAATAGCTTCCAAGGTAACTTGATCAAATAAAGACATTAATTGTAAAACATAGGCCTTATATGGGCATAGTTTATCATCTCTAGTTTGATAAACTTCATTAATTTGGTTTATAACCAGTTGGGAATCACCAAAAACTAAAAGGTGTTTAATTTTTAGCGCTAGGGAAGCTCGTAATCCAAGGATTAGAGCTTCATACTCAGCAGTGTTGTTGGTGCAAGCAAATGTCAATTTTAAGGACAGAGGAATAAGATGTTTTTACGAAGATATTAAAATAATACCCACACCATCCCCACTCATGCATTGGGCTCTGTCAAAGTATAAGGACCATTGTTCGGTATGCTCTGCCTCTAATTGAAGGCATTCATCTAGAAACTCAATGATGATGGGATGGGTAGACTCTAAGGGTGCAGCAGCTAATTAATCTACTATGATTTGACCCTTAACAGACTTCTGTCCTATGAATGTGAGATCAAACTCGCTTAGAGCAAGAACCCACTTGGCTGTGCGACCCGATAAATAAGGTCGACTCATGAGATACCTCAAGGGATAGTATTTAGCAATGACATAAGTTTTTTGACTAAGCATATAATGTCGTAATTTTTTCATAGCAAACATGACTGCTAGACATAGTTTTTCCAACACTGTATAGCGGGTTTCATAACTGATGAAGGTTCGGCTAATGTAATAATTAGCACATTCTCTCTTTTCATCATCAAGCTGAGCTAACATTGCCCCTAAGGCAGAATCTAAAGATGAAATATATAGGAGAAATGGGCGATCAGATTTAGGTGGTGAAAGCACAGGTGGATTAAGGAGGTATTGTTTGAGAAGTGCAAAAGCTTCTCTACATTCTGTGTCCTAATTAAAAGGTACATACTTCTTAAGGAGTTTAAGAAAGGGACCAGTTTTGTCTTCCAGCTTATCAATGAAGCGACGGATGGCTTGAAGTTTACCTTGTAAACTTCATAACTCAGATATATTAGTAGGTGTGGGCATATCAGTGATGGATGCAATCTTGAGAGGGTCAATTTCAATACCATGTAAAGAAACTAAAACCCCTAATAGTTTGCTGAATTTAACTTCGAATATGCATTTTGCTAGATTTAATCGAATGAGATATTCTCGTAATCGATTAAAGACTTTCCTCAAATCATCTAAATGATTATCTTCAATAATAGAGCGAGCTATAATATCATCCACATAATCATGTAGGATATCATGCATCATATCATGAAAAATGTAGGTCATAGCTTGTTGATAAGTGGCACCGGCGTTCTTTAAGCCAAATGGCATCACTTTCCAGCAAAAGGTACCCCAGGGGTAATAAAGGCTATTTTAGCCTTGGTCTTCGGGAGCTATTCGAATTTGATTATAACCAGAGAATCCATCCATTAAGGACATCATCCCACTTCGACAGTGAAGTCAATGATTTGATCCATGTTTGGAAGAGGAAAGTCATCTTTAGGGCATGCGGCATTAATATCTCTAAAATTTGTGCAAACCCTAACTTTGGTAGCTTCTTTCTTGGTGACTGGAACTACATTTAAGATCCATTCAGCATAGTCAATATCTTGTATAAAGATAACATTCAGGAGTTTTTCTAACTCCCCTTTGACTAGCAGAGCCACTTTGGGATGCTTTTTTCTAAGTTTTTGTTTAACAGGTTTAGCATCTGGATGGACCACTAGATGATGAACACAGAAGGGTCTAGACCTGGCATATCTTTGTATGTCCAAGCGAAGACATCTTCATACTCTTTAAGGAATGCAATGTATTGTTCTTGTTTTTCTTGACTTAATTTTGATCCAATATTGATTATGTGAGGATTGTCCTCAGTTCCAATATTAATTTTAATGACGTTTTCTACCTCCATGTGTAGATCTCTTTCAAAATTAGGTGGGGTGGGTGAAACGCCCAATTCTTGTAATTCTTGTAAGGTTAATTTAGATAATTCATTCGAGGATTAGTGGCCTCAAGTTGGGCTATAGTTGGTATAGAACCATCAAAATAAAATCCATTGTGTAACATCTCTTCAACAGAGACATCATGGAAGATATCTCCTTCCAACTCTTCATCGAGGTCAGTAATCATTTTAGGGTAAGCTATGGATGGCATGTTTCATGAAAACGACTAATTTTTAAGAGGCAAATCAACATGCCTATCCAAATAATCTTGATAACATATGAGATGATCATCATCCTCAAAAGGAAAGGGTTGACCCTTATTAGGAAATAGGCCCACACCACAGCAGGCAGGCCAGGGTTCTACCTCGAAAGGTTCTTTCATGACATTTTGGAAAGGTCCCAAGCCTTTCCCTTTATATCTCATTTTAAGCATCATGGGTTTAGCTTTAATATAATCATTGGTAAAATAACACCGAGCATATCCTTCATGATGAGTTTTGATATTCTAAGGGATTCTTCCCCAGTCATATCCTTTATAAATGAAGGCACAAATCCCGACTTGGTAAGTACTTCCCATAGGTTGTGGGAGGCCCAAAGTATGGGGAGATGGTGGCAAGTTATTTAAAAGGTTTGAATCTTGCATGAAAGCATTTGTTTTTTTTTATATTAAGGTTGTGGATAAATCTGGTAAAAGTTCATCAGAAAGGGCATAAGATGTAGAAGGCTTATTACCTATGTCTTGAGATGTGGAAGGTATGATAGTTGTTTCTAGAAGATTTGAATTTATAGGGGTAGTACTTGAAGGATTGGTTGTAGATTTAAGATCTTTTTGAGGTTCTAGAGTAATTTGTTTAGAGGGTTGTTGATCTATATAGGAGGATGAAATTAATGGAGGGGGAATAGGTGAAGTTATGGGTGTATGTTTCATAGTTTTAGATGAAAAATAAGAACTAGGATGTGTGGATGACAGAGCAGGGAAAAATTGCACTCCAACAGATTCTACCAAAGCACACATATCAAAAGGTCTAGGGTCACCATGAATAGTGACCAACTAATTTTTAAACTCGAATTTAACACATTGGTGTAAGGTTTATGGGACCGCTCGCATGGCGTTGATCCAAGGGCGACCCAAAAGTATATTGTATGATGCTGGGCAATGTACAATAAACATGATTGTTTTTAGGGTTCTAGGACCAACTTGCAATGGAAGGGTAATAACTCCACACGTTTCTTGTGTTTCGTCATTAAAAGCTTTGATAATCATATCAGTTTTCTTCATTTCATCACTTCTAAAGCCAAATCGTTGGTAGAAGTCAAAGGTGCAAATGTTTAGAGATGAGCCATTATCAATCAAAACTCTTTTGATAGCTACATCTCCAATTAGAGCAGTAATGTATAAGGGATTATCCTTATGTAAACTGTGTTGTGGGATATCTTTATCCCGAAATTCAATACAATCAATCTCTCGAGTGATGATAGTATTGGCCATAGCTTCGGGTTGAATGTTTTGAGGTACCATCATTTGGCTCAATGTAAGCATCAACTCATCCCTATGGGTGGGAGAGGATCTTAATAAATCCAAAAGGGAAATTCTGGATGTAGTATTGGACAATTGCTCATTAATATTGTAAGGGGGTTTAGGTTGAATAGTAGGAGCATGATTCCCTTTATTGGGGTTTTTCAAAACAAATGGAGCCAATCCATCATTTTGGTTTGGTTCTTGTTGGGAATTTTGAGCTTTTTGTCGAGTAACGACTCCAATGGTACCTACAATGTTATAGTGAAGATGCTGAACTGGTCTCGGTTGAGCATTAATGGCTTGTTCATTAGAAAGGAATATATTGGAAGAAGGTCAAGTAGTAACTTGTCTAGGAAATGGTTCTTCTGGAACCATAGCATCTGTGACAGGTTGAATAGGATCTGATTCGTTTTCAGAACTATTCGATTGGTTTGAAGTAATGTCTAGTTCACTTTCATTATCTGATTCTATATCACTAGAATCAGAAGTTTGAAAATTATGTAAGGGCCTGGTCGTAACCAGGGATAAGGTCATGTCAAATATTTGAGGATCCTGAATAGGTAATTGTTCGCTAATGGTTCCTACATATCGGGTAGGAGGGGGAACATTATGATGTTCGATTTTATTGGCTACCTCTTTACCATGTCTTGGTAAAGGGTGTTGAAATATGTCTAGAGTTTGATTGGAATTTTGATTTTGATTCTGAGGAATGGTCTTTTGAGTATTATTAGGAGGGTTTTGTTTAGGTTGGAAGGCTTGCACTTCCATTTCATTATTGTCAATCAAATCCTGTATTTTATGTTTCAACCTTTTACAAGCATTGGTAGAATGTCCAGGTCCTCTATGGAAATCACAGTGTAAGTCAGCTCTATATCCGGGTATAGTTGGATCAGGTTCCCAGATTTCTGGTAATTGGATCAAACCTCTTTCAAGTAATTGAGGTAAAATAGTGGATAAGGGTTGATTTAATCTAGTGAATTCTCGAGGAGGCTTATCAGGAGGTTTCAATATGAATTTTTTGTTGTCTTTGTTGCATTGATATTAGCAACATTTCTGCTGTCAGTGACTCCATCACCGACAACTTGTTTGTTTTTATATTGATTTCTGGATGTTTTCTCAACATCCTTCTTCCTAAGTTGGCCTCTCCTAATGAGGGCATATTCTACTCTTCGATCTAAATCTATAGCTTGGTCGAAGGTAGTTAAAGTAGCAGTTGATAGCTCGTAAGATATTTGTTCTTGTAAATTGTTGATGAAAATGTCCAACATTTCCCTATAAGGTAGCACAAAGTGTAGTTTTCCTATCAATTGCCTCCATCTAGCTAAGAAATTGGCAAAAAATTCATCCTTTTCTTGTTTTAAATTGTATAAATATTTAATAGTTACATGCCTCTCGATGTAGGCACTAAATTGATGGACAAATGATTCGGCTGTTTCTTCGAAGTTTCTCAAAGAATGAGTGGGCAATTGATAGTACCACTCTAATGCCATTCCACCTAAACTTTTTGGGGACATTTTTAGTAATAGCAAGTCATCATGTGATATATCATGACATGCTATCCTAAACATGCGAAGATGCTCTATGGGATCTTCGGTTCCTTTATATATAGGTAGGATGGGCATGGGAAAATGCTTAGGGTATGGTTGATCTACAACTATGGGATCCAAAGGTTGACTACAGATATCTCGATAATTATATGAGGGATGATAGGGATCTATCTGGTCCATACGTGAAGCTAATTGTTTCACCATGGCTTCTAGATTACTAGTTTGCCCCCCATATTGGTTCAGTAGGGCATTGACATGGGTTTTATGGGCATATGATGGAGGAACATGCAGATTACATGCCATGTTACTATTGTGTAAATTATTGGTAGGAAAAGTATTATGAAGGAATTTTGAAGCTGTATTATGATGTATTTCAGATTGTTGAAAGTTTGTATTTGGCTTTGTTTTAGGTTTTTGTTTACTTGAAGCATATTGCTCAATAGTTTGGCGGAATAAAGTAGTGAAGGAAGGTTTATTTTGTGTGGGAGTTATTTTAGGTTGAATAACAGGTTCCTTAGGAGGTTGGGTAACCTGTTGTTTTCACATGTTTTGAGCCATAGTGACCATACCCGTATTGGATGGCCCAGCCTTGTCACTTTCTTGATCAATGAAAGACAAGGGATTAGTGCGCATATTACACATATATTCCATGGTTGCTTGAGTGTTACTAATTTGCCCTTTATCAATACGAATTGCCACATTAAGTTCATCAATGTTATCAATTAGAAATTTTTGAAAAATTGTCAAAGGCAATTGTTCCATTTGGAGCTACTCTAGGGGCTGAGGATCCATCCTCTTTAACACTCCCTTCTTGTTCCTTATCTTCACCTAAGTCTTCTTCTGATTGACCTAGATTTTCTCCTTCCGGATTTGGATCTCCAAGAAGTACATTTGGGTCTCTAGTTGTATCTTGTAACCAATCTTCTTCTTCTCCTAAAGTTTCTTTACCATTCCTAAGTTTAGGCATGGTGCTTTAATTTTGATTTCAACAAATATATATATATATATTTATATATATATATATATATATATATATATATATATATATGCAACAAATTAAGAGGTATATGTTTACTATACACCTACTACAATATTTGAAATGAAATTTTTAAGTTTTTGCTAAGTTTTTGGTTTTTTTTTTTTTCTTTGAAATAATATAGTAAAGACAATCAACCCAAATAAATGCAAGAGATAAAACTGAAAGAAATAATCTAGTTTTCTATAAACAATTTATGAATATCATTAATAGGTTCGAGTTGTTCTGGAGTCATGAAGTGTTCTTCTTCAAATTGAAAGTTTTATTTTAAAAATTTGATGAAAAGAGCTATAGTGATATTATTTGTCTCAGATGCTGGTTGATAAAAGTAAAGCTCGTGGCAATACTCTCAATATAGCATAGCTCACGGAACTCTATTTCGTATTTCCCTATCTGTAAGAACAACCTCTTGGTATTCTACACAACCTAGGAACTGGTGCACAATGGCTGCATTCTTGAGGTATTCCTCGAAGGTGAATAGTTCTAAAGATACTAAAGCTCTCCTATAAGCTAACCATCTATGGTAGGCTCTTTGAAGTTCATGGTAAAAAACTAGTTGATGAGGATCCAAGATTCTATCTAGGACTAGCCTCTTGATTTGCTTAAGTTGTGTGGACCTAGATGAGTTGAGACTAAGTATTCTATCAAGTTTGTTCCACAATAATTGATTTCTACTTGTCTCAGGCACATTAAGCATAGAATTGATTTCTACGGCTGCCAATTTATTTTCTACATTTATAGTAACTACTAACCTTTTCTTAGGAGCTACCATCTAAACATGATTTCAAAATTTAAATGTTTTAAAATGCATCTATGTTTTAGTTGTTCTATATATGTTTTTTTTTTGTTTTTCTTTTCAAAATTTTATGATGCATTCATGTCGGGTTCACCAAAATGTATCGCTCCAAATTTTTTGCATCCTTACCTTCAGGCTATTGGATCCGTTCCCGGAAGGAGGATGGGAAAAGGATGGTGCGGTACCTCAGACTAATAGGACTTTGTGAAGGTCCCACCTCTCAAGGGAGGTGTATTTTGATGATTTTTCGACGGATGGTGGGTTCACCAGGAAACATTTTAAGGGTAGTTTCCACGCCTAGGTTTGGAATGTGTTTTAATGTGTTTGTTTTTAACTTTAAGCATTCATATCCTAGGTTTGGGCAAATGAATCTAGATTAATCTACATGAAAATGCAAATTCAATGAGTACAGAAAACATATTTAAAGACATAAAATAGAGAATTTATAGAATACAAATGAGGAATACCTAATCCGAATGTCTGGTGATGATTTTGATGTTTGAAGCAGTCAGGATCGTCTAGAATTCGATAGAATCGTCTGAGATCTGACAAAATCGTCTGAGATCTGACAGAATCATTTGAGATCTAACAGAATCATCTGAGATCTGATGAATTCGTTAGACCTGCAAGCAGAAAAACAAATACAAAATACAATGAATACTACTGTGCTAACAGAGGGAAACAACACCAAATGATTGTATTAATACTGAATAATAGTTATGAACAGAAATTCAAGCAAATTATGACATTCTAATGAAAAATCATGATCTTAGTATGCAATCTAAGCTAAATTGGTGAACTCTACATGCAAAATAACATAAAAACTGAATAAACTATCTAATTTGTAGAATAAAATAGCAAAGAAAAGGTTAAGAAATGCAAACTTCAGGCACTGATTGCCTCAATATGGACTGCAGTCGAGATCGTCTCGCATTAGTATGAAATTGCCTCAAATTCGATAGGTTTGCCTTTGATCTAAATAGGTTCATCGACGATGATGTGTGTTGGCTTCGACTGAAAAAAAGTGATGTACCTGCAACAAGATTGGTATGGGACTAGTGCAAATGAAAAATTGGGATGGTTCAACGTAGATGGAGTTAAATTGCAGAGAATTTCAGCCAAGGGGGTGCTAAGGGAATAGCTTAGGATTAAATAGGCTTAGGGGAGTAGTTAGGAGGTTGGATATCATCCCAATTTGGGAGATCTCCAATGGGGGAGGGTCTCTAATGGTGCAGACACGCTTCTTCCCGGATTGGAGACCCGTTGGAACAAAAGCTAATTTTGCAAAATTAGTTTTGCAACAAGATCGTCTAGACGTCCTAGCCTAGATGAAATCGTTAGATATGGGACGATATCTTCTGATCGGCGACAATATCGTCAAATGGTCAAAACAACCTCTAAAAATGGCACGAAAAAAGGGGGAAACGGATTACCCAGCAGTTAACGGGCGATTTGGGAGGTTAAATTTGAATTTTAAATTATTTACTAAGGTGAATGTAATTATTATAATTTTATTGCGCCAATTTTAGGGTGCTAAAGGACTAACTACCACCCTAGACCCTGGGACTAATCACCCTATGAGATTTTCAAATATAGAGATTGATTTAGACATAAATACCTTAAGGTTTTGGTGTAACAGAAACTCTACAGTCAAAAGCGAAGATGATTTAAATTTTAGAATGACCAATGGTTCTACTTCTAGGTTTGGATTTTGAGGTTTTGGCTTTAGTTTTAAAACTTTAGAGTTACTATTTCAATCCCAAGTTATTTAATAATAGCAAAAAAAACCCTTTTAATATCAATGTTGGATAAGGTATTGACACATTAAAAACCCAAGGTATATAGTTTGAATTATGTTTATGTGCTAAGAATCCCTACAACGTTTTGGGTTTAGAGTTAGGATGTTACTTTTTAAAATCTAGACATTTGTCATCACTCAAACCCTAAAAGTAGCTAAGGAAATTTAGTTGAGATGAAGTTTGGCCCCCTTGAATATTTTAAATATTGGACTCCAAAAATATTACCTACCCAAGCTATAATGTTGGGAAATATTTGGTTATTGAAATTAAGGAAATTAGAACCAAAGCATATTTAATAATTAGGGTTTCAAAAATGGGGTTGATATCATGAAAAATATGGCACCATAATATTAAATATGAGTTTGGATCCAAATATGGAGTTAGTTCCATGAATAAATATGGTATGGTAACATTGAAGATGAGGTTGATGCCATATGTAGAGTTATCACAATGATCATGTGTGACATTGTAGCCTCAAACATGAGGCTATCACCATAAATAAGTGTGACTCCATATAAAATAAATTTCCAAAGATAATATTTGTCATAATTGGAGTTTTCATCATGAATAAATATGACATAATAGGTGGGCATATCACTAACCCATAGTCTTAGAAATCATGATAGGCATCAAGACTTATGGGTTGGTATTATTTTGACACCATCACTCATGAGGAATCTAAGCAAATTTTGATCTACTCAAATCAATTTTGATCACAAATAGAGCTAGGATGATAGTTTTTAATAAATGAAAGTCAATAAAAAATATTTACATCATCTAAACATTAAAAGTTTATATTAATTAAACATCCAATAATTCTTTAACTGAGAGAAAGAAATGTAGGTTAAGGCTAGTGATTTTTAAACTAGAGCATCATGTGTGTATGATTTAAAACATATATTTTGAAGAAACAACTTGAATATAATACCTTTATCTCAAGTGATGTTAGTGGATTCTAAAATACATTTGCATGAGCTTTAGTTCCCAATCTAATTGGCTTGACAACATTTAGCCCATGTAAATGTGAAGATTCTACTAAAGCCATGTAGCTAGGGTACAATTTACTCTACTAGAACTAGATATATATTTAGCTTTACTTTTTCTTTAAAAAAGTATTTAGGATCATTCTAAAGGATCCTTTTTCCATTTTAGTATACTAAAGCAACTCCTTGCTACCAAATTTGTCCTCATCTATACTATAATTAATGAAAGTTTATGCATGGGTTTTGTGAATCGACTATGTCCATTAGCCTCTTTATTCATGAATGTATGATATTAGTTACATTACTCTTCTATCCCCTCTATAGTTCTCTTGATTATTATTTTATAGATTTATTAGATATTTTATGCACTAAAGTTATTTGTCCAATACTAGATATTCAACTAAATGAACACTAATATCACTATGGTCATCCGATCATATTTATTTTACGGTATTTAATTTTCTCTCTCACACCTCTTTCCTATTTACTTTATCTTAATTATTTATATTAGTTAAAATTAACTATATTACTGGGAAACTCACCCAAATCCAAAACTCAAAGGGATTAAATCCCTTCATTCTAATCTTGAACTTGTAATATTATGTGCATGTAATGTTAAAACAATCATAGATCAATAATTTATGGCTTTCCTAGTGAAAGAACTTGTATACGGAAGCACAGGCGTACTGGATGTGATGCAAAAAAAAGCATACGAAATGCTAAGTCCTACGAATGAACAAAGAACTAAAGTGCATGATAAGGGAAAGAGAACGAAATGAAACGAGATGTAAGGCAAAATCAAAGTGCAGCCCCTTTTATTAATTTTTCTTGTGATCAGGTTACAATACATCTCCCCCCTTTTTAGGGGCTCAGAGCATTAGCTATAGTTTTGTTACACCAACGGATCATACACTTCCCTTCGAGATATTCTGCGTGCCCACATTTGAAATGGGTGAGCCAAACATCATTGCTGCTTGCATGAATGCATCCGTAGTTCCTTGCTTCCCTTTCGGTGTCGAGATCCTACATTTAGAGAAATAGCAAATGATTAATGGCACCTACAAATGGAAGGAAACATGCAATCCCTAAGGCCTCCGGTTAATGCATGCATGAAATAATTAAAACAATAATCAAAACATGTCAGAATAAGATGAAACTTGAAAAAAAGCATGTAAACATCATCATGAACACACTACAAAAATAACAATCGAGAAATATACTATAGATTTCTAATTGCTCTGGGGTGGGACGATTAGGATTGTCACAAAATGCCCGAAAGTGACTTCCCAAATGTCCCATCCAGAGGCCTCCAAAACACCTTAAAACTTGGGGTTAGGAAAAATGGGGTATTTTGAGATGACCTAGAAGGTTGGATTTGGTATATTCTGCCGTGATCATCCTTTATCTGAAGGAACTCCCTGTATGTTAGTGAAAGCGTAAAACAATGAAAACACAGTCAAAACTTATCAGAATTACATGAAATTTTAATGGAAGCGTATAAGAATGACATAAAACAAGATGCAAAAGAAATAGTGAAGAAATATTTTGTATATTTCTAATCACTCTGGGGTGGGGTGATTAGGACTGCAGCAATGCGGGGGCACCCGAGGGTAGGACGTCTGCCATTTGGGGATTGGTTTTGACATCAATCCACTTGGGATGGATCCAAAATCTCCTAGGGAGTTATGTCAAAAAATTGGGTGTGGTATTCTGGCCAATTGTTCAAGTTTTGGGTTTGTATTGCACTCCTAATGTTCACCCAATAACCTCCCTTCCAAAAGAGATATCAAGGATGTAGGAAGCACAAACGAGGGGTGAGGGTATAATTCGACAATACTCCGTTGCTCCAAATTCTCCTACTCTATATTTCTTTTGCGATGAGAAGACTCACCATTTTATATACCTGAAGGTCTACTTTGAATGTGCATGCAGGATCACCACTTGGCCATCATGCCTTGTCAAGGGAGAGAAGATTCCTCCCTTATTAAGGGCTCCATGACTGCCTCTATGACTACCTCTTCGAGCTCAAAAATGCTCACTCACACTCCCATGCATTGAAGGTGGAGTTGAGTGGCGGATCTAGGCTGCCATTTGTTAAGGTTTGACTTTTTGCCCATTGAACCTGTTATTCACTTGTAGACACCAAAACAACACCTATCCGATTATGTGACTGCAAACACTAATTGCATTGACACACATAGCCCCAAAGGTAGCCCCAAGAGGTTAAACAATGGTCCTAACCACTCACACAGTAGTTTTGGAAGGTCAAGAGTTAATTTGGCACCTTCAAGCACTCTACTCCATACTCGTTCCACCCAGGGACGATTACAAACTTCTATTCACCCCTCCCAGGTATGATTAGTAGTATTCTCTCTAGGGTTGGGCGAATAGTAGTTTTGATGGGAAAAAAGTCAAATCTTGACAAATGGCAGCTCAAATCTGCCACTTAACTCTTCCTTCATTGTATGGGAGGGTGAGTGGGCATTTTCAAGCGTTAGAGGTAGTTACAGGGGCAGTCATGGAGCCCCTAATGAGGGAGGAATCTCCTCCCCCCTTGGGAGGAATGATTTCCAAGTTGCACCTCTGCATGCTCATCCAAAGAGACCTCCAGGTCTATAAATTGGTGAGTTTTCTCACCACAAAGGGGACATAGAAGGAGCATTTTGAGCAATGAAGTGTTATCATTTTACTTCCACACACACACCTTTTGATTTGTGCCTTTCACATCCTTGATCTCTTTTGGAGAGGAGGTCATAGGGTGGTTATTGGAAGCGCAAATTTAGAACCAAAACCCACCATTTTGCCACTATATCCCACCAAATTTTTTGAAAATACCCCACAAGAGGTTTTGGACCCATCCCAAGTGGATTGGTGCTGAAATTAGGCCCTAAACGGAGGGCGTCCTGCCCCCGGGCACCCCCCACCCTGCTGTAGTCCTAATCGTCCCATACCAAAGTGATTAGAAATATATGTCAAATTTCCTTTTTATTATTTTTGAATTTTATTATATGCTGCTTAGATAGGTTGTCATTCAAATTTCACATCGTTTTGAGCATTTTTTATCATGTTTCTATTTTTTTCTGCCTTTACTAATATGCAGGTAGCATCATCAAATTCTTTGTGATAGAGGCCAAACTGGGAAAATCTGACCTTCTGGGTCTTCTCAAAATACCCCCAATTAGCTAACCCCCAACTTTTTAGGTGATTTAGAGCTTCCCAGATGTGGCATTTGGGGCAATACTTTTTGACATTTTGTTGTAGGTCTATTCGTCCCGCCCCAAAGCAAATACAAATCTATGGTGAATTTTCTTACTGTTCCATTTGCAGTGTCTTCCTTGTGATATTTTGATGCCCCTATAAAATTTTCAATTCATTTGGACCTATTTTATTTATCGTTTTATTTACATCTTGCTTGCACTAATCGTAGGCTTGGGGATTACATGTTTTATTTCATCTACAAGTGCTATTGACTATTTTATGTTTCCTTGAACGTAGGGTCTTAACATCAGAGGATCAGAAAGGATTCAAGACTCATTAATGCAAGTTGTGGTGACTTTTGGTCCGCCCACTTTACATGTGGGCATGCGAAAGAAGGAATAGCACCCATGGGTATAACAATAACATTTTTAATGCTCCTACCCCCTGAAAAGGAAGGAGACGAATTGTAACCAAGTTTTGAAGCATATTAATAAAAGTTTTGTATTTCGTATTGGATTTTTATTTGGTTTTGATTCGTTCATTCCTCTTTCCTTTCATGCACTTTCAATTCATAGGATTTAGCATTATTCTTTGTTTCGTTTGAATCGCATCAAGTCTTTTCATTTTTGTTTTTGTATCCTTGTGCTTTCAATGGTGACCACAGTGGGAAAAATTGGCCTCTTATCCTATTATCCATAGGAAAATGGGCTCCCCTCGAATACAATTAGCCTCTGGTCATAGAACTACCCAATGATGGGGTCTTCCATGTCTCAGAATTGCCAGATTCTGATGAGCCTGAATCACAGGCTGACATAACCCTATTTTTTGATAGTTCTAAATGTGAGCAAGGGGGTGGCACAGGAATTGTATTCTTCACACAATAAGGGGCTCCAATGTCTCTATCATTTAAATTAAATTTCTCGTGCACAAACAATAATGCAGAATACGAAGCCTTGCTCATAGGTCTTCAGACAACAATCACCATGAACATCAAATGACTAAACATCTTTGGTGATTTGCTGCTAATTGTCAACCAATTCAAAGGGGTATTCCAATATAAATGCCTAGTTCTACAGGCCTAAAAATCCCTTATGGATAAATTCTTGGCAAATCTTGAATGGTACGACATCGAGGCCCTCCCTCGGTCATCGAATTGTTTTGTAGACACTATGGCCTCCTTCGGGTCACTAATCCCATAAGACATTTCTGGTGATATGACAACCATTCAAGTCAAAACACTATCACAATCAACAATGGAGCATGAAAGCTTTGACTTAACACAAGGAATCCACTTGATCCAGATTGAACCGTCCCCATACAAGTTCTCTCAGATCCATGATTATCTGAATCATGCCAACTGGGGATCCTTGTTCTCCCCTACTCCCCTTAATAGCAACACAACGCTATTCTTACAAGTTCTTTCCTACTCAAATTTTTCTAGGGATGAACTTCAAGAGGGATTGGTTGTTCATACTGTTGAGGTTTTCGATTAGCAGCATTGGTATACACCCATAAGGGACTACCTCAAGTTAGGTAACCTCTCGCTTGGATTGACACATGTCGTAAAATGAGCATTCAAATAGACAGCGGCAAAGCATGTCTTGTTAGGAGACATTTTGTACCCTATGAGCTACAAAGGAATCCTCCTTTGTTTCCTAGACCAGCAGGAGTCCACTTGGGCGATCACCTAAGCGCACGATGGTACATGCGGTGGCCACTTCAGTGGTATGGCCATCACAAAGTGCATTCTCCACATGGGCTATTACTGGCTATATTTTGAGCGAGATTGTTGCGCGTTTGTAAGGAAGTGCATGAAGTGTCAACACCATGCCAATTTGAAACACATACCTTCTTAGGCCTTGCAGTTGATCCAATTGGCTTGGCTATTTTTGTAGTGGTCCTTATATCTAATTAGATAGATCTCCCCTGTGTCATCAGGCCATCACACATTTATCATAATGGCCACAGAGTACTTCACCAAATTGGTGGAAGCAATTTTTCTTACCTCTACAATTGGAACCCGCATTTCAGAGTTCATTTTCCATAACATCATATGTCGTTTTGGTATTCCATCCAAGATCATCTCGGATAATGGGACGTCATTCAAGAACAAATATGTGCGTGCTTTGACAACAAAGTACAAAATTCAGCATAGTTTTTTGATACCCTATTATCCATAATAAAATGGGCAAGCATAGGCATCAAACAAAATGCTAGTTGCCATTCTCAAAAATATAGTCACAGAAAGTCATAAGGATTGGCACATTTAGATCCCACTTGCCCTATGGGCTTATCGCACTAGCATTCGGATGCCCACTGGGGCAACTCCATTTTCGCTCATGTATGGCTCTAAGGCTGTCATGCCTCTCAAGTTGGAAATTACTTCCCTAAGCATATCAATGCAAGAGTTCATCGATGATGACACTGCATGGTAGGACTAATTAGACCAGCTTATGTTGCTCTATGAACGACACGTTAATGCTCTCGAGCATTTACATATCTATCAAGAGCGACTTAAGAGGGCATACAACATGAAAGTTCACTTGAGGGA
This sequence comes from Wollemia nobilis, assembly GCA_028583015.1. Classification (NCBI taxonomy): domain Eukaryota; kingdom Viridiplantae; phylum Streptophyta; class Pinopsida; order Araucariales; family Araucariaceae; genus Wollemia; species Wollemia nobilis. The sequence goes on along the minus strand of JAQPPZ010017034.1, from coordinate 2,222,217 downwards.
CTTTCAGGTTGGTGACTTAGTCTTAAAAGAGAACCAGCAAAATTCTAACTTGTTTCCCCATCTAAGGGACAAGTTTGCGGCAAACTAGTTAGGTCCTTATGTCATTGACAGTAAAATAGGACCTGGAACATACCGGCTCTCTTGATGGAATCAAGGAACTAGAACCCTTGAACATCAGTCATTTGAGGCCATTCCATATTTAAAATAGCCATAGCCCAAACCAAAAAACTCCAAGGATTCTCGCAATCACTTGGTCAACCCCAAAAATGCCCCAAAGGTGCCCATTACCCCTTTGGTCAAACCAAAAATCTCTAAGGATTCTCACAATCGCTTGGTCAACCCCAAAATTCCCCAAAGGTGTCCATTACCCCTTTGGTCAATCCAAAAAGCTCCAAGGATTCTTGCAATCACTTGGTCAACCCCAAAACACCCCAAAGGTGCCCATTACCCCTCTGGTCAATCCAAAAATATCCAAGGATTCCTGCAATCTCTTGGTCAACCCCAAAACACCCCAAAGGTGCCCATTACCCCTTTGGTCAAACCAAAAATCTCCAAGGATTCCCGCAATCACTTGGTCAACCCCAAAATGCCCCAAAGGTGCCCATTACCCATTTGGTCAATCCAAAAAGCTCCAAAGATTCCCACAATCTCTTGGTCCAATCCCAAAATGCCCCAAAGGTTCCCATTACCCCTTTGGTCAAACCAAAAAGCTCCGAGGATTCCCACAATCGCTTGGTCAAAAATAAGAAAATTCAAAAACAATAAAATCATCAAAAATAACAAAATTTACATTTCATTTCCATGCATTCTCAAAATCATCACAACAATCATGAGCTCTTTTCGCATCTCATCTTCATACTCACAAAAATAAAATCCATCAAAAACATAAAAATAATAGCTGCATTAAGCATCACATCCATACATTACATATTTGTGGTCATAAAGGTCAAAGGCACCATAGACTATAATTATTCGACAAATTCATCATTTTCCACATTTCTCCATTCTATAAACAGTCCATCATAAATAAACGCCATGCACATCGTTTTCACCATACCATAGTCAGTTTTCTTCTAATATATCAAGAGTTTTCGTCATTTAGATGTCATTAGCTTTTTAGCCACGTACTATACAATGTCAGATAGATTTTGCAAAGGTAGAGTTCTACTTGGATCACACCTTGTTACGAAGCATCCCAACACAAATTAAAAAACATAAAATAATTCCCAAGTTGTGTGAACAAAAGATGAAATATGTAAAGTAATCCAGGTCACCATAAGAGAAATGGTTATCTTGCTCATCCCCCTGTGCGAATGACCCCAAGAATGCTAAGAGTTGCCAAAAGGACAAGCATCTTCCCTACCCAATTCCGCAAGAAATCCCAAGTTCATAAAAAGTTGTAAAACATCAAAAATTTGCCAAATTCAAAACTCCAAAAAATTTGACATCATAACAAGCGTGCATACATCAAAAGGCACATACAATAGTGATTATCATCACTCAATATTCAAAATCCCTTGCTCAAAATAAAATATAACAAAAATAAACAATGATTTTTATCACTACAAAAGAGCAAGTATCCCAATACAATTGAAGAAAAGAAGGGAGTCAAACTTGAATCCCTGAAAATCTCAGCATTCAGAAGGTCATGAAGTAAACCTCAGTACCAGTTTGGTGGACAACCTGTCAGTCACTGGTGATAAACCTCCAGCATGATGATATATATGTCACATTAACTCGTGTATATATCAATGTTTGCATGTGGATGAGCTAGCTTATGGTATCCTAGATAGCATCACAGAGTAATATGACTAAATACAACAAAGGAGTCAGTGGAGCTAATTAGGTGATCCTCAGTATAGGTTTAGTTGATAGCCTATCTAGAACTGGCGGTATCCTGACAAATACCACATAAATGAACTCAATTGCACACATAGGGATGTGAAATAACTTGGTCAACGACAAGTCCGATTCATACCTTATCCAAAAGTCTTGTAAGATAACATTAGAGTACTGGTTAGTTAGTTAAAACATTTGAGTCTCAGAAAACCTTAACTACATTCTAAACCACCTGTGCAGTCTGTCATCCTTGAATTGCCATCAGAAAATACAAAAATAGCATGTATACATAAGAATTCATTTACCACAACAATCACCTAAGACAAAAAGCCATAAATTCTAAAAAGTCTATGGTGCCACCGCCAAAAATCACAAATTTAATTCATCCATTCCATTTTGCATACCATAAAAGTTAGAAACATTTGCATTCATCATAACATATGCATCCATCAACATAAATTAACATGCATACACATTCAAAAATCATTGTGCATAACATCAAATGCCAACATGTGTATAAATAAAATAAATTTATCTGTATATATATCATCAAAAATGCTCGCAAGATACAATAATCGATCATCTGACCTCGAAAAAGCCAAAAGCTCAAAAACCCCAAGCCTAGGGCATCGATCACCATGATCATGCAGGATTGATGTGACAGGAACTAACCCCCATGGTGTGGGTCCTATGGGACCCCTCAGGGCGACTGTTGCTCGCTCCCACATCATGCCCACTAGCCCTCCCTTCATCCAATTGCTTGTGATGAGACAATGCTAACTGCTCAATATCGTTGCCCCTCATCCGATGCAAAGACCCACCTCCCAAGGGCTCAGGTACCCGCCCCTCGAGGTGGATGATCTCTCCATATAGATCCATCCAGTGTCGATACCACTCTGTCTCCCATCGACGATACATCGATACTACATCGTCGTGCTCCACCAACACCTTCTCCCTCTCTGCCAGGTGCATTCATAGAAGATCCCTCTCCTGTGTAGCATTTGTGTCCCCATCCCATCGGTGGTATGGAACAAATGTGTTCTCCCACTCAGTTAGCTAAGTTCGTAAGAGATCCCTCTCCTACAAAGCCTCCTCCAGCTCCTCATCTCACCTCTAGAGCAGCCCCTCTAATTGTGCATTCTCAGTACGCAACCTTGCCTCTGTGTCCTCTGAGACTACCTGAGGCATTGACATCTCTGGAATAGTATCCTACTCTGGCTCCCACTGCTCTGGGACGTCCTGCATCTTCGACTGCTTCGAAACCCCAAAATTATCCCCCATAAAATTATCCACCTCTACCATATCTACGTCCTATAGCGGAACCCCCCAACCCTCACCTAGTGCCTCTGCACCCTCATCATCTACTACTGATGCCTCTACACCTCCTAATGGTCCCTCTCCTCGCCATCACCATAGTGTCAATAGATGTATAGATGTATCAGCGTCATCCATATCCAGGATGTTAATAGATGTATCTGAATCCTTGCCCAATGGTGCAATGACCGACCAGGTCAGAGTCCTCTCATCCCCTGGCGCCGATAGACCATGGGCTCACTAGGAAACCCCTGGTGCACCCCAAACTGTCATGTCACCTGACCATAAGGGAAGAAATCCTACTCATTCCCATGCCACCCAATCATCCATCGCCCCCTAAGAACCCACCAAAGCCACTCTCCAGCCTCCGGCCAGGCTGGACGGTCCTGATAGGGGTGCCAGAACACCTCCCCTGGATTAAGCCGAGCGAAGGCATCAACATAGTTCCCTATGACACCTTCCCACCACCGACTCTACCCCTTCTCTTCAGACCACTACCATAGAGTCACGTAACCTATATCCCTATCCACCATCTCTTCCCGAGCAGTCCATGATAACCCCATCGACATCTCCATCGTTATGTGCTTCCAAGCCTAGCTCTACAATAGAAAGCTACAACCAATCCCCTTCCACCTTCGACAATGAACCTCGTACAACTCATCATAGAGTTGTGCCAACAGTGTCTACCCCCACCTCATAATCAAGGGCTCATGCATCGGACAGTCCACCAGCAAACAGACCACATCCAACAGGTTCCATGGGAACCTCGTACCTAACGATTTAGGTAGGAGCATGTTGGAAATGAGGCCCATCAGTACTGCGTGCCTCACTCCCAACACGCCCCTCTCTAGCCACCATCGAACCAAAATACCACCATTCTAGAAGTCGCCCTTTGCCCTCTCCACCGGGCTATCCACACCCACCTCCTCCTCATGCCCAAAGTAGCATGTCAGCACTACTATCTGCTGATCCCGTGACATCATCCTGATCGGTAATCTATCTATCAAAATCCATAGAATCTGATAGACGTCCTCCAAGGTCATTGTCATCTCCCCTATTGGGATATGGAAGGTGTTGGTCCGAGGATCCCACATGTTGATCAAGGCCGTCAGATAGGCCCAATCCCTGACCATAGGGTCTAGTTGAGTCACCTGCTTGAGCCTAAGGGCAGCAAGCCACTCCCAATCAGCCAAAGTCAGCGCCTCCCATGCTTCAGTAAAAATAGTAGGCACACGGTACCGGATCTTCACAACTTGCAAAAGCAAACAAAACAAAAACATTAAAAACATGAAAAATTGTACAGCAAAAACATGAATATACAAAAATAATGTACAACTCAAAACAGACAAATAACGAGCGACAAAATTCACAAAAATCAAAATAAAATAAATGATTTTTTAGTTCTCAGGGGTTTTTAACTCCAAGTCTAAACTGATAAATGAAAAACAAAAAAAAAATTCAAATATAATTTTTCAGTTCCTAAGGGTTTTAGATCTTACGGTCAACTGATAAATTAAAAACAAAAATACAAAAATTCAAAAAAAAAATGGTTTGTTAGTACCTTGGGGTTCACTCTAAAGGTCAACTGATAAATTAAAAACACACACAAAAACAACAACAAACAACTAGGGTTGAGCTATGTTTTTACGCTCAGTTTTACCCTATGTTTCTAACCTAAGTTTTGATCTTTGTTAAATTAGGGTTAAGTGAAGTTTTTAAGTTACGTTTTAAACTATGATTTTTTAAAGCTAAGTTTCAAACTCACTTTTGATCTTTGATTAACTAGGGTTTTTACCTAAGTTTTCATGAAGCCATACAACAAACATTCACAAATAACAACAAACCTCTAATTAGGGTTTTTTTCTTTTTAATTTGAAAAACAAACTACCAAAGACAACAAAAACAAATACATTGCCATTTTTTAAACTGTAATGCAAACTAGCAATAAAGGCAATAGGGAACTTACTGGTCTCACTTCGGCTTCACCGCTCGATCCTGTTCATGCACTCATGGTAGCGAGAAAAATTTGGCAGCGCTTCGCTTCGCAGAATCAGCCTCCTCCTCCTCAGAGCTCCAAATCACCAAAAAATTTGAATGCAAATGAACCCAAACCCTATATGAGGTGTAGAACAATTGGTTCATCCAAAATCCATAAGGGGGGCGGAGGTCCAAGGTTCAAATATCGAGCCTTGCCAGACTGAACGCTTGTCCCTTTCATGGTGCTTTTAGCGGTGTAAAAGGTTTAAAATGATTATGGCATCATGGTTATAGGGGTGGACTGCATGAAGATCTATGTGGTGGCTTCTAGGGTGAACAAAACAGAATATTGTGGTGGCCATAAAAGCTAGACATCTTACATGAATTTGTGGCAGCTACAGATTCCATGTAAATTCAAAAAAAAAAAAAATGAGCCCAAACCCTAGTTTTGGCCCTTAAATAGGATTTTAGTCCTGTAATCGTTTCTCCCTGGGATGATCACTCTAGTTAGCACTCGTTCCACCCTGGGACGAATACCAGCATGGTATTCACCCCACCCAAGGATGATTACAGAGCAAGAATTTCAAAAAATAGCAAAAACGACAAAAATGCACCAAAACAAGCAATAAACTTGTCCGAGGAGAGTGCTTTCGCACTTGACATTTCGGGCATGCAAAACCAATGTTGTAGTCACAAATTGTCGCTATACTACTCCCTAAGAATGCTACCATAGTCAGATCACTCCACAAGAATACGGATTTTTGCTAATTTCTGCTCCAAAACGCGTCACAAAAAGGGTTAGCACCCACCAAAAATAGGTCTAAATGTCGAAAAATGACACACACATTCAACGATAAACATCTGAAGGCACCCTTACACAAGTCATCTTGGGTCAATTGACTCGTCACTTTTCTCATGCAGGTCATTCCCTCATCAATTCATCGCTTGAGGGGGTAGTCACACTTAGTCACCAATCAACAAATACACACCCAATCAAGGAAATGGCATGCATTCAAAGAATAATTGACAAAGACAATCACACTCTTGCTTGGGGCAGAAAACAAGCAATAATCACAAGTTGATCAAACACTTGGCATTCATGAATCATGAACTCAAGGTTCCCACAGATAAAAGGTTGCACCCTTTGCCTATTCATGACTGATAAATGTCCAAGCTCAAGTAACACCTCATCGAAAAAGGTTAACACTTGAATTGAGTTCCTTCGCTCGTTAGAAGCAAGGATTCAAGAATGCATGCCCCTTTCCATACTTGGGGTATCAAAATTTGGTTAGGTTACTAAGAAACCCTAATCATTAGTGCTTTGGTTATCTATTTTTTCTCAGCACTATGCCATGCATAGCACATCCCAAAAAGGGGCATCTCTAGACACCAAAACAACACCTATCCAATTATGTGGCTGCAAACACTAATCTCATTGACACACACAACCCCTAGAGGTTAAACAGTGGTCCTAACCACTCAAACAACAGTTTTGGAAGTTCAAGAGTCAATTTGGCACCTTCAGGCACTCTGCTCCATACTCATTCCACCCAGGGATGATTACAAAATTCTATTCGCCCCTCCTAGGGATGATTAGCAGTATTCACTCTAGGGTGGGGCGAATAGTAGGTTTGACGGCCAAAAAGTCAAATCTTGACAAATGGCATCCCAGATCTACCACTTAACTCTTCCTTACTTGATCTTGGACATTGTTTAGTCATGAATAGGCAAAGGGTGCAACCTTTTTTCTATGGGAACCTTGATTTCATGATTCTAGAATGCCAAGTGTTTGATCAGCTTGTGATTATTTCTTGTTTGCTGCCCTGAGCAGGAGTGTGATTGTCTTTGTCGATGATTCTTTCAATGCATGCCATTTCCTTGATTGGGTATGTATTTGTTGATTGGTGACTAAGTGTGACTACCCCCTCAAGTGACGAATCGATGAGGGAATGACAAACATGATAGAAGCGACGAGTCGCTTGACCCAAGATGAATTTTTTAAGGGTACCTTCAGTTATTTTGCATTGAATGCTTATGCAATTTCCCAACAATCGGACCTATTTTTGGTGGGTTTTAACCCTTTTTGTGACACTGATTGGGGCTGAAATTGTCAAAAATTCGCCCTTCCATGGAGATTTCTGGCTATGGTATCCTTCTAAGGGAGTAGGACATTGATAATTTGTGGCCCCAACATCGGTTTTGTATGCCAATAATTTCAGGCACAAAGGCGCCTTTGTGTGGCAATTTTATTATGTTATTTGGTGGGTGTTGACCCTTTCTGTGTGATGCCTTTTGGAGATGAAATTGTCAAAAATTCATCCACCCTTGGAGCATTCCAGCTATGGTAGCCTTCTTAGGGAGTAGGATAGTGACATTTTGTGACCCCAAATTCAGTTTTGGATGCCTAGTGTGTCAGGAACAAAGGCGATTTTGTTCGGCAATTTTATTATGTTATTTGGTGGGTTTTGACCCTTTTTGTGTGACGCCTTTTGGGGATGAAATTGTCAAAAATCCATCCTCCCTTGGAGTGGTCCAGCTATGGTAGCCTTCTTAGGGAGTAGGGTAGTGATAATATGTGACCTCAACTTCAATTTTGGATGCCAATAATTGTAGGCGCAAAGGTGCCTTTGTTCGACAATTTTATTATGTTTTTTATGGGTATTGACCCTTTTTGTGATGCTGATTGGGGATGAAATTGTCAAAAATTCATCCTCCCGTGGAGCATTCAAGCTATGGTAGCATTATTATGGAGTAGGATATTGATAATTTGTGGCCCTGATGTTGGTTTTGTATGCCAAGAATGTAAGGCACAAAGGCACCTTTGTTAGGAAGTTTTATTGTTGTTTTTGGTGCATTTTGGATGCAGTTTTGGTTGTTTTTTATTTTCTTGCTTTGTAATCATCCCGGGGTGGGACAAATACCAATTTTGTAATAATCCCAGGGTGGGATGAGCATTAAATAGAGTGCTCATCCCAGGGTGGAACTATTACAGGCCTAAAATCCTATATAAGGGCCAAAACTAGGTTTTGGGCTCATTTGCAATTATTTTTTTCTGGCGATTTGGAGCTGTGAGGAGGAGTTCAAGTTTTTAAAGTGAAGCACTATCGAATTTTCGTGGGCACCATGAGTTCAAGGACTTGATAATCAAGTGTTAGAGCCAAAGCAAGATCATTAGGTGCTCCTTCTATTTACTTTATTTGTTTTGATTTTGTTTAAGTATAGTTTAAAACCGTAATTAAATTGTTTTGTATTTTGTTTTTCCATTTAGACTAGGATGAAAACCCTAGTGAAAACCCTTTTTTTTGTTTTTGTTTGCTTTGAGCCTAAGGTTAAAACCCTAGTAATTTTGTTATTTTTGTTTAAACTAAGGTTAAAAACCTAGGATAAAGTTTGTTTGTTTTGTTTTTTGTTCATCATTAAGGTTAAGAAACCCTAGGTTGAGTTTGTTTGTTTGTTTTTTTTGTCCACACTTAAGGTCGAAAACCCTAGTATGTATTTTTATGTTTTATTTGATTTTTTTGTTTTTGTTCACACTTAAAGTTAGAAACCCTAGTATGAATTTTTTGTGTTTATCTATTTTTTTGTGTACAGTTAATTTGAATGATCTGTACTTTTGTTGTACATTTTTTTTTTTTAATTTTACTTTGTTTTTTTGTACTTTGTTGTACAGTTTTGCTATTTTTGTTGCTATTTTTGTACAGTTTTATTTGATTGAGCTGTACTGTTGTTGTACAATTTTTTTGTACTTTTGTTTTTTTGTACATTTTTTGTCATCTGTATAGTTTATTTGAATGTTTTTGTTTAAATTAAGGTTGAAACCCTAATTGTTTTTTGTTGTTGTATTGTTTTTGTGTACACTATTGTACATTTGATTTGTTGTCATGTTTTAATGTTTTTGTGGTGTTTTTGTTTTTTAGGTTGTGAAGAGTCGGTACCATCAGCCGATGGTATTTTTTGAAGCATAGGATGCATTGACTATGGCAGACTAGGAGTGGCTTGATGCCCTTGGGCTCAAGCAGGTGACGCGATTGGAGCCTGTGGTGGGGGATTGGGCATATCTGACTGCCCTGATCAACTTGTAGGATCCCCGCACCAACATGTTTCATCTCCCAATAGGGGAGATGACGGTGACTCTGGAGGATGTGTATCAAATTTTTTGGATTTTGATAGATGGGTTGCCCATTCGGATGACTCCTTGTGATCAATGGACGATGGTGTTGACACGGTGCTTTGGGCATGCGACAGAGATGGGTGTGGATGGGGCAGTGAGATGGTAGAGGGGGATTGCCTAATTGGTGATATTCTGGTGTGGTGGTGGTTTGAGAAGGGCATGTTGGGAGTGAGGCATGTGTTGCTGATGACCCTCATCTCCAACATGTTGCTTCCTGACTCCTCTAGTGTGAGGTTCCCTTGGAACCTGTTGGAGATAGTATTCAGACTTGTGGAGTGTCCAACGGCAGCACCACTGATTATAAGGTGGGGTCAGATGCTACTGGCACAGCTGTATGATGAGCTATGCAAGGTTTGCTATCAAATGTGAAAGGGGATAGGGTGTAGCTACCTATTGCAGTGCTAGGGGTGGCAACACATAGCTATGGAGTAGCCACAGGGGTTGCCTTAGACCACTCAGGGGGAGATGGTGGATAGGGAGATTGGCTATGCTAATCTATGGCAGAGGTCAGAGGAGCAGGGGCAAAGTCGATGGTGGGTAGGTGTCATAGGGAACTATGCTAATGCCTTCTTGTGTCTTGCTCTAGAGGAGGTGTTCTGGTGGCCATACCAGAACTGTCCAGCTTGGCTTGAGGCTAGAGAGTAGATCTGGTGAGCTCACAAGGGGAGGTGGTTGATCAGGCAGCATGAGACCAAGTAGGAGTACTTCTCGTATGTCTAGGTGACTCGATAGTTTGGGGTGCACCAGGGATTTCCTAGGGAGCCCTTGATCTATCGATGTTGGGGCGACGAGAGGACTCTAGCTTGGCCTATTATTGAGACATTGGGTGAGGAGTCAGATGTAGTGATTGATGTCCCCGATGTGGACAATGTTGGGGTTACTAAATAGTATGACCAGTGGTGGACAATGTTGCGATGGCGGGGTGAGGGACCTCTAGGAGGTCTGGATGCAGTAGCAACATGCAATGGGGTTGTGGAGGCACCGGGGGAGGGTTGTGGGGCTCTGTACGATGATGTAGATATGGTGGAGGTAGATGAATTGACTAGGGATGACTTAGGGGTTCTAGAGCAGCCAAATACATAGGACATCCTAGAGCAGTGGGTGTCAGAGCAGCATGCCATCTCGAAGATGCCCATGCCTCAGGCAGTCCTAGGGGATATGGAGGTGAGGTTTCATGCTGAGATAACATGATTAAATGACCCACTACGGATATGGGATGAGAAGCACAGTGCCTAGAGGGAATGCCTATGGGCTTAGTTGGCACATCGAGATGAAGCATTGGCTGCATACCACTGGTGGGATGTGGAGTGGGGTTGGTTTTGGGTGGAGTTGGAGGCTGATATTATTCACCTTGGTGGAAAGTTACCTGAGCACACTAGAGGTGGATCTTCATGTTGAACGAGAGACAATGAGACTGAGCAATCTACTTCCTCTCATTGCAGGTGGGTGGGTGAGGATAGCGCTAGTGTGCATGATGCGGGGGCTGGCAGCAGCCACCCTAAGAGGTCACATAGGACCCACACCACTGGGTGTAGTTCCAATCGCACCGATCCTGTGTGATCATGGTGGCTAACTCCCTAGGCTTTGGGTTTTTGAGTTTTTGATTTTTTTGTGAGGTCAGAGGACCAACTTATTATAGCCTGGAGGCATTTTTGGTGATATATATACATGACTTGCTTTTTTATTATACACTTGTTGTGATTTATTTGTTACTTTTATGCACATTTATTTACATTGATGTATGCATATGTTATTATGAATGCGACTATTTCTAATTATATGATGTATGCATATGGAATGGATGAAATGTTTGTTGGTAACTTTGCGGTGGCACCGTAGACTGTACAGGATTTGATGGCTTTCTATACTATGTGATTGCTTTGTGGAATGACTTTGTATATGTGGATTTTTTTGTTTTGTATTTTTTGATGGTGATTGAAGTAATGAAATGTAAAACAATTGTTTTAGAATGTAGTTAAGGTTTTCTCTAAGACTCAGATGCTTTAATTAACTAATCAATATTGTACATTATCTTACAAGACTTTCAAACAAGGTACGAATCATACGAGAGTTTGAACAAGTTATTTCACATCCCTGTGTGCGATTGAGTTTGTTTATGTGGTATTTGTTAGGATACCGCCAGTGCCAGGTAGGCTGTCCATCGAACCTATACTGAGGATAACCTAATTAGCTCCACTAACTCCTTTGTTGTATTTAGTAAGATTAATCCACGGGACAATCTAAGGTACCATAAGCTAGCTCATCCACATACAAAAATTGGTCTACTCACACGCAAAGCTAATGTGATAGACATATCGTCATGCATTTAGGATATCGCCATTGCCAGGTAGGCTATCCACCAAACCCGTAATGAGGATCACCTAAATGGTTTTTTGAATGCTGAGAATTCCAAGGATTCAAACTCAGGCATATTTTGGTTGCTCAACTTGTTGGAATACTTGATCTCATACATAGTGATGAAAATAACTGTTTATTTTTCTCTTTTATTTTGAACAAGGGGTTTGAGTAGTGATGATAACCATTGTTATTATTTTTTAATTTTTATTTTGCATTTGGATTTCAAGGGTGATCTCATAGGTTTTTGGCTTGTGAATGGCATTGATCCTTTTGACCTTGGAGATGACTACCCATCCTATTCAGGAACGTGTAGTACGAATTCTTATGGCTTTGGGAATCAAAGGTGGTTGGGAGTTTGCTTTGGAATGGCATTGATATTTTAAGCCTTGGGGATGACTACAAATCCTTGTCAGGGGCGTGTAGTATGAATCCTTACAACTTTGGGGATCAAAGGTGTTTTGGGATTTGTTATAGTGGACTTTTGGATTATTTTTTTTTTCTTGTGAATGGTATGGATCCTTTCAGGCCTTGGGGATGACTACCCATCCTTCTCAAGGATGTGTAGTACGAATCCTTATGACTTTGGGGATCAAAGGTGTTTTGGGATTTTTTCTAGTGGTGAAAACCAATATTTATTATGGGGAATTGGATGGGGAAGAGCGTGTATTTTTGTCAATTCTCAGCATTCTTGAACCATTCGCACATGGGGATGAGCAGGATAACCTTTCACTTATGGTACCCTAAATTGCTTTGTAGGTTTCATCTTTTGTTCACACAACTTGGGAATTTTTATTTGTTTTAACTTGTGTGGGGATGCTACATAACAAGGTGTGATCCAAGTAAAATGCTACCTTTGTAAAAATTTTCTAACTTTGTACAGTTTTTTACTAGAAATTTAAAGACAGCTGAATGATGAAAAACCCTAACAACATTAGAGGAAAATTGATTATAATATGGCAAAAATGTGAAGGGCATTATTTTGGATGGATGTTTTTACAAAATGGACTGAATGTGGAAAATGATGGAATTGTCGAGCAATTACAGTTTATGGTGCTTGTGACATGTATGACCAGAAAATATGCAAATGTATGTATGCGATGCCTAATGCAATTTATTTTTTTTTTGTGTTTTGATTTTTAAGAGTATGCATGGAATTGAGAAGCAATTTATTTATTATTTTTTATTATCTTTTATTTTTGTTTGTTTTTGAATATTTATTTTTGACCAAGTGATTGTGGGAACCCTTGGAGCTTTTGGTTTGACCAAAGGGTTGATGGATACCTTTGGGGCATTTTAGGTTGACCAAGTCATTGTGGGAATCCTTGGAGCTTTTCGTTTGACCAAAGGGTTTATGGATACCTTTGGGGCATTTTAGGTTGACCAAGCGATTATGGGAATCCTTGGAGCTTTTGTTTTACCAAAGGTATTATGGATACATTTGGGGCATTTTTAGGTTGACCAAGCGATTGTGGGAATCCTTGGAGCTTTTGGCTTGACCAAAGGGATTATAGGTACCTTTGGGGCATTTTTGGGGTTGACCAAGCGATAGCTAGAATCCTTGGAGCTTTTTAGGTTGACCAAGTGATTGTTGGAATCCTTGGAGCTTTTGGGGTGGGCTATGGCTCTTTAAATGTGGAATGGCCTCAAATGACTGATGTTCAAGGGTTCTAGTTCCTTGATTCCTTCAAGAGAGGTGATCTGGTATGTTGTAGGTCCTATTTTACTGTCGATTACATAGGGACCTAACCAGTTTGGTATGAACTTGTCCCTTAGATGGGGTGACAAGTTAGAATTTTGTTAGTTCTCTTTTAAAACCAGGTCACCAACCTAAAATTCTCTTAGGTGAACTTTCATGTTGTATGCTTTCTTAAGTCGCTCTTGGTAGATACATAAATGCTCGAGAGCATTGATACATCATTCGTCGAGCAATGTAAGCTGGTCTAATCGGGCCTACCGCATAGTGTCATCATCAATGAAATCTTGCATTGATATGCGTAGGGAAGGTATTTCCAACTCGATATGTATGATTGCCTCGGAACCATACACCAATGAAATTAGAGTTGCCCTAGTGGGCGTCCGAATGTTAGTGCAATAAGCCCATAGGGCAAGCGGGATTTGAATGTGCCAATCCTTATGACTATCTATGACCGTCTTTTTAAGGATGGCAACTAGCATTTTGTGTGACACCTCTACTTACCCATTTGCCTACGGATAATAGGGTGTTGAAAACCTATGCTGAATTTTGTACTTTGTTGTCAAAGCATGCACGTCTTTGTTCTTGAACGACGTCCCATTATCCGAGATGATCTTGGATGGAATACAAAAGTGACATATGATGTTATGTAAAATAAACTCCGCAATGCGAGGCCCAGTTGTAGAGGTTAGAGGAATTGCTTCCACCCACTTGGTGAAGTACTTTGTGGTTGTTATGATGAACATGTGATGACCTGACGACGTAGGGGAGATCTTTTCGATTAGATCTAAGCCCCACTACGAAAATGGCCAAGCCGATTGGATCAAATACAAGGCATGAGAAGGTACATTTGTCAAGTTAGCATGGTTTTGAAACTTCACACACTTTCGCACATATGCGTAACAATCTTGCTCTAAAGATGGCCAATAATAGCCCATGCGAAGAATGCACTTTGCGATGGCCATACCGTTGAAGTGGCCACCACATGTACCATCATGCACTTGGGTGATCACCCAAGTGGACTCTTGCTGGTCCAAGCAACAGAGGAGGATCCCTTCGTAGCTCCGACGGTACAAAATGTCTCCTAGCAAGACATGTTTTGTCACTTTTTATTTGAATGATCTTTTCATAGCATGCGACAATCCAAGTGGGAGGCTACCTAACTTGAGATAGTCTCTTATGGGTGTGTACCAATCTTACTGATAAAAAACCTTGATGGTATGAACAAAAAATCCCTCTTGAAGTTTGTCCCTAGCAAAATATGAGCGGGAAATAACTTGTACGAATAGTGTTGTGTTGTTATTAAGAGGGGTCAGGGAGAACAAGGACCTCCAGTTAGCGTGATTCAGGATATCATGGATTCGAGAGAACCTATCTTGAGATGGTTCAATCTAGATTAGGTGTATTCTTGGCGTAAGGTTAGATCTTGCACGCTTCATCACGGATTGTGATAATGTTTTGACTTGAATGGTTGTCATCTCACCATAAGGGTCTTGCGGGATTAGTGACCCCAAGGAGGCCATAGTATTCGCAAAATGATTTGATGATCGAGGGAGTGCCTCGATGTCGTACCATTCAAGCTTTGCCAGGAATTTATCCACAAGGGCTTTGTAGGCCTGCAAAACTGAGCATTTGCATTGGAATACCCCTTTCACCTGGTTGACAATTAATAGGAAATCACCAAAGATGTTCAAGAGTTTGATATTCATGGTGATGGTTGTGTGAAGACCTATGAGCAAGGCTTCGTATTCAACATTATTATTGGTGCACGAGAAATCAATATTAAATGATAGAGGCATTGGAGCCCCTTGCAGTGTGAAGAATACGATTCCTGCACACCCCCTTGCTCATTTTTAGAACCATAAAAAAATAGGGTTATGTCAGCCTATGACTCAGGCTCAACAAAATTTGGTGATTCTGAGACATGGAAGACCCCATCATCAGGTATCTCTACGATTAGAGGCTGGTCATATTCGATAGGATCCTCTACTAGTTGATCAGTGATGACCTGACCTTTGATGGACTTTTTCCCGATGAATTTGATGTCAAAATCTGTCAACAACATGATCCATTTTGCCATGTGGATACTATGATAAGTACGAGTCATCATGTACCGCAATGGATTCTCCTTAGACACAACATACATCGTATTTCTCAGCATGTAATGACGTAGCTTTTTGGTGGTAAATACCACTGCTAAGCATAGCTTCTCAACATATGCATAGTTAAGTTCATAGCTGACCAGGGTGCGGCTAAGATAATAAGTAGCATGTTATTTATCTAGTTCATTTTTTTGGGCTAGCATGGCACCCAGTGCCACCTTAGTAGCTGAGATGTATAAATAGAATGACACTCTTGGTCTAGGTGGTGCCAATACTGGCGGTAAAGCCAAGTATTGTTTAATGTCATCGAATGCAGACTGGCACTCGTCATCCTAGTGAAATGCTACCCCCTTGTGCAATAGTTTATTCATGGGTCGGCACTTGTCAAATAGCTGCACTATGAAGTGCTTTATTAACACGACCTTACCCTACAAGCTTCTGAGCTACTTGATGGTGGTTGGGGGAAGCATCTCAAGGATTGCCTTGACTTTGTTTGGATCTACCTCGATGCTTCATTTTGAGACTATGAAACCCAAGAGTTTTCTAGATGTGATGCCAAATACAAACTTATTGGGGTTTAGTATGACTTTGTGTTCGATGAGGCAATCGAGGATCTTACTTAAGTCATCGATATGATGTGGGCCCAGAAGAGATTTGGCCAAAAAATCATCCATGTAATATTCTCGAGTTTTATGCATGTGATCATGGAAGGTGTATGTCATAGCGTGTTGGTAGGTGGTGCCAACGTTTTTAAGGCCAAAGGGCATGACCTTATAACAAAATGTTCCCCAAGGCATCGTGAATGCAATTTTGATTTGATCATCAGGATTGATACAAATCTAGTTGTATCCCTAGAAACCATCCATGATGGAAAGCATTTCGTGGCCTGCTATAGCGTCGACAAATGCATCGATTCTAGGCAAGGGGAAATCATCCTTGGGACTCGCTTTGTTTAAATCTCAAAAATTGGTGCATATGCAAATCCTCTTGTTTGGATTTTTTATGGGTACCATGTTGGACAACCATGGTGGGTAATCTACATAGATGACAAACTATGCATCCAATAGCTTTTGTAGCTTGTATTTGACCATTAAGGCTACTGTTGGGTGCATCTTACATAGTTTTTTCTTGACTGGATTGACTGTCATATCAAGTGTTAGATTATATATTATTAGCTACGGGTATAGCCCCAGCATGCCTTTGTATGACCATGCAAAAACCTCCTTCTTCTCTTTGAGAAGGGCAATGTAATCGGCTTGCTCTTCGAGGGACAGAATTACCCCTAGATTAATGATTTGTGGATTCATTTGATCAGAGTCAATGTCTATGTCAGTCATCTCTTTGACTAACATGTGGGACCCGTCCTCCAACTGGTGTGAAGTTGGGATCAGGTGGATATCATTTGCTGAATTTAAGTCTATGTTTGGAATGTCAGGTTCCTCTTCAACATGGAAGATATCTTGAGTTGGTCCTAGGGTGAAATGAAGCATCTCATCGCAAGGCCAGTACTCTGATGGATATGGTGGCGAGTTAGCGCAATCCCAGTCTATGGAATCTATATTTAGATACAATGGTCATGCTGGATCGACTGGATTACGGATGGGGGCAGTTAAGTCAATGGAGATCATGTTGATGAAGTGAATTTGGTCTCTATTACTGCGTGGGTGGTGACTCGGACATCCTTGGTGATATTTGTTCTTCAGATCTAGCTCTATGGGTACTAGAACAAAAGGATCGGGCCTATGTGTGGATAAAAGGATAGGGTCTACCCTTGGCACTGATGGCTCTATAAGGTCTCTGGGTGGAGGGTGCTCTCTGTATGCCTGAAGTGGCGGATGCAACACTTGGTCCAAATGTGCCTGGTTCAAATTCCACCTATGCCTTGGCCCCATGTTTAGTTGTTCAAACATGTCATCAATTTCTATGGGGTAGTGATGCTATCGCATATGGTTGAGATATGACATCTCAGTATCATCTTCATAATTGCTATCAGAGATCCATAGGCTTTCATTGGCTTTGATAGCTATTTGTGGCATGTGAGGCTCGTTCTTCTTGAGCAAGTTAATTTGGTCCCATCAGGGTTGTTTCGATCTCTATGGCAGGACCTAATTCTCTTGAGGTGGCAATTGCTTGATTGGAGCATTCAAGGTGAACATTGCCACAAATTTCTCTTGATAGTCATCTATGGGCGTCACTTGCGATTGATTGCTATTAGACTCGAAAGGGTCCCAAGGTGCTACCTCATACTCTGAATCCTCTTCTGAAGATCCTTCTTGGCCTTGTTTATATCCCTCTTGGAGACAAGTTCTTAAACTTTCCCCTCTATCGATCAAAGGAGAGGAGTTATTGAGGCCCACAAGGTTGGTTGTTAGCAATGGGAGATAATCCCCCAATGTGTATGTTGTGTTAGGATTGGCATATGGATCTTGTGCCAACCCATCCTTGTTGCCTAGCCCTAGGCCTTGCATATTTTCTACCAAGATGTCAAGGGGTAAAGGGTGGTTGAACCCTACTCTTGATTTGTCGTATGACATCTGATATCTTGGATGACAAAGAACGCGCACCCCTTGTTCATATCTGCCCAACCCATATCCATGCCAATTACATTGGCCAGGGTATCTCAAAGTGAAGTCCAAGTTGGATAGATAGTTGACGTTCTTATCAAAGGGATCTTCATCCTCTTCCTCTTGCAGGTAAGGTTCAATGTCGTTGTTGAGGCCCCCATATACAAAATGTCTAATTTGGTGGGTAGCCCAAAGGGACAATAGTTTTAATGGGGAGGCGAGGTCTCCCCATGTCTTGCATGGACTCCAACGTGGGTGTTGCTACAATGTTTCGCACTAGGTACTCCCCCAGGCCCGTATTGGCCATCTCAATGGTGATCATTGGTGGTTGAGCGGGATGGAATGGGAGTTCTTCTTGGGTCCACTCCCTATTGGGTGAACCAGGTGTCTCAATTCCCATTTGGTTGGGCACCTCTTCGATAGATATTTTTGATACCAATGGTGGTATCTCTTCCAGGGGATTCTTCCTGTTGTCCTTCGATGTGGCCATCGTAGGTGGTGTCATTGGTGAAGGACCAGACAATGAAGATGGGCATGGTTGGTGATTTGATGAACTTAACAGTGGCGATGTATGCGAAATCAGACCCTGTTTGGATGGGTTCAACTAAAAGTCCAAATGTTTTGATGGGAGGGTCGATTGGGGCATCATCTATACTACATTGCAATACTTGAAGGGCTCTAAGTCTATGGGGACTACAGGCACTTTACCTTTGTATGTGTACTTTAGGCATTGATGGGCTATCGAAGGGACACACTTCATGTCCCTGATCCAAGGTCGGCCCAGCAAGATGTTTTAGGCCATCTCACCTTCCAAGATGTGGCACAACGTAGGAATAGTATTTTGTCCCACTTGGATGGGAAGGAAAATTGTGACAAACATCGAGAATATTATGTCATTGAATGCTCGAAGAGTATATGTGGAGGCCACAATGTGAGATGCTGGCAACTTGAGGTGTTTCAATGTCATCGTTGTGATTATATTATTGGATGAGTCAGTGTCCACCAACACCTTCTTAAATGGAATATCATTGACCCATGTAATGACGTGCAAGGGTGGATCTACCATATCACCAGTCATCGATTTTAGTTCATCTTCTCTAAAGGTGATGACTGGTTTTGTACATCATTTTACATGTCCCACAAAGTTGTTGAAAGATTTTTCTTCGTGGGGCTGTAACTCGATGTCTTTGAGTATCTCTATTAGAGCCTCTTGATGGGGCTGTGATTATTGGATGAGCTCATATATAGAGAGCCTAGTCGACATGGTCCTTAAACTTTGGGTAAGTTTAGTCTAAATTATGGCCACTAGTCTAGGCGAAGGAGGTTGTGTAGGATGCTGTTGAGGTTGTGACATTGATGGAACTTCTCCCATAGCTACAGTAGGGGCAGTTGTGCTTGGGTACCTCTTGTTCCGTGTCACTATGATTATCATCCCTACATACCCCTACATGGGGTAGTTTTGTGTCACCTCATTGACCTATAGAGTCTTTTCCTGTGCATCATGGGAAGGTAGGGGGTCTTTGAAGACATCCATATTTTGGTTGCTTGGTGGTATGGTATTATCCACCGCTAGCATCTTGTTGTCTATTAGGTCCTACACTAAGCTTTTGAACTTCCAACATGCGTAAAGGTCATGTCCTTTCTGTCGATGATATCTACAATATAGGTCTTCCCTATAGCCCTTGGTTTTTGGTGCATTGGGGTCTACAAGTCAACTTTTCGATAGGTTTATCAAGTTTCCCATAGACAAATGATCAAACAAGGAGTCTTTAGACTCTGTGAAGGGTGTGAATTGTTGCCTAGGGTGACGCTATTGATTTTGCTCTTGCCTATGATTTTCCTTCTCATAGCTGTCAAGAGGGACTGCTTGATAATTAGCCTTTGCGGGTTGTGTCGTCTGTGTAGGATTTGGTATATTTATGGCAACTTGATTGACCGTAGTGGGTTTTTGTTGTGCGGACCTAGTTTTGGCATCTTTGGGCCACTCCTTCTTACGTGGCTTAGCAATATTGCCATCCTGTATATTGATCTCCTCAATTATTTTGGCTTGCACCAAGACTTCCTCTAGAGTGGCATATTGCTGCAGCTGCAATAGCATAGAGATCGACCTTAGGTAGCTCTTCAAGAACATTTGGGTCAGGTTGTCCATAGGAGGGAGATAAGGAAGCCTTGAAAGTAACATCCTCCACTACTTTCTATAAGCTTCCATGGTCTCTTCCTCATTCTGCCTGAGACTAGCTGGGTCACTTAATGATGCCTTCTTCTTGGTGTTGAAGGCAAAACGTTCGAGGAACGCGTCCACTAGCTGGTCCAAGTTACTGATGCTATGCTTCGACAACTGGGTAAACCAATCTGAGGCAGGGCCTACAAACATGGTTATAAATGTTCTTAGAAGTAAAGCATCATTGTCCTGAATGCAAAAGCATTGACTCAGGAATCTTGTCACATGTTATTGGGCATTCTCATCCCCTATAAAAATTTCCAATTGAGGCATTTCGAAGTGTTCAGGGTATGGGGGTGCTGACACTGAAGGATGCACAGGGTGACTATGGAGCTAGCATAAAGTGGGATTTTGAGGCCCAGAAGTCTTGGTATCCATAGAATCTAAGCACTCTAGAAATGCTTCGTATGCATCAGAGGATTTGATCTCTTCCTCCTTGGTCTGTTACCATTGTGAATTGTGGTAAACTTGAGGCCTATGGAGGGGTAGCCAAATAGCACCCCCCTTCCTTAGTAGGGCATTTCAGCCCGCTCCTCTTCTTACTTGAATTCCTCATAGGCTTCTTGAGGAGTTCTTGGGTGTGACCTATAAACATGGGTGGGTTCCCGAGGAGGGCACCCATCATTGGTTGGGTGATTTATGCTTGGCAGTCAGTATGTTTGGCAATTGCCAAGTCTATTTGTTCCACCGTCATAGGTCTAGGAGGCCTAGATGCCTCCCCTACATATCTGATATCTCTATAGGTCACTTCCCTCTATCGAGGTTAGCAGCATTCACTAGAGGCTCTAGCCTCAGTAGGTGATCTTGATAAATAGTAGGTGCAGAGGCACATTTATCCCACACTATGTATTGCTCTTTAGGAATATAGTGGTTTTCCTCATACTCCCTTTCATATATGTGAAAGGGACGGGCGAAGTTGGATTGCCCTGTATAAAGAGCCTTGCGCTCTTGATTTGGCCTATTGTTTCTAATAGCAATGAGGGGTAGAGGAGGGATAATATAATCATGTGGACCCTCTTTATGGACCTTATGTTGTTCTAGCACTTCATTGCATGGTGGCCACTCATAATGAGTGTCTAAGGGGGCCTTCCCGTCTATGTTGAGTGCCACATGAATGTACTCCTCTTGAAAGGATCTATGTTGAATGGGAGTACCCCTCGAAGGGGTGCCTCTACAGTCTCATTCTATGATGGCATGATGTGGACTATGTTGTGGGTCAGGCCGCCAAGGTGGTATGCCCAAGTCCTTGGGGCTATACCGAAGGTAACTTGTGCCCCCTTGTACACTTTCCATAGCTTCTGCCATTGATTGGGCTTGGCTACGGGTGTACACCATGGTGGTGGTTCTCTAAAAGATGCGTATGCTTTTATATTATTTACAATTTTTTATGCTACACCAAACAAATGGGACCACACACACAAAGAAGTGATTATCTTGTTTATAGATTAAAGATGTGCCCTAAATCTGGTTTAGTGTGTTTTGATTTTTGTTGTGCAAAACCTTGTAACAAAAATTTTGTTTTACATGAAATATGAGGGTTCTTATGTCTCCCAAAATGGTGGCCCCTTCAATATACCACTGCCATGTCATTGTACTGAACCTCTCAATATAACTGCCCTTACATGAGGGAAACTTTTGGTACACAAGAGCAGAACAGTACATGGAACATAGGTGGTACGGAAGGGGAATCACTCTATTTTTGACACCTACCATAGAATACTTATCCTCATGCACTAGGAATCACCCTAGCTACACTTAGTCAACTTTCATCAGGATTTACGTCTAGCAACAGTCGCAATCAAGGTTATGTATGGAAAATTCAAGCCAAGGTGGTGATGAAATCCACCGTTGGTCTTGATCAAGTGTTGGGGTTTTACGACCAACTCATTTATTTTTATATTATCATGTAGTGTGTGGGGTTATTTTTAATTGCATAAAAAAAGAAAACATGTAGTAAAATTGAAACAAAAAAAATCACAGAAACAAAGAAAAAAAATTATAGAGGATGTTCAGAAAACCTACCTCTTCTCTGCCCAAATTGGATGTCCCTGAGTTTCTACTCAAAAAATGCATAAAGAGCTAATTTTCCTAGGGTGTTATAAATAGCAGATCTATATTCATCACAGGGTGGGATGAATGCCTTATTCATCCTAAGGTGGCACGAATTTGAGTTTGTATTCGTCACAGGGTGGCACGAGCAGTAGTCCAGCGCTTGAGGGATTAACACCTGCAAGCAAAAACACAAGATTTTGATCAAAAATTTGATCCCAATAGCAGGAGACAGAGTCCCACTTGATCAACACTGAAAGCATTTGGATATGGAAGCACAGGCATACCGGGTGTGATGCAAACAAAAGCATATGAAATGCTAAGTCCTACGAATGAACAAAGAACTAAAGTGCATGAGAAGGGAAAGCAAACGAAATGAAATGAAATGTAAATAAAAAGCAAAGTGTAGCCTCTTTTATTAATTTTTCTTGTAATAAGGTTACAATATGTCTCCCTCCTTTTTAGGGGCTCAGAGTGTTAGATATAGTTTTGTTACACCAACAGATGATACATTTCCCTTTGCAATCTTTCGCATGCCCACATTTGAAATGGGCAGGCCAAACATCACCGCCACTTGCATGAATGTGTCCATAGTTCCTTTCTTCACCTATGATGTCAAGATCCTGCATTCATAGAAACAACAAACAATTAATAGCACCTACGGATGGAGGGAAACATGCAATCTCCAAGGCCTCCGGTTAATGCATGCATGAAATAATTAAAACAGTAATCAAAACATGTCAGAATAAGATGAAAATTAAAAATAAGCATGTAAAAGTAATCATGAACATACTACAAAAATAACAGTCAAGAAATTTGCTATAGATTTATAATCGCTCCGGGGTGGGATGATTAGGACAAAATACCCGAAAGTGACCTCCCAAATGTCCCATATGGAGGTCTCCAAAACACTTTAAAACTTGGAGTTAGGTAAAATGGGGCATTACGAGACGACCCAGAAGGTCATATTTGGTAGATTCTACCCCAATCACATTGTATATGAAGGCGCTCCCTGTATGTTAGTGAAAGCGTAAAACAATGAAAACACAGTCAAAACTTATAAGAATGGCATACAATTTGAATGGAAGAATATAGGAATGACATAAAACAAGATGAAAAAGAAATATTTAATAAATATACTATAGATTTCTAATCACTTCGGGGTGGGGCGATTAGGACTGCAACAGTGTAGGGGGCACTTGGGGGCAGGACACCCATCGTTTGGGGCTTGGTTTTGACACCAATCCACTTGGTATGGGTCCAAAAACTCCTAGGGGGTTATATCAACAAATTGGGTGTGGTATTGTGGCCAATTGTTCAGGTTTTGGGTTCGGATTGCGCTCCTAATGTTTACCCGATAACCTCCCTTCCAAAAGAGAGATCAAGGATGTAGGAAGCACAAACGAGGGGTGAGGGTATAATTCGGTAGCACTCCATTTCTCCAAATGCTCTTGCTCTATTTTTATTTTGGGGTGAGAAGAATCACCATTTTATAGACCTAAAGGTCTACTTTGAATGTGCATGCAGGGGCACCACTTGGCCATCATGCCCTGTCAAGGGAGAGAAGATTCCTCCTTGATTAAGGTCTGCATGACTGCCTCTATGATTGCCTCTTCGAGCTCAAAAATGCTCACTCACACTCCCATGCATTAAAGGTGGAGTTGAGTGGTGGATCTGGGCTGCCATTTGTCAAGGTTTGACTTTTTTCTTGTCAAACCTGCTATTCGCCCCACCCTAGAGCGATTGTTGCTAATCATCCTAGGGTGGGGCGAATAGCATTCTAATCATCCCAGGGTGGAATGAGTAAGGAGAAGGGTGCTTGAAAGGTGCCAAATTTACCTTTGAACTTCTAAAACTGCTTTTGGGGTGGTTAGGACCACTGTTTAACCTCTGGGGGCTGCCCTAGGGGCTATGTACGCTAATTTGGTCAATGCTTGTAGCCACCTGATCAAATTGGCGTTGTTTTGGTGTCTACACCTAGTGGCACCTTTATATCAAAACCCAAGAGATTTAGTTAGTATTTTTATAAAGACTCCATAGATAAGTTAAAATACGCATATTTTTACGGCTTAAAACTTAGATATAGAGAGATATACTTATAGTTTTATCATATCCATAAAACTTTTTATAAAATATTCTAGATCTGACAAAAACAAGAAATAGTTTTTTTTTATTTGAGTTAGCTTATTTTGGATAAATACTTAATATTTTTACATTACTATTTGGTATTGCATCATTTTTTAGATATGAAACATCCCTCTATGTAAAATAATCCATCATTTTCCACCTATATATAATATTCTATAGGTTTAAAATATTTCAAGCTATAGATATATTAATGTTATAGAACTAATGAATTGTTTATTAATAAAATATTTCACATGTGCTCTAATTAATAATTCACTAGATATGTCATCCAATTTTTTAGACACTTCATATAGCTTGTTTACCAAATAAATCTCAAAAAACTAATCATCATAGAGTTTTTAATTTATCAGACAAAACCTTTGATTTGTTAAATATTTTTTCATTTGACCAACCAAAGCTATAAATTAACTAAAAACTCACCAGATCCTATATCCAATGGTTTAATGGATATATATTTTTATTAATCATATTCATCCAAAGAAATAGGGTTACTCATTTTTTATCAATTCAATTTACAAAAAATTATTTGAGATCCAATTATTTATTAATCCTAGATAAATAGTGCATTCATTAGTTTTGAAGTATTGACACTACTTTTCAAAGAAATTTCTTATAGATAGGTAATCATATCTAGAAAAACTATCAAAATTATTGATATTGATTCTAATAAAAAACCTAAATACTATGATGTCAATATAATATTTTATGCTTTAATTATCTTCAAATGGTGTAACCCTATCTTTAATCAATATGGGATTTATATTCCTTGGATTATATCCTTAATCCCCCAAAAACTAGCATATGCCCCAATGGAACAACCTATATACCAAATGGCATCTAGAAAGGATAATATAAGCAACAATTAAATTATAGATAATTATCTCAATAGTCTCATTTGATTTGGTAGTAAAATAAAAGGTTTTTATGTAGAAACTCTATACAAATCATATGGAAAAAATACCTATCTAAAAAATCTAGTACCCTCCTCGATTGTAAATTACTTCATCAACAAAAATCCTATATCTAGGTATGCAATACAATCAAAAGCTAAAAATACTACACCCTCAACATATATGCCAAATCAATTTATTTTCTAAAAATTTTCAACAAAACCCACTACCATGTGCCTATTCATGGACTTTTTTCACTATAAAAGGTTAAACTAGGAAAGAATAGTTTAAATAAATACTTTCAACCCTTGGGGAGATTTGAACAAGATTACTACTAGATTACTAGGATGCCTTGTGAAGCACAAGCCTATGCAACATTTTAAATATCTAGAATTAGTTAATGTATCTTCTAATCCACACTATCATCCTTTATAATTTTTATTATAGTGAATTAATAAATCCTTTATAGAACAGTCTACCTACTTATGAAAATTCAAATTTCCTTTAACCAAAGAGAGAACCTAATATGACAAGTAAAAACTTCAATGATGATAAATTAATAATTCATATAGGAAAACCTCTACCCTCTCATGAAGATTTTTATTTCCTTTAACATGAGGAAAGAATCATGACCAAAATTAAATATTATAAATATGAGGAGTTAAAGTTGATAAGATATTATGGTTTGTTTAGGTTTCTCTTAGATGTGGAATTAAGTTGATAAAAAATTATGATTGTTTAGTTGTCTCTCATATGTTCAGTCAGATTTTAGAAGAGATCATGAATTATTCAGTTCTCTCTTATACAATTAGTTGGATCTTATAGAAAATATGATATATTTAGTTTCCCCTTATAAGTAGAAAATCCTATAATAGAAGAAATTATAGAACTAGGATATAAGGTATTTGGTTCCTCCTTAAAAAACTATGGAGGAAATAGAGGTAATTTTACAACAAAAAAATAAGGCATTTGTATTGGATCCTATAGGAGCACTGGGAGGAAATTTGGATCCAAAGTATGAGTCATTCGGTTCCTCCTTAGAAGAAATACTTATGGAGTTAATAGAGATACATTTACAACAAGAACATGAATTACTTATAATAAAGACTATAAGAGCAATGGAATGATTGATTAATCCAAAATATGTAGAGAAAAAGTTATAATAGTTGAACTGTTCATATGTGGATCCTCTTTATGTAAGTATTGTAATTCTCTAAAGAGGAACTTCTAAAATGAGATAACATTTAACAAATAATGAAATGTTTATTTACAACTCCCAAAAGTCTTATAAGTATTTTAGATGAGGGGGCTATATTTACTAGAGAATTTATGATTCTAAATATGATATGTTTTTCTATAATTTTGAGGAGTAAAACCAAGGTGAATCTTGCATTCCAATAGTTTGGAGCTTTTAAAGGATGATAGTGGATTTGTTAGAGAAGAATAATAGAAGAAACCATTATATTTATAAAAAGTGCACTAACAAATGACTTTGCATGTGGTGGAGACTCTCATCCTCCTATTTATGAAATATAGGTAGATTAACTTGTTAGCCCTTAGGTAAGATGACAATGATCCTTGTTGGCAAATGGTTTTGGTTCTATTTATTCACCTAGTTGTCTCTTTTCCTTGTCATTTTAGGTTTTTAACTTTTCTAAAACTATAAAAATAGAATAGATCCAAGATTAAGGGACATGTTTACACATGTTACTCAAAGCACACATTCTTAAGATCAACAATGCCATGATTACCACTTTAAAAAGTGATTATAATCAATGATTTATTTTAATGATTTTTAATTTAGGATTGTGATCTTTGCAAGTTTTTATACCCAGGGTTAATATGATGCATAATTTGGACCAATGAGTGCAATTTTATAGCTCTTACAAGTGTAATTCAATCCCTAGGTAATCCGCCCTAGCTTCCACCACCTACGATGAATTTAATCCTAAATATTCGGCATAAGCCAACAATAGATTACCATTATGATCCCAGATAACACCTCCCAAACCAGCCAAATCAATGTTATCTTTTATCGTCTCGTCAAATTTAATTTCACCCATCCATCTAGGGGGCAATCCACATAGTTGAATTTCTAATATTAGGCGCTGGTGGAGGGCGATCAATGCTTCCAAAGACAAGAAATTATTCCAACCTGATTTCATTATGCAACAAAGCCTCCAAAAACTCCAAGGAAGCAGAAGCACTAACCACATTTTCAACCATCTTAATTATAATACAATTGCACAATAGAGTCGTCAATACAGGTATATCATCGAATATTTTCCTATTTCTTACTTTCCAAAATCCCCACATCACGTGAGGAAGCAGGAACCTTCAAAAACACCTAATACATGGGGAGTGAAAGGGTGGAAACCATTGGATAATATAATCATAAACCTAGTGAAGTTGCCCAAAAAACTTCGTTCTCTCTAGCCTCAAAGAAATATGCCACCTTTACCAAGCCTGCTTATCTAGAGTTAATAACCAGATCATGAAATCGCACATCTTCAACCATAGGATGATCCCGAATCCAGGATTCATCCCAAAAGAGGGCCTGTTGACCATTCCTGATAACCCACCTGCAATATTGTTTAACCCGATCTCTAGATTTCACCAGACTATTCCAAAATGTCGATCCTCCTGAAAGCAAGTCCTCAGATAGAAAGGAACTAAACCTGTACTTGAATTTCAAGATAGAGCCCCAAATATTACTAGAATTAGATGCCAACTTCCATCCAATTTTAGCAATCAAAGCTTTGTTCATTTGAACTACACTCTTCAGATTCAATCTGCCTTTAGATTTCTTCCTACAAACAGTCTCCCAAGAAAACAGGTGGAATCTCCCTTTCAACTACGGGCTTGCCCATAAGAAGCCTTTACATATACTGTTAATTTTTGAAACCATTTTAAGGGGAACATTAAACATAGACATAAAATAAATGGGAATGCTCTGCAAAGTACTTTGCACAAGCACCACCTTTCCCACTTGACTCAACAATACATCCTTCCACACCACTAGTTTACTTTGAATTCTCTCAACCACTGGGGTCCACAATTTTGACTATGCTCTCCCCACAAACAAAGATAAACCAAGATACATTTAAGGGAAGGAAGCAATCTGGAATTTTATAATAGGATCAATATCCCTTTGAGCTACCATTGGGGAATTAATAAAAAATAAGATACTCTTGTTGAGGCTAATTTGTTGTCCCACGGCCCTTTCATAATAGTTCAAAATGGATTTAACTTCCTCAACAACCTCCACTAAAACAACACACAAAATAGGAGTGTCATCAACAAATTGAAGATGAAATATAGGGTTGCTAGTGGTCATCGATCTCAATCCCAACGTATTCCGCCATCTAATAAATGCTCTACCCAAAACCTCGGCAACTAAAATGAAAAAAATAGTGACAACGGATCTCCCTGTCTAAACCCCCGAAGAGAACGAAAAAAACCCATTGGAGACACTTTAATGAGCACCAAAAACCAGGCAAACAAAATATAATAATATATACATATTATTATATAATAAATATTAAAATCAATTTTAGTCTAGTATAATTAATTAAAATATATATTTTTAAATAATAATTTTATTTTATAAGTTACACAATTAATGTAAATTTCATATTTTGTATAGTTTTGAATTATTTTATTTATTTTTAAATAAATGATCCCAAGGCTGCTACGAAGAGGCGATAGTTGTAGCAATCCTGCCCGTCTACATATTCAGATTGAAGAGAAAATACAGGCGTCTTGTTTGTTAAAAATAATACATTCAAAAATTAAGATTATACTAATTTAGAGTACCACTACACCAAAAATCTTAATAGAAAGCGTGCCGTGAATGCTCACTGCCTACAATATCTTTCTTCTGGTTGTCATCTGTATGTTGTGTATCTGGCTCAGCTGTGCCTGATGTAAAAAAATAAAACACCATAAACAATAATATAATATATTTGTAGAAGATGTGCATACATTTATGTCATAATAATATATATAAAATAGAATATACGTATCTTATGACAATACCAAACAACTCACAAGGAGGAGCATAACGAGGAGGAGGATTTTGGTCTTGCTCAACTGCAGTAACCCCACGAAAGTTTTCAAAAACATAGAAAATATATATTTATGTCCTTGTTATTCTGTACAAAAAAGAAGATATTTACAGGCAAAAAGAAACATCAATCTTGTTGGAAAGAGTAATCTCAACTGCATAGTTTCCTTTTATAATTTTTTTGTTTTTTGGCATATATAAGTATTTTACTTTTAGAATGTTTTTTTTGGATTTTAAAGGGCAAATATTTGGAAGGATAAGATTATTTTGGGATTAGCCCAATCCACTCTTGCAGGAAATTAAGGCTTTTTCGTAGCTTTTTTGGCCTCAATGTGAGGAAAGAAATCTTATTGTAAATACTCTATTTTTTCAGTCTTTGTATCTTATGATGACTTGTAGGTAGCCAACAGAGGAGAAGAAGCTGAAAAAAAAAGAGTTGTAGCTCTGTGTAAATTTGTAGTTCTGAATTTAATACAAAATATATTTTCTGTTGGAGTGGTTTTATTTTTTTATTGTGGTAATTGTTCTCTGTATTCTGCTCTACCTCTTAGAGCCAACAGTGGTATCAGAGCATAGGGTTTCAAAAAATTTCCAGAGACAAGGGATTCAAGCAGAATATTGCAAGCTACAATGGCAGCACAAGCGGGTCCAAGCACAAGTCTGGAAAATCCACAAATCCCTCAGTTCAATGGCAAAAATTATGAGTACTGGTCAATCACAATGAAGGCCTTGTTTTTTTCTCAAGATATATGGGAAGTTGTTGAGAATGGATTTCCAGAGCCAACAGATGCGATAACATTCAATGCACTCACAAGAGCTGAGAAAGACACACTGAAAGAGAACCGGAAGAAGGATTCAAAAGCTCTTTTCTACATATTTCAAGGAGTGGACCAAAGCATTTTTCCAAGGATTCAATCTGCAACAAAGTCTAAGCAAGCCTAGGATATTTTACAAATAACTTATCAAGGAATGGAGAAAGTGAAGGCAACAAAATTACAAATGCTAAGGAGGGATTTTGAGACATTGCAAATGAAGGAATCAGAATCAGTAGATTCATTTTTCACCCAAGTTATTGGGCTAGTGAATCAGATGAGATCACATGGAGAGAATATTCAGGATAGAAGAATAGTGGAAAAGATATTGAGGAGCTTACCGATAAATTTTGATTCTCTTGTAGTTGCCATAGAAGAAACTAAGAATCTAGCTCAATATTTAGTGGATGAGCTCCAAGCATCTCTTATCTCACATGAGCATAGGTTGAGTAGATCAGGAAACACCTCATTGGAGAATACCTTCAAAACACAAGTTAATATTGGCCAAGGCAGAGGCAGAGGAAGGCAAAATTACAGAGGAAGAGGAAGAAATTTGTATAGAGGAGGCAGAGGTAGTCCATAAAATTCAAGTGGAAGGGGCAACATCCAAAACC
Organism: Wollemia nobilis; assembly: GCA_028583015.1. Taxonomy (NCBI): domain Eukaryota; kingdom Viridiplantae; phylum Streptophyta; class Pinopsida; order Araucariales; family Araucariaceae; genus Wollemia; species Wollemia nobilis. Next base: position 2,191,399 of record JAQPPZ010017034.1, on the reverse strand, counting down.
CAAGCCAAAACTGGAGACAAAATCAATCTCAAGGTGAAAGGTATGACAAATATCAAGCACAATGCTATTATTGCAAAAAATATGGCCATTATGCAAATGAATGTAGGAAGAAGCAATATGATCTTAGTAAGAAAAATGCAAATTTCACAAGTGAAGAAGAAAAATCAGAAACCTTGTTGCTAGCTTGTAATGTAGTGCAAGAAAATCAGCAAAATGTGTGGTATTTAGATTCTGGATGCAACAACCATATGTCTAGAAACAAAGAAGTATTTTCAGATTTGGATGGGAATGTTAAATTTGATGTTACATTGGGAAATGATAATAAAGTTTCTAGTCATGGGGAAAGGAAATATCAACATTCTAACCAAATAGGGGGAGAAGAAACATGTTTCGGATGTATATTTTTCTCCTGGCCTAAAACATAATTTGTTGAGCATAGGAAAACTTCTTGAAAAGGGGTATAGAGTGTATTTTGAAAATAAGGAATGTGTGATTCTAGATCAATTCCCTAGCAAGAAAATTATAGCAAAGGTTCAAATGACAAACAATAGAATGTTTCCCCTTGAGTTAATACATGATTTGAATCCACAAGTAGAAAGGAGAGTTGCAGTAGACGACCAAACAATGTTTGAAGCAGTAATTAAGAATGAAAATTGGTTATGGCATTTGAGATTTGGACATCTCAACTTTGGAGGTTTGAATTTATTGCATAGAAAAGGAATGGTGAAAGGATTACCACCTATAGAGAAGTCTAAAAAAGCATGTGAAGGATGCATTCTAGGAAAACAACATAGAGTTTCATTTCCAACAGGAAAATCAATGAGGGCACAAGCACCTTTGGAGATAATTCATTCAGATTTATGTGGAAAAATGCAAACACCATCAATGAGTGGAAGGAACTATTTCTTGACATTCATAGATGACTATACAAGAAAGACATGGGTTTATTTCCTAAGGCACAAGGATGAAGCATTTGAATACTTCAAACAATTTAAGGCACTAGTGGAGAAGCAAAGTGGACATTACATCAAGGTGTTGAGAACGGATAGAGGTGGAGAATATGTTTCAAATGAATTCTTAAATTTCTGCAAGCAACATGGTATTCACAAGCAATTCACAGCAAGGTATACACCTCAACAAAATGGTGTAGCTGAGAGAAAAAATAGAACAATCATGGAGATGGCAAGAAGCATGTTGAAGGGGAAGCATTTGCCAAATGAGTATTGGGTAACAACAGTTCAATGTGCAGTCTATATCATGAATAGATGCCCAACAAAAAGTGTAAGAAACATGATTCCGGAAGAAGCATGGACAGGAAGAAAACATAGTGTTGCTCACATGAGAGTATTTGGATGTGTGGCTTATGCACATGTCCCGGATGAATTGAGAAAGAAGTTGGACAACAAAGGAGAAAAGTGTATATTTATAGGATACAATGAAGAATCTAAGGCATATAAATTGTTTAATCCAATAACCAAGAAGGTAATAATCAGTAGAGATGTAAATTTCATAGAAGAGGAAGCATGGGATGGAAGCTTGGAGAAAACAATAAATGTTGTGGCAGCCTCACCTCAAGAAGATGAAGAAGAATTAGTAACAATCAATGCACCTACAGTTGTGACTCCTCCCACACCAAATCAAGCTCAATCAAGTGGTCCTCAAGTGACCCCAATAGCCAATACAAGATCAGCCTCAAGAATGCAAGCAAGTACTCCAGCAAGAGTACATCAAACACCACAAGCAGGCCCATCAAATAGTCCAAGTTCAGGTGATTCATCAAACCAAACTTTGGCAAGCTTAAGGAGACAAAAATATAGAATTTTAAATGATATTTATGAGCAAGATGAAGGCCAAAACAATGCAGATCAGAATTCACTATTTGCTTTTTACTCATCGGTAGATGATCCAATACATTTTGAAGATGTTGTTAAAGAGGAGAAATGGATAGCAACAATGGATGAAGAGATAGCAACCATAGAAAATAATGAAACATGGGAGTTAGTAAATCTTCCACAAGGAAAGGATGTAATTGGTGTAAAATGGGTCTACAAAACCAAATACAATGCTGAAGGAAATATTGATAGACATAAGGCAATATTAGTGGTGAAAGGATACAAGCAGAAATATGGAATTGATTATGATGATACATTCACTCCAGTAGAAATAATGGAAACAGTGAGGACAGTCCTTGCAATTGCAGCTCAATATGGATGGAAGGTCCATCAAATGGATGTGAAATCAGTATTTTTAAATGGAGTGTTGAAATAGGAAGTGTATGTGCAGCAGCCACCTGGTTATGAGGTTGAAGGAGAAGAAAACAAAGTATATAAACTAAAAAAGGCACTTTATGGACTGAAGCAAGCACCACGGGCATGGTACAACAAAATAGATTCTTATTTTCTGAGCAATGGCTTTTACAAAAGTGATGGTTAGCCCACTATCTACATTAAATCAAGTCAAGGTAAGCTTTTTATTTTTGTGTTGTATGTAGATGACTTAATTTTTATGGGCAATGATGAAGATATTGTCATTGAGTTTAAAAATGCAATGAAGAAAGAGTTTGAGATGTCAGATTTAGGATTGTTGAGATATTTTCTTGGGATAGAAGTGAAGCAAATGGATCATGGTATTTTTATATGTCAATAAAAATATGCAGTAGACATATTAAAGAGATTTAAAATGGAAAATTGTAAACCTACCCCCACTCCTGTAGCAATTGGTTTAAAACTGAGAAAAGAAGATTGGACTAAAAATGTGAATCCAACATTGTACAAGAGTATTGTAGGGAGCTTGATGTATTTGATAGCCACAAGGCTGGATATAATGTATGCAGTTAGTTTAATTTCAAGGTTCATGGAGACTCCCAAGGCAACACATTTGCAAGCAGCAAAAATAATTTTAAGATACATCAATGGAACCAAGGAGTATGGCATCTTGTATACCAAAACAAATGAATTCAAGTTAATTGGATACACGGATAGTGATTGGGTAGGTAGCATAGAAGATAGAAAGAGCACATCGGGCTATGTATTCCATCTTGGATCCGGTGTTGTCTCATGGGCTTCAAAGAAACAATCGATTGTCACACTTTCCACATCTGAAGCTGAGTATGTGGCAGCTACAGGGGCAGCTTGTCAAGCAATGTGGATGAGAAGGATGTTAAAATATTTAGGACACAAGCAAGAAGAACCAACAAGAATTTTTTGTGGTAATAAATCAGCAATTTCCCTCTCCAAGAATGCAATGTTTCACAAGAGAACCAAGCATATAGACACAAGGTATCACTTCATCAGGGAGTTGATTAATGCAGGAGAAATCATCATGGAGCATTGTAGAACAGAAGATCAATTTGCAGACATATTTACAAAACCATTGAAGACAAGAACCTTCATGCAACAACGTGATAATTTGGGCATCACAGATGGAGGTGCAGCAGTTGAGCTTAAGGGGCAGTGTTGGAAAGAATAATCTCAACTGCATAGTTTCCTTATATATTTTTTTTTGTTTTTTGGCGTATATAAGTATTTTACTTTTAGAATTTTTTTTTTGGATTTTAAAAGGGCAAATCTTTGGAAGGATAAGATTGTTTTGGGATTAGCCCAATCCACTCTTGTAGGAAATTAAGGCTTTTTCGTAGCTTTTTTGGCCTCAATGTGAGGAAAGAAATATTATTGTAAATACTCTATTTTTTTAGTTTTTTTATCTAATGATGACCTGTAGGTAGCCAACAAAGGAGAAGAAGCTGAAAAAAAAAGAGTTGTAGCTCTGTGTAAATTTGAAATTCTGAATTTAATACAAAATATATTTTCTGCTGGAGTGGTTTTATTTATTTATATTGTGGTAATTGTTCTTTGTATTCTGATCTGCCTCTTATAACCAACAAATCTAAATAGTTTTGTTAGACCAGTTAATCGTGTTAATGTACTCGAGATTAATAAAAACGAGCTATCCCACATACGAATAGTTGACCGAAAACTACCCACACATGTCATGAAGGGAAACTACAAATAACATAATAAAAGAAAACGATAGGAGTGTTTAATCCTCGTACCTTTTTGGGAAGGGATGAAGAATACTCTATCAGGTGTCAAAGCATTGGGATCCGAAATGTTATCGTTAAGGCTTATTATGCTGCTCATTTCTGACTCAAATATTTGAGTTATCTAAGAAAGGCTATTGTCTTATGTGGCTGCATAAGAAATAATTGAAGTCCACTCAGGTAAAGGGCAGCCATTGCCGAAATCTAACTCTACCTCATCACACTACTGTAATGTCGATTTAACTGGTATCCTGTCCATGCTGCGTATCCTGTCCTGTCGATTTAACTGGTATTTGTCTGAAATATCATTTTCTTCTAACCCGACGTCCAAATCATCCAAGGTGTAATTCAACCTGTAAAAAAATCCCTTTACATCGTGGAAAATTGAGCACGTAAATGGAATTTTGGTAAAATAGTCAGACTGGTCGGCGCTAGGAAAACGAGAGATCTCATTACTAGAAATTCCTAACCTGGAAGCCACTTCATAAAGTGGGTCGCTAACATTTCTGAGATAAAGGAGAGAATTGCAATTATGGACGTTGGAAATATAGGAGCAATTGACGGGCTTGACGGTTTCAACCCATGCTGAAGTATAAAAACACCCTGAGAAGAAAACTAAGGCAATCGCTCTTCCAATGTTCTTCATACTTACAGGAAATTGTGAATTCTTAGTATTTGAGGTCTCGTTTTGAATTTAAACTCGTCGGATGTCGTGAGAAACACCCTGCGATGTTGGGCATCACAGCAAAATGTTGCGCGGTCAGGCGTCACGAGGAAAATTTAGCGCTCGTAGAAGGTGTTGTGCAGTTGGACTGTGCAAATCACTGACTGCGTAGTTGGGCTGCGCTGCGCAGTCAGACGACACACACCAAGAAACTTAGCAGATTTTTGGAATGGAACATCACGCATCCCAAACAAGCTATTAAGCTGGCAAAAATCACTGCACCGTCGAGTGATGCACCCCAGGGATTTGAGAAGTTTTACGAAATCGCTCCTTTTCAGAAGGCGATTGATGATTTCAACAGGAAGAACCACTGACGCTAAAAATGAGGGTTAGCAATTAACTAATTATAAAAAATGGCTGCGTTAAAACAACACAAGCTTTAAACTAAATTGTAGAGGAGCAAATCATCATGAAACACAGATGGAGATAAGTCATAACCCCACAGAATGCCTGAACAATGGCAAATATTTATTTATCAAAGAGAAAGGTTACAAGAATCCTCAACCGAGGATTTACAAACTTCTGCAACTTCTGCAACTGCTATTGCAGTATAAAAAACTGAAATGCAAAACCACTGAGACTGTTGCTCGACTTAAAATAAATGAGCTTCTCTGCTTGCTAAATGCTCTCTTCTACTGCTTTAGGAATGACTGCTGCTGACCTCTCTTCCTCTTATTCTCTTCTGCTCTTTGCCGACTCAATCGCCACCCCGAACGCAAGTGAATTAAAGGGTTTATAGAGCAAGAGAAGATGAGCCAATCACCAACCCCTGCACGAAGGAAGTAACCAATCACCTAACACGCACACAGGAAGTAATTATTTATTGGACAAAGAACACATGAGGCGTCAAATAGGAGTTTTTGTGGGACGCCCGTTGTCGCAGTTATTGGCGAACGAAGTCCGGCAGCGCTCAGTTTCAGAACGAAGTTGGGCGAAGGGTGAACATCAGGGTTAATATTTCTAACACTGTTCATATTGGCCCCAAATAGAGTTTTTATAGTCGTGCACACTCTTGACCGCATGCTTGGTGAACTTCTCAAAACTTCAGAAGAAATGGATACAAGTGTGAGTAGCAACTAAAGAAATGGATGCATGTGAAATGAATAATAGCGTTACACTTGGATGGGTCAGACGTCCATTAATTAAATACAAAAATCAATTATTTGAAATTTTGACTGACTTCTTGGTATGGGTGGCTTCGTCTATAAATATTAACGATTATAGGAATCCATCGTTTTTCGCTTTTGTATTCTACGGAAGGTGAATTATGGTGAAATTTCTTGCAATCTGCTTGTTTTTTTCTTTTTGTAGTAATGGATTATCCTTGGTTGAATGTATCATTCCGCTCTTCTTCGTATTTAAAAAATAAATAAAAGGAAGATGCACGGAATGACTTCAGACCATGTTGCGAAAAACCAAAAACATATATGATATCAACAACGAGGTAACGGAAAATAGAGACCAGCAAAGATTGCGTATAAGAAACAGATTTACTTAAGGAGGTAATTTACACTATTTCTAGCGCAAAACAAAAAACCCGTTGAGTTTCCATTTTCCATTGGAAACTAATGTAAAATTAATCTAGTTGATAATAATTTACCTTAGCATCATGCAATATAGGATGTAGGCTTAATCTTATTAGAGATAGTTTATCTTGATATCTTCCCCATGTTACACTTGATCTCTTGCTCGCAAGGTGTTTCTTCTTCTTCTTTGCATTTTTTTTCATTTATATTGTCACTTGTGTTCTTTATTATCTCTATGTATCTTCCTCTTTGTTATTCCTCTTTCCTTCCTTTTCCCCTATTTCCATCAAACTTTTTATTTCATCCATCCATGCTTCCACGTTAATTTCCCAATGCTTTTATGAAGGGTCAATCTTATTTTTTATGGAAGTACCTAACATATACTAATTTTGATTATTGGTAGATGTGAATGAAAATAAAGGTTCATCCACATTAACCCAGGGTGTTTCCTTTTGATGCATTACTAGTCCTTTTAGTTTTCCCTCAATAATTTCTTGAACCTCATTGTATAAGCATCCTTTTCATTATCCATTCAAATTACTTTAGGGTTCTCCTCTTTTTGTTACGACTATATAGATTCATTCACCTCTAACCTTGACTAAAAGTATAAGGTAGTTCAACATCACAATTTGGTTATGGTTGATAAGACACAACAAAGCAAGATAAAGCAAGATGATAGTAATTAAGAATCGACACATACTTTTGATTTTCTTTTTCTTGCATAACATGTGGGCTTTGACACCTATAAAACAAATACCAATCATTAAGGAAGATCATTGTTAGTATAGTCAAGATATTATCACATTATTCGTTTAACATCATATTCAAGACAATTAGGTTAAGTGCTTCTCTAGGTAATTAGGGAAGTTGGGGGAAGTTGGTTGAGAAAACTATGAGTTCTTTGGGATCATCGTCATGTATTATGTATGTGCGTCATTCTAATATGAAACTAATGATCATTCAAATTCTTCATGGTATCAAAGTAGCTACGAACCTATGGGTGCGGTTTTCGATGTAGGGCACAAATCCTTGGGGACCCTTGACTCAATTGGACGAACTTCGACTAACATGAGGACTAGACCAGACATGCTTCTCGAGGGGGATGGACTATCCCTAACTTAGACTAAACCAGACTCAACACAGACTCTATGAACTAGATTACACAAAAAACCTGATAAACATCAAACGCAAAAATCTATGTCTGACCAACGCATAATCTCTAATAGCCAAACCAACACGGGTGCACAACACCATTTATGTCACCGATTGCAACTGTATGAAACTCCACCTACACACATCCCGAGAACTATTATTGATGAAAGAACTATCATCGACTGACCTATTTCTAATTTCACCTCGAGCATGGATCCTGATGTGCTGATGTCGCATACACTAGTAGCATATGGATCGAGATGGACAAACACCTGATGGGTACGTGGATCAATACTGTTGACTAGACATTGATGTGGCACTATAACCTAGCAGGTTGTTGATGTAGTATTGTAATATTCAAGGTACACACGGAAACTGATGTGCCATACACTCACTAGTTGACATGAATGACAAAAAGGGTCTTCAAAAGTCCTGATTACCCAAATGCAATCAAAGGTTTTCATGGGCAAAAGCATTTTTAGATGCTATAAATGTTTACAATGTGATGAATGTGGAACTAAAAAGTCCCAAGTTTTTATTTTTTACCACCTGTCAGTAGAAGAAGGAAACAAATAGGAAGTGCTACTCCCTTGCTTCCAAGCGAGCAGCTAGCCTAACCATTTGATCGGGGTTGCATAAGACTTTGCAAACAGTAGGTTAGGGGATCAAATTCCTCATGGACCACACATAACCAAAGAAAGCATTATTTGATTGAAAATAAACACATTTTTTGCTACCAAGGAAGCATTTTTTTTGTACAAGCAAGGCAATTTTTTTTATAAGAACAATTTTTTTTACTGCAAAGGACAAATAAACCCATTTTTTATTGCAAAAAAAAAAAGACGCCCATTTTTTGCTGCCAAAGTCAAAGAAGGAGCCTCAAAAGGTATTTAAAAAAAAAAACTTTGTAAATTATTTGTTTTACTACCCAACGAGTCTCAATTTTTTTTGTAAAACAAATATAAATAGTGCATTTTGTTTTGTCAAATAGAAGGACATAATAGAAAAAATTACACATTTTATTTTTTGCAAAATGAAGAGGTGATCTAAAAATTTCCAAAATATTATTTATTTTACAAACAAAAGGGGGCACAAATAGTATTCTTCTTTGTAAAATTATAATAGAAGGGGGGAATTGTGAATATTAGATTTTTGCATTTTCAAAACAACATTTTTGCAAAAATCATTGTCAAAATGTACATTTTTTATTGCATTCAACACCTTTAAATTATCATTGTAAGTGCATTTTCAATGAAATCTGACACCTATATCTAAAATTTATGGGCACTTTTGATTTTATGTTGTACTTTATTTTTTATTTTTTACACTTACATCATAAGTTAAAATTCAAAATCAAATAACACCCCAAATTTTAAATATTTTTGTGCCATTTATTACGCAACAATGTTTGGTATATACGGTACCTCTAGTCCACACTTACAGGTAAAGTTGTCATGTTGGGACTACTATATCTAATGCCTAATATAACTATAACAATGATGTCTAAGATATTGTTCTCTATAAATAATTGAGGAGAAATAAGAAAAGCCAATTATATTTTGATATTCCCTTCATCAAATACCTTAATTCATTTTTATTGTTTGGCTTAATTTCCTCCAACTAATCATCCTTTTTTCAGAAGGGTTTTTAGGTAGGTGCCATCAATTTGAGTGAATTATCTTTCACGTACTCTTTGTAGTATACAAAAAGGGGGACCATTTTGGTGAGATAAGGAACCTTCATAATGGTCATTGCTAAAGCATATCTAACAATATACCTAGTAGCATTTTTTTTGCACTAAGGGGGGATAATTATTTTAATCCATCAATGAATATTTTGTAAAAATATGGGGAAGACTTGTAACGGTGCATTTTTCGACAGAGATAGACACCTTAGTCAAACTTCTTACAAAATTCCATTGTAAAAGATGTATTTTCAGTAGAGACTAACACTTTAAATGGGTAGATCCAAGAAAAAGAATGTCCCAAAACAAACTGATGATGTTTCTACATCTGTTAAATATCATTACTTTCCAAAAGTGTGGGAAGGAAGGAATTTTTTGAGGATGGAAGATATCTTACACTATGTAGTGGTGTAAAATCCATTCTTAGAGATTCTGAATTTTCTGAAGACCTTTAGATAAATGGTGCTCAAATCCCTTAGGCGTTGTAAGGGTAGTATACATGACATTTATTTCACTTGACATGGCCCAACATAAAAATAAAAGGGACATCAGTGAGGAATCAAAGATCATGATTCTAGCAATCGATGTTTGTTGTGACATAAGTGATCTTCAGCCCATGATGGTAAATGCTTGTTGTATCACAAGTGACCTAAAGCCCACTATAGCCAATGCTTGTTGGGATACAAGTGACCTCTTACCTTTAATGGTTATCAGTTGTAGCACAAGTGATATCATTACAAGAGCATATTTTTCTTCCAATACCAATGACTTAACAACTAAACTTCCTTAAAATGAGCTCCATAATCTCACCAATTGAAACAAATGCAATATTGTTACCAACAAAAATATTGATGAAGATGAAGATTTTAGGTATTTTGGAAAACACACCAAAGACATTGGATCCAAACTGATGAACAACATGGGATTCAATGGTAAATGATTAGGTAAACATGGGTAAGGTATTAAGACTCCTATAGTGTAAAATGTCAAGCTAAAGAATGAATGCATTGGCTATTTTGGACAATCAAGTACCAATAAAACCATGTTTGCAAAACCTAAATCTCCTTCAACTCCTATAAAGTATTGTTGTAGTCATTGTGGAAGAATGTGATATATAGTAGCTAGGTTTTGTAAACTACAACCTTGTGATTCATGTGGATGTATAAATCACTCATTTATAAATTGTTATTATAAAGTGAAAATGGCCAACAAGGTTCATATCGATTGTGGGTGGACATATCTCACACAATGGACCAATATGAAAGAAATGTTGTATGGCTTCTAAAAAAAGGTAAAACCTATGGCAAACCTAGAGGTAGATCTAGGGATAGATCGAGTGGCAGTCCCAAAGGTAATGACCCCAAAATAGACCTAAAGATAGATCCAGTGATAATGATCCAAAGGTAGCCCTACACACAAATCTAGATGCAATAATCCAGAGGTATATCCATAGGTAGATTTAGTGGTAGTTCTAGAGGTACTATTCCATCAGTAACCTTAGAGCCAAAGCCAAAGCCATGAGCCAAAACCAAATCCAGAATATAGAGCTAGCACAAAAGCATATTTCATTTTCTCTCCTTCACATTAAGGGGGGAGTTATATATGTTATCCCAAATAATGTAATAAGGGGGGATGTTAGCATAGTCTAGATATTATTACATTATTCACTTAACATCATATTCAAGGTGATTAGGTTAAGCAATTATCTAGGTAGTTAGCAAATTTAAGGGAAGTTGGTTGAGCGAACTATAAGTTCAGTGGGCTCATTCTCATGTATTATATATGTGCATCATTCTAATATGAAACTAATGCTCATTCAAATAATTTAATCATGAATATATTTTTAGAATAAGAGAATATTCTCTTAAGTTCCACTAGGATAGACACTTGAGTTTCCACTCCTCCATGTGTCAGGAGAACTCTCGGTGGTGTCTTCATCAGGTATGATGAGTTGTTGTAATCCAACGACTCTCAATGATCAACTCTGCTATTTATACAGAGTTGATCCTTGGAATAAATCAATCAGTTCTACTCTTCTCTTCATCTCTTGTAATGCTTTGCATATCTATTGTGAAATTCTAACATGGTACCAGAGCAGGATAGATTTTGCTAGCATTCTCTCTTGAAGGTTCTAGGATCTGGTTCATTTACTTTGGATAATTTTTTGGCTATATTCTTGAAATTATTTCAGTAGTCATTTCTCTTTTATCCATAATTTTTTTTCAGCAAAATATTTATTGTTGAATATATTTTATGCAATTTTTTAATATATTTGTTCTAATTCGTCTTTGAGGGATTTCAAAATATTAAAAATCTCTTCCTTTGCTTCAAAATAGGTTTACCCTGTTCTATGGGCTATTTTAGCCCATTTTAAAAGGAGGGTTCTTATTATTTTATTTTTCTCCCTCTCTTCGAATTATTCTTTCAGCACCTTTTTTTTTAAATATTGGAAATCCTTTTACTTATCATAAAAGTAATAGTTCTTTTATTATGTAAAAGTTCCTTTTAAAATATTTGGGTTGCGTAATAAGAAACACCCATTTCATCTTAAAACGTGGTGTCTTTTCTCTATTATCGTGGGAGATTTCGATCTTCGGAGATTCGGGTAATCCTTGCTTGGCGCTCGTGGCTTAATTACGTGGATCATTTTATTCCCGTTAGCTCTCCCAACGCTTGCATTTTGTAGAGATCCTCTCTCCAGCTGTCCCTTGGCGCTCAACACTTCTGGTACCCATGACAGCTTGGACGATTTCTTCTACCTGGCATGTTGGCGCTCGGACGATCCTAATCGAATCTCCAAATATTGATTTCTCTTCTCCGACGCTCTTTCAACCCGGTGCTTATAAACAACTTTCCCTGTTTCTTTTTTCAAAGCAAAATCTGCCTTTCAAGTTCGCTTATTTTACAACTTGAACTATTATAGATTTTGTTTTAAATATATAACAAGTTTTTTTGCAGAATCACCTTTCTCATAACGTGGTATTGCAGGAACGTTCTCTGGTTATTTTTTATAACGTAGTCTTGCAAGAGCATTCTCTGGTTATTTACCGTGGTCTTGCAGGGGCGTTCACTATTTTTTCTCATAACGTGGTATTGCAGGATACGATTTTGCAAATCTCTAGTTATTTTTCCTAACGTGGTCTTGCAGGAGCGTTCTCTGGTTATTTAACGTGGTCTTGCAGGAGCGTTCACTATTTTTTCTCATAACGTGGTATTGCAGGAGCGTTCACTGGTTTTTTCTTCATAACGTGGTCTTGCAGGAGCGTTCACTTGTTTTTCATAACGTGGTCTTGCAAAATCATCCCTTCCTTTTACGTATTTGTAGGATCAAGAAATGAAAGCTCAAGTTCATCTCCGCTCAGTGCCTACATTTCATCTGCCCTCAAGGGTCTCTTCTCGGCATAGAGGGTCTCCGCACCTCCATCCGAACATCGAAGCTTCTCTCCTTCCGATTGCAGATAGTCGAGTTCTCGGAACCTCCATTTCGCATCCGATGACTTCTCTCCTTCCGATCATTGAAAGGTGCTGCCCCTTCTTCCATTTCGAAATTATATTTTTTTCAAGCCTTCGAAAGGAACGTCTATGTAGTTTTTTGAAATTCGTTCTCTTCTCTCGCGGCTTGTGTATAATTTCTTTATTTTCCCTATATTTTATTTTTAATTAGGTTATTTTGCTTTCCTTCATTTCGAAGGACATCATTTGTCTCCGAGCCTTTCGTGAGACAAAATTGTAACCTTTTTTCTAATAATTTTTTTTTTTTGGGGGAGGGGGGTAAGTGCATATTTTTGCACTCTATTGGTCCATCACTTTAAAGGGGGGTGTGCTATCTTTTGTCAATCTTCTTCTATGATTTTACTTTCTTTCAAGTAATTATAAGGTCAAAAAATTTATATTTCATAGTGAAGATCACAAAATTTCATTTGCTTTATTTAAGGGGGGGCCTATCTTTAAAAGTTACTATCCTTTTTTGTCTATCTTAATCAATGCTTAAAGTTATTTTCTTTAAATATACTTTAATATTTCTTAGAGAAGATATTCAAAAATTTAATATTAATCTCATTTTTTGTAAGGCCCATCTTTAAAAAGAAAAAATAGCATATATATATATATATTTGTCTATCTTCATCTTTGCTTTTTATAAACCTTTGTTATTTTCAAAGAAAGAGCATTTCATTAAAGATTTTTTTAGAAGAAGTATATTTTAAATCTAAACCTTTTAAATAAAAATTGTTGATAATTAAATTTGGTTTACAAGTTTAAAAACAATCTATTTTTTCTCAAAATATCTTTTGCCTACGTTCCATGTATCATTACCCTTAAAAACTTATAGTTTCCCTCACGTAAGGGTGATTTTTTGAGGCACTTGGTATAATGGTCTGGAAGATATTTTTCATCATCCATTTCTTTGGATATCTCTCTAACTTATAGTTTCCCTCTCGTAAGGGTGAGTATTGAGATACACCAATTAAATAGATTGATTCCCTGCATTCAAGCCAAAACCCTTCCAATTCTTCTCTCTACTTATAGTTTCCCTCAAGTAAGGGCGGGTATAGTGAGGAATAAAAAGGATTTGGCAATCTCAAGCAAACAATATTAAAAAAATCATTATACTTATAGTTTCCCTCTCGTTAGGGCGGGTATTTTGAGTCCTAAATATTGAAAAGCTTCATATCTTTCTTCCAATTGCATTAATCAATTAATTGAAGTTCTAAGGGGGGATATATTGGTAAAATATAACTTCAATATTTTTCCTATGTTAAAATGATGAATTCAATTGAACCTCTCACCCCTCATAACTTTCACACTTGGAAACCTAAAATTTTAAATCTTATCTCTCAAAAAGGACTTACTCATTTTCTAGAAGAAAAACAACTAGAATTTGATAAAGAATATGAAATCTTTGTTCATAAAGGAAAAATGCACGAAACTATGGGTATTATAAGCTCTAATGTTCATGAAAGTTTGTGGTTTCATATTACAGATTGCAAAACTCCTTATGAAAGTTGGGAGAAACTGAAGACTCTATTTGGGAAAGTAGATCAGATGAGATCAATGCAATTAGAAGCCGAACTCACATCTCTGTCTCCTAAAGATTTTAGTAGTATTGTTGACTTCCTCACTAAGTTCAAAGAAGTCCTCACTCAATACAAAGGCAGTGGGAAGACTAATACTGAAGAGGAATGCATTTATCTAATCCTTTCTAAGCTAAATGGTGTTTTTCAGATATTTTCTACCACCTTTATATCTACCAAATATGCTCTGGGTGCAACCTTTAAAATGCCTTCTTTAGAAGAATTTTGTGATAGATTAACTAGGGAAGAAACTAAGCTTGCTAGATATGAAATCTCTTCTTCTTATTCTTCTTCTTCTAAAGCCTTAGTAGCCTCCACTTCTTCTAAAGAAAAATTTAGGAAAAAGGAAAAGACCCCCATAACCTGTACTCACTACAAAAAGAATGGTCACTCTGCTAACAAATGCTGGAAAATATTACAACAACTAGAGGCAGCTATAAAAGATCAAAATATAGAAAATAAAAAGCAAATAGGAAAAGCCCTTAATGTTCAAGGGAAAAACCTCTAATTTTTGGGTCCTAGATTCTGGAGCTACTCATCACATGACTGCTTCAGATAAGTCTTTTTCTTCTATCTCCTCTAGTTCTACTTGTAGCATAGAAGTAGGTGACTCTTCCTTTATCCCTATCAAAGGAAAAGGGGATATAACCATTGATGGTGGCTCTATTAACAATGTTCTCTATGTTCCAAACATTACCACTAATCTCCTCTCCGTCTACCAAATTTGTACTTCTAGAAAGGGGAAAATTGTTCTCTTCTCCCCAACAGGAGTTGAGATAAGAGATTTTCAAGATCCCAAATCTCTTATAGCCAAAGGGAATATTGATCACAACTCTCATATTTTTCACTTCAAAGGTTTTCAAAATCTAGAAGGAGCCTCCTATTTTGTGGCTCATAGTGATCTTGAAAGTAAAATATGGCATGAAAGGTTTGGTCATCTTAGTTACAACTACCTAAAGGATTTGAGCACCCATGATATGGTTATAGGATTACCCCAAGTCTCTTCTAGTGATGGATTTTGTCCTGGATGTGCTCTTGGAAAGCAACATCAAGATCCTTTCCACCCAAGTAGTTCTCTAAAGGCCTCTTCCCCTCTAGATTTAATCCATAGTGACTTAATGACCTTTCCTGAACCATATTTCAAAGGAGCAAAGTATGCTCTAACCTTTATTGATGATTTCTCTAGAAGATCCTGGGTCTACTTCCTAAAATATAAGAGTGATGTTCTATCCCACTTTAAAGTTTTTAAAGCCTTAGTTGAAAATCAGGCATCTTGCAAAATCAAGAAGATTCGCACTGATAATGGGGGGAATACTACAGTAATGAGTTCTCCACTTTTTTATCCAATCATGGCATCATTCATCAAAATTTTGTCTCCCATAATCCTCAACAAAATGGTATTGCAGAAAGGAAAAACTAGACATTAAAAGAGATGGCTAATTGTATGCTCCATTCAAGAGATCTTCCAAAAGTTTTTTGGGTAGAAGCTATTAACTATGCAAATTATATTCAAAATCACACACCTCATAAAGCTCTTGACCATTTAACTCCTGAAGAAGCATGGACTGGCTTAAAACCAGATGTTTCCTACTTCAATATTTTTGGGTGTACTGCTTGGGCTCACATCCCAAAGAAGAAAAGGAAGGCTCTTGATAAGAAAAGCAAAAAACTCATCTTTGTCGGTTATTGTGAAGAATTGAAAGCATACAGGCTTCTTGATCCCTCAACTCATGAGGTCTTATTTCATAGGAATGTCCAATTTGATGAAACATTCCCTCAAAAAGATCCTCAAAATCCCTCTTCCTCCATTGAGCCTTCTCCTATAGTAGAACCTCAATATTATGAAGAGCCAACTCTTGAAGTTAACTTGGTTATTGATAATCAAGATGAGGAACCTGTAACTCCATCTCAATGTCTTTCAACTCCTTCAACTCCTTCCTCTATGCCAAAATGGGCCCGCACCATTGTTAAAGAAGCTACTCCTTACATCCAAAATCTCCCTTCAACAAGATCATCCAACCCCATAGGCACTGGCCTTGTATGTCAGTCTATTTCCTCTGATCCTCAATCCTTCAAAGAAGCCTCAGGTATTAAAGAATGGGATGATGCCATGGAAAATAAATTTTCTTCCTTGATCAAAAATGAGACTTGGGACTTAGTTCCCTTACCTAAAGGAAGGAAATTAGTTCATTGTAAATGGATCTTCAAAACAAAATATGGGCCTAATGGAGAAATAGACAAACACAAGGCTCGTCTAGTTGCCAAAGGTTTTTCTCAAATTGAAGGCATAGATTATGTAGAAACCTTTGCTCCTGTTGCTAAAATGGATTCTGTAAGATTGGTTCTTGCTCTAGCTGCTTCCCAAAAGTGGCCTGTCTATCAAATGGATGTCAAATGTGCTTTCTTACATGGATATTTAAAGGAAGAAATATTCATGGAACAACCTTCTGGTTTTACTCAAGACTCCTCTCTGGTTTGTAGGCTTAAAAAGTCTCTCTATGGCCTCAAACAAGCCCCTAGAGCTTGGTATGAAAATATGGACTCCTTCCTTATTTTAGCAGGTTTTTCTCATTGTGAGTCTGATAACACAGTTTACATTTGGAGAAATGAAGGAAACATCACCATTCTTGTTCTTTATGTTGATGATCTTCTTCTCACTGGTAGTAACTTGACTCACATTCAGACTATAAAAGACTCTCTCTAAAAAATTTGAAATGGCTGATCTAGGAAAAGCTCATTACTTCCTTGGGATCCAAATAAGTCAAATAGATGAAGGTATATCTTTGTGCCAATAAAATTACACTCTAGATCTTCTACAAAGATTCAAAATGATAGATTGTAAACCTTCTCCTACCCCCTTTCAATCTGGCATTAATCTTAGTACTTCTTGCTCATCCCCTCTTTGTGATGCTACTCTATACCATCAACTTGTAGGAAGTTTGCTATACCTTACTCATACTCGCCCAGATATATCATATGTTGTTGGCCTCATATCCAGATTCTCTCATCAGCCTCACTTCAGTCATTGGCAAGAAGAAAAAAGAATCCTCCGTTACTTGCAGGGCACTACTCATTTTGGGCTCTTCTACAAGGGAAAATCCATGGATATCATTGGCTACACAGATTCAGATTGGGCAGGTTCAGTAGAAGATAGATGTTCCACATCAGGCTATGTCTTTTGCCTTGGTTCCTCACCAATAGCTTGGTTATGCAAGAAACAACAAGCAGTAGCCCTATCTTCTACAGAGGCAGAATACAGGGCAACAGTTTTGGCTAGTCAGGAAGCTCTTTGGCTTCGTCAAATTTTGAGAGAATTTGGTTTCACACATGACCATCCTATAACTCTTTGGTGTGACAATCAGAGCACAATTCATATTGCACGCAATCCAGTTGAACATCAATGAACCAAGCACATTGAGATACACATGCACTTCATAAGACAACATATTCAGAACGGGGACATACACTTGGAATATATTCCAACTGAGGAACAAATTGCAGATATCTTCACCAAGTCATTTCCTTCTCCACGTTACCTTCAGTTGAGAGATAAGCTTGGAGTTATTCAACTGCATTGAATGGATTTATGAGGACAATATTCGCCATACGAAGACAAGCCTCTCTTCTTCTAATAGTTGGTTTTTTCCCATAGGGTTTTTTCACCAACTATTTATTGTATATGAGTACCTAATCAAGCCAAAGTTGTCGGGACTCATCTTTCTTTCTTGTAATAAGAGGACAATCTTCGCCATACGAAGACATGCCTCTAATTGTTGGTTTTTCCCCACAGGGTTTTTTTCACCAACAATATTATGTAAATGAGTACCTAATCAGGCCAAGTTGTCGGGACTCATCTTTCTTTCTTGTATTAAGAGGACAATCTTCGCCATACGAAGACATGCCTCTCATAGTTGGTTTTTTCCCACAGGGTTTTTTTCACCAACTATATTATGTAAATGAGTACCTAATCAGGCCAAGTTGTCGGGACTCATCTTTCTTTCTTGCATAAAGAGGACAATCTTCGCCATACGAAGACATGCCTCTCTTCTTCTCATAGTTGGTTTTTTCCCACAGGGTTTTTTTCACCAACTATCTATTGTATTAGGAGGACAATCTTCGCCATACGAAGACAAGCCTCTAACTTCCTTTTGATTGATGGTTTTTTCCCATTGGGTTTTACCATCTCTTCAAAAAGAAGTCTTTGTACATGAGTACCTCAATAGGCCTTGTTGCCAGGACTCATTTGTATGATTCACCCCTAGTATCACTTAAGGGGGGTGTTAGAATAAGAGAATATTCTCTTAAGTTCCACTAGGATAGACACTTGAGTTTCCACTCCTCCATGTGTCGGGAGAACTCTCAGTGGTGTCTTCATCAGGTATGATGAGTTGTTGTAATCCAACGGCTCTCAATGATCAACTCTGCTATTTATACAGAGTTGATCCTTGGAATAAATCAATCGGTTCTACTCTTCTCTTCATCTCTTGTAATGCTTTGCATATCTATTGTGAAATTCTAACATCTATAACAAGAATAATTATATGTTATCCATATAAATATTATAAAGTAGCATACATCATATAATTCATGATACTCATTCACTATCCATAAATGTAAACAATACATAATTTCATCATTCTTTACTTACTATCTATCTTTTCAAAACAGTATTCACTATTGTTTGTACATTTTTCCAATATCATCTACAAGTTATACTTCATCAATGTGTTCATGGATGCAAGAACTACATCCCCATCCCATTATAATAACTCTCTCCTAATGCATAGCAATATAGCATCATTATCTATGGCTACCCTAATGCATATAAAGATAGCATCATTATCTATGGCTACCCTCACAACTATCTCTTCCATTGTGTCACATACCACCAACATAGAGTACTAAAAGACAAGAAGGTTCACAAGAGATCTTGCTCAAAATTTCATTATCTCACTATAAAATGTTTAGTGGCAAGGGTTCCATTAACTAAATCTACAAAGAGTTTGTATAATCTGATGGAGCTTGACATTAACCTAGAGTTCCAATATATTATGTTTGGTCCCTTAAGCCAACATTTGAGCACTAGTAAGAGCCACTTTTCAAATCACTTCTAAGAGGGTACCTCATATAAAAACCAACTAGTACTCAACTAAATTCAAGCATGAGATATAATTTCCTTTTTATTTATTATCATATGTAATAGTTAAATGAACATAAAAATCATTTAACTTTATTTACATTTATTTTCTTCTCATGCATATCCACCAATATAGTGATAAACTATCCATTCAATCATGAATAACTACTTCTACAAATATGATGTTTATATTTAAATCCAAGCCCTTTATCTATATATTGAATTCATACATGTGTAGCCTAATCCAATCATAGTGTATAATCCATTTACTAGAGTATACATGACAACCATATAATCATAATTAGATATAAATATGGAATCCCATAGATAAGACTTCAAAATCATATCATATGCACAAAAAGACAAACATCAATATAGTCATTTATCCAAATTGACCTATTCTCCATATCTTTTGCATAATACTATATTTATGCAAGTTAAAAATCAGTGGAACATGAACAATCAGCTACGACTCTCACAACTTTCTAACTCAACATCAAATCACAAACATGTAGGCTAGCAAGCAATAGGACTAGAAATGTCAACCTTACATTCAATATCCTACTAGCTTCAAAGCAAGATTTATAATGAAAAAGGCAACATAATACCATTAATTCTAAACAAAAAATACATATTACTAGGGATAGCACATGGCTTTCAACACTTATTTGTTTCAAGATAAATATATTGATAAAATCGACACAAATAGTTATCACAAAATTATGGTCAAGGAGAGGAACTTAAAGTGTTATCTATCAGATTTATCCATTTTATTTCTTATTAGAAATGTAATATTAATATAGTTGATAATAATATACCTTAGAATCATGCAATATAGAATGTAGGATTAATATTATTAGAGATAGTTTATCTTGATATATTCTCCATGTTACACTTGATATCTTGCTCACAAGGTCTTTCTTCTTCCTCATTGTTTGTAATTTTCATCCATATTACCACTTTAGGTGTTCTTTATTATCTCTATGTATCTTCCCCTTTGTTATTCCTCTTCCATTCCTTTTACCCTATCCCTATCAAAGTTTTTGTGTCATCCATCCATTGCTTGCACATTATTTTACCAATGCTTTTATGAAGGGTCAATCTTCCATTTTTATGAAAGTACCTAGAAGATGCTAATTTTTATTGTTGGTAGATGCAAAGAAAAATAAAGGTTCATCCACAATAACCCAAGAGTGTTTCCTTTTGATCCATTACTAGTCATTTTAGTTTTCCCTCAACAATTTCTTGAACCCATTATGTAAGCATCCCTTTAATTATCCATTCAAATTACTTTAGGGTTATCCTCTTATTAGTATGACTATATATATTCATTCACCCTAACAATGACCAAACGTATAAGGTATTTCAACATCACAATTTGGTTATGGTTGATAAGACACAACAAAACAAGATAAAACAAGATGATAGTAATTAAGAAACCACACATACTTTTGAGTTTTTTTTCTTGCATAACATGTGGTATTTGACACCTATAAAATAAATGTAAATAATTAAGGAAGATCATGAATATATAACAAGAATAATTACACGCTATCTAGAGACACGAGATTTCGGAAGTTGAAAAGAAACACTAAAGCTATGCAATGCAAAACGAAATGTAACGCTTTAATCCTAGAAATTTGAAATGCATGAAATAGGGAAAAGAGACGAATTGAGACGAAATGAAAGAAGTATAGAAAGCACAACCCTTTTTATTTATACTCTCTCAATATCGGTTACAAAGACGTCTCCCGCCTTTTCAGGGGCTAGGAGCGTTAACATGTTTCGGTTACAATAGTGACTAGTGATCCTCCTTCCGCGTGCCCACATGCAAAATGGGCGGGCCAAAGTGTTGCCACCACTGGTGTGAATGAATCTTTGATCCTTGCTGCTCCTCCTGCATTCAAAGAAACAACAAAATCGTTAGTAGCACCTCTTGCAAATATGACAAAGCATTTGTTCTCTAAAAACAATGAAGCGGATGCATGAAAATGAATAAAAGGATAACTAAAACTTATCAAAATGACATGAAAACTTTGCAAAGACATAGAAACATCACCAAGAAGGCATTGCAAATGAAACAATCAGGAAATTCCTCACCGATTTGAATTCGCTCCTGGGCGGGACGGATTCGACTGTAATTCGTTCCGGGGTAGGACGAATTCACCTGCGACAAAGCGTCGAAGTGATACTGCCCCAAATGTCGCATCTAGGGAGCTCCAAAAGACCTGCAAACTTGGGGTTAGCTAATTGGAGGCATTTTGGGAAGACCCAGATGGTCAGATTTCCCCAATTTGGCCTCCATCAATGGGAATTTGATGCTGCTACCTGCAAGTTAGTGAGGACAACAAAAGCGATAAAACATGATAAGATTTGATCAAAGCATTATGAAATCGGAATTACAAGCTATTTAAGTAGCATAAGATGGAATGCAAAATAAACAAATGACAAAAAGAACAATCTGCCATGAATTCCCAATCGTTCTTAAAAAAGAATATTAGGCTCGCAGTAGTGCGGGGCGCCCGGGCGGGCCGCCCACCGTTGGAACCTGATTTCGGCACCAATCCACTTGGGATGGGCCCAAAATCTCTTGTAATGTGTTGTCGGCGAATTGGTAGATCGATGTGGTCAAGTGTCGGGTTTTGGATCCGGATTCACACTTCCAATAACCACCCAATGACCTCCCTTGCGAAAGAGATCAAGGATGTGGAAGAGGTGAATCAAAGGTAAAGCGTGGTATCAATTTGGCAGCACTTCGTTGCTTAAAAATGCTTCCAACCTATCCTCTTTTGGGTGAGAAAGCTCACCATTTTATAGACCCAAGGGGTCTCTTTGGATGGGCATGCATGGGCGCCATGTGGCAGTCATGCCTTCCCAAGAGGGAGGAGACTCCTCCCTGACTTGGGCTTCCATGACTGCCCTTGTGACAGTCCTCTAACGTTCAATTTGCTCACCTACACGCGCATGCAAGGCAGGGAGCATTAATTGACTGTCCTTGGCTGCCATTTGGCACAATTTCTCTTTTTGCCCGTTGAACCTGGAATTCGCCCTACCCAGGAGCGAATTCAGAATTCATCCCTGGGTGGGGCGAATCCCATTTTGAATTCGTCCCAGGGTGGGACGGATTTGGAGCAAAGTGTCTGAAGGTGCCAAATTGCTTTTTGACCTTCCAAAATTGTTGTAAAAGTGGTTAGGACCACTGTTTAACCTCTGAGGGCTGCCCTGGGGGCTATGTGTGTCAAAGCGATCAGTGTTTGCGAGTCACATAATCGGATTGGTGCTGTTTTGGTGTCTACAGATGCCCCTTTTTGGAAAGCGCTGCGGGTGACGTAGTGCTTGAGCAAAAATAGATAACCAAAGCACTAATGATTAGGATTTCTTGGTAACCTAACCAAATTTTGATGCCCCAAGCATGGAAAGGGCATGCATTCTTGAATCCTTGCTTCTGACGAGCGAAGGCACTCAATTCAAGTGTTAACCTTTTTCGGTGAGGTGTTACTTGACCTTGGACATTGATCAGTCATGAATAGGCAAAGGGCGCAACCTTTTGTCTGTGAGAACCTTGAGTTCATGATTCACGAAATGCCAAGTGATTTGATCAGATTGTGATTATTGCTTGTTTACTACCCCAAGCAGGAGCGTAATTGTCTTTGTCAATGATTCTTTGAATGCATGTCATTTTCCTTAATTGGGTGTGTGTTTGTTGATTGGTGACTAAGTGTGACTACCCCCTCAAGCGACGAATCGATGAGGGAATGACCTTCATGAGAAAAGTGACGAGTCGCTTGACCCAAGATGACTTGTGCAAGGGTGCCCTTAGATGGTTTAGCGTTAAGTGTGTGCAGTTTTCTGACATTTAGACCTATTTTTGGTGGGTGGTAACCCTTTTTGCGACGCTTTTTGGAGCTAAAATTGGCAAAAATCCATCCTCCCGTGGAGCGGTCCGGCTATGGTAGCCTTCTTAGGGAGTAGGATAGTGACAATTTGTGACCCCAATGTCTGTTTTGCATGCTCGGGATGTCAAGTGCAACAGCACTCTCATCGGGCAAGTTTATTAGTTGTTTTAGTGCATTTTTGTTCAATTTTTGCTATTTTTTGA
The DNA here is from genome assembly GCA_028583015.1 of Wollemia nobilis. NCBI lineage: Eukaryota > Viridiplantae > Streptophyta > Pinopsida > Araucariales > Araucariaceae > Wollemia > Wollemia nobilis. The sequence continues at coordinate 2,167,966 of JAQPPZ010017034.1, read as the reverse complement.
AATTTTTGCCCTGAATTCGTCCTAGGGTGGGACGAATACCAGCTTAGAATTCGTCCCAGGGTGGGACGAGTGCTAACCAGAGTGCTCGTCCTAGGGGGGACGAATATAAGCTCAAAAGGCCTATTTAAAGGCCAAAACTAGGGTTTGGGCTCATTTGCATCTGAATTTTCTTGCGATTTGGAGCTCTGGGGAGGAGGAGGTTAATTCTGCGAAGCGAAGCGCTGTCGAATTTCTCTTGACATCATGAGTGCACAAACCGGATCGAGCGGCGGAGCCGAAGCGAGACCAATAAGTGCTCCCTAGTGTTATTACTTTTGTTTAAAAGCTGCAAGTGTTTTGTTTAATTTTCTTTGTGATGATGTTTTTCAAAATTTAAAATTGAAACCCTGAAACTGAGCTGAACACAACCAAGACTTAGTGTACAACTAAATGACAAATGTAGTGAAAACCTAGGTAAAGAATTGTTATTTTTCTTATAACTAAAACCCTAGGATAAACGGAACGTAAAACCCTAGTTCTTAGGTTGAGTTGGTCAGTTTTAAAACGTAGGTTAAAACCCTAGGTTTAAAACTGTTATTTTAATTTTATTTTGTTCGTGCAGACTTTTTAAACTTAGAAATATAGAGATCCTATGACAAATCGACAAATTATTGTGTTTTTGTTAATTAATCAATTAGAGTTTAAAAACCCTAGGACTGACAAATTAATTTTTGAATTTTGTTTTGTTTTTAGAATTTATCAGTTAGGATTAGAAACCCTAGACTGAAAAATTAATTTTTGTTTTTGAATTTTTGTTTTGTTTTTAAATTTATCAGTTAGGATTAGAAACCCTAGGACTGACAAATTAATTTTTGAATTTTGAATTTTTGTTTTGTTTTTAAATTTATCAGTTAGGATTAGAAACCCTAGGATTGACAAATTAATTTTTGTTTTTGAATTTTTGTTTTGTTTTTAAATTTATCAGTTAGGATTAGAAACCCTAGGACTGAAAAAATTAATTTTTGAATTTTGAATTTTTGTTTTGTTTTTAAATTTATTAGTTAGGATTAGAAACCCTAGGACTGACAAATTAATTTTGTTTTGAATTTTTATGTTTGTTTTTGGTTGTACATTGGTAGGCAATGTTGTATATTCATGTTATTGTTGTACAGTTTTTTTTCATGATTTTAATGTTTTTGAATTGTTTTCTTTTGCAGGTTGTTAAGAGCCGGTACCGTGTACCCACTACTTTTACTGAAGCACGAGGGGCGCTAACTGTGGCTGACTGGGAGTGGCTTGATGCCCTTGGGCTCAAGCAGGTGGCTCGACTGGAGCCTGTGGTCATGGATCGGGCTTATTTGATGGCCCTGATCAATCTGTGGGATCCCCGGACCAACACCTTCCATCTCCCAATAGGGGAGATGACCGTGACCTTGGAGGATATCTATCGGCTTCTACGGATTTCGATAGATGGACTGCCGATCAGGACGTCATCGCGTGATCAGCGGACAGCTGTACTGATGCGATGCTTCGGGCATGGGGAGGAGCTAGGTGTGGAGGATCCAGTGGAGAGGGCAGAGGGCGACTGCCAGATTGGCAAGATTTTGGTCCGATGGTGGCTAGAGAGGGGGGTGTTGGGAGTGAGGCACGCATTCCTTATGGGCCTCATTTCCAACATGTTGCTACTGACTCGTCAGGTACGAGGTTCCCATGGAACCTACTAGATTTGGTTTGGCGGTTGGTAGAGTGCCCGACAGAGGCACCGCTAATCATGAGATGGGGACAGACGTTGTTGGCATAGCTCTATGGTGAGTTGTACGAGGTCCACTATCGAAAGTGAAAGGGGATTAGCTGTAGCTATCTATTGCAGAGTTGGGCTTGGCAGCACATAGCGGTGGAGAGGCCAGCCGGGTTACCGTGGATGACTCGAGCGGAGATGGAGGATAGGGAGATAGGCTATGCGGTTCTATGGCGGCGGTCTGGGGAGCAGGGACAGAGTCGACGGTGGGCAGGTGTCGTAGGGCACTATGTCGATGCCTTCTCTCGGCTTACTCTAGGGGAGGTGCTCTGGCGCCCCTATCGAGACTGTCCAGCCTGGCCGGAGGCTAGAGAGTGGCTCCGATGGGTACGCAGAGAGCGATGGCTGATTGGGTGGCATGGGACCGAGCATGAGTTCTTCTCCTACAGTCGGGTGACACGATAGTTTGGGGTGCGCCAGGGGTTTCCTGGTGAGCCCGTGGTCTATCGGCACTAGGGGGATGAGAGAACTCTGGACCGACCGGTCATCGTGCCACTGGGCGAGGATTCAGACGTGGTGATCGATGTCTCGGACGTGGATGACGTCGGGACTACCGTAGAGTACGACCAGTGGTGGGTACTACGGTGATGGTGGGGAGAGGGGCCACTGGGAGGCATGGAGGTGGCAGCAAGGGTGGGGAGGGTGTCGAGGCACCAGGGGATGATTGGGGAGCTCCTTGGGAGGATGCAGACATGGTGGAGGTGGAGGATGAGGATGTGGATTTGGGGGTTCTGGATCAGTCGGAGATGCAGGACATCCCGGAGTAGTGGGAGCCAGAGCAGGCTACTGTCCCGGATTTGCCTATGCCTCAGGCAGGTTCGGAGGAGGTGGAGGCGAGGCTCAATGCTGAGATAGCATGATTGGAGGACCTACTATGGGTGCGAGATGGGGAGCTGGGAGAGGCTTTGTAGGAGAGAGATCTCTTGCGGACTCAGTTGGCAGAGCGGGAGAGCGCATGGGTGGCGTCTCATCGATAGGAGGGGGATACTGATGCTGCATGGGAGAGGGATCTCCTACGGACGTAGTGGCAGAGAGGGATAGGGTTTTGGCAGCGCGATGATGCAGTAGCTTACTACCATCGGTGGGAGGCAGAGTGGGATCGACGGGAATCAGATTGGCGGCGGCATCGGCTGGAGATGGAGGGAGAGATTATCCACCTCGGTGGGCGGCTACCTGAGCCATCAGGAGGTGGATCGTCACGTCGGACGAGGGGCAGTGATACTGAGCAGTCAGCATCATCTCATCATAGGCGACTGGATGAGGGAGGGGTAGCAGGCATGATGCGGGGGCTAGCAGTAGCCACCCGAGGGGTCCCATAGGACCCACACCATGGGGGGTAGTTCTCGTCGCACCGATCCTGCGTGATCATGGTGGCCGACGCCCTAGGCTTGGGGGTTTTGAGCTTTTGGATTTGTGCGAGGTCAGATGACCGGTTATTGTAGCCTGCGGGCATTTTTGATGATATATATACAGATGACTTTATTTTGTTTATGCGAGTGATGATTTGATTTTATGCATGATGAGTGATGAGTATGGATGTATGCATGTTAATTTATTTTGATGGATGCATATGTTATGATGAATGCAAATGTTTTTGATGTATATGTGATATGCAAAATGTAATGGATGAAATGAATTTGTGTTGTTTGGTTAGGGCACCATAGACTGTTTAGGACTTTGTGATTTTGTTTTTAGGCGATTGCTGTGGTAAATGACTTTGCATGTATACATGTGGTTTTTTGTATTTTTTGATGGTAATGTGAGGATGAAAAGTAGCGCAGTTGGTTTAGAAATGTAGCTAAGGTTTTCTGAGACTCAGACGGTTTTAACTCACTAGCCACGATTGTACTTTATCTTACAAGACTTTTGAACAAGGTATGAATCGGACTTGTCTTTGACCAAGCTATTTCACATCCCTGTGTGTGCAATTGAGTTCATTTATGTGGTATTTGTTAGGATACCGCCAGTGCTAGATAGGCTATCAACCAAACTTTTACTGAGGATCACCTAATTAGCTCCACTAACTCCTTTGTTGTATTTAGTCAGATTAATCTACGGTGCTATCTAGGATACCATAAGCTAGCTCATCCACATGCAAACATTGATCTGTACATGAGTTAATGTGACAGATATATCGTCATGCGGGAGGTTTACCGCCAGTGACCGATAGGCTATCCACCAAACCGGTACTGAGGTTTGCCTCATGACCTGTCGGAATGCTGAGAGTTCCAGGGATTCAAGTTCGACTCCCTTCTTTTCTTCAATTGTATTGGGATACTTGCTCGTTTGTAGTGATAAAAATCACTGTTTATTTTTATATATTTTTCTTTTGAGCAAGGGATTTGGATTTCGAGTGATAAGAATCACTATTGTATGTGCCTTTTGATGTATGCACTCTGGTGGTGATGTCAAATTTTTTGGAGTTTTGACTTTTTGCAAAATTTTGATGTTTGCAACTTTTTGAGAACTTGGGATTCTTGGGGAATTGGGTAGGGAAGATGCTTGTCCTTTTGCCAACTCTCAGCATTCTTGGGGTCATTCGCATAGGGGGATGAGCAAGATAACCATTTCGCTTATGGTGACCTGGATTACTGTGCAGGTTTCATCTTTCGTTCACACAACTTGGGAATTTTTATGTGTTTTAATTTGTGTTGGGATGCTACGTAACAAGGTGTGATCCAAGTAGAACTCTACCTTCGTAAAATCTGTCTGACTTGGTACAGTACGTGGCTAGAAAGCAAAATGATGACTGAAAGATGAAAACTCTTGATACATTAGAAGACCACTGACTCTAGTGTGGTAAAAAGTAGTGAATGGCATTTTTTTTTTTTTGGACTGCTTATAAAATGGAAAAATGTGGAACAAGATGGACTAGCAGAGTAATTACAGTCTATGGTGCCTTTGACCTGTACGACCACAAATATGCAATGTATGGGTGTGATGCTTAATGCAACTACATATTTTTGTATTTTTGATGGATTGATTTTTGTGAATATGAAGATGAGATGCGAGAAGAGCTTTTTATTGATGAATTTGAGCATGCCTGGAAATGAGATGCAAATTTTTGTTGTTTTTGATGATTTTATTTTTTTGAATTTTCTTATTTTTGACCAAGCGATTGTGGGAATCCTTGGAGCATTTTGGGATTGACCAAGCGATTATAGGAATCCTTGGAGCATTTTGGGATTGACCAAGCGATTATAGGAATCCTTGGAGCATTTTGGGATTGACCAAGCGATTATAGGAATCCTTGGAGCATTTTGGGATTGACCAAGCGATTGTAGGAATCCTTGGAGCATTTTGGGATTGACCAAGCGATTATAGGAATCCTTGGAGCATTTTGGGATATGGCTCTCTTAGATATGGAATGGTCACAAATGACTGATGTTCAAGGGTTCTGTTTCCTTGATTCCATCAAGAGAGGCTAGCCGGTATGTCTCGGGTCCTATTTTGCTATCAATTACATATGGACCTAACCAATTTGCCGTGAACTTGTCCCTTAGGTGGGATGACAAACTAGAGTTCTGTTGGTTTTCCTTCAAGACCAAATCACCAACCCGAAAGTCCCTCAGGTGAACTTTCATGTTGTAAGCTTTCTTAAGTCGCTCTTGATAGATACGTAAATGCTCGAGAGCATTAACGCGTCGTTCGTCAAGCAACGTAAGCTGGTCTAACCGGGCCTACCATGCAGCGTCATCATCGATGAACTCTTGCATTGATATGCGTAGGGAAGGAATTTCCAACTCGAGAGGCATGACTGCCTCGGAGCCATACACGAGCAAAAATGGAGTTGCCCCAGTGGGCGTCCGAATGCTAGTGCGATAAGCCCACAGGGCAAGTGGGATTTGGATGTGCCAATCCTTATGACTATCTGCGACCGTCTTTTTAAGGATGGCAACTAGCATTTTGTTTGACGCCTCTGCTTGCCCATTTGCCTACGGATAATAGGGTGTCAAAAAATTATGCTAAATTTTGTACTTTGTGGTCAAAGCATGCACGTCTTTGTTCTTGAATGGCATCCCATTATCCGAGACTATTTTGGATGGAATACCAAAATGACATATGATGTTATGCAAAATGAACTCCACAATGCGGGGTCCTATCGTAGAGGTAAGCGAAACTGCTTCCACCCATTTGGTGAAATACTCTATGGCCGTTATGATAAACGTGTGATGGCCTAACGATGCAGGGGAGATCTTTCCAATTAGATCGAAGCCCCACTACAAAAATGGCCAAGCGAACTGGACTATCTGCAAGGCCTAGGAAGGTACGTGCATCAAATTGGCATGATGTTGACACTTCACGCACTTCTTGACATATGCACAACAATCTCGCTCTAAAGATGGCCAATAATAGCCCATGCAAAGAATGCGCTTTGCGATGGCCATACCACTGAAGTGGCCACCACATGTACCATCGTGCGCTTGGGCGACTGCCCAAGTGGACTCTTGCTGGTCCAAGCAACGAAGGAGGATTCCTTCATAGCTACGATGGTACAAAATGTCTCCTATCAAGACATACTTAGCCGCTTTCTGCTTGAATGCTCATTTTGCGGCATGCGTCAATCCAAGCGGGAGATTACCTAACTTGAGGTAGTCTCTAATGGGTAAATACCAGTCCTGCTGATCGGAAGCCTCGATGGTATGAACAGCCAATCCCTCTTGAAGTTCATCCCTAGCAAACGTTGAGCGGGAGAGAACTTGTAAGAATAGCGTTGTGTTGCTATTAATGGGAGTAGGGGAGAACAAGGACCCCCAGTTGGCATGTTTCAGACGATCGTGGATTCGAGAGAACTTATCCGAGGATGGTTCAATCTGGATCATGTGGATTCCTGGCATCAAGTCGAGCTTGCACGCTCCATCATGGATTGCGATAGGGTTTTGACTTGAATGGTTGTCATATCACCAGAAAGGTCTTGCGGGATTAGTGACCCCAAGGAGGCCATTGTGTCCGCAAAATGATTCGATGATCGAGGGAGTGCCTCGATGTCGTACCACTCAAGTTTTGCCAGGAATTTGTCCACAAGGGCTTTATAAGCCTGTAGAACTGGGCATTTGCATTGGAATACCCCTTTGACTTGATTGACAATTAACAACGAATCACCAAAGATGTTCAGTCATTTGATGTTCATGGTGATTGTTGTCTGAAGACCTATGAGCAAGGCTTCATACTCTGCATTATTGTTGGTGCATGGGAAATTTAATTTAAATGACAGGGGCATTGGAGCGCCCTACGGTGTGAAGAATACTATTCCCATGCCACCACCTTGCTCACATTTAGAACCATCAAAAAATAGGGTTATGTCGACCTGTGACTCGGGCTCATCAGAATCTAGCGATTCCGAGACATGGAAGACCCCATCATCGGGTAGTTCTATGACTAGAGGCTGATCGTCTTCGAGAGGAGCCTCTGCTAGTTGATCGGCTATGACCTGTCCTTTGATGGATTTCTGTCCAATAAACTCTATGTCAAATTCCGTCAACAACATGATCCATTTCGCCGTGCGACTACTATGATAAGTACGACTCATCATGTATCGCAATGGATTCTCCTTAGACACAACATACGTAGTGTTGCTCAGCATGTAGTGGCATAGCTTTTTGGTAGCAAACACCACTTCCAAGCAGAGTTTCTCGACGTATGCATAGTTAAGTTCATAACTCGACCGGGTGCGGCTAAGATAGTAAGTAGCCTATTCTTTGTGAAGTTCATTCTTCTGGGCTAGCATGGCGCCCAGTGCCACCTCAGTAGCTGAGATGTATAAGTAGAATGACACTCCTGGTCTAGGTGGTGCCAATACTGGCGGCGAAGCCAAGTATCATTTGATGTCATCAAAGGCTGACTGGCACTCGTCATCCCAGTGAAATGCTACCCCCTTGTGCAATAATTTGTTCATGGGTCGGCACTTGTCAGATAGCTATGCTATGAAGCGCTTAATTGATGTGACCTTTCCCTGTAGACTTCTGAGCTGCTTAATGGTAGTTGGGGGAACCATTTCAAGGATTGCCTTGACTTTGTTTGGGTCCACCTCGATGCCTCGCTTTGAGACTATGAAACCCAAGAGTTTTCCAGATGTGACGCCAAATACGCACTTCTTGGGATTCGATCGACTTTATGCTCCATGAGGCGATCGAGGATCTTGCTTAAGTCATCGAGATGATCTGGGCGCAAAAGAGACTTGGCCAACAAATCATCCATGTAATCTTCCAAAGTTTTATGCATGTAATCATGGAAGATGTACGTCATGGCACGTTGGTAGGTGGCGCCAGCATTTTTAAGGCCAAAGGGCATGACCTTATAACAAAATGTCCCCCAAGGCATTGTGAACGCCATTTTTAGTTGGTCCTCGGGATTGATATGAATCTGATTGTATCCCGAGAAACCATCCATGAGGGATAGCATTTCGTGACCTGCTGTAGCGTCTACCAACGCGTCGATGCTTGGCAAGGGGAAATCATCCTTAGGACTCGCTTTGTTTAGATCTCAAAAATTAGTGCATATGTGAATCCTCCCATCGAGCTTTTTGATGGGCACCATGTTGGACAGCCATGGCGGATAATCCATGCAGATGACAAACTGTGCATCCAACAGCTTTTGCAATTCATCTTTGACCATCAAGGCCACTTGTTGGGTGCATCTTACGTAGTTTTTGCTTAACTGGCTTGATTGTCGGATCAAGCGTTAGATTATGCATGACTAGCTATGGATCTAGCCCCGGCATGTCTCTGTATGACCATGCAAAAACCTCCTTCTTCTCTTTGAGAAGGGCAATGTAGTCGGCTTGCTCTTCGGGGATAAGCTTACCCCTAGCTTGATAATCTATGGATTCATTGGATCCAAGCCGATGTCTACGTCAGTCGTCTCCTCGATCGACATGTGGGATCCATCCTCCAACTGATGTGGAGTTGGGATCAAATGGATATCATTAGTCGAGTTTAAATCTGTGTTGGGAACCTCGGGTTCCTCTTTGGCATGAAAGATATCTTGAGTTGTCCCTGGGGTAAAATGAGGCATTTTATCGAAATGCCAGTACTCTGATGGGGATGGAGGTGAATTGATGTGATCCCAGTCAATGGCATCTATGTCTAGATGCAAGGACCATGCTGGATCGACCGGATTGCGGATGGGTGCGGTCAAGTCAATGGAGATCATGTGGATGAAATGATTTTGGTCTCCATTACCATGGGTGTGATGACTCAAACATTCTGGATGTTCTCTATGTTCTGGATCTGGTTCTATAGGTACTGGCATGAATGGATCGGCCCTATGTGCTAATAGGAGGACAGGGTCTACCCTCGACACTGATATCACCCTAGGGTCTCGGAGTGGAAGGTGCTCTTCGTGTACCTGGAGTAGCGGATCCAACACTTGATCCCACCCTGTTGGGTCTACGTACCACTCGTGCCCTGGCACTATGCCCATCTATGCAAATATGTCATTAATCTCCAAGGGGTATCATTGTTGCATTTGTCGCATGTGGTTGAGATAGGCCATCTCAGTTTCATCTTTCGAATCATTCGGAGATCCAAAAACCTTCATTGGCTCCGACAATTGCTTGCGACATATGAGGCTCATCTTGTTCAAGCAAATTAATCTGGCCCCATTGTTGTTGTTCCACGCTCCGTGGGGGACCTGATTCTCTTGACATGGCATTGGCTCGATTGGAGCCTCTAGAGGGAACAGAGTCAAAAATATCTCTTGATAGTTATTCATGGGAATCTCTCATGAGTGATCACTATCGGATTCGAAGGGATCATATGACACTGGTTCATATTCTGATTCATCCTCTGAAGATCCTTCTGGACACTGCTTATACCTTCCTTGAAAGTGAGTTCCTAAAATTTCGCCTCTCTCTAGCAAAGGAGAAGGGTTATTGATGTTAACAAGGGTGGTTGTTGACCATGGGAGGTAATCTCCCAATGTATATGTTGTGTTTGGGTTGGCATAAGGATCTGATGCCAATCCACCCTTGTTGCCTATTCCTAGGCCTTGCATGTTTTCCACCAAGATGTCCAAGGGCGGGGGGTGGTTGAACCCTACTCCTGACTTGTCATAAGGCATTTGGTATCTTGGGCTGGCAAAGGACACGCACTCCTTGCTCATACCTGCCTAGCCCGTATCCATGCCAATTGCATTGGCCAAGATATCTCAGAGCGAAGTCCGGGTTAGACAGATAGTTGACATCTTCTGCAAAAGGCTCTTCGTCCTCATCCTTTTGCATGCATGGCTCAACACCATGGTCAAGGCCCCCATACACAAAATTGGTCTAGTTCGGTGGGTAGCCTAAAGGAACAATTGTCCCGATGGGGAGGCGAGGTCTCCCCATGTCTTGCATTGACTCTAGCATGGTCGTTGCTATGACATTCCACACTAGATACTCCCCCAGGCCCGTACTGGCCATTTCAATAGTAATTGTTGGTGATTGAGAGGGAGGGAACGGAAGCTCTTCTTGAGTCCATTCCATGTTGGGTGGACTAGGAGCCTCAACTTCCATTGTGCTAGGCATCTCTTCGGTTGAGATGGTTGATATTGTTGGCAGCGCCTCTTCCAGGGGTTGAGCCTCTTCCAGGATTTGCTTCCCTTTGTCCTTCTATTTAGCCATGATAGGTGGCATTGGTGGTGAAGGAGCTGATGATGAAGATGCACCTAGCTGGGGTTTTGATGGATTAGTCACCAGTGGTGCTTGCGGCATCGGACCCTGTCTAGATGGATTTAACTAAAAATCCAAGTGCGTCGATGGGAGGGTCGATTGCGGCATCAACTGCACCGCATTGCAATATTTGAAGGGTTCTAAGTCCATCGGGACTACATGTACTTCCCCTTCAAATGCATACTTCAAACATTGGTGAGCTATCGAAGGGACACACTTCATGTCCCTGATCCATGGCCGCCCTAGCAATATGTTGTATGCCATCTCGCCTTCCAAAATATGGCACAATGTAGGTATCATCTTTTGTCCTACCTGAATGGGTAGAACAATTGTGCCAACTATCAAGCATATCGCATCATTGAATGCTCACAGTGTGTAAGTGGAAGCCATGATGTGAGAGGCTGGCAACTTTAGATGTTTCAATGCTGCTGTAGTAATGATGTTACTTGGATGAGCCAGTGTCTATCAACACCCTCTTATACGGGATCTCGTTGACCCACGTGATAACGTGCGAGGGTGGATCTGCCATGTCATCAGACACTGATTTAACTTCATCTTCTCGAAAGGTAATGACTGGCTCCGTGCATCGTTTTACATGTCCCATGAAGTTATTGAAGGAATTCGCTTCATGGGGCTGCAACTCGATGGCTTTCAAAATCTCCATGAGAGCCTCCCGATGGGGTGCTGATTGTTGTATAAGCTCATATATGGAGAGCCTAGCCGACGTGGTCCACAAACTCTATGTGAGTTTGGTCCGTATCATGGCCGTGGGTCTAGGCGGAGGTAGCTGCACAGGGTGTTGTTGAGGTTGTGACGTCGATGGAACCTCTCTTGTGGCTGCCTCGAGGGCAACTCCTAGGTATTTCTTGTTCCTAGTCACTATGCTTATCATTCCCACATACCCTTGCATGGGGCAATTCTGTTGCACCTCATTGACCTGAAGGGGTTTTTCCCGTGCCTCATGGGCAGGCAAGGGGTCCTTGAAAACCCCCATCTGCTGGTTGTTTGGCGCTATGGGGTTGTCCACTGCCAATGTCTTATTGTCAATCAGGTCTTGTATCAATCCTTTGAACTTCCAACATGCGTTCAGGTCATGTCCCCTTCGCCTGTGGAACCTACAATACAAGTCCTCTCTGTATCCCTTAGGCTTGGGAGCGTTAGGATCTATGGTTTGAATCTCTGGAAGGGTGATCAAGTTCACCGTTGACAAGCGGTCAAATAGGGAGTCCCTAGACTCCGTATAAGGGGTGTACTATCGCTTAGGGTGACGCTACTGATTTTGCTCCTGTTTTTTATTTTCTCTTTCATAATTGTTAGGAGGCACTGCCTGATAATTAGCCTTTTGAGGTTGTATTTCTTGTGCAGGCTTAGGGACATTTATAGCAACTTGATTAACCACAGTGGGTTTTTGTTGCGTAGTCCCTATCTTTGTGTTCTTGTTCCACTCTTTCTTCTTAGGTTTGGCAATTTTGCCATCCTGTATTTTGATCTCTTCGATAATTCTGGCTTGCGCCGAGCTTCTTCTAAGGTGGCATATTGCTGCGTATTGCAATAGCACAGAGATCGATCTCAAACAACTTCGTGAGAACATTTGTGTAAGGTCGGACATAGGGGGAAGGTAGGGTAGCTTGGAAAGTAGAGTCCTCCATCGATTCTCGTAGGCCGCCATGGTCTCCTCCTCATATTTCCTGAGGCTGGCCAGGTCACTCAGTGATGCCTTCTTCTTGGTGTTGAAGGCGAAGCGTTCAAGGAACGCATCCACTAATTGATCCAAGTTATTGATGTTGTGCTTCGACAACTGGGTGAACCAATCCGAGGCAGGGCCCACGAATGTGGTTATAAATGTCCTTAGCAACAACGCATCATTATCCTGAATGCCAAAGCATTGGCTCGGGAATCTTGTCACATGCTCTTGGGCATCCTCTTCACCCTTAAAGACTACCAACCGAGGCAGCTTGAAGTGTTCGGGGTAAGGAGGTGCAGGCACTAATGGATGCACAGGGTGACTACGGAGTTGGCGTAACGTGGGCTTTTGGGGCCCAGAAGCTTTGGTTTCCACGGACTCCAAATGCTCTAACAACGCTTTGTATGCATCGAAAGATTTAATCTCTTCCTCTTTAGTTTGCTCCCGTTGTGGGTTGTGGGAGACTTGAGGCCTATGGGGGGGTGGCCGGATAGCAACCCCTCCGCCTTGGTAGGGCGTTTCGGCCCACTCTACTTCTTGTTCATACTCCTCGTAAACTTCCTGAGGAGTCTCTGGGCGAGACCTATGACCCTGAGTGGGTCCCCGTAGAGGGTACCCATCATTGTTTCGGGGAGTGGCCTCCCTCTCAGGTCTATGGGGTCTCGGAGGCAAAACTTGATGAGGTCACGGAGACCTATCCCGCACCAAGGGATTATGCCTCTCATATGGTTCCACTCTTTGGGTGCGAGGGGTTGGAACCCTCTCAGGTAGGTTATAAAGTAGCTCGTCTGTTTGGCGCTGAATGCGCTCCTTGCTAAGGCGGTATAGGCGCTCTAGCTGCTGCTGATCTTGCTCAAGCCACGTGATCTGGGCTTGGCGGGCGGCATGTCTGGTGACTGCCAGGTCAATTTGGTCCACCATCTTGGGCCTAGGAGGCCTGAATGCCTCTCCTATGCATTTGCCTCGATCGTGATGATCCGAGATCTCAATGGGTTGCTTCCCTCTGTCGAGGTTGGCGACATTTACCCGAGGCTCTGGCCTTAGTGGGTGACCATGGTATCTAGCAGGTGCGGAAGCGCAAGGCTCCCATGCTATATATTGCTCTCGAGGAATGTGATGGTCTTCCTCGTACTCCCTTTCGTAGGTGTGAAAGGGGTGGGCGGAGTTAGCTTGCCCTGTTTGGAGAGCCCTACGCTCTGGGGTTTGTCTATTGGTTCTAACAATGATGGGAGGCAAAGGAGGGATGCCATAGTCATGTGGCCTCTCCTCATGGACACTATGCCTCTCTAGCGCTTCATCGCATGGTGGCCACTCATATCTAGCTTCTAAGGGAGCTCTTCTGTCTACGTTGAGTGCCACGTGTAAAGATTCTTCTCGAAAGGGGCTGTGATGAATGGGCGTGTCCCCCGGAGGGGTGTCCCTATAATTCCACCTTGACATGGAATGATGTGGACTCTCTTGTGGGTCAGACCGCCAAGGCGGTATGGCCAAGTCCTTAGGGCTAAAGCGGAGGCGACTTGTGCCCGCTCCTTGTACACTTTTCATAGCTTCTGCCCTTGATTGGGCTTGGCTACGGGTGTACACCATGGTGGTGCTCTTCTACAAGCTAAGCAGATTTTTATCTCTTTTATGATTTTTTTATGCTACACTTAAATAGAAAAGAACACACACATACACAAATGGTGATTATCTCATTTAAAGGTTGAAAGTGTGTCCTAAAACTGGTTTAGTGTGTTTTGTTGTTGTTTTTGAGGTTTTTGTAAAGAACATTTAAATGCAAAATGAAGGCTCTTATGGCTCCCAAAATTGGTCGCCCCTTCGATATACCATTGCCAGACCGATATACCAACCTCTCTATATACCCGCCCTTACGTGAGGGAAACTATAGGTACGTGAGAGCAGATGGTACGTGGAACATAGGCGGTACGAAAGGGGAATCGCTCTATTTATGACACCTACCATAGAAGACTTATCCTCGCGTGTTGGGAATCACCCCAGCTACACTCGGTCAACTTTCGTCAGGATTTACGTCTAGCAACAGTCACAATCGAGGTAAATGTATGCAAATATCTAAGCCAAGGTGGTGATGAAATCCACCGTTGGTCTTGCTCAAGGGCTAGGGTTTTACGACCAGCTCCTTGGTTTAAAAATGCCACGTGATGTGTGTGGGGTTCATTTTAATTTGCAAAAATTGAAACAAGCAAACAAAAAGGAAACTTTCCCTAAGCCATACAAAAATTGAAAATCAAAAAACAAAAAACAAAAATTTGACAGAGGCTTGTTAAAAACCCCTACCTCTTCTCTACCCAAAAGGATGTTTCTGATTCTCGGCCCTAAAACTGCATAGACAAAAATTCATCTCTGGGTGAGACGAATACCATAACAGAATTCGTCCCAGGACAAATTTGAATTCGTCCTAGGCTGAGATGAATTCGAATTCATCCCAGGGTCAGACGAATTCTAGTACTGTATTCACCATAGGCCGGAATGAACAACAGTCAAAGTTTGAAAAATGGCACCTGTAAGCAAGAAAACACAAATTTTGATCAGTTTCTTGATCTCAAAAATTAGGGGACAGACGTCCCACCATGATCGCCACTGAAAGCACGAGATTTCGGAAGTTGAAAAGAAACACTAAAGCTATGCAATGCAAAACGAAATGTAACTCTTTAATCCTAGAAATTTGAAATGCATGAAATAGGGAAAAGAGACGAATTGAGACAAAATGAAAGAAGTATAGAAAGCACAGCCCTTTTTATTTATACTCTCTCAATATCGGTTACAAAGATGTCTCCCGCATTTTCAGGGGCTAGGAGCATTAACATGTTTCAATTACAATAGTGACTAGTGATCCTCCTTCCGCATGCCCACATGCAAAATGGGTGGGCCAAAGTGTTGCCATCGCTGGTGTGAATGAATCTTTGATCCTTGCTGCTCCTCCTGCATTCAAAGAAACAACAAAATCGTTAGTAGCACCTGTGAATAAGACAAAGCATGTGATCCTCAAACCTACAATAAGCGGATGAGAAAATGAATTAAACTGTAACTAAAACTTACAATAACCACCCAATGACCTCCCACTTCCAGTAACCACCCAATGACCTCCCTTGCGAAAGAGATCAAGGATGTGGAAGAGGTGAATCAAAGGTAAAGTGTGGTATTAATTTGGCAGCACTTCGTTGCTTAAAATGCTTCCAACCTGTCCTCTTTTGGGTAAGAAATTTCACCATTTTATAGACCTAGGGGGTCTCTATGGATGGGCATGCATGGGTGCCATGTGGCAGTCATGCCTTCCCATGAGGGAGCAAAGTCCTCCCTGACTTGGGCTTCCATGACTGCCCTTGTGACAGTACTCTAACGTTCAATTTGCTCACCTACGCACGCATGCAAGGCAGGGAGCATTAATTGACTATCCTCGACTGCCATTTGGCACAATTTCTCTTTTTTCCCGTTGAACCTATAATTCACCCTACCCAGGAACGAATTCAGAATTTGTCCCTGGGTAGGGCGAATCCCATTTTGAATTCGTCCTAGGGTGGGACGAATTTGGAGCAGAGTGTCTGAAGGTGCCAAATTGCTTTCTAACCTTCAAAAATTGCTGTAAAAGTGGTTAGGACCACTGTTTAACCTCTAAGAGCTGCCCTAGGGGCTATGTGTGTCAAAGCGATCAGTGTTTGCAGTCACATAATCGGATTGGTGCTGTTTTGGTGTCTACACTATCCATCTAAATATCATAAAATAAAATTCATCTTATAAGTCATGGTATTCATTCACTATCCATAAATGTAAACAATACATCATTTCATCATTCTTTACTTACTATATGTCTTTTAAAATCAATCATCACTATTTTTTGTATAGTTTTCCAATAATATCTAGAAGTCATACTTCATCAATGGGGTCATGAAGGCAAGAACTAAATCCCCCTTCCCTTATAATTACTTTCTCCTATAAATTGATTATCCTAGTAGGTAAAGTATATTAGAATTTGTAATACAATAAAATTATTATTTTCCATTTACTTACCAAAAGAGTCTTTAAGATTGCTACAAAACTTATTATAACTATGACAAACATTGTTGCAAGCAATCTCAATTAAAACTTGCACACTTCACATGAACAAAGCAAACATATTTTATCACACATATATAGTTATAAAGTATGCTTATTTTTGTAATATCTCATTATTTTCTATGATTTTATTTCAACAATGTATATCTCTTCTTATTTACAATTGACCTCTACTGGATAATAAATTTATGACAAAATGCTTTCGATGAAAAACTATTCCTATCAAAACTATATTTAGTGCCAAATATTATTTCATTGCACAAATCAATTTTTTTTATTATAGATACTTAGATAATGTTTATTAATGTGCTAACATAATAATGGTTTCAACTAATTCAAGGACTATGCTAACAATTTTTTTGACAATTTGGGGGTCACTCTAACTCTACATAAATCCTCTAAAAAGGTTGGCAATAAAAAGGACAAATGACCATATGATATCCTAATCTATTATTGCTTTGAGAAACGAGGTAGATTTGGTAGCTTAGGGGTTGTATATTGACTTATAAGTCTCATACAAATGTCTCCTACAACAAAACCTACAACAACCATATACTATCAAGCACAATAAGGTTAAGCATACAAGACTTCCAATAATACCTAAAAAAACAACATGCTAATTGATCACCAAACGTCCATGATCAGAATTAAAAATATATTATGTAAGAAAAGTGATGTAAGATATTTGCATATGTTCCTTAAATTCTTGAAATTTATACCAGAACTACAATTCTTCAATTCAATTCAACACAATACTAGGTTATTAACTATATGCACCAAAATTTCATGAATGCAAAAACAAAAAAAAAAACCAAAAGAAAACAATGATTTCTACTCTTATACTAAAAATAATTTACGAGGTGCAAACTTGATTTTAGAAGTGCAAAAAATTAATTTATGATGCAAAAATTAGAGGAGCAATAAAGCTAATATCAAAGAATTTGATGAAGTTAAAAAATACCAAAAATATAAATAAATAAATATTTAAATATATTCACCACCTGCCAACCATAATAGCTATAAATTCGTAAGAAATAGTTTTAGAGGTGTAGTCATTGATAAATCTGAAAGGTGTTATCCAAATACAAATGGAAAATACCAATTGATGATTAAAATTTGTAAGAATATTAAATTGGTTATGACAAGTTTGATACACTAGAAATTTAGAGTGTCAATCCAAAATTGGATAAGGAGGTGATAATTTTACAGAGCATTAAGCTTTATAGGGAATTTGGAAGCCACCTAATGCAAAAACATAATAAGAGAACTCATCTTTCAGCCATGAAGAATATGATACTACATCTAATGTCTCAAGAAGCCTAATAATAAAAAGGAACTTGCAAAAAGTCCTAAAAAATGGACATCCAAAAGCCTACAAAAAGGAAAGGGCAGAGCTTTGTTGTAAAATCCTTATGATAGAAATATCACTCATATGAAAATATAAGCTCATTCACTCCTTCATTCATACATCGATTATAGAAGGGGGATACTCAATTTATAGATTTTTGAGGAGAGAGAGGGAGGTAAGATTGTGCAATCCATATGAATAATAAAATAACAAGTTCCAACCAAGAAAAAAGTAGATTTGGGAAGTTTACATGCTTGGATTTAGTGGTAAAGATTTAAATAATTGTAATTTATAAATATTATGAGGTGCGTCAATCTTATCTTAGGTGGTATGGATAGGCATGGATGCCAAAATGAGAAAATTTCCATTTTGTAATTTTGGTGATAAATTCACTTCCTAGGAAAATTTGCAATGACAAAATGACCTAGGTGAAAAATTTACATGTTTGATCATTGGAAGGAGGGAGATTACAAATTTAATACCTAAAAAATGTTTTCCACTAAGAGAAGTTTACTGCAAATCAACTTTTCTATGAGTGATAACTTATTTTGATCACTTAATATCTACAATGAGGGTTCAAATATGACTTTGGTAGGTTCCCAAAATTTACTAGAATTTTGGAATGTAATAGGGTGAGCAAAATTGGGTATCTACACATGTAAGGAGATTTAAAACTAGGTCACCTCATTAAAGATGAATTAGATTGACAAAGGAGGACACCAAGGCTCAAATATTGCCAAGACATACATGTATAATTCTCAACCTATTCAAGTACCACTATGTGTTCAATATGTATTATAGGTGGGCTTGTTATATAATATATAATCAAATTAAAATAATAATTATGTATTGATAGTTTTTAACCAATGAACAAAAAATTATTGATTCTTATAATATTGCAGTTATTTTTGTTTAAATTATGCTAAGAAAATATCATTATATTTGCTTTAACTAATAACTTTAAAAAAATATATGAGGAGGACATTCTTTATTATTAACTATTATAAGGGATATTTATTTTAGAATATAAATGCTTGTTGATTTTTGTTATGCTTTCTTGAAGCAAGAAATTTGTTAGGAACCTACTATTGAAATAAAGCTCACAAATACAAAATACTGAAATATGACTGAAATACATGTAATAACAGAATAATACTATGCAGAAAGTAATTATAGAATTGAATAATATCACAAAATAACTCAGAATCACAGACCTCTTTTAGGGGGTAACCTCCTTCAATATTTCATTAACTTGCAAAATGATGATTCGTACATGGCTTCATAGATTTTTAAAGAAATACTTCATGCAAACCCTAACCCTAGGCTCAAGAGTTGGCTTACATGCAAAATGCCACTCGAGCTAGAATCTTCTACCAAATTTTGGTTACAATATTTATAACGGTTACATAAAATGACCCCACTTTCCTAGGACCATAACATACCACGTACATTACAAAATAACATTATATATGGGATCCCCCACATTGGAAGTGGGTCATTACATAATAATGAGAATTACAAAATAATGTTAGTATGGGATCCTAACCTGTCCTTCCCCTTAAAAAATCTTTGTCCTCAAAACTGAAGGTGAGGAAACTAGTGTTGGATCTGATAGAGATATTCCCATGTAGCATCTTCCAACTGGAGTCCATGCCACCACACAAAAACTTTAGCAATGGTGTGATTACAAAGAGTACGAGTTCGATGATCCAACGGTTTTTCAAGTTCAAGCAATATAGAACCTTCTTCATCTAACTCTGGGAGTGCATATTGAACTTGTACCTGATTTCCCACCACCTTTTTTAAGAGTAAAAATATGAAAAATATGATGGAGCTTGTAGGTGGAAGGGCCAATTTGTAGGTTGTGGCACCAATCCACTATAATACCTGATAGGGCCCATAGTACTTTGCAATAAGCTTATAGAATATATGAAGCTGGAGGGACAATTTTTTATACGATTGCAAGTGAAGTAAAACCATATCACCCACATTAAAATTACATTTAGAACGGTGTTGATCAACCTATTGATGCATATGATTTTGGGATGCCTCCAAATTTATCTTCTATTGATAGAGGATATCAACATGTTTACTAAGAGTAGTGTCTACTACTTGGAACTTGGAGCTACCTAGAATGTAGGAGGAAGACGTTGATGGAGGGCACCCATAAACCACCTCAAAAGGGGTAACATTGGTGGTTGTGTGATAGGAATTGTTGTACCACCACTCGACCAAAGGAAACCATCTCGCCCAATGCATAGGATGATCTGAGGAAAAGCAATGAAAGTAGGTTTACAAATATTTATTAACAATCTATGTCTTGCCATCCATTTATGAATGATACACTAAACTCATCTTGAGCTGAGTTCCTTGCAACTTAAAACATTCTTGCCATAAGTGACTAGTGAAGTTTGGGTCACGATCGGACACGATGGAGGAGGGTAGACCATGAAGGTGAAATTTATAATCAAGGAAAATTTGGGTAACAGTGGAGGCTGTGTAAGGATGGGAGAGGGGATAAAAGTGAGCATAATTCAAAATATGATCCACTACCATGAAGATAACAAATTTGTCACCCGACTTAATTAAGCCTTCAATAAAATCCATAGAAATATATATCCAGACCTAGTTTGGAATGGACAAGGGTTGAAGAGTGCCTATAGAACACACTTTTTTACCTTTCATCCACTGAAATGTATAACAAGCTGCCACAAATTCATGAATATCCTTTTTCATACCCTTCCAAAAAAAAGTGCGTTTGATTCATTCATATTTTTTGAGAAATTCTGAATGGCCAGCAGATGGAGTAGCATGCAGTTATGTCATGAGAATTTCCCGTAGTGAGGACTTGTGGGTAACAACAAGGCATTGGTGGTAACACAAATTCTATCCATCCCAAGTGTATCCTGGACATGAAGTAGGCTCAGTGGTTAGGAAAGCAACCAAAGTCTACAATTCAAAATCCTGAAGTACCTCCTGGCGTAAAGAATCAATCCATTGGGGGATCGACAATGAAATGGCACATAACATATTGAGAGCTTAAAATTGGCGAGAGAGATCATTGACCACAAAATTCTCCTTACCATTCTTATAGGTGATCATAATCATAGCCCATGAGTTTAGAGACCCATTTTTGTTGTTTAGGGGTGGCAACTCGTTGCTCCAAAAAGTATTTGAGACTCTAATTATCTGTTTTAATGGAGAAATGATGCCCAATGAGATATGATCGCCAATGGGTTATGACATGCAGAGTTGCCATCATATCCTTGGAATAATTTGATTTTCCCAAATTACGACTAGAGAGATATTTACTAGTAAAGGCCAAGGGTCACCGTTCTTGCATCAACATTGCATCAATACCATGACCTGAAGCATCGATTTCAATAACAAATGATTTGGATAAATTCGGCATGGCTAAGATAGGTGTCGTGGTCATGGCATGCTTCAATTATTGGAAATCTTTTTCAATGGGTCCTATCTAAGTAAAAGAGTCCTTCTCTATCATGGAAGTGAGGGGATCTACAATTTTATCGTAGTTACAAACAAATTTATGGTAATAACATGTAAGTCCTAAAAATACTTGAAGACCTTTGAGAGTGTGAGGTTTTGGCCATTCCTGAACAGCTTGGATTTTTTTGGGATCAAATTTAACACCCTTCTTAGTGACAATATTTCCCAAATATTCTACTTCTGTTAACCCAAAAGAAAACTTAGAATGCTTAGCATAGAATTTATGTGCCAACAGCTAGAAAGTCTGATTGACATGAGTAAGATGCTCTTCCCATGAGTGACTATACACTAGAATGTCATCAAAGTGAAGAACACAAGCTTATAATGAGAGGGGGTGGTGAACAGTATAAGACCTCTTTTTACTTTTTCCTTTATACTTCAAAATAGTAAAGCAATATACCCAAAGCAATATCAAAACAATGCACAATATCATCCACAAAGTGACACCAATTTTAACGTGGTTCACCCAGAAGGCCTGGGCTACGTCCACAAAACTTTTATCTAAAAGTTATCTCAAAGTTCTTTGGGAAACCTTCCCAATTACAATGTTTATGAGCCTCAGCCCAAAGGAGATACCTTCCCCTAATCTGAATTTATGAGCCTCTGCTCAAAGGAGATACCTTCCCCTCTACTCTGGAAATGATCCCTCAAAAGATCAACTGCCTCTACCTCTTGCAATCACATGGAACTCCTTTCCATCGAAGACCTCCTATCCTTAATGCTTAGCCTAAGAGACCTTTGCCTTCTATGATCACGTCCACAGCAACTCAGCAACCTATACCAAACACAGTCAGTCGGTCTAGTACAAGTCTTCCTCTGTCTGTCGGATCTATCCAACACTTGAAAAAATTAATCCTCTGCACACAAGCCTTCTCAAAGACTTGCCAAATCTGTCCTCAGGTTCTTCTCAAAGAACCAATGCACCTTTGTCCTCAATTTCTTTGATAAAACTATCAAACTCAGCTCACAAGTCCTCTACTAGGACCTGTCCAAATCTGCTCACAAGTCCCCATCGAAACCTGTCCAAATATGCTCACAAGTCCCCATCGAAACCTGTCCAAAACCTACTCACAAGTCCCCACCGGAACCTGTCCAAAACCTCAGCAATCTCACTAAGAAAAAAATTACTTTGATGAAGAAGGAGAACTCAAAATCTGTCACAACACTAACTCTCAATTTGCCACCAATTAGAGTTAGCAACTATACAACAATATACAATAATAAAGATCCAAATTAACACCTTATTTCTCCAACTTAATAAAAACCACCGAAGTATAATATACATACAAAGTAAAACCTCTTTACACCTTATTACTCCACATAAACATTAAGCATCAATAAAACAATGTCAAAGCAAATATGATAACTTAACCTTATACCTCCAGTGCTTTCATAGCCACTATCCTTTGCACACCATGACCAAAAGAAAATTACCCAAGAAGAGAATCAAACTCGGCACCTCTACCTTCTAGCACCTTCGCTTAAAAACCACCACCGTTGGGTCACAAGTGCCCAATGAAGAAATACAGTGTTGCCCTATATTTTTATCTTCATTTGATGCCAAGAATCTAGAAAACGTAAATGTCTTCCATAAACCACATGCAAACTGGTGAGTGTTGTCCAAAACGTAACTTACTGGGCAACAGAAATAATCATCCATGCAATGCTAAAAAAAATTGTTATCCTTCATGCAATCCAATCAATCATAGGTGAAAGCAATCTTCTAGATGTCAAAGTGCAAACTAAAAAATTAATTCGAGTGCAGTCCCAACAATTATAGGTGAAGCGCAATCTGTCGGATGTCAAAGCACAAACTAAAAATGCAAGAAATTACTTGGGCAACTCAATATGGATAATCAACTCTCAATGAAATACAATGCTTTCTCGAAGATCACAGAGCTACGATTTTCATTACTCGAAGTTGCAATCACTTTATAAAATCATCCCCACTTATATAGCCATTTCTCCTTAACTGTTTGATGTCGGTGCTCCTCCAACGATGGTAACACATTGGAAAAAGAAATATTTATCTGCATCGCTTAAGGGTTAAAAGACCCTTTAATAATAATTAAAAAAATAATTATTATTATTTTATTAATAATAAATTAAACTTAGACCCTTGTCAAAGGTTTGAGTTAATTTAATTATTAATAATAAACATGGACCTTCAAGGTTTTTCAAGAAGTAAAAACCTTTGCATTAAGTTAAGCTTGGTTTTAATAAAAACCCTTAATGAGTCCAAATGGTTTTAAGAAAAACCTTTAACCTTGTCACCATGGTTTTAATAAAAACCCTTTAACATTATGAAGCTTCTCAAGATATTTTTGACATCACACTCTCTTTGATATCATCACAGAAATGCCTTTTGACATCAATGACAACTTATACACTTGAGAAAAGGCAATGTACCCAAAGTACCCAAAATTTCCAACAATCTCCCCCTTTGTCATTGATGGCAAACCTTTACTGAAAACACTACTCAAAAGCCAAAACTGAAATCAACTGTGCTAACAACTAACCAACTGTGCCCACAACTGAGAATCTTCCTTTGAATTTTTGTTCCCCCTGACTTGAAGCTTTCCTCTTCACTTTGAAGCTCTCCCCCTTACTCATATCTCTCCCCCTTTGTCATCAATGGCAAAGGGCCACCTTTGGGGCTCGGGATTAAGAATGAGCCTCTTATCTTAGTCCCTCCCCCACATCCTAATGAGGTGATTAATTTTGGGGTGGGAGTAAAACTCCCATTAGGTACTGATCATCATCAGCATCTATAACTTCCTTGCCAGGCCATCTCTTGAACTCTTTGTCCATATTCATGTTCTTGTCACTGTTCTTGTTCTTGTTCTCATCCCTGTTCTTGTCCATGCCTTGATCCTTGGACCTGATCATACAACTTTTCCTATTCCTATACCTTGGAATTTCAGCTCTACACTGTCTAGTTGTGTGTCCTTCATTGTTGCACTTATAACAAGTAACAATGTTATTTCTTTTAGGCATACCTGTTCTTTGAATCCACCAGTTCTGACCAAACCTATTATGACCAAACCTATTCTGATCAAACCTGTTCCTATTATTTGCCTTGCAATAAACTGCCTTGTGCCCAAACTATTGACAAGAGTAGCAATACCCTTGAAAGTAAATAGCACTTTTGAAACTGTCATTTACCTTTTTCACTTGAGCCATGCAATGTGAAGCTATGTGACCAAACCTGTGACAAGCAAAACATCTGCCTTGAAACTTTCCTTTATTTGACCTCTTAGGCTCTAAAAACTTCTCATTCTGAATTATGTTTTCTATTTCTGTGCATCTATCATTCAAGGACTCATGATCTGAAATACTTTCCTCATCAGAAATCTCTTCCTTTTGGAGTCTCTTACTAGACTCTCCAACTTGTTCCTTGTGAGGCTTAACAAAATCAAGGCCTATTTTATCTATTGTCTTTCTTTGACCTTTGATGAGAGACTTAACCTTTTTGGAGCTATCTTGAAACCTGTGAAGCTTATCCTTGTACTCTTTAGTTTCCTCTTTCAAAGAAGCCATTTTCTGTTCTAACTCACTATACTCAAGAACCTTAGACTCTAACTCATCCTTGAGTTCTTGTGTCTTAGCTATAGAGAAGTCAAGACTTTCTATAAGATCATATCTCTCCATACAACATTCATCTAACTTATCCTTGAGTCTAGCATTCTTCTTTCTTTCCTTTTTCAAAGCACTAAGAGCACTAATAAGTTCACCTTTAAGATCTACTTCACCTTCCTCTATATGTTTGCTTTTTGAATCATCAAATCCTTTTTCAAATTTCTTATCACTAGAGGTGCTACCCTTTTCAAAAACCATACATGCATCTTCATTATAGTTTTCTGAAGCATCCTCATACATACTAGAAACCAAATCATTATTTGTGCAATCATCCTCAAGGTGACCAAAATTTCCACATCTAAGATATTTCATGATAATGAATCTATGTTTTGGTTCTTCCTCTTTTTCTGATATGAACAACATCTCATTTTCATTATCACTTGAAGAACTTTCACTATCACTACTATAACACTTACTTGCCTTGTCTAGGTAGAAGCTCTTCTTGTGTTTGTGAGAGTACCTCCTTCCTTGATTGCTTTGCTCATATTTATTCTTCCTTTGATGCCTATGCCTTTCAAAATCTTTGCTCTTACAATCATGTTTATCTTCATCACTTTCATCCTTGGAAATAGTACAGTCAGTAGCATAATGACCAAACTTTCCACAATTGAAACATCTTACATTTTTCATACTTTTGTGCTTTCTAGAGAACTTGTCTTTCTTGTTGTAATATGCCTCTTCATCACTAGAAGACTCATCATTCTCTTGAAGTTGTTTACCCTTGGATTTCTTGGTAGCATCAAAAGCTGCCTCTTTCTTGACATCAACCTTCACTTGAGTTCTCAACTCAAATGCTGCAAGTATACTATGGAGCTCATCCTTTTTCAACTTATCCAAATCTTTAGCTTCCTCAATAGCAGAAATATTTTCACTAAATCTATTAGGAAGAGATCTTAAAATCTTATCACAAACATCATTTTCAGCAAGCTCAAGACCTAAGTCTTTCATGGAGTTAACAACCTCATCCATACGAAGCATGTAGTCACTAATATTTTCATCATCATTCATCTTGAGTTGTTCAAACATACCTTTGAAGTGTCTCAACTTGGCCTTTCCGACATTTGTATCACCCGTATGAACCACCTTCAACTCGATTCCACATTTCACTAGTTGTCTTGCGATGAATCACTTTAGTGAGATCTACTTTCTGTAAGCCTTTTAGGATTGCATTCATTGCTTTTGAATTATTGTGATGTAGGAGCCTTTCTTCTTTAGTATTAGGACCATGTTTAGGAATAGTGTACTCATCTTAAATAACTTCCAAAACATCATTCCCAAGTGCCATTAGATGAACCTTCATCCTTGCACTCCAAAGACCAAAATATGACCCATCAAGAATAGGTGTTGCATTGCCACTTGAATGATCCATTGTGTTCTTTACTAGCTTTTCCTTCAAGATATTAAACTTTTCGAAGGCACCCACTCTGATACCAATTGAAGAACACAAGCTTATACTGAGAGGGGGGGTGAATAGTATAAGACCTCTTTTTACTTTTTCCTTTATACTTCAAAATAGTAAAGCAATATACCCAAAGCAATATCAAAACAATGCACAATATCATCCACAAAGTGACACCAATTTTAACGTGGTTCACCCAGAATGCTTGGGCTACGTCCACAAAAATTTTCTCTAAAAGTTATCTCAAAGTTCTTTGGGAAACTTTCCCAATTACAATGTTTATGAGCCTCGGCCCAAAGGAGATACCTTCCCTCAATCTAAATTTATGTGCCTCTACTCAAAGGAGATACCTTCCCCTCTGCTCTGGAAATGATCTCTCAAAATATCAACTGCCTCTACCTGTTGCCAGCATGTGGAACTCCTTTCCATCGAAGACCTCCTGTCCTCAATGCTTAGCCTAAGAGACCTCTACCTTCTATGATCACGTCCATAGTAGCTCAACAAACTGTACCAAACACTGTCAATCGGTCTAGTACAAGTCTTCCTCTATCTGTTAGATATGTCCAACACTTGAACAAATCAATCCTCTGCACACAAGCCTTCTCAAAAACTTGCCAAATATGTCCTCAGGTTCTTCTCAAAGAACCAATGCACCTCTGTCCTCAAGTTCTCTGATAGAACTATCAAACTCAGCTCACAAGTCCTCTATTAGGACCTGTCCAAATCTGCTCATAAGTCCCCATCGAAACCTGTCCAAATCTACTCACAAGTCCCCACCGGAACCTATCCAAAACCTGCTCACAAGTCCCCACTGGAATCTGTCCAAAACCTCAGCAAGCTCACCAAGAAAAACTTTACTTTGATGAAGAAGGAGAACTCAAAATCTGTCACAACACTAACTCTCAATTTGCCACCAATTAGAGTTAGCAACTATACAACAATATACAATAATAAAGATCCAAATTAACACCTTATTTCTCCAACTTAATACACACCACCGAAGTATAATATACATACAAAGTAAAACCTCTTTACACCTTATTACTCCACATAAACATTAAGCATCAATAAAACAATGTCAAAGCAAATATGATAACTTAACCTTATACCTCCAACGGCTTTCACAGCCACTATCCTTTGCACACCGTGACCAAAATAAAATTACCCATGAAGAGAATCGAACTTAGCACCTCTGCCTTCTAGCGCCTTCGCTTAAATGCCACCGTCGTTGGGTCACAAGTGCCCAATGAATAAATACAGTGTTGCCCTATATTTTTATCTTCATTTGACGCCAAGAATCTAGAAAACGTAAATGTCTTCCATAAGCCACATGCAAACTGGTGAGCGCTATCCAAAACGTAACTTACTGGGCAACAGAAATAATCATCCATGCAATGCTAATAAAAATTGTTATCCTTCATGCAATCCAATCAATTGTAGGTGAAATCAATCTGCCGGATGTCAAAGTGCAAACTGAAAATGTAATTCGAGTGCAGTCCCAACAATTTTAGGTGAAGCCCAATTTGTCAGATGTCAAAGCGCAAACTAAAAATGCAAGAAAATACTTGGGCAACTCAATATGGATAATCAACTCTCAATGAAATACAACGCTTTCTCAAAGATCACAGAGCTACGATTTTCATTACTCGAAGTTGCAATCACTTTAGAAAATCATCCCCACTTATATAGCCATTTCTCCTTAACTGTTTGATGTCGGCGCTCTTCCAACGATGGCAAAACATCGGCGAAAGAAATCTTTATCTGCATAGCTTAAGGGTTAAAAAACCCTTTAATAATAATTAAAAAACTAATTATTATTATTTTATTAATAATAAATTAAACTTAGACCCTTGTCAAAGGTTTGATTTAATTTAATTATTAATAATAAACATGGACCTTCAATGTTTTTCAAGAAGTAAAAACCTTTGCATTAAGTTAAGCTTGGTTTTAATAAAAACCCTTAATGAGTCCAAATGGTTTTAAGAAAAACCTTTAACCTTGTCACCATGGTTTTAATAAAAACCCTTTAACATTATGAAGCTTCTCAAGATATTTTTGACATCACACTCTCTTTTATATCATCATAGAAATGCCTTTTGACATCAATGACAACTTATACACTTGAGAAAAGGCAATGTACACAAAGTACCCAAAATTGCCAACACAAAGAAGACTAGAATGAACTTTCAAAGGAATGGATGAAAAATGTTGTTCATGAGGCTCTATAAGGTGGAAGGGGCATTAGTCAAGCTGAATGGCATTACCAAAAACTCATAGTGACCTTCATGAGTGCGAAAGGGAGTCTTGGGAATATCCTTCTTTTTGAGCAAAATTTTATGGTACCCTAAGCGAAGGTCAAGTTTGGAAAAATACATAGTCCCATGAAGTTCATCCAATAATTCATCCAACACAATAATAGGAAACTTATACTTTATGGTGATTTTATTGAGCTCTCGATAATCGATACACAACCACCAAGACCATCTTTATAACATACCAATAGAACTATAGAAGATTATGGAATATTGCTTGGCCTAATTACATCGGCTTTTAACAATTCTTGTACTAAATTCACAATTTCTAACTTAAGAGCATGAGGATACCTATATGGTCTAATATTGGGTGATGCATTACCAAGTAATAAGGGAATAGCATTGTCATGAGAGCGACAAGGTGGTAATTCTATTGGCTAAGCAAAAATAGAGTTGTTCTTGGTCAAAATAAGTTACAAATCTTCAAGAACAGAATACTCCTCTGAAGGATATGGATGGATCACAAAAATCTGAGCTATGATACCCCTGGATGATTTTTTAACAAATTCTCCATTCGGTTGGAACTAATAATATGTGATGACCCTACTTTTAAGCCATGGAGAGTGTAGGACTATCCATTTTGTGATAATTGCATCCAAAGCTCACCAAAGTACCAAGAGATGACTCCCAATGTGCCCAACCATTGAGATCACAACACAATATCACATCCCCCTAATTGAAGTGCAATCATATCTTGTTTGAGCTCATAGTCCCCAATATTGATATTAACATTATGATATTTATCCTTGCAAGGTAAATTCCCACCATTTGCTACCATAACCTCAAAGGAATTACATGTGTGTACATAACAATTTACCTGCTTGGTGACGCGGGGATCATTAAAATTGTGTGTACTTCTAGGATCAATCAAGATGGTAAGTCGTAGGTATTTTAAAGAACTGATAACTTTCATGGTTTAGGGCATAGTAATTCCAGCAAGAGCATGAATACAAATTTCATCCTATGATTCATTTGGGTTTTCGTCCTCTAGTTTCGGTTGTTCTTCTACTGATTCAATGTCATCATCACTATGGTCGCTAGTGTCAGGATCATAAACATCAATGAGTAATAATTTCTTTTGGGTGCACCTATGCCCACAAGAAAACTTTTCATCACAATTTTATCACAACCCTTGGGCATGTCACGCATCCATTTCAGCAGTGGTCAAACATTTGGGTGCGACAGTGGGTGCAATAGGTTTTTATTCATGTTGATCATGGAATATAGGAGGGAAAGAGGGTTTAGCCTGTGGAAATTTAGAGAACAGCCTCTAAGCTAAAAATTTGGACTCAACCAAACGATCCAATTGGATACCCTACATCATTGATTTTGGTCTAAAAATTGTGACCTTGTCTTGGAGATATTCACGTAAACCACTAACAAAAAAACTCATAAAGAACCCTTCATTCATTCCTATAGTTTTGTTGGCTTATCTGTAAAATTGTATTTTGTAATCTTGAACAGTCAAAGTTTGTATTAGCTTTGTCAATTGTCCTATAAAATCATCATACTCACTAGAGCCAAAGTGAGTGAGTAACTGGGACTCAAATTATTCCCGAGAAGGATCAAAGATATTTTTCTACAACCATTGGTACCACTGTAAGGCTTCAGATTCCAAATTGAAAGAATCCATTTGAACTCGATGATAAATGGGGACATCATGGAGTCTAAATAATTGAGCAACACAACATAACCATCTATCAATATCCTTCCCATTGAACTTAGGAAAGTCTAGTTTTGGCATCTTGAATGAAGTATCATGATCAAAGTGAAGGTGAGATTCATTTGTTCCCATTTCATGACAATACTCAGAATTTCTTGGAGCACCTTGTATTTTAGACTCAACATCTGCTAGGTGTTCTTCTATGTGAATTCTAGAGGTATCTTGGGCAACTCTGAAAGTTTAAAATTTTGTTGTCAAGTGTTCAGTTGTTTTTTATAAGCTAATAACAATACTTACTAGGGTACCCAACATTGAAGTAGTATTTTGTTCTACCTATTTTTGATTTCCATGAGTACCACTTGCCATTTGGGATAGCCTTAAAATGTTTTACTCAGTTACTAAAAATAGATGTGGAATTTTAGGAGTTACTATTTTTAGTAAGGATCCAAAATTTAATTTGGGAAATGGATTGCAACACTGATTTTAGGCTAGGTTCCACTTCAGTGGTTGTTTGATATAAGCACTCAATGAGGAGATATACTGAACTTCTTGACTTTTTGTGAGCTCTGGTTGGATGTCAAGGTAATTTAATCCACTTGGACTTAACATTTCACCATTGATTCCTTGAGGGTATTTGGTGTAGAATAACAAGTAGAATATATTCCCAAAAAATTGGATCAATCTGATTGACCATTGAAAAGTTATGGTCTTCGCAAGAAAAATAAAAAATTGCTATTTTTGGAAAATGGGTGCAAAAATTTGACCAGGGGCTGCCAAGGACAATTTTGTCTGGAATAGAGTGTAGAATTATTTACTAAATTTTTGAGTCAATCTGAGATTTGTGTGAAGAGATATCCCTATTTTAATAAAATTTCAATGCTTGGAGAATGCACTATTTCACCTCTCATCCGTTGACAGGTATCACAAGCTACCACAAATTCATGAATATCCTGTTTCATACCCTTCCAAAAGAAAGTATGTTTGAGCCATTCATATGTTTTGAGAAATCCGGAATGCCCAGCAGATGGATTAGCATGAAATTCTATTATGAGAAGTTTCCATAGTGAGTACTTGTGGGGAACAACAAGGTGTTGGTGGTAATGCAAATCCTGGCCATCCCAAGTGTATCCAGGACATGAAGTAGGTTCAGTGGTTAGGGAAGCAACCAAAGTCTACAATTCAGAATCTTGAAGTACCTCCTGGCATAAAGAATAAATCCATTGGGGGATCGGCAATGAAATGGCACACAACATATGGAGAGCTTCAAATTGGTGCGAGAGAGCATCGGCCACAACATTCTCCTTACCCTTCCTATAGGTGATATCATAATCATAGCCATGATTTTAGAGACCCATTTTTGTTTTTCAGGGGTGGTAACCCGTTGCTCCAAAAAGTATTTGAGACTCTAATGATCTGTTTTAATGGAGAAATGACGCCCAATGAGACACAGTCACCAATGGGTTACGTCATGTAGAATTGTCATCATCTCCTTGGCATAAGTTGATTTTTCCAAATTACAATTGGCTATAGATTTACTAGTGAAGGTCAAGTGTCACCCTTCTTGCATCAACACTTCCCCAATACCATGACATGAAGCATCACTTTCAATAACAAATAATTTGGAGAAATTTGGCATGGCTAAGACAGGTGTTGTGTTCATGGCATGCTTCAATTATTGGAAAGCCTATTCAGCGGGTCCTGTACAAGTAAAAGAGTCCTTCTTTAGCATGGAAGTTAGGGGAGCTACAATTTTATCGTAGTTACAAAAAAATTTATGGTAATAACCTGTAAGCCCTAAAAATCCTTGAAGACCTTTGAGAGTGTGAGGTTTTAGCCATTCTTGAATAGATTAGATTTTTTTTGGATTAACTTTAATGCCCTCCTTAGTGATAATGTGTCCTAAATATTCTACTTTTGTCAACCCAAAGAACACTTGGAACACTTAGCATAGAGTTGATGTTGTGCCAACAACTAGAAAGTCTGATTCACATGAGTAAGATGATATTCCCATGAGCTATTATTCACTAGAATGTCATCAAAGAATACTAGAATGAACTTCCAAAGGAATGGATGAAAAATGTTGTTCATGAGGCTTTGGAAGGTGGAAGGGGTATTATTCAAGTCGAATAGCATTACAAAAAACTCATAGTTACCTTCATGAGTATGAAAGGTAGTCTTTGGAATATCCTCCTCTTTGAGATGAATTTGATGGTACCCCGAGTGAAGGTCAAGTTTGGAAAAATACATAGTCCCATGATGTTTATCAAGTAATTCATCCACCACCAGAATAGGAAACTTATCCTTGACGGTGAGTTTATTGAGATCTCGATAATCGATACATAACTGTCAAGACCCATATTTCTTACATACCAGTAAAACTGGAGAAGAGTAAGGATTGTTGCTTAGCTGAATGACACTGGATTTTAATAATTCCTATACTAACTTCTCAATTTTTGAATTAAGAGCATGAGGATACCTGTATGGTCTAATGTTGGATGGTTCATTACCAGGTAACAAGGGAATAGCATGGTCATGAGAACGACGAGGTGGTAATTCTATTTGCTCAACAAAAATAGATTTGTGATTGGTCAAAATAAGTTGCAAATCTTCAGGAACATAATCCTCCTCTAAATAATGTGAATGGATCACAAAAATCTGAGCAATGACACCCCGGGATGATTTTTTTAACTTCTCCATTCAGTTGGAACTGATATGTGATGACCCTACTTTTAAGCCATGGAGAGTGTAGGACTATCCATTTTGTGATAATTGCATCTAAAGATCACCAAAGTGCTAAGATATGACTCCCAATGTGCCCAACCATTAAGATCCCAACACAATATCACATACCCCTAATTGAAATGCAAACATATATTTTTTGAGCTCATAATCCCCAATCTTAACCTTAACATTATGAAATTTTCCCTTGCAAGGTAAAGTCCGACCATTTTCTACCATAACATAAAATAAATTACATGTGTGTACATAACAATTTACCTTCTTGGCGATGTCAGGATCAATAAAATTGTGTATACTTCCAGAATCAATCAATATGGTAAGTCACAGGCCTTTGAAATAACCCACAACTTTTATGGTTTGGGGCATAGTAATGCCACCAAGAGCAGGAACAAAAAATTTATCATGTGATTCATCTGGGTTTTCATCCTCTAGTTTCAATGGTTCTTCTACTGATTCAGTGTCATCATCACTATGGTCGTTGGTGTCAAGCTCATAAACATAATGAGGAATAATTTCTTTTGGGTGTACCTATTCCCATGAGAAAAAATTTCATCACAATTGTAGCACAACCTTGGATGCGTCATGCATCCATTTCAGTAGTGGTCAAACATTTGGGTGAAACAAGGTGGAACAGGTTTTTGTTCATGTTGATTGTGGAATCTAGGAGGGAAAGAGGGTTTAGCCTATGTAAATTTAGAGAACCACCTCTGAGATGAAAATTTGGACTCGATCAAACAAGCCAACTAGATAGCATGCATCATAGATTGTGGTCTAAAAATTATGACCTCGACTTGGAGATCTTCCTGTAAACCACTAACAAAACAACTCATAAAGAACCCTCCATTCATCCATATAGTTTTTTGTTTCAGCTTTTTCAACTGTCCTATAAAATCATCATACTCACTAGAGTCAAATCGAGTGAGTAACTGGGACTCAAATTCTACCCAAGAAGAATCATGGATAGTTTTCTGCAACCATTGGTACCACTGTAAGGCTTTAGATTCCAAATTGAAAGAAGCCATTTGAACTAGTGATAAATGGGGACATCATGGGGTCTAAATAATTGAGCAACATGACATAACCATCCATCAACATCCTTTCCATTGAACTTAGAAAAGTCTAGTTTTGGCATCTTGTATGGAGTATCACGATCAAAGTGAAGATTGGAGTCATATTTTCCCATTCCATGATGATACTCAGACTTTTTTGGACCACCTTGTATTTTAGACTCAACATCTGCTAGGTGTTCTTCTATGCAAATTCTGGAGGTATCTTGGGCAACTCTGAAAGTTTGAAATTCTGTTGTCAAGTGTTCAGTTGTTTTTTGCAAGCTAGTAACAACACTTACTAGGGTATCCAACATTAAAGCAATGTTTTGTTCTACCTCTTTTTGATGTCCACAAGTGCCACTTGCCATTTGGGATAGCCTTGAAATTTTTTACTCAGTTACTAAAAATAGATGTGGGATTTCAGGAGTTGCTATTTTTAGTAAGGGTCCAAAATTTAATTTTGGGAATAGATTGCAACACTGATTTTAGGCTAGGGTCCACTTCAGTGGCTATTTGATCTGAGAACTGAATGAGGAGATATACTAAATTTCTTGACTTTTTATGAGATCTAATTGGTTGCAAGGTGATGTCAAGGTAATTTCCTCCACTTGGAAGTGAGTCCTTGAGGGTCTTTGGTGCAGAATAACAAGTAGATTCTATTCCCAAAAATTTGGATCAATCTGATCGATCGTTGAAAAGTTATGGCCTTAACAAGAAACATCAAAAATTGCTATTTTTGAAAAATATGTGCAAAATTTGACCAGGGGCTGCCAAAGACACTTTTG
Organism: Wollemia nobilis; assembly: GCA_028583015.1. NCBI lineage: Eukaryota > Viridiplantae > Streptophyta > Pinopsida > Araucariales > Araucariaceae > Wollemia > Wollemia nobilis. Next base: position 2,133,340 of record JAQPPZ010017034.1, on the reverse strand, counting down.
TCTGGAATAGAGTGTAGAATTATCTACTAAATTTTTAAGTCAATATGAGTTATGTGTGAAGAGATATCCATATTTTTATAAAATTTCAATGCCTGGAGAATGCATTGTTTCACCTTTCATTTGCTAACAGGTATCACAAGCTGCCACAAATTCATGAATATCCTTTTTCACACCCTTTCAAAAAAAAGTGCATTTGAGTCACTCATATGTTTTAAGAAATCCTGAATGGCCAGCAGATGAAGTAGCATGCAGTTATGTCATGATAAGTTCCCCTAGTGAGGACTTGTGGGGAACAACAAGGCTTTGGTGGTAATGCAAATCTTGGCCATCCCAAGTGTATCTTGGACATGAAATAGGCTCAATGGTTAGGGAAGTAACCAAAGTCTGCAATTCATAATCCTGAAGTACCTCCTGGCATAAATAATTAATCCATTGGGAGATCGGCAATGAAATAGCACACAACATACTGAGAGCTTCAAATTAGCGAGAGAGAGTATCGACCACAACATTCTCCTTACCCTTCCTATAGGTGATATCATAATCATAGCCCATGAGTTTAAATACCTATTTTTGTTGTTCACGGGTAGCAACCCATTGCTCCAAAAATTATTTGAGACTATGATGATATGTTTTAATGGAAAAATAAAGCCCAATGAGATACGATCGCTAATGGGTTACGACATGCACAATTGCCATCATCTCCTTGGCATAAGTTGATTTTCCCAAATTATGGCTAGAGAGAGCTTTAATAGTGAAGGTCAAGGGTTGCCCTTATTTCATCAACACTGCCTCAATACCATGATCTAAAGTGTCAATTTCAATAATAAATGATTTGGCAAATTTTGGCATGGCTAAGAAAGGTGTCATGGTCATAGCATGCTTCAATTCTTGGAAATCCTGTTCAGCAGGTCCTGTCCAAGTAAAAGAGTCCTTATTTAACATGGAAGTGAGGGGAGCTACAATTTTACCATAGTTACAAATAAATTTATGGTAATAACCTATAAGCCCTAAAAATCCTCGAAGATCTTTGAGAGTGTGAGGTTTTGGCCATTCCTGAACAGATTGTATTTTTTTGGGATCAACATTAACACCCTCCTTAGTGACCATGTGTCCCAAATATTCTATTTTTCAACCCAAAAGAACACTTGGAATGCTTAGCATAGAGTTGATGTTGTGCCAACAGCTGGAGAGTCTGATTCACATGAGTAAGATGCTCTTCCCATGAGTGACTATACACTAGAATGTCATCAAAGAAGACTAGAATAAACTTTCGAAGGAATGGACGAAAAATGTTGTTCATGAGGCTCTAGAATGTGGAAAGGGCATTATTTAAGCCAAATGGAATTACCAAAAACTCATAGTGACCTTCATGAGTACAAAATGCAGTCCTAGGAATATCCCCCTCTTTGAGCCGAACTTGATGGTACCCCGAGCGAAGGTCAAGTTTAGAAAAATACATAATCCTATGAAGTTCATACAATAATTCATCCACGACTAGAATAGGAAACTTATCCTTCATGGTGAGTTTATTGAGCTCTCGATTATCGATACACAACTGACAAGACTCATATTCCTTATGTACCAATAAAATTGGAGAAGAGTAAGAACTGTTGCTTGGTCGAATGACATTGACTTTTAACAATTATTGTACTAACTTCTCAATTTGTGAATTAAGAGCATGAGGATACCTGTATGGTCTTATTTTTGGTGGTGCATTACTAGGTAACAAGGGAATAGCATGGTCATGAGAGCCATGAGGTGTTAATTATGTTGGCTAAGCAAAAATAGAGTTGTTCTTGGTCAAAATAAGTTGCAAATCTTCAGGAACAGTATCTTCCTCTGAATAATATGGATGGATCACAAAAATCTAAGCTATGACACCTCAAGATGATTTTTTTAACTTCTCCATTTAATTGGACTTGATAATCTGTTATGATCCTACTTTTAAGCCATAGAGAGTGTAGGACTATCCATTTTGTGATAATTGCATCCAAAGCTCACCAAAGTGCCAAAAGATGGGTCCCAATGTGCCCAACCATTGAGATCCTAACACAATATCACATACCCCTAATTGAAGTGCAAACATATCTTGTTTGAGCTCATATTCCCTAATATTGACCTTAACATTACGACATTTTCCCTTGCAAGGTAAAGTCCCACCATTTGCTACCATAACTTCAAAGTAATTACATGTGTGTACATAATAATTTGTCTACTTGGCGTTGTGAGGATCAATAAAATTGTGTGTACTTCTAGAATCAATCAAGATGGTAAGTCCTAGGCCTTTTAAATAACCCATAACTTTCATGGTTTGGGGTGTAGTAATGCCAGCAAGAGCATGGACAAAAATTTTAGCCTGTAATTCATCTAGATTTTTGTCCTATGGTTTTAGTGGTTCTTATGCTGATTCAGTGTCATCATCACTATGGTAGCTAGTGTCAGGCTCATCAACATCGATGAGAAATAATTTTTTTTGGGTGCACCTATGCCCACAAGAAAACTTTTCATCATAATTGTAGCATAACCCTTGGGCACATCGCACATCCATTTCAGCAGTGGTCAAAAATTTGGGTGCAACAACGGGTGAAATAGGTTTTTGTTCATGTTGATTGTGGAATCTAGGATGGAAAGAGGATTTAGCCTCTAAAAATTTAGAGAACCGACTCTGAGCTAAAAAATTGGACTCGACCAAACAAGCTAACTAGATAGCCTGCATCATGGATTGTGGTCTAAACATTATGACCTCGGCTTGGAGATCTTCCTGCAAACCACTAACAAAACAACTCATAAATAACCTTTCATTATTTCCCATAGTTTTCTAGCCAATCTCTCCAATTGTATTTGGTAATCTCAAACTATCAAAGTTTATTTCAGTTTTGTCAACTATCTTGTAAAATCATCATACTCGCTAGATCCAAAGTGACTGAGTAACTATGACTCAAATTCTGCCCAAGAAGGATTGGGGATAGTTTTCTACAACCATTGGTACCATTGTAAGGCTTCAGATTCTAAATTGAAAGAAGCCATTTGAACTCGGTGATAAGGACATCATGGAGTCTAAATAATTGAGCAACACGACATAACCAATCATCAACATCCTTCTCATTAAACTTAGGAAATTCTAGTTTTGGCATATTGAAGGGAGTATCACTATCAAAGTGAAGGTGAGAGTCATTTGTTCCTATTTTGTGAGGATACTCAGACTTGATTGGACCACCTTGTATTTTAGACTCAACATCTGCTAGGTGTTCTTCTATGCAAATTATGGAGGTATCTTAGGCAACTCTAAAAGTTTGAAATTATATTGTCAAGTGTTCAATTGTTTTTTGCAAGCTAGTAACAACACTTACAAGGGTATCTAACATTGAAGTAGTGTTTTATTCTACCTATTTTTGATGTCCATGAGTGCCACTTGCCATTTGGGATAGCCTTGAACCTTTTTACTCATTTACTAAAAATAGACATGGGATATCAGGAGTTATTATTTTTAATAAGGGTCCAATATTTAATTTTGGAAATGGATTGCAACACTAATTTTAGAATAGGGTCCACTTCGGTGGCTTTTTGATATGAGCACTCAATGAGGAGATATACTGAATTTATTGACTTTTTGTGAGCTCTGGTTGGTTGCAAGGTGATGTCAAGGTAATTTCATCCACTTGGACTTAAAATTTCACCAATGAGTCCTTGAGGGTCTTTGGTGTAGAATAAAAATTAGATTCTATTCCTCAAAAATTGGATCAATCTGATCAACCATTGAAAAGTTATGGCCTTAGCAAGAAAAATAAAAAATTACTAGTTTTGGAAAATAGGTGCAAATTTTGATTAGGGGCTACCAAGGATAATTTTGTTTGGAATAGAGTGTAGAATTATCTGTTAAATTTTAGATTCAATTTGAGATATGTGTGAAGAAATATCCCTATTTAAAAATAATAATAATGCCTAGAGAACACATTGTTTCACCTTTCATCCGCTGATAGGTATCATAAGCTTCCACAAATTCATGAATATCCTTTTTAATACCCTTCCAAAAAAAGTGTGTTTGAGCCATTCATATGTTTTTAGTAATCCTGAATGGCCAACATACGGAGTAGCATGCAATTATGTCATGATAAGTTCCCGGACATGTCGAGAACAACAATTCATTGGTGGTAACGCAAATCTTGGCCATCCCAAGTGTATCCTAGACATGAAGTAGGCTCAGTGGTTAGGGAAGCGACCAAAGTTTGTAATTCATAATCCTGAAGTACCTCCTGGCATAAAGAATCAATCCATTGGGGATTGGTAATGAAATGGTACACAACATACTGAGAGCTTAAAATTGGTGAGAGAGAGCATCGACCAAAACATTCTCCTTACCCTTCTTATGCGTGATATCAAATCATAGCCCATAATTTTAGAGACCCATTTTTGTTGTTTAGGGCTAGAAACCCGTTGCTCCAAAAAGTATTTGAGACTCTGGCAATTTTCTTTAATGGAGAAATGACACCCCATGAGATATGGTCGCTAATGGGTTACGACATGCAGAATTTCCATTATCTCCTTGGTATAATTTGATTTTCCCAAATTACGATTGGAGAGAGCTTTACTAGTGAACGTCAAGAGTCGCCTTTATTGCATCAACACTTCCCCAATACGACCTGAAGCATCACTTTCAATAACAAATGATTTGGAAAAATTCAGCATGGCTAAGACATGTATCGTGTTCATGGCATGCTTCAATTCTTGGAAGCTTGTTCAGCGGGTCCTATCCAAGAAAAAAAGTCCTTATTTAGCATGGAAGTGAGAGGAGCTATAATTTTATTGTAGTTACGAATAAATTAATGGTAATAACCTGTAAGCCCTAAAAATCCTCGAAGACCTTTGAGAGTGTGAGGTTTTAGCCATTCCTTAATAGCTTGGACTTTTTTGGGATCAAATTTAATGCCCTTCTTAGTGATAGTGTGTTCCAAATATTATACTTGTGTCAGCCCAAAATAACACTTGGAACACTTAGCATAGTGTTGATGTTGTGCCAATAGCTGGAGAGTCTGATTCACATGAGTAAGATGCTCTTCCCATGAGTGACTATACACTAGAATATCATCAAAGAATACTAGAAAGAAATTTCGAAGGAATGGACAAAAAATGTTGTTCATGAGGCTCTTGAATGTCGAAGGGGCATTAGTCAAGCCGAATGGCATTACCAAAAAATCATAGTGACCTTCATGAGTATGAAAGGTAGTCTTGGGAATATCCTCTTTGAGCCAAATTTTATGATACCCCGAGCGAAGGTCAAGTTTAGAAAAATACATAGTCCCATGAAGTTCATCCAGTAATTTATCCACCACTGGAATAGGAAAATTATCCTTGATGGTGAGTTTATTGAGCTCTCAAAAATCAATACACAACCGTCAAGACCCATATTTCTTATGTACCAATAAAACTAGAGAAGAGTAAGGACTGTTGCTTGGCTAAATGACACCGGCTTTTAACAATTCATGTACTAACTTCTCAATTTTTGACTTAAGAGCATGAGGATACCTGTATGGTCTAATGTTGGGTTGTTCATTACCAGGTAACAAGGAAATAGCATGGTCATGAGAGTGATGAGGTGGTAATTTTGTTGTCTCAACAAAACATAATTATGCTTGTTTAAAATAAGTTAAAATATTCTTGAAAAGAATCCTGCTCTAAAGAATACAGATGGATCGCAAAAATTTGAGCTATGACACCCTGAGATAATTTTTTTAACAACTTCTCTATTCAGTTGGAATTAATAATCTGTGATGACCCTGCTTTTAATCCATGGAGAGTGTAGGACTATCCATTTTGTGAGAATTACATCCAAACCTCACCAAAGTACCAAGAGATGACTCCCAATGTGCCCAACCATTGATATCCCAACACAATATCACATCCCCCTAATTGAAGTATAAACATATCTTGTTTGAGCTCATAGTCCCTAATATTGACATTAATATTACAATATTTTCCCTTGCAAGGTAACGTCCCACAATTTGCTATCACAACCTCAAAGGAATTACATGTGTGTACATAACAATTTACCTGCTTGAAACTGTGTGGATTAATAAAATTGTGTGTACTTCCAGAATAAATTAGAATGGTAAGTCATAGACCTTTGAAATAACCCATAACTTTCATGGTTTGGGGCGTAGTAATTCCATCAAGATCATGAATAGAAATTTTAGCCTATGATTCATCTGGGTTTTCATCCAGATGAATCAGACCCATCACTTTGGTGAAATATTAGTGGTTCTTATGCTGATTTAGTGTCATAATCACTATGGTTGCTAGTGTCAGACCCATCAACATCGATGAGGAATAATTTCTTTTGGGTGCACCTATACCCATGAGAAAACTTTTCATCACAATTGTAGTAAAATCCTTGGCTGCGTCACACATCCATTTCAGCAGTGGTCAAACATTTTGGTGCAACAGTGGGTGCAACAGGTTTTTGTTCATGTTGAATGTGGAATCTAGGAGGGAAAGACAATTTAGCCTGTGGAAATTTATAGAACCACGTATAATATAAAAATTTTGACTCGACCAAACGAGCCAACTGGATAGCATGCATCATGGATTGTGGTCTAAACATTGTGACCTTGGCTTGGAGATATTCTTGCAAACCATTAAAAAAATAACTCATAAAGAATTCTTAATTCATTCCTGTAGTTTTGTTTGCCAATCTCTCAAATTTTATTTGGTAATCTCAAACTATCGATGTTTGTTTCAACTTTTTCAACTATCCTATAAAATCATCATACTCACTAGAGCCAAATTAAGTGAGTAAATAGGATTCAAATTCTGCCCAAGAAGGATCAAGGATAGCTTGTTGCAACCATTGGTACCACTGTAAGGCTTCAGATTCTAAATTGAAATAATCCATTTGAACTCGGTGATAAATGGGGACATCATGGAGTCTAAATAATTGAGAAACACCACATAACCATGCATCAACATCCTTCCCATTGAACTTAGGAAAGTCTAGTTTTGGCATCTTGAAGGAAGTATTATGATCAAAGCAAATGTGAGACTCATATGTTCCCATTCCATGACGATACTCAGACTTGCTTGGACCACCTTGTATTTTAGACTCAACATCTACTAGGTGTTCTTCTATTCGAATTTTGGAGGTATCTTGCGCAAATTTGAAATTTTAAAATTATGATGTCAAGTGTTCAATTTTTTTTTGCAAGCTAGTAAAAACACTTACTAGGGTTTCCAACATTGAAGCAGTTTTTTGTTCTACCTATTTTTGATGTCCACGAGTGTCACTTGCCATTTGGGATAGCCTTGAACCTTTTTACTCAATTTCTAAAACTAGATGTGGGATTTTAGGAGTTACTATTTTTAGTAAGGGTCCAAAATTTAATTTGGAAAATGGATTGCAACACTGATTTTAGTCTAGGGTCCACTTAGGTGGCTATTTGATTTGAGCACTCAATGAGGAGATATACTGAATTTATTGACTTTTTGTGAGCTTTGGTTGGTTGCAAGGTGATATCAAGTTAATTTCCTCCACTTGGAATTAAAATTTCACCAGTGTGTCCTTGAGGGTCTTTGGTGTAGAATAACAAGTAGATTCTATTCCCAAAAATTTGGATCAATATGATTGACCATTAAAAAGTTATGGCCTTAGCAAGAAAAATAAAAAATTGCTATTTTTGGAAAATGGGTGCAAAATTTGACTAGGGGTTGCCAAGGACAATTTTCTCTAGAATAGAGAGTTGAATTATTTGCTAAATTTTTGAGTCAATATGGGACCTATGTGAAGAGATATCCATGTTTTAATAAAATTTCAATGCCTGGAGAACGCATTGTTTCACCTTTCATCCGCTTATAGGTATCACAAGCTTCCACAAATTCATCAATATCCTTTTTCATACCATTCCAAAAAAAGTGTGTTTGAGTCGTTCATATCTTTTGAGAAATTTTGAATGGCCAACAGATGGACTAGCATGCAGTTCTATCATGATAACTTCCCGTAGTGAGGACTTGTTTGGAACAACAAGGTGTTGGTGGTAACGCAAATCCTGGCCATCCCAAGTGTATCCTAGACATGAAGTAGGCTCAGTGGTTAGGGAAGAAACCAAATTCTACAATTCAAAATCTTGAAGGACCTCCTGGTGTAAAAAATAAATCCATTGGGGGATCGGCAATGAAATGGTACACAACATACTGAGAGCTTCAAATTGGCGAGAGAGAGTATCGACCACAACATTATCCTTACCCTTATTATAGGTGATGTCATAATCATAGCCCATGAGTTTAAAGACCCATTTTTGTTGTTCAAGGGTGGCAACCCATTGCTCCAAAAAGTATTTGAGACTCTGATGATCTATTTTAATTGAGAAATAATACGCAATGAGATATGGTTGCCAATGGGTTACGGTATGCAAAATTGCCATCATCTCCTTGGCATAAGTTGATTTTCCCAAATTACCGCTAGAGAGAGCTTTATTAGTGAAGGCCAAGGGTCTTCCTTCTTGCATCAATACTATTTCAATACCATGACCTGAAGCATCGCTTTCAATAACAAATGATTTGGATAAATTTGGCATAACTAAGACAAGTGTCGTGGTCATGGCATCCTTCAAATCTTGGAAAGCCTGTTCAGTAGGTCCTATCCAAGAAAAAGAGTTCTTCTTTAGCATGGAAGTGAGGGGAGCTGTAATTTTATCATAGTTACAAACAAATTTTCAGTAATAACTTGTAAGCCCTAAAAATCCTCGAAGACCTTTGAGAGTGTGAGGTTTTGGCCATTCTTGAATAGCTTGGATTTTCTTGGGATCAAATTTAACACCCTCCTTAGTGATAATGTGTCCCAAATATTCTACTTCTGTAAACCCAAAAGAACACTTGGAATGCTTAGCATAGAGTTGATGTTGTGCCAACAACTGGAGAGTCTGATTCACATGAGTAAGATGCTCTTCACATGAGCGACTATACACTAGAATGTCATCAAAGAAGACTAGAATGAAATTTTGAAGGAATAGACAAAAAATGTTGTTCATGAGGATCTGGAAGGTGGAAGGGGCATTAGTCAAGCCAAATGACATTACCCAAATCTCATAATGACCTTCATGAGTACGAAAGCTAGTCTTGGGAATATCCTCCTCTTTGAGCCGAATTTGATGGTTCCCCGAGAGAAGTTCAAGTTTGGAAAAATACATAGTCCCATGAAGTTCATCCAGTAATTCGTCCACCATAAGAATAGGAAACTTATCCTTTATGGTGAGTTTATTGAGCTCTCGATAATTGATACACAACCTCCAAGACCCATCTTTCTTATGTACCAATAAAACTAGAGAAGAGTAGGGAATTTTGCTTGGCCGAATGACACTAGATTTTAATAATTCTTGTAATAACTTCTTAATTTCTAACTTAAGAGCATGATGATACCTATATGGTCTAATGTTGTGTGGTGCATTACTAGGTAACAAGGGAATAGTATGGTCATAATAGCGATGAGGTGGTAATTCTATTGGCTCAACAAAAATAGAGTTGTGCTTGGTCAAAATAAATTGTAAATATTCAGGAATAGAATTATCCTCTGAAGAATTTGGATGGATCAAAAAAATATAAGTTATGACACCTGGGGATGAATTTTTTTAATAACTTATCCATATGTTGAAAGTGATAATTTGTGATGACCCTGATTTTAATTCATGGAGAGTGTAGGACTGTCCATTTTATGAGAATTACATCCAAATATCACCAAAGTTCCAAGAGATGACTCCCAATGTGCCCGACCATTTAGATCCCAACACAATATCACATCCACCTAATTGAAGTGTAAACATATCTTGTTTGAGCTCATAGTCCCCAATCTTGACCTTAACATTACGACATTTTCCCTTACAAGGTAAATTCCCACCATTTTCTACCATAACTTTAAAGGAATTACATGTATGTACATAACAATTTACCTATTTGGCAATGTGAGGATCAATAAAATTGTGTGTACTGCCAGAATAAATCAAGATGGTAAGTCGCAGGTCTTTGAATAACCCACAACTTTCATGGTTTGGGATGTAGTAATTCCAGGAAGAGCATGAACATAAATTTTAGCTTGTGATTCATCTATGTTTTCATCCTATTGTGTCGGTGGTTCTTCTATCGATTCAATATCATCATAACTATGGTCGTTGGTGTTAGGCTCATCAACATTGATGAGGAATAATTTATTTTGGGTTCACCTATACCCACAAGAAAACTTTTCATCAAAATTGTAGCAAAACCCTTGGGTATGTTGCACATCCATTTCAGCAGTGGTCAAACATTTGGGTGCAATAGCGGGTGCAACAAGTTTTTTTTCATTTTGATTGTGGAATCTAGGAGGGAAAGAGGTTTTAGCCTTTGGAAATTTAGAGAACCACCTCTAAGATAAAAATTTGGACTCGCCCAAATGAGCCAACTGGATAGCATGCATCATGGATTCTGGTCTAAACATTGTGACCTCAGCCTAGAGATATTCCTGCAAACAACTAACAAAACAAATCATAAGTAACCCTTCATTCATTCCTATATTTTTTTTGGCCAATATCTCAAATTATATCTGGCAATCTCAAATTGTCGAAGATTGTTTCAGCTTTGTCAATTATCCTGTAAAATCATCATACTCACTAGAGCCAAAGCAAGCGAGTAATTGGGACTCTAATTCTACCCAAGAAGTATCAGGGATAGTTTTCTACAACCATTGGTACCACTGTAAGGCTTCAAGTTCCAAATTTATAGAAACCATTTGAACTTGGTGATAAATAGGGATATCATGGAGTCTAAAGAATTGAGCAATATGACATAACCATCCATCAACATCCTTCCCATTGAATTTAGGAATGTCTAGTTTTTGCATCTTGAATGGAGTATCACGATCAAAGTGAAGGTGAGAGTCATTTGTTCCCACTCTGTGACAATACTCAGAATTGCTTGGACAACCTTGTATTTTAGACTCAACACCTGCTAGGTTTTGTTCTATGCGAATTCTGGAGGTATCTTGGGCAACTCTAAAAGCTTGAAATTTTGTTGTCAAGTGTTTAGTTGTTTTTTGCAAGCTAGTAAAAACACTTACTAGGGTATCCAATATTGAAGCAGTGTTTTGTTCTACCTATTTTTGATGTCTACGAGTGCCACTTGCCATTTGGGATAGCCTTGAACTTTTTCCTTAGTTACTTAAAATAGATGTGGGATTTTAGTAGTTACTATTTTTAGTAAGGGTCCAAAATTTAATTTAGGAAATGGATTGCAACACTAATTTTAAGCTAGGGTCCACTTTGGTGGTTGTTTGATCTGAGCACTCAATGAGGAGTTATACTGAATTTCTTGACTTTTTGTGAGATCTAGTTTGTTGCAAGGCAATGTCAAGGTAATTTCCTCCAGTTGGATTTAAAATTTCACTAGTGATTCCTTGAGGGTATTTGGTGTAGAATAATAAGTAGATTTAATTCCCAAAAATTTGGATCAATCTGATTTACCGTTGAAAAGTTATGGCCTTAGCAAGAAAAATTAAAAATTGCTATTTTTGGAAAATGGGTGCAAAATTTGACCAAGGGCTGCCAAGGACAATTTTTTTTGGAATAGAGTGTAGAATTATCTACTAAATTTTTGAGTCAATTTGAGATCTGTGTGAAGAGATATCCCTATTTTAATAAAATTTTAATGTTTTTTTTAGGCTCTAGGTCACAAGTGGGAAAATTGAATCAATAGTCTCGAATTTGTCAACTGATCACCCTGTAACTATCCTAGCACCTGTACTACAGTTACAGACTCTGATGGTTTTTTTATGGACCCTGACCACCTATATTTTTTGGCTATTACTGTTGACTATTACTATTCTAATTGTTATTGTCACTGACCATACTATTACTACCATTGATCTGAATGTTACTGGAATATTGTAGACTATTAGAGACACTTACGAACTCTGTCCTAACTGCTAGTGCATGCAAGGTGTATTATTCTATGATAGGGAAGTCCTCTGTATGCTCACTTTTTGAGATTGTGAATGCAGGTTTAGCAGAACACAAAGATGTATTTTTGTAGGAGGAAGTGTTTAACATAACTCATGTATGCTAGGTAAAGGAGTATGTAACACCTATAGGCCCTATGTTATACTGTAGTGACGAACAATAGTGCTCGGACTAATATTTCAAGCCACTACCCAAGGAGGATTCCACACATACCCTTGAGCACATTATCTGCCTCTCTAATAGTATAGGAGGGTAATCATTCAGGATGTTGTGTCCCATGGACTATGGATGATACAAGGCCGAAAAGCTTCCTAGTGGATAAAATTTTGTTAACCCTAGAATGGTCTCTTGATACATGCAAAGATGCATGGGATATCAATTTCTTGCGCGAGTGTTGTCTAAGGCCTGGGTATTGGAGCCTGATCACCCCTCACTTCAGTAGATGCTTTATGGGCTATCTAGCTTAGCCAATAATGACAACTTCTTCACATTATTTTAAAACCCTCGACATAGGATTTCTAACCTGCACAACTACTAAAACAAAAACTATAATTTTTTTTGTATTTTATGGATTTGCTCGTAAAAAAAATGAACTGTATTTTTTTTAAGTTTTTAATAAAGGAAAAATAGAACGAAAGACACATGGAAATTATACCTAATAGGCAAAATGGATGGCAAGAATCATCGTAGTTGTAGTGAAACTCAACCTTGGAAAGCGCTCTGATACGACTTTTTAGGAACCTACTTTTGAAATAAAGCTCACACACAAAATACTGTAAGATAATTGAAATACATGCAATAATAGAATGATACTATGTATAAAGTAATTGCAAAATTGAACAATCTTACAAAAGAACTCAAAATCGTAGGCCTCTTTGAGGGGACAACCTCCTTCAATATTTCATTAACTTGTAAAAGGATGATTTGTACATGGTTTTATATCTTTTTAAATAAATACTTCATGCAAACCCTAACCCTATGCTCAAGAGTTGGCTTACATGCAAAATGCCACTCAAGCTAGAATCTTCTACCAAATATCGGTTACAATATTTATAACGGTTACATCAAATGGCCCCACTTGCCTAGGAGCATAACATGTCACGTACATTACAAAATAATAATATAAATGGGATCCCCCATTGGAAGTGGGTCATTACATAATAATGAGAATTACAAAATAACGTTAGGATGGGATCCTAACAAAATTAAAATATATACTAAACAAGAAGTATGTAATAAATATGATAAGTGATTGACTTGAGAGTCTTTGATCAGGTAATGCTTGATGGTGTTTACACTAAGACAAATACACTTAAACTAGATAGTAAATACATCAATATCTTATGTAACATGTTTGATTGTATAGAGAGAAATTTTTAGAGTCAAGAATATAATATATAAGCTTGAGTATTGTGGATAAAGTGTAAACCATAATTTAAAATATTTTTGGACTTAACTGAAGTATTTATATCAATTTTATAATTTAATTACATCTATATTTTTTTGAAAAATAATTTGAAAAATCTTGTATTAAAAAAAAAAAATTATTTACAAGTTGGGATGAGACTTCTCCTAGTCTTATCCAAAGAGAACACATGTTAACGACATTAAAATAAGATTTACATTGGAGCCAAATATCATAAACCATATTTCTACAATGTTTGTTTGCCTATTTACAACTGTAAAATAAGATCTACATTGGAGCAAAAATATCCTAAACCATATTTTTAGAATGGTTGTCCAAATTAGCTAAACACTATATTTGCTCACCAACTTGCCTAATCATATCATCCTCAATAGTCATGTCATTGTGCCACTGAACCCCTATCTCCTTCTTAGTGCCCATCTTAGCCAATAAGTCTACCACTTTATTTAGATCTCTACTCACATAAACTGGAATCACATCATCTAATTTTATCCACAATTTCTTAATTTGAGTGACAAGAATTCTCAATCTCCATGTCTTCAAAGTAAAGTTCCTCATGCAATCTAGAGCTCCAAACATTATTTGAGAATATGATTCTATTATCCTCATATAACCTTGTTTTACTGCTCAAATAGAAGAAAATTTGATAGCTAAGGCTTCTACTTCATTGTTTGTGGCCCTTACCAAGACTTACATTTTTCAATATAGTATCGTTCCAACATGATTCTAGCAAACCACTCCAATTCTAGCTCTACCCAAATTGCAGCTCCATCAGTATTAATTTTAATCCAACCTTCTGGTGGTGGTTTCCAACTAGCTCTATCCTACCTCTTTTACACTTCAACTTCCTTCTCCATTGTCCCTATAAAAACTCGAGTTTCCTCTTTAGTATACACTACCACAGTTTCTATGACTTTACTCCAAATGACGTACCAAACTTCATCTAAATATGAAAAGGTTTCTCTAAAAATTCTTCCATTGCTCTCCAACCACACTTGCCATCAAATGAAGTTTAATCCAAGATATCAACCAATACAAATATCTTTAGATTTAAATATACCCCTCTTCCATATTTCCCAAATATTAATCTGATTCAAATCACCATTAACTAAAATTTTATAATATAAAAACCATCTCTTCCAGATCTAGAATGTGAATGGGCACTCAAAAATCAAGTTATTAGTTGTTTTCTCACTCTTGTAGCATAAACACATTAATATGGACCAATTATTTCCCTGCATCTCAGATTATCAAAAGTAAGAATTCAATTAAGCATGAACTGCCAGGCAAAAAAGTTTACTTTCGGCCAACCCTAGGATTGGTAAATATTTCTCCAATCCTCAACCTGATATGCATGAGGAGGAGGCTCTATAAGGATCTTACCATATCCATCCTTCACTGTGTAGACACAAAGCCTCCCATGGACCCAAGCTAATTAATCCTCTGAATCTCTACCTATGAGAATTATATCTACCAAGATTTTACTCATGTTGCATGTCAAATCCAGAGGGATTAAAATTGATCACCCATCCAACTTCTTAAACTGCTTAAAATTATAATCCCCAAGCTAGCTAGTGTTGAAATAAATTTCAATTTGAACCCAACCCCTGGTTTCCATGGCTATTTTTACTGCTTGCAGTTTAGGAAATTCAACAATGATAGGTGGGTATTGATCCCATGAATCTGTCCAAAATTGTGCCTTCTCCCCTCTCCTCACTTTCTGAAATAATCCATCTTTCACTATTGGAAATATGAGCAAGTTTTTTCGTCATTTATGTCAAAAGGAAATACAGGCAAGGTTATTTCCAAAGTAATTAGAACCATGAGTTCGATGTGATAACTTGTTTTGAAGGAAGATCTCTGTAAAAGAGGCCATGGGTTAAAAAGATAAGCTTCATAATATTTTTAACATTATATTAAGTGTGCCCATGAGAAAAATAAGGTTTTTTATGTGCAAAGTATTCTCCTTGAAAATATCAAGTGAGAAAGTTTTAATAATACTAAATGAGGCAAAGGTTAAATAATTTTAATTAAAATATTTTAACCTTTTGGTTAAAATTTTAATTCAAAATATTCTTGGCATCAAAAGTTATTTTTTAAAAATGGTAGCAAATCGAAATAAGGGCTGACGTCTTCACATTTATCAACTTGCATATAAATAGGGGGTAAATTATTTTCCAAAGTCTATAATGCAATTCGTCAATTAAAAGGGAGCAAAAGACAATTTGTGTGTGTGCTTCGAAAGGGGATTGATTCGTGCATTTCGAAAAGGATAAAGGTTTACGTGTATTTAAGTCAAAATGAGCATGAAGATATTACACGTTGCACTGGGTAGTATTGATGGCAAGTAAGATAGAGATAAGGTGCTTGTTCAAGACAGGTCATGGGTTCAAGTCACGATCGTGCTTTTGAAAGGGAGAAAGGAAGGACCTTTTTGCATTCATCAAGTTTGGTATGGAAAACAAGAATAATATGAACATTGTGTAATTTTAGTTTCGCATGGGTGGGTAGCCCACACGGCTAGCCTAGTGCTTGCTAGGATGCAGTGCTGGTAGTGAGGTTTTAGGTTCTAGCAGCACCTAAGCTTATATTGAGGGGGGGTGAACAGTATAAGACCAGAGATAGATATTGAGCAAATTTTGTGCTAGATTGAGGGAGTGAGTTTAGTGTAGAACAAAATAGAGATAAAATAGATTTGTACTAGGCTGAGGGACCGTGTTTAGTATAAATTTGAGATAAATCTGAGAGCGAGATTTGGAGGTGACAAAGTATAGAGTACGATAGTCTCTAGTGGATAAGGTTCCATTAGCCAGGGCAGTGAAGACAAGTATTCTAAATGAGGGTAGGAGTCTTTAGTGGATAGATATCCATATGCTAGTGTAGACACAAAAATAGCACCAATCCGATTATGTGACTGCAAACACTAATCACTTTGACACACACAGCCCCTAGGGAATCCCTTAAAAGTTAAACAGTGGTCCTAACCACTTTTATAGCACTTTTGTAAGGTCAAAAGGCAATTTGGCACATTCAGGAACTTTGCTCAGTATTCGTCTCACCCAGGGACAAATTCAAACTAGGATCCGTCTCGCCCAGGGATGAATTCTGAATTCATCTTTGATCAAGACGAATTCCAGGTTTAATGGGCAAAAAGAAGAATTGCGCCAAGTGGCAGCCGAAGACAGTCATTTATTGCTTCCTACTGTGCATGCGCGTGTAGGTGGGCAGATGGGCCGTTAGAGGACTGTCACAAGGGCAGTCATGAAAGCCCAAGTCATGGAGGACTTTCCTCTCTCATGGGAAGGCATGACCACCACATGGCGCTTATGCATGCCTCTCCAAAGAGACCCCTTGGGTCTATAAAATTGTGGACTTTTCCCACCCAAAAGAGACAAGTTGGAGGCATTTTCAAGCAACGAAGTGCTACCGAATTTGAATACCACATTTTCCCCTTTTGATTCATCTCTTCCACATCCTTGATCTCTTCCGCAAGGGAGGTCATTGGGTAGCTATTGGAAGTGTGAATCTGAACCCAAAACCCGACATTTGACCACATTTGATCCACCAATTCGCCGACAACCCATTCCAAGAGATTTTGGGCCCATCCCAAGTGGATTGGTGCCAAAATCAAGTTCCAATAGTGGGCGGCCCGCTCGGGCGCCCTACACTTTTTTTAGTTTCATTTTAATCTATTATGTTATCACTTGTTTATACTCCATTCCACTTTATGCTGTTTAGATAGTTTACAATTTTGATTTCAGAAGACGTTTATCAAATATTATCATGTTTTGTCAATTTTGTGGTCCTCACTAACTTGCAGGTAACAACATCAAATTACCACTGATGGAGGTCAAATTGGGAGAATCCGACCATCTGGGTCATCCCAAAATGCCCCCAATTAGCTAACCCTTATGTTTGTAGGTATTTTTGAGATCCCGAGATGCAACATTTGGACGACATCGCTTCGACGTTTCATCATAGTTGAATTTGTCCTACCCGAGGATGAATTACAGTCGAAATCGTCCTACGCAAGGAAAAATTATAATAGAATTCATCCTGTCCAAGGATGAATTGCAGTTGAATGCGAATTGGCTGACTGTTTTGATGGTAATGGCCCTCTGGTAATTTTTTCTAGTCTCTGTCAAATGTGCAGGTCATTTGGAGTCATTTTATCCACTAGTTTAGCTAATCTTACGCATGCATCTTCCATTGGTTTTGGAATTAAACACCTTATCTTTTGTCACAGGTGCTACTAACGATTTGTTGTGTCTTTGAATGCAGGAGGAGCAGCAATAATCGAGGATTCATCGACGCAGTGGCGGCAACACTTTGGCCCGCCCATTTCAAATGTGGGCATGCAGAAGGAGGAAGACTAAGTCACGATTGTAACCAAAATTCATTTAACGCTCCTAGCCCCTAAAAATGGAGGAGGAATCTTTGTAACCAATATTAAGAGAGTTAAATACAAAGAGCTGTGCTTTCTCTACTTTCATTTGTCTCTGTTCTATTCGTCTCTTTCATTTCATGCATTTCATATTTTAAGACTTAAGCGTTAGTTTTGATTTTGAATGCATCACAATAGTTTTTCCTTTCAAATCTTTTGGAATATCGTGCTTTCAGTGGCGTTCATGGTGGGACACTATCCCCTATTTTTTTGAGATCAAGGAACTGATCAAAAATTTGTGTTTTGTGCTTACAGGTACCATTTTTGAATTCTGACTATAATTCGTCTTTGCCTGTGGTGAATACCTTACTGTAATTCATCTGACCCTGAGATTAATTCTAATTCGTCTCAGACAAGGACGAATTTTGTACTGTAATTTGTCTCACCCAGGGACGAATTTTGGTTTGTGCATTTTTAGGGACGAGGAGCAGAAATAGCAAGTCTAGGCAGAGATGAGGTAAGGGTCCTAAAATTGTTCCTGTTATTTTATGCTTTTATGTTTCTATTTTTTGTTAATTTTGCCTTCTTAGGGAAAGTTGTTTCTGCCTGTTTCATTTTTTAATAAAAAGAATCACACACACTTCATGCAACATTTTTAAACCAAGGAGCTGGTCATAAAACCCTAGCCCTTGATCAAGACCATCGGTGGATTTCATCACCACCTTGGCTTGATTTTGCATCCATTTCCCCAATTGTCACTATTGTTAGGCGTAAATCCTGACGAAAGCTGACCAAGTGTCGTTGGGGTGATTCCCAGCGTGCGAGGATAAGTCTTCTATGGTAGGTGTCATTAATAGGACAATCCCCCTTATGTACCACCTACATACCACGTACCATCTGCTCTCACGTACCTATAGTCTCCCTCTTGTAAGGGCGGGTATATAGAGAGGTTGGTATATCGGTCGGGCAACGATATATTGAAGGGGCGACCATTTATGGGAGTCATATGAGCCAACATTCTGCATTTAAATGTTCTTCAAAATTTTCAAAAACAAAACAAAATCATCAAAACGCAAGTCTAGGACACACCATTAATATTTAAAAGAGATAATCACCATTTGTGTATGTGTGTGTTCATTTTTGCTTAGTGTAACAAAAAAAAAAATCATAAATCATAAACAAAAAGATAAAAATCTGCTTAGCTAGTAGAAAAGCACCACAATGGTGTACACCTATAGTGAAGCCCAATCAAGGGAAGAAGCTCTGAAAAGTGCACAAGGAGCAGGCATAAGTCACCTTCGCTTTAGCCCTGAGGACTTGGCCATATCGCCTTGGCGATCTGGACCACAAGAGAATCCACATCATTCCATGTCAAGGTGGAATTATAGGGACACCTCTCTGGGGGATACGCCCATTCAGAAAAGCCCCTTTTGGGAAGAACCTTTGCATGTGGCACTCAACGTAAATAGAAGACCGCCTTTAGAGGCTAGATATGAGTGGCCACCATGCAACGAAGCGCTAGAGAGGCACATTGCCCATGAGGAGAGACAACATGACTATGGCATCTCTCCTTTGCCTCCTATCATTATTAGAACTGAAAGACAAAACCTAGAGCGTAGGGCTCTCCACATAGGGCGAGCTAACTTTGCCCGCCCCTTTCACGCTCATGAAAGGGAGTATGAGGAAAACCATCGCATTCCTCGAGAGTAATATACAGCATGGGAGCCTTGCGCTTCCACACCTGCTAGATACCATGATCACACATTGAGGCCAAAGCCTCAAGTAAATGCCTCCAACCTTGATAGAGGGAAGCGACCCATTGAAATCTCGGATCATCACGATCGAGGCAAATACATAGGAGAGGCATACAGGCCTCCTAAGCCCAAGATTGCGGATCAAATTGACTTGGCAGTCATAAAAAATGCCACCCGCCAAGCCCAGATCACATGGCTTGAGCAAGATCATCAGTAGTTAGAGCGCTTATACCACCTTAACAAAGAGCGCATTCAACGCGAAGCAGATGAGCTACTTTACAAACTACCTGAGAGGGTGCCAACCCCTCACACTCAAAAAGCAAAACAATATGAGAGGTATAATCCCTTGGTGCAAGATAGGTCTCCGTGACCTCGCCAAGCTTTGCCTTTGAGACCCCATAGACCTGAGAGGGAGGCCACTCCCCGAAACAACAATGGGTACCCTCAGCAGTGACTCACTCAGGGTCATAGGTCTCGCCTAGAGACTCATCAAGAAGTTTATGAGGAGTATGAACCAGAAGTAAAGCAGGATAAAATGCCCTATCAATGTGGAGGGGGTGCTATCCACCACCCCTCCATAGGCCTCTAGTCTCCCATAACTCACAACGGGAGCAAACAAAAGAGGAAGAGATTAAATATTTCGATGCATACAAAGCACTATTAGAGCATTTGGAGTTTGTGGAGACTAAAGCTTTTGGGCACCAAAAGCCCATGTTACGACAACTCCGCAGTCATCCGATGCATCCGTCAGTGCCCACACCTCTTTATCCTGAACATTTCAAGTTGCCTCAGTTGGTAGTCTTTAAGGGTGAAGAGGATGCTCAAGAGCATGTGACAAGATTCCTGAGCCAATGCTTTGGCATTCGGGATAATGATGTGCTGTTGCTAAGGACATTCATAACCACATTCGTAGGTCCTGCCTCAGATTGGTTCACACAGTTGCTGAAGCACAGCATAAATAACTTGGATCAATTAGTAGATGCATTCCTGGAATGCTTTGCCTTCAACACCAATAAGAAGGCATCATTGAGTGATCTAGCTAGCCTCAAGAAATATGAGGAAGAGACAATGGCTGCTTACGGGAATCGATGGAGGGCTCTAATTTCTAAGCTACCTTACTTTCCCCCTATGTCTGACCTCACACAAATGTTTTCACGGAGTTGTCTGAGATTGATCTCTGGGCTATTGCAGCTGCAGCAATATGCCAGCTTAGAAGAAGCTTTTGCACAAGCTAGAGTTATCAAAGAGATCAAACTACAAGAGGGTGAAATTGCCAAGCCCAAAAAGAAATATTGGAACAAAAATACAAAGACAAGGACTATGCAACCAAAACCCGTTGTGGTTAATCAAGTTGCAATAAATGTCCCCAAGCCTGTGCAAGAAATATAGCCTCAAAAGGCTAATTATCAGGCAGTGCCTCCTAATTATGAAAGAGAAAATAAAAAATAGGATCAAAATCAGCAACGTCGCCCTAAGCAACAATACACCCCCTATACGGAGTCTAGGGACTCCCTATTTGACCGCTTGTTAGCGGCAAATCTAATCACCCTTCTAGAAATCCAAACCATAGATCCTAACGCTCCCAAGCCTAATGGATACAGGGAGGATTTGTATTGTAGGTTCCATAGGCGAAGGGGACATGACCTAAACGCATGTTAGAAATTCAAGGGATTGATATCAGATTTGATTGATAATAAAACATTGGCCGTGGACAACCCCAAAGCACCAAATAATCAATAGATGGGGGTTTTCAAGGACCCTTTGCCTACCCACGAGGCACAAGAAAAACCTCTTCAGGTCAATGAGGTGCGACAAAATCTCCCCATGCAAGGATTTGTGGGAATGATCAGCATAGTGACCAGGAACAAAAAATACCCAGGAGTTGCCCCTGAGGTAGCTACAAGAGAAGTTCCAACAACATCGTAACCTCAACAACACACTGTGCAGTTGCTTCTGCCTAGACCCAAGGTCACGATACGGACCAAACTCACACAAAGTTTGCAGACCACATCGGCTAGGCTTTCCATATATGATCTTATACAACAGTCAGCACCCCATCAGGAAGATCTCATGGAAATTTTGAAAGCCATCGAGTTACAACCTCACGAAGCGAATTCCTTCAATAACTTCATGGGACATGTAAAATGATGTATGGAGCTAGTCATTACCTTCAAAGAGGATGAAGTTAAAATAGTATCGAATGACATGGCAGATCCACCCCTACACGTTATCGCACGGGTCAATGGGATCCCGTACAAGAGAGTGTTGGTAGATATTGGCTCATCCAGTAACATCATTACCACTACAACATTAAAACATTTGAAGCTACCAGCCTCTCATATCATGACTTCCACATACACACTACGAGCATTCAATGATGCAATATGCTCGACAGTCGGCACAATTGTTCTACTTGTCCAAGTAGGACAAAAGATGATACCTACATTGTGCCATGTTTTGGAAGGCGAGATGGCATACAACATATTGCTAGGGCAGCCATGGATCAGGAACATGAAGTGTGTCCCTTCGATAGCTCACTAGTGTCTAAAGTATGCATTTGAAGGAGAAGTACATGTAGTCCCGATGGACTTAGAACCCTTCAAATATTGTAATGCAGTGCAATTGATGCCGTAATTGACCCTCCCATCGATGCACTTGGATTTCCAGTTAAATCCATCTAGACAGGGTCTGATGTTGTGAGCACCACTGGTGACTAATCCATCAAAACCCTAGCCAGGTGAATCTTCATCATCTGCTCCTTCACTACCAATGCCACCTATCATGGCTAAATAGAAGGACAAAGGAAAACAAATCCTGGAAGAGGATTAGCCCCTAGAAGAGGTGTTGCCAAAGATATCAACTATCTGAACAGAAGAGATACCTAGCACAGTGGAAGCTGAGGCTCCTAATCTACCCAACATGGAATGGAATCAGGAAGGCCTTCCATTCCCTCCCTCTCAATCATCAACAATTACTATTGAAATGGCCAGTACGGGCCTGGGGGAGTATCTAGTGTAGAATGTTGTAGCAACATCCATGCTAGAATCAGTGCAAGACATAGGGAGACCTCACCTTCCCATAGGGATAGTTGTTCCTTTAGGGTACCCACCAAACCAGACCAATTTTGTTTATGGGGGCCTTGATCATGGTACTAAACCATGCAAGCAAAAGGACGAGGACGAAGAGCCTTTTGCCAAAAATGTTAATTATCTGTCAAACCCAAACTTTGCTCTAAGATATCTCGGCCAATGCAATTGGCACGGATACAAGCTAGGTAGGTATGAGCAAAGGGTGCATGTCCTTTGCCAGCAAAGATACCAAATGCCTTATGACAAGTCGGGAGTAGGGTTCAACCACCCCCTGCCCTTAGACATCTTGGTGGATAACATGCAAGGACTTGGAATAGGCAACAAGGGTGGATTGGCATCAGATCCTTATGCCAACCCAAACACAATGTACACATTGGGAGATTATCTCCCATGGTCAACAACCACCCTTGGTAACATCAATAACCCTTCTCCATTGATAGAGAGAGGTGAAAGTTCGGACACTAACTTCCAAGGAGAGCATAAACAGTGTCCAAAGATCTTTTTGAAATTGTTCCCTTTAGAGGTTCCAATTGAACCAGTGCTGTGTCAAGAGAATCAAGTCCCCCCACCAAGTGTGGAACAACCGCGATGGGATCATATTAATTTGCTCAAACAAGATGAGCATAATATGTCATAGACAGCTGTCGGGGCCAACGAGGGCCTTTGGATCACCGACAATGATTACGAAGATGAAACTGAGATGGAATATCTCAATCATGCACAACGGCACAATCACCCTGTAACACATGAAGAACTGATGGCACAACTAGGCATAATACTAGGGCATGAATGGTACATAGACCTAGCAGGGTGGGACCAAGTGTTGGATCTATGGCTCCAAGTTTACGATGAGCACCATCCACCTTGAGACCCTATAATGACATCAGTTTCGAGGGAAGACCCTGTCTTCCTATCAGCACATAGGGCCGATCCATTCATGCCTATCCCTACAGAACCAGATCCAGAGCATAGGGAGCATCCAAAATGTTTGAGTTATCACACCCGTGGTAATGGAGACCAAATTCATTTCATCCACATGATCTCCATTGATTTGATCGCACCCATCCGCAATCCAACCTATCTAGCACGGTCATTGCATCTAAATATAGATGCCATCTATTAGGATTGCGTCAATTCACCCCTCTCCCCATCAGAATATTGGCCTTTCGGTAAGATGCCTCATTTTACCCCAGGGACAACTCTGGATATTTTTTAGGCTAAAGAGGAACCCGAGGTTCCAAATGCAAATTTAAACTCAGCTAATGATATCCATCTGATCCCGACTCCACATCAGTTGGAGGACGGATCCCACATGTCAGTCAAGGAGACGACTAACGTAGACATCGACTTAGATCCAATGAATCCATGGATTATCAAGCTGGGGGTAAGCTTATCCTTTGAAGAGTAATATGACTACATTGCCCTTCTCAAAGAGAAGAAGGAGGTTTTTGCATGGTCATACAGAGACATGTCGGGGCTATATTCGTAGCTAGTCACACATAATCTAACGCTTGAACCGACAATCAAGCCAGTTAAGCAAAAACTATGTAAGATGCACCCAATAGTGGCCTTGATGGTCAAAGATTAATTGCAAAAGCTATTGGATACACAGTTTGTCATCTGCATGGATTATCCGCCATGGCTGTCCAACATGGTGCCCATAAAAAAGCCTGACGGGAGGATTCACATATGCACTAATTTTTGAGATCTAAACAAAGCGAGTCCTAAGGATGATTTCCCCTTGCCAAGCATCGACGCATTGGTAGACACTATAGCAGGTCATGAAATGCTATCCCTCATGGATGGTTTCTCAGGATACAATTAGATTTGTATCAATCCTAAGGACCAACTAAAAATGATGTTCACAACGCCTTGGGGGAAATTTTTTTATAAGGTCATGCCTTTTGGGCTTAAAAATGCTAATGCCACCTACCAACGTGCCATGACATACATCTTCCATGATTACATGCATAAAAATTTGGAATATTACATGGATGATTTGTTAGCCAAGTCTCTTTTGCACTCAAATCATCTCGATGACTTAAGCAAGATCCTCGATCGCCTCATGGAGCATAAAGTTAGATTGAATCCCAAGAAGTGTGTATTTGGCGTCACATCTGGAAAACTCTTGGGTTTCATAGTCTCAAAGCGAGGCATCGAGGTGGACCCAAAGAAATTCAAGGCAATCCTTGAAATGGCTCCCCCAACTACCATTAAGTAGCTTAGAAGTCTGCAGGGAAAGGTCGTGTCAATCAAGTGCTTCATAGCACAGCTATCTGACAAGTGCCGACCCATGAATAAATTATTGCACAAGGGGGTTGCATTTCACTGGGATGACGAGTGATAGTCAGCCTTTGATGACATCAAACAATACTTGGCTTCGTCGCCAGTGTTGGCACCACCTAGACCAGGAGTGCCATTCTACTTATACATCTCAGCAACTAAGGTGGCACTGGGCGCCATGCTGGCCCAGAAGAATGAACTTCAAAAAGAATAGGCTACTTACTATCTTAGCCACACCCTGGTCAGTTATGAACTTAACTATGCATACGTCGAGAAATTCTGCTTGGCAGTGGTGTTTGCTACCAAAAAGCTATGCCACTACATGCTAAGCAACACTATGTATGTTGTGTCTAAGTAGAATCCATTTCGATACATGATGAGTCGTACTTATCATAGTAGTCGCACGGTGAAATGGATCATGTTGTTGATGGAATTTGACATAGATTTTATTGGACATAAATCTATCAAAGGATAGGTCATATCCGATCAACTAGCAGAGGCTCCTCTTGAATACGATCAGCCTCTAGTCATAGAACTACCCGATGATGGGGTCTTCCATGTCTCAGAATTGCCAGATTCTGATGAGCTTGAGTCACAGGCCAACATAACCTTATTTTTTGATGGTTCTAAATGTGAGCAAGGTGGTGGCATGGGAATAGTATTCTTAACACCGTAGGGCACTCCAATACCCCTATCATTTAAATTAAATTTCTCGTGCACCAACAATAATGTAGAGTATGAAGCCTTGCTCATAGGTCCTTAGACAACAATCGCCATGAACATCAAATGACTGAACATCTTTGGTGATTCACTGTTAATTGTAAATCAAGTCAAAGGGGTATTCCAATGTAAATGCCTAGTTCTATAGGCTTATAAATCCCTTGTGGACAAATTCCTAGAAAAACTTGAGTGGTATGACATCGAGGCACTCCCTAGGTCATCGAATCATTTTTTAGACACAATGGCCTCATTGGGGTCACTAATTTTGCAAGACCTTTTCGATGATATGACAACCATTCAAGTCAAAACCCTATCATAATCTATGATGGAGCATGCAAGCTCTGACTTGACATCAGGAATCCACATGATCCAGATTGAACCATCCTCGGATAAGCTCTATCGAATCCATGATCATCTGAAACATGCCAACTGGGGGTCCTTGTTCTCCCCTACTCCCATTAATAGCAACACAACGCTATTCTTACAGGTGCTATCCCGCTTAGCGTTTGCTAGGGAGGAACTTCAAGAGGGATTGGCTATTCATACCATTGAGGATTTCGGTCAACAGGACTAGTATTTACCCATTAGAGACTACCTCAAGTTAGGTAATCTCCCGCTTGGATTGACGCATGCCACAAAGTGAACATTCAAGCAGAAAGCGGCTAAATATGTCTTGATAGGAGACATTTTGTATCGTCGTAGCTATGAAGGAATCCTCCGTTGCTTGGACCAGCAAGAGTCCACTTGGGCGATCGCCCAAGCACACGATGGTACATGTGGTGGCCACTTCAGTGGTATGGCCATCACAAAGTGCATTCTTCACATGGGCTATTATTGGCCATCTTTAGAGCGAGATTGTTGTGCATATGTTAGGAAGTGCGTGAAGTGTCAACATCATGCCAATTTGATGCACGTACCTTCCCAGGCCTTGTAGACAGTCCAGTTCACTTGGCTATTTTTGTAGTGGGGCTTCGATCTAATTGGAAAGATCTCCCCTACGTCATTAGGCCATCACACGTTTATCATAACGACCATAGAGTATTTTACCAAGTGGGTGGAAGTAGTTCCACTTACCTCTACGATAGGACCCCGCATTGTGGAGTTCATTTTGCATAACATCATATGTCATTTTGGTATTCCATCCAAAATAATCTCGGATAATGGGACGAAATTCAAGAACAAAGACGTGCGTGCTTTGACCACAAAGTACAAAATTCAGCATAGTTTTTCAACACCCTATTATCCGCAGGCAAATGGGCAAGCAGAGGCATCAAACAAAACGCTAGTTGCCATCCTTAAAAAGACGATCACAGACAGTCATAAGGATTGGCACATCTAAATTCCACTTTCCCTTTGGGCTTATCGCACTAGCATTCGGACGCCAACTAGGGCCACTCCATTTTTGCTTGTGTATGGCTCCGAGGCAGTCATGCCTCTAGAGTTGGAAATTCCTTCCTTGCACATATCAATGCAAGAGTTCATCGATGATGATGCTACGCGGCAGGCCCGGTTAGACCAACTTACGTTGCTTGACAAATGACGCGTTAATGCTCTCGAGCACTTACGTATCTATCAAGAGTGACTTAAGAAAGCTTACAACATGAAAGTTCACCTAAGGGACTTTTGGGTTGGTGATTTGGTTTTGAAGGAAAACCAATAGAACTCTAGTTTTCCATCCCACCTAAGGGACAAGTTTGTGGCAAATTGGTTAGGTCCATATGTCATTGATAGCAAAATAGGACCCGGGACATATCGGCTAGCCTCTCTTGACGAAATCAAGGAAACATAACCCTTGAATATCAATCATTTGCGACCATTCCATATCTAAGAGAGTTGTATCCCAAAAATACTCCAAGGATTCCTAAAATCGCTTGGTCAATCTCAAAAATGCTCCAAGGATTCCTAAAATTGCTTGGTCAATCCCAAAAATGCTCCAAGGATTCATGAAATCACTTGGTCAATCCCAAAATGCTCCAAGGATTCCTAAAATCGCTTGGTCAATCCCAAAAAT
Organism: Wollemia nobilis; assembly: GCA_028583015.1. Lineage (NCBI taxonomy): Eukaryota > Viridiplantae > Streptophyta > Pinopsida > Araucariales > Araucariaceae > Wollemia > Wollemia nobilis. The sequence goes on along the minus strand of JAQPPZ010017034.1, from coordinate 2,105,701 downwards.
GCTCCAAGGATTCATAAAATCACTTGGTCAACCCCAAAATGCTCCAAGGATTCCTAAAATCACTTGGCCAATCCCAAAAATGCTCCAAGGATCCCTAAAATCGCTTGGTCAAATTCAAAATCCAAAAATCATCAAAAATAACAAAAAGTTGCATCTCATTTCTAGGCATGCTCAAATTCATCAATACAAAGCTCTTCTCGCATCTCATATTCATATTCACAAAAATCAATCCATCAAAAATACAAAAATATATAGCCGCATTAAGCATCGCATCCATACATTGCATATTTGTGGTTGTACAGGTCAAAGGCACCATAGACTGTAATTATTCTGCTAGTCCATCTTGTTCCACACTTTTCCATTTTATAAAACAAACAAACAAATGCCATTCACTATTGTTTACCACACTAGAGTCAGTGGTCTTCGAATGTATCAAGAGTTTTCATCTTTCAGTCGTAATTTTGCTTTCTAGCCACGTACTGTACCAAGTCAGAAAGATTTTACGAAGGTAGAGTTCTACTTGGATCACACTTTGTTACGTAGCATCCCAACACAAATTAAAACACATAAAAATTCTTGAGTTGTGTGAACGAAAGATGAAACCTGCATAGTAATCTAGGTCACCATAGGCGAAACGGTTATCTTGCTCATCCCCCTATGCGAATGACCCTAAGAATGCTAAGAGTTGGCAAAAGGACAAGCATCCTCCCTACCCAATTCCCCAAGAATCCCAAAATTCTCAATAGTTGCAAAACATAAAAAATTTGCAAACGTCAAAACTCTAAAATTTGACATCCCACAGTGCACACATCAAAAGGCACAAACAATAGTGATTCTCGTCACTCCACATCCAAATCCCTTGCTCAAAAGAAAATTATACAAAAATAAACAGTGATTTTTATCACTACAAACGAGCAAGTATCCCAATACAATTGAAGAAAATAAGGGAGTTGAAATTGAATCCCTGGAACTCTCAGCATTCTGATAGGTCATGAGGCAAGCCTCAGTACCAGTTTGGTTGATAGCCTATTGGTCACTGGTGTTAAAACTCCCGCATGACGATATATCTGTCACATTAACTTGTGTACAGATCAATGTTTGCATGTGGATGAGCTAGCTTATGGTATCTTAGATAGCACCGTAGATTAATATGACTAAATACAATAAAGGTTAGTGGAGCTAATTAGGTGATCCTCAGTACAGGTTCAGTTGAAAGCCCATCTGGCATTGGCGGTATCCTGACAAATACCACATAAATGAACTCAATTGCACACACAGGGATGTGAAATAGCTTGGTAAAAAACAAGTCTGATTCATACATTGTCCAAAAGTCTTGTAAGATAAAGTATAGTCGTGGCTAGTGAGTTAAAACCGTTTGAGTCTCAAAAAACCTTAGCTAAATTTCTAAACCAATTGCGCTACTTTTCATCCTTACAATACCATCAGAAAATACAAAAAAAAAAAAAAAACCACATGTATACATACAAAGTCATTCATTACAGCAATCGCCTAAAAACAAAATAACATAGTTCTAAATAGTCTATGGTGCCATAACCAAACATCACAAATTCCATTCATTCATTTCATTTCTGCATATCACATATAAATAAAAAACATTTGCATTCATAACATATGCATCCATCAAAATAAATCAACATGCATACATTCATATTCATCAACCATCATGCATAAGATCAAATCATCACATGTGCATAAACAAAATAAAGCCGATATATATATATATATATATATATATATATATATATATATATATATATATATATATATATATATATATATATATATATCATCAAAAAAAAAAATGCTCGTAGGCTACAAAATTGGTCCTCTGACCCCACAATCATATAACAAAAACCACCCAACCTAAGGCGTCGACCACCATGATCATGCAGGATCGGTGTGATGGGAACTACCCCTCATGGTGTGGGTCCTATGGGACCCCTTAGGGCAGCTACTACTAGCCCCCACATCACGCCTGCTACCACCTCCCTCATCCAATATCTTATGACGAGATGATGCTGACTACTCAGTACCACTGTCCCTCATATAGCATGAAGATCCACCTCTCGACGGCTCAGGTAGCTACTCACTGAGGTGGATAATATTCCCTTCCATCTCCATCCGATACCATCACCAAGTTGATTCTTGTCGATCCCACTCTACCTCTCGTCGATGATAGTAGGCTAATGCATCATTGCGTTGCACCAAAACCCTATCCCTCTCTACCAGCTGCACCCATAGGATATCCCTCTCTCATGCAGCATCAGTATCCCCCTCCTACTGGCGAGATGCCACCTGTGTGCTCTCCCGCTCTGCTAGCTGAGCCCGTAGGATATCCCTCTCCCGTAATGCATCCCCTAGCTCCTCATCTCGCCTCCGCAGCAGCTCTACCAAATATGCATTATTAGCATGTACCCCAAACTCCATCTCGTCCACATCCGCCTGAGGCATGGGACTCTCTGGAACAGCAACCCACCCTGGCTCCCACTACTCTGCCATGTCCTGCATATTTGGCTGATCCGAAGCCCGCAAATCTGCATCCTCACCCTCCACCTCCACCATGTCCTCCAAAGGAGCTCCCCAATCATCCCCTGGTGCCTCAACACCCTCCCCACCCGCCGTTGCCACCTTCATGCCTCCCAGTGGCCCCTCTCCCCGCCATCATTGCAGTACCCACCACTGGTCATACTCTACGGTAGTCCTGACATCATCCATGTTTGGGATGTCGATCATCGCATATGAATCCTTGCCCAGTGGCATGATGACTGGTCGGTATAGACTCCTCTCATCCCCCTAGCACTGATAGACCAAGGGCTCACCAGGAAACCCCTAGCGCACCCCAAACTATCATGTAACCTGGCTAAATGAGAAAAACTCATGCTCAGTCTCGTGCCACCCAATCAGCCATCACTCTCTACGTACCCGTCAGAGCCACTCTCCAGCCTCTAGCCAGGCTGGACAGTCCTGATAAGGATGCCAAACCACCTCCCCTAGAGTGAGCCAAGAGAAAGCATCGGCATAGTGCCCTATGACACCTACCCACCGTTGACTCTGTCCCTACTCTCTGGACCGCCACCATAGAACTACATACCCTATATCCCTATCCTCCATCGTCGCTCGAGTCATCCATGGTAACCCGGCTGGCCTCTCAACTACTATGTGCTGCCAACCCCAAAACTACAACAGATAGCTACAGCTGATCCCCTTTCGCTATTGGCAGCGGACCTCGTACATCTCCCCATAGAGCTGTGCCAACAGTGTCTGTCCCCATCTCAGGATAAGCGATGCCTCTATCGGGCACTCTACCAACTGCCACACCAAATACAGTAGGTTCCATGGGAACCTCACACCTGACGAGTCAGGTAATAGCATGTTGGACATGAGGCCCATAAGGAATGCGTGCCTCATGCCCAACACCCCCCTCTCCAACCACCATCTGACCAAAATCCTGCCAATCTAGCAGTCACCCTCTGCCCTCTCTAGTGGCTCCTCCACACCTAGTTCCTCCCCATGCCCGAAGAATCTCGTCAGTATAGTTGTCTGCTGGTCATGCGGCGATGTCCTGATGGGCAGTCCATCTATCAAAATCTGTAGAAGTCGATAGACATCCTCCAAGGTAACAATCATCTCCCCTGTTGGGAGATGGAAGGTGTTGGTCTGCGGATCCCAAATATTGATTAGGGCCATCAAATAGGCCTGATCCATGACCACAGGCTCCAATCGAGCCACTTGCTTGAGCCCAAGGGCATCAAGCCACTCCCAGTCAGCCTCAGTCAGTGCCCCCCATGCTTTAGTGAAAGTAGTGGGTACACAGTACCGGCTCCTAACAACCTGCAAAAGAAAACAATTCAAAAAAACTAAAATCATGAAAAAGAACTATACAACAATAACATGTATATACAACATTGCCTATCAATGTACAACAAAAAAAACAAAAATTCAGACAAAAATTAATTTTTTAGTTCTAGGGTTTCTAATCCTAACTGATTAATTTAAAACAAAAACAAACAAAAAATCAGAAAAAAATTAAATTTTCAGTTCTAGGGTTACTAATCCTAACTGACAAGTTCCAAAAAATAAATAAATAAATAAAACGAAACAAAATTTTAAAAATTTAATTTTTCAGTCTTAAGGTTTTTTAATCCTAACTGATTAATTTAAAAAGATAAATAAAAAACAACAAACATTAAGTCTTAGGGTTTTACGTTATGTTTATCCTAGGGTTTAGTTAAAGCAATAAAAATTCTTTACCTAGGTCTTGCGCTATGTTTAGTTGTACACTAAGTCTTAGTTTTCTTCAACTCAGTTTCAAGGTTTAAGTTTTAAAATTTCAAAAAATAGCATTACAAAAATAATTAAACAAAACAATTGCAATTTTAAAAAAAAGTAATAAACTCTAGGGAGCACTTACTGGTCTCGCTTCGGCTCTGCTGCTCGATCCGGTTTGTGCACTCATTATGGTAGGGAAAATCTTGGCAGCGCTTCGCTTCGCAGAATTAACTTCCTCCTCCCCAGAGCTCCAAATCACAAGAAAAATCAGATGCAAATGAACCCAAACCCTAGTTTTTCCCCTTAAATAAGCCTTTTGAGATAGAATTCATCCTTTACTGGGATGAGTGCTCTGGTTAGAACTTGTCCCACCCAGGGACGAATTCTAAAGCTAGAATTCGTCCCACCCTGGGATGAATTCAGGCCAAAAACTTCAAAAACATCAAAAAATGAACAAAAATGCACTAAAATAGATAATAAACTTTCCCTATAAGAGTGATGTTGCACTTGACATCCCAGGCATGCAAAACCGACATTGGGGTCACAAATTGTCATTATACTACTCCCTAAGAAGGCTACCATAGCTGGACCGCTCCACGGGAAGACGAATTTTCACCAATTTCAGCCACAAAAAGCATTGCAAAAAGGGTTATCACCCACAAAAAACAAGTCTAAATGTCAGAAAAATTGCATATGCTTAACGATAAAACATATAAAGGCACCCTTGCACAAGTCATCTTGGGTCAAGTGACTCGTCGCTTTTCTCACGAAGGTCATTCCCTCATCGATTCGTCCCTTGAGGGGGTAGTCACACTTAGTCACCAATCAACAAACACACACCCAATCAAGGCAATGACATGCATTCAAAGAATCATTTACAAAGACAATTACGCTCCTGCTTGGGGTAGTAAACAAGCAACAATCATAATCTGATCAAATCACTTGGCATTTTGTGAATCATGAACACAAGGTTCCCCCCGTGGACAAAAGGTTGCGCCCTTTGCCTATTCATGACTGATCAATGTCCAAGCTCAAGTCACACCTCACCAAAACAGGTTAATACTTGAAATTGAGTGCCTTCACTCGTCAGAAGCAAGGATTCAAGAATGCATGCCCTTTCCATACTTAGGGCATCAAAAGTTGGTTAGATTACCAAGAAACCCTAATCATTAGTGCTTTGGTTATCTATTTTTGCTCGATGCTGTGCCATGCATAGTGCATCCCAAAAAGGGGCATCTATAGACACCAAAACAACACCAATCCGATTATGTGACTGCAAACACTAATAATTTTGACACACACAGCCCCCAAGGCAACCCTCAGAGGTTAATCAGTGTTCCTAACCACTTTTATAGCAATTTTGTAAGGTCAAAAGGCAATTTGGCACATTCAGGTACTTTGCTCAGTATTCGTCTCACCCAAGGACGAATTCAAACTGGGATCCGTCTCGCCCAAGGACGAATTCTGAATTTGTCTTTGATTAGGATGAATTCCAGGTTTAACGAGAAAAAAGAAGAATGGTGCCAAGTGGCAACCGAAGACAGTCATTTATTGCTTCCTACTGTGCATGCGCGTGTAGGTGGGCAGATGGGTCGTTAGAGGACTGTCACAAGGGCAGTCATGAAAGCCCAAGTCATGGAGGACTTTCCTCTCTCATGGGAAGGCATGACCGCCACATGGCACTTATGCATGCCTCTCCAAAGAGACCCCCTAGGTCTATAAAATGGTGGACTTTTACCACCAAAAAGAGACAAGTTGGAGGCATTTTCAAGCAACGAAGTGCTACCGAATTTGAATACCACATTTTCCCATTTTGATTCATCTCTTCCACATCCTTGATCTCTTTCGCAAGGGAGGTCATTGTGTGGCTATTGGAAGTGTGAATCCGAACCCAAAATCTGACATTTGACCACATTTGATCCACCAATTCGCCGACAACCCATTCCAAGAGATTTTGGGCCCATCCCAAGTGGATTGGTGCCGAAATCAAGTTCCAACGGTGGGCAGCCCGCCTGGGCACCCTGCACTTTTTTTAGTTTCATTTTAATCTATTCTGTTATCACTTGTTTATACTCCATTCCACTTTATGTTGTTTAGATAGTTTACAATTTTGATTTCAGAAGACGTTTATCAAATATTATCATGTTTTGTCGCTCTTGTGGTCCTCACTAACTTGCAGGTAACAACATCAAATTCCCATTGATGGAGGTCAAATTGGGAGAATCCGACCATCTAGGTCGTCACAAAATGCCCCCAATTAGCTAACCCTTATGTTTGCAGGTATTTTGGAGATCCCGAGATGTAATATTTGGACGACATCGCTTTGGCGTTTCATCAGTCAAATTCGTCCTACCTGAGGACGAATTACAGTTGAACTCATCCTACCCAAGGATGAATTACAATAGAATTCGTCCTGTCCAGGGACGAATTGCAGTTGAATGCGAATTGGCCGATTGTTTCAATGGTAGTGGCCCTCTGGTAATGTTTTCTAGTCTCTGTCAAATGTGCAGGTCATTTGGAATCATTTTATTCATCGGTTTAGCTAATCTTACGCATGCATCTTCCATTGGTTTTGGGATCAAACACCTTATATTTTGTCATAGGTGCTACTAATGACTTGTTGTGTCTTTGAACGTAGGAGGAGCAGTAAGAATCGAGGATTCATCGACGTAGCGATGACAACACTTTGGCCCGCCCATTTCAAATGTGGGCACATGGAAGGAGGAAGACTAAGTCACGATTGTAACCAAAATTCATTTAACGCTCCTAGCCCCTTAAAAGGGAGGATGCATCTTTGTAACCGAGATTAAAAGAGTTAAATACAAAGGGCTGTGCTTTCTCTACTTTCATTTGTCTCCGTTCTATTCGTCTCTTTCATTTCATGCATTTCACATTTTAGGACTTAAGCGTTAGTTTTGATTTTGAATGCATCGCAATAGTTTTTCCTTTCAAATCTTTCGAAATCTCGTGTTTTCAGCTAGTATAGTGGAGGCAGCAGTTCTTATAGAATATCACCAGCTAAAGCAAGGGATAAGGAGTTCTCCTATGGATAGAGATCCACAAAATTGATTAGGGGATTGGTATCTCCTTTGGACAGAAGTCCATAAAAATTATAATAGGGAAAGGTTTCCCAAGATATTTGTTGAGAAAAAAATAATGAAATATTTTCTCCGTGGAGTAGCCCACATTGGGTGAACCATGCTAAATTGTTGTCTCAATTATGTGTGGTGATTTTTACATTGGTTGATTAATGCTTTTAATATTGTATTGATATATTGAATATTATTGTTTGAGTAAATTAAATTAAAAAGTGGTCTTATACTATTCACCCCCCCTCAGTATAAGCTTAGAGTGGGCAGAATCTAAGTGCTCTAGCAGCACTTTAGGAAGCTTTGGTGCAAGCCAGAATCATTGAGGAGATAAAGATACAGGATGGAAAGATTGCCAAGCCAAAGAAGAAAGAATGGTCTAAGAACACCAAAATAGGGACCACGCAATAGAAATCAGCTGTAGTCAATCAGGTTGCTATAAATGTTCCTAAGCCTGCAAAATCAACATAGCCTCAAAAGGCTAACTATCAGGCAGTGCATCTTAATAGTTATGATAAAGAAAACCAGAGGTAAGAACAAAATTAGTAGCGTCACCCTAGGTGATAATTCACACCTTGCATAGAGTCCAGGGACTCCCTATTTGATCGCTTGTTAGCAACAAACTTGATCAATCTTCCAAAGATTCAAACCATAGACCCCAATGTGCCAAAGCCTAAGGGGTACTGGGAGGACTTGTACTGTAGGTTCCACAGGCAAAAGGGACATGACCTTAATGAATGTTGGATGTTTAAAGGCTTGGTGCAAGACCTAATTGACAACAAGACATTGGTGGTGGACAACTCCATAGCACCAAACAACCAATAGATGATAGTCTTCAGAGACCCCCTGCCTACCCATGATGCGTAGACAAAACCCCTTCAATTCAATGAGGTGCAACAAAATTTCCCCATGCAGGGTTATGTAGGGATGATAAGCATAATGACTAGGAATAGGAGGTACCCAGGAGCTGCCCCTATGGTAGCCATCGAAGAAGTTCCATCGACGTCACAACCTCAACAACACCCTACGCAACCTCCCTTGCCTAGACCAGTGGCCATGATTCGGACTAGACTTACCCAAAGTCTAAGGACCACGTCGACTAGGTTGTCCATATAGGAGCTCATTCAACAATCAGCACCCCATCAGGAAGCTCTAATGGAGATATTAAAATCCATTGAGATGCAACCCCACAAAGTAAATTCTTTCAACAACTTTGTGGGACATGTAAAATGATGTACAAAACCAATCATCACCTTTAGAGAAGATGAATTGAAATCAGTGACTGGTGATGTGGCGGATCCACCCCTACACATCATTATACGGGTCAACAAGATTTCGTATAAGAGGGTGTTTGTGGACACTGGCTCATCTAGTAATATCATTACAATAGCAAAATTGAAACATTTGAAGTTTTCGGCATCTCACATCGTGGCCTCCACCTATACCCTTTGAGCATTCAATGATGCAATATGCTCGACGGTTGGCACAATTGTCCTACCCATCCAAGTGGGACAAAAGACTATTCATACATTGTGCCACATCTTGGAAGGTGAGATGGCCTATAATATCTTGCTGGGTCGACATTGGATCAGGGACATGAAGTGTGTCCCTTCAATAGCTCATCATTAACTAAAGTATACATTTGAGGTATAGGTGCATGTAGTCCCGATAGACTTAGAGCCCTTCAAGTATTGCAATACGGTGCAGCTAATGCCGCAGTCAACCCTTCCATCAACGCATTTGGATTTTTAGCTGAATCCATCTAAATAAGGTCTGATTCCATAGGCATCCCCATTAACAAGTACATAAAATCCCTAGCCGGGTCCATCTTTCTCATCTGGTCCTTCAACAACGATGCCACCTACGATGGCCACACCAAAGAACAAGGTAAAGAAACCCCTAGAAGAGGAACCACCCCTAGTCTCAACCACCTCTACCGAATAGATGCCTAGCCGAATGGAAGTCGAGACACCTAGTTCACCCTACATAGAGTGGACTTCGGAAGAACTCCCATTCTCTCCCCTCAACTGCCAACGATCACCGTTGAAATTTCCAGTACAGGCCTGGGGAATATCTAGTGTGAAACATTATAGCAACACCCCCACTTGAGTCCATGTAGGACATGGGGAGACCTCGACTCCCCATTGGCTCTATGGTTCCTCTAGGCTACCCACCCAATCAGAAAAATTTTGTTTATGGGGGCCTAGATAATGGTGTCAAACCTTACATGCAAGAAGATGAAGAGGAGGAGCCCTTTATTGAGGACATAAACTATTTGTCCAACCCAGATTTTGCTTTGATATATCTTGGCCAATGTAATTGGCATGGATATGGGTTAGGCCAGTCTGAGCAAGGAGTGCGTGTTCTTTGCCAACCAAGATATCAAATTCCGTATGACAAGTCAGGAGTAGGGTTCAACCACCCCATGCCCCTAGACATCTTGGTAGAGAACATGCAAGGCCTAGGGATAGGTAATAAGGATGGGTTGACATTAGATCCATATGCCAATCCTAACACAACATATACATTGGGAGATTATTTCCCATTTCTAACAACCAACCCTGTTGACCTTAACAACCCTTTCCCTTCGGTCAAAAAATGATAAAGTTCAAGGACTCACCTACAAGAGGGATATAGACAAGACCAAGGAGGGTCTTCAAAAGATGAGTTAGAATACGAGGTAGCACCTTGGGATCCTTTCGAGTCTGATAGAAATCATTCACAAGTGACTCCCATGGTTGATTATCAGGAGAGCTTCCTGACAATGTTCCCTTTGGATGCTCCAATTGAGCATATGCCACCTCAAGATAATCAGGTCCCCCCACAGAGAGTGGAACAACCTCGATGGGACCACATTAATTTGCTTGAGTAGGATGATCCTCATATGTCGCAAACAACTATAAGAGCCAACGAAGGCCTCTAGATCTCTGACAATAATTATGAAGATGAAACTGATATGGCTTATCTCAATCATATGCGACAGTAGCAATATCCCTTGGACATAGACGACATGTTTGAATAGTTACACATCAGGCCGAGACATAGGTGGCACCTCAACCCGATGCAATTGGACCAATTACTGCACCCGCCACTCCAGGTATATAGAGAGCACCTTCCGCTTGGAGACCCAATAGAGCCATCAGTGTCTAGGGAAGATCCTGTCCTCTTATTCACACATAGGGATGATCCATTTGTGCCAATACCCATAGAGCCAAATCCAAAGCACAAAGATCACCTAGGATGTTCGAGTAACCACATCTGTAGTAATGGAGACCAAAATCATTTTATTAACATGATATACATTGACTTAACCGCCCCCATCCATAATCCAGCTGACCCAACACAGTCATTGCATCTAGACCTAGATGCTATAGACTGGGATCGTGCTGACACACCGCCATCCCCATCAGAGTACTAGCCTTGTAGAGGGGTATTCCATTTCACCCCAAGATAGACTCAGGATGTCTTCCATGCTGAAGAGTAACCTGATGTTCTAAATTATGATATAAATTTAGCAAATGATATCCACTTGATACCAACTCCACACCAGTTGGAGGACGGGTCCCACATGTCGGTCGAGGAGATGACTCACATAGACATCAACTCAGATCCAGTGAATTTGCAAATAATCAAGCTATGGGTAAGTCTATCCCATGAAGAGCAAGCCGACTACATTTACCTTCTCAAAGAGAAGAAGGAGGTTTTTGCATGGTCCTACAAAGACATGTCGGGGCTAGACCCGTAGCTAGTCATGCATAATCTTACGTTTGATCCAAAAATCAAGCCAGCAAAGCAAAAACTACATAATATGCATCCAATAGTAGCCTTGATGGTCAAATATGAGCTTCAAAAGTTGTTGGATGCAAATTTTGTCATCTATGTGGATTACCCACCATGGTTGTCTAACATGGTGCCCGTTAAAAATCTTGATGGGAGGATTCACATATGTACCTTTTTTTTAGATCTAAACAAAGCGAGTCCTAAGGATGATTTCCCCTTGCCTAGCATCGATGCATTGGTAGATGCTATAGAGGGCCATGAAATGCTTTCCCTCATGGATGGTTTCTCAAGATACACTCAAATTCGTATCAATCCTGAGGACCGACTAAAAACAACGTTCATAATGCCTTGGGGGACATTTTGTTATAAGGTCATACCCTTTGGCCTTAAAAATGCTGGCGCAACCTACCAACTTGCCATGACATACATCTTCCATGATCACATGCACAAAAATTTGGAATATTACATGGATGATTTGTTGGCCAAATCTATTTTACACCCAGATCATCTCAATGACTTAAGCAAGATCCTCAATCGCCTCATGGAACATAAAGTCAGACTAAACCCCAAGAAGTGCGTATTTGGCATCACATATAGAAAGCTCTTGGGTTGCTTAGTATCCAACCAAGGAATCGAGGTAGAACCACACAAAGTCAAGGCAATCCTTGAAATGCTTCTCCCAACTACCATCAAGAAGCTTAGAAGTCTATAGCGAAAGGTCGCATCAATCAAGCGCTTCATAGCGTAACTATCTAACAAGTGCCGACCCATGAATAAATTATTGCACAAGGGGGTATCATTTCACTGGTATGACGAGTGCCAGTCAGCCTTTGATGACATTAAAGAATACTTGGCTTCACCACCAGTATTGGCACCACCTATACCAGGAGTGCCATTCTACTTATACATCTCAGCTACTGAGGTGGCACTCAGTGCCATGCTGTCCCAAAAAAATGAACTACACAAAGAACAGGCTACTTACTATCTTAGCTACACCTTGGTCAGTTATGAACTTAACTATGCATATGTTGAGAATCTCTGCTTGGTAATGGTGTTTTCTACCAAAAATCTATGCCACTACATGCTCAGTAATACGACGTATGTTGTGTCTAAGGAGAATCCATTGCGATACATGATGAGTCATACTTATCATAGTAGAAGCATGAAAAAATGGATCATGTTGTTGACGAAGTTTGACATAGAATTTATTGGACATAAATCCATAAAAGGTCAAGTCATCACCGATCAACTAGTAGAGGCTCCTCTTGAATATGATCAACCTCTAACCATAGAACTACCTGATGATGGGGTCTTCCATGTTTTAGAATCATCAAATTCTGATGAGCCTGAGTCATAGGCTGACATGACCCTATTATTCGATGGTTCTAAATGTGAGCAAGGAGGTGGCATGAGAATTGTATTCTTCACACCGCAAGGGGCTCCAATGCCTATGTCATTTAAATTAGACTTTTGGTGCACCAACAATAATATAGAATATGAAGCCTTGCTCATAGGTCTTCAAACAACAATCACCATGAACATCAAACATTTAAACATCTTTGGTGATTCATTGTTAATTGTCAATCAAGTCAAAGGGGTATTCCAATGTAAATGCCTAGTTCTATAGGACTACAAAGCCCTTGTGGATAAATTCCTGGCACAACTTAAATGGTATGACATCGAGGCACTCCCTCGATCATCGAATCATTTTGCGGATACTATGGCCTCCTTGGGGTCACTAATCTCGCAAGACCCTTCCAGTGAGATGACAACCATTCAGGTCAAAACATTATCACAATTTGTGATGGATCATGCAAGCTCTGACCTAATGCCAGTAATCCACTTGATCTAGATTGAACCATCTCAAGATAGGTTCTCTTGAATACATGACTGTTTGACTCAAGCCAACTGGGGGTCCTTGTTCTCCTCGACCCCTCTTAATAGCAACACAACTTTGCTTTTACATGTTCTTTCCCACTCATATTTTTCTAGGAATGAACTTCAAGAGGGATTGGTCGTTCATACCATCAAGGTTTTTGATTAGTAGGATTGGTACACACCCATCAGGTATTACCTTAAGTTAGGTAATCTCCCACTTGGATTAACACAAGATGCAAAAATATCATTTAAACAGAAAGTGGCAAAACATGTCTTGCTATGAGACATTTTGTATCATCGAAGCTATGAGGGAATCCTCCTCTGTTACTTGGGAAATCACCCAAGCCCACAATGGTACATGTGGTGGCCACTTTAGTTGTATGGCCATCGCAAAGCACATTCTCTACATGGGCTATTATTGACCATATTTAGAGCGATATTGTTGCACATATGTAAAAAAGTGTGTGAAGTGTTAACACCATGCTAATTTGACACATGTACCTTCCTAGGCCTTACAACTGATCTAATCAGATTGGCATTTTTCATAATGGAGCTTCGATCTAATTGGAAAAATCTCCCCTATGTCATCAGGTCATCACATGTTCATCATAACGGCCACAGAGTACTTCACCAAGTGGGTGGAAGCAATTACGCTAACCTCTACATCTGGAACCTGCATTGCGGAGTTTATTTTACATAACATCATATGTCATTTTGGTATTCCATCCAAGATAATCTCGAATAATGGGACATCATTCAAGAATAAATATATGCGTGCTTTGACAACAAAGTACAAAATTCAGCACAATTTTTCAACACCCTATTATCCGCAAGAAAATGGGCAAGCAGAGGCATAAAAAAAAATGCTAGTCACCATCCTCAAAAAGACTATTGCAGACAGTCACAAAGATTGGCACATTCAAATCCCGCTTGCCCTATGGGCTTACCGCACTAGCATTCAGATGCCCACTGGGGCAACTCTATTTTTGCTGCCACTGAAAGCATGAGATTCCAAAAAAAGAAACACTAATTACAATGAAAACAACTAGCTTGATGCATGAAATAACACGAATATAATCACATCAAAAGTATGAGCACAGCCCTCTTTATTCATGTGGTTCCAACTCGGTTACAATACGTCTCCTCCCTTTTCAAGGGCTGGGAGAGTTAGCATGTTTCCATGACAATAAATGAATAGTGATCTTCTTCCGCATGCCCACATGCAAAGTGGGCGGGCCAAAGTATTGCCGTCGCTTATGTTAATGATTCCTTGCTTGCTGTTGTTTCTCCTGCGATCAAAGAAACAATGAAAATGTTAGTAGCACCTGTAACAAGAAGATATATCATTTGACTTTAGAAATAAATAAGAAATGCATGCAAAAATATTGATTTACGTAGGTAAAGCAAGATAACTCTCAGCAAACCTACAACTTTTACAGAGAACATAAAACTTTACCCTAGGCTGCTGCCAGTGATACAGTCAATGAATCCGATCTCTGTTACCTACATATTAGTATTTTGTTGCATCGTAGAATATATATTCGATAACTATCTTCTAAAATTAGGATTGTGAGCTATTTAGAATATAATGCATAATATTTTGGTGAGCAACTTCTGAATGTTAGACGTAATGCAAAATATATTCGAACAGAAAGCGTAATGCATGATAAACATGAAAAGACAGAGTAAATTAATCATGCAACGAACAAAAGATGCGGGGTGCCCAAGCGGGCTGCCCCCATTAGAACTTGATTTCGACGCCAATCCACTAAGGAAGGGCCCAAAATCTCTTATGTTGAGTTGTCATCAAATTGATGGAATACTGTGTCCAATGTCGGATCTGAAGGTTCGGATTCACCTTCAAACAGCCACCAATAACCTCCCTTGCGAAAGAGATTACCGGTGTAGAAGAATGAATCTGAAAGGAATGCAATCGGGTCTCTGGTTTAGCAGCACTTCGTTGCGTTAAGAAAATGCTTGTCAACCTCCTTCTGGGCGGGAAAGTCCATCGTTTTATAGACCCACGGGGTCTCTTTGAAAGGGGCACGTAGGGATGCCACGTGGTGGCCATGCCTTCTTAACAGGGAGGAGACTCCGCCTTGACTAGGGCTTACATGACTGCCCTTGTGACAGTCTGCTAACTGCCAATCTGCCCACCTACGCACGCATGCATAGCAGGCGGCCATAACTGACTGTCCTCGGCTGCCACTTGTCTCACGTCGGCCTCCAGTCGTTTTAATGCTGCCTCTGAATGCCTTGATGTCTACCTTGATGTTTGCCTTTGAATGTTTTAATGTTGCCTCTGATTGGTGGAATGTCGCCTTTGATTGATCGCAAGTATGTCTAAGCGCAAAATGCCGAAGTGTCACGATATCGCGACATCACGATATCGCGACACTTCGACCGAGGTTCCCTTTGGGCCTTAGGTGTCACGATTTCACGACGTCGTGAAATCGTGACACCCTCGGCCGAAGCTCCCTTCGGGCCTTAGGTGTCACGATTTCGTGACGTCACGAAATCGCGACACCCTCGGCCAAGCTCCCTTCAAGGCCTTAGGTGTCACGATTTCAGACGTCACGAAATCGTGACACCCTCGACAAAAGCTCCCTTCGGGCCTTAGGTGTCACGATTTCGCGACGTCACGAAATCGCGACACCCTCGGCCCTTCGGGCCTTAGGTGTCACGATTTCCATGCCGCACCTAAGGCCAAGGTTCCCTTGGGCCTTAGGTGTCACGATTTCGTGACGTCGCGATTTCGCGACACCTAAGGCCAAGGTTCCCCTTTGCTTAAGGCTTGCTTGCTTAATTTTGTAATTGCTTTTGCTTAAGTTTTGAAGTTTGCTTTTGCTCTAAGGCTTGATTGCTTAGGTTTGCTTTTGATTAAGGCTTGCTTTTGCTTAAGGCTTGCTTTTGATTAAAGGCTTGTTAAAACGACCAACTTTGCTCTGCTCACTTTTCGACCTTCTAAACTGCTGTGTAAGTGGCTAGGACCACTGTTTGACCTCTGAGGGCTGCCCTGAAAGTTGTGTGTGTCAATGCGATCAGTGTTTGTAGTCACTTAATCGGATTGGTGCTATTTTGGTGTCTACAGATGCCCCTTTTTGGGAAGCGCTGCGGGTGACGCAGTGCTGAGCAAAAATAGATAACCAAAGCACTAATGATTAGGGTTTCTTGGTAACCTAACCAACTTTTGATGCCCCAAGTATGGAAAGGGCATGCATTCTTGAATCCTTGCTTCTGACGAGCTAAGGAATTTGATTTCAAGTGTTAACCTATTTTGGTGAGGTGTGACTTGAGCTTGGACATTGATCAGTCATGATTAGGCAAAGGGCGTAACCTTTTGTCCACAGGGGGAACCTTGTGTTCATGCTTCGGGAATGCCAAGTGTTTGATCAATTTAATGATTGCTTGTTTACTCGCCCCAAGCAGGAGCGTGATTGTCTTTGTCAATGATTCTTTGAATGCATGTCATTGCCTTGATTGGGTGTGTGCTTGTTGATTGGTGACTAAGTGTGACTACCCCCTCAAGCGACGAATCGATGAGGGAATGACCTTCATGAGAAAAGCGACGAGTCGCTTGACCCAAGATGACTTGTGCAAGGGTGCCTTTAGATGTTTTACCGTTTAAGCACGTGCAATTTCCCGACATTTGGACCTATTTTTGGTGGGTGTTAACCCTTTTGGTGATGCCATAATGGGGTGAAATCATCAAAAACCCGTCTTCCCGTGGAGCGGTCCGGCTATGGTAGCCTTCTTGGGGAAGTAGGAGAGTGACAATTTGAGCCCCGACATCGATTTTTTTATGCCAAGAGGTTAAGTGCAAGAGCACTTGTGTCCGGCAATGCTTATTGCTATGTTTTTGTGTTGCATTTTTGTGATGTTTTTGTTGTTTTGATTTTCTTTCTTTGTGTATATGTCATGATTTTATGTTATGCACAATGATTGATGTTGATGGATGCATGCTACTTTATATTGATGGATGCATATGGTATGATAAATGTGATTGTTGTATGTTGATTTATTTTGATGGATGCATGATGAATGCAAATGTTTTTGATTTATATGTGATATGCAGAAATGAAATGGATGAATGGACTTTGTGATGTTTGGCTATGGCACCATAGACTGTTTAGGACTCTGTTATTTTGTCTTTTTAGGCGATTGCTGTGATGCATGACTTTGTATGTATACATGTGGTTTTTCTTTTTTTTGTATTTTCTGATGGTATTGTAAGGATGAAAAGTAGCGCAGTTGGTTTAGAAATGTAGCTAAGGTTTTCTGAGACTCAGACGGTTTTAACTTACTAGCCATGACTGTACTTTATCTTACAAGACTTTTGAACAAGGTATGAATCGGACTTGTTTTTGACCAAGCTATTTCACATCCCTGTGTGTGCAATTGAGTTCATTTATGTGGTATTTGTCAGGATACCGCCAGTGCCAGATGGGCTTTCAACCGAACCTGTATCGAGGATCACCTAATTAGCTCCACTAACTCCTTTGTTGTATTTAGTTAGATTAATCTACGGTGTTATCCAGGATACCATAAGCTAGCTCATCCTTATGCAAACATTGGTCTACACACATGCAAAGCGAATGTGACAGACATATCGTCATGCGGGTAGGATACCACCATTGCCAGATAGGCTATCAACCAAACCTGTAATGAGGATCACCTAGATGGTTTTCGAATGCTGAGAATTCCAGGGATTCAAGTTCAGGATATTTGTTGGCTGAATGATTTAGAAAGTTGCTCGTCTATATAGTGATGAAAATCACTGTTTATTTTCTATTAATTCTTTTTGAGCAAGGATTTTGAATAGTAGTGATAACCACTGTTATTTGATTTTGTGTTTTGAGTATTGTGAATTTGGGCTTGTGAGTGGCTTTGATCCTTGTGGCCTTGGGGATGACTACCCATCCTGGTTAGGGGCGGATAGTACGAATCCTTACGACGTTGGGGACCAAGGGGATGATGGAGATTATGGAGTAAGGGCATTGATCTGTTAGGCCTTGGGGATGACTACCCATCCTGGTTAGGGGTGGATAGTACGAATCCTTACAACTTGGAGACCAAAGGTGAATGGAAAGTGTTAGGATGATGATTTGTTGGAATTTTGTTTGTGAATGGTGTTGATCCCTTTAGGTTTTGGGGATGACTACCCATCCTTGGCAGGGACGTGTAGTACAAATCCTTACAACTTTGGGAACCAACTATGATTGGAATTTGGTAGTGGTGAAAACCACTGTATATGGAGGTGAATGGATAGGAAAGAGCTTGTCCTTTTGTGAATTCTCAGCATTCTAGAACCATTCGCACGGGGGGATGAGCAAGATAACCGTTTCACTTATGGTGACCTGGATTACTGCATAGGTTTCATCTTTCGTTCACACAACTTGGGAATTTTTATGTGTTTTAATTTGTGTTGGGATGTTACGTAACAAGGTGTATTTCAAGTGTAACTCTACCTTCATAAAATCTGTTTGACTTGATACATTACATGGCTAAAGAGCAAAATGATGACTGAATCACGAAAAACTCTTGATACATTAAAAGACCACCGACTCTAGTGTGGTAAAAGCAATGCATGGTGTTTTTGTTGTTTTTGTAAAATGGAACAAGTGTGGAACAAGATGGACTAGCAGAGCAATTACAGCCTATGGTGCCTTTGACCTATACGACCACAAATATGCAATGTATGGATGCAATGCTTTAATGCATCTATGTATTTTTGTATTTTTGATGGATTGATTTTTGTGAATATGAAGATGAAGTGCGAGAAGAACTCTCTATTGATGAATTTGAGTATGCCTAGAAATGAGATGCAAATTTTTGTTGTTTTTGATGATTTTTGTTGTTTTTGAATTTTCTTGATTTTTGACCAAGCGATTGTGGAAATCCTTGGAGCATTTTGGGATTGACCAAGCGATTGCAAGAATCCTTGGAGCCTTTTGGGATTGACCAAGCGATTTTATGGATCCTTGGAGCATTTTTGGGGTTTGACCAAGCGATTTTAGAATCCTTGGAGCATTTTTGGGATATGGCTCTCTTAGATATGAAATGGTCACAAATGACTGATATTCAAGGGTTCTGTTTCCTTGATACCATCAAGAGAAGCTAGCCGGTATGTCTCGGGTCCTATTTTGCTATCAATGACATATGGACCTAACCAATTTGCCGCAAACTTGTCCCTTAGGTGGGATGGCAAACTAGAATTTTGTTGGTTTTCCTTCAAAACCAAATCACCAACCCGAAAGTCCCTCAGGTGAACTTTCATGTTGTAAGCTTTCTTAAGTCGCTCTTGATAAATACGTAAATGCTCGAGAGCATTAACGCGTCGTTCGTCAAGCAACGTAAGCTGGTCTAACCGGGCCTACCGTGCAGAGTCATCATCGATGAACTCCTGCATTGATATGCGTAGGGAAGGAATCTCCAACTCTAGAGGCATGACTACCTCGGAGCCATACACAAGCAAAAACGGAGTGGCCCCAGTGGGTGTCCGAATGCTAGTGCGATAGGCCCATAGGGCAAGTGGGATTTGAATGTGCCAATCCTTATGACTGTCTGTGATGGTATTTTTAAGGATGGCAACTAGCATTTTGTTTGACGCTTCTCTTGCCCATTCGCCTACGGATAATAGGGTGTCGAAAAGCTATGTTGAATCTTGTACTTTGTGGTCAAAGCACGCACGTCTTTGTTCTTGAAAGGCGTCCCATTATCCGAGACTATTTTGGATGGAATACCAAAATGACATATGATGTTATGCAAAATGAACTCCACAATGCGGGGTCCTATCGTAGAGGTAAGCAGAATCGCTTCCACCCACTTGGTAAAATACTCTGTGGCCGTTATGATAAACGTGTGATGGCCTGACGATGCAGGGGAGATCTTTCCAATTAGATCGAAGCCCCACTGCGAGAACGGCCAAGCAGACTGGACTGTCTGCAAGGCCTGAGAAGGTACGTGCATCAAATTGGCATGATGTTGACACTTCACGCACTTCTTGACATAGGTGCAACAATCTCGCTCTAAAGATGGCCAATAATAGCCCATGCGAAGAATGCGCTTTGCAATGGCCATACCACTGAAGTGGCCACCACATGTACCATCGTGCGCTTGGGCGACTGCCCAAGTGGACTCTTGCTGGTCCAAGCAATGAAGGAGGATTCCTTCATAGCTACGACGATACAAAATGTCTCCTATCAAGACATACTTAGCCGCTTTCTGCTTGAGTGCTCGTTTTGTGGCATGAGTCAATCCAAGCGGGAGATTACCTAACTTGAGGTAGTCTCTGATGGGTAAATACCAGTCCTGTTGATCAAAAACCTCGACAGTATGAACAACCAATCCCTCTTGAAGTTCATCCCTAGCAAACGTTGAATGGGATAGAACTTGTAAGAATAGCATTGTGTTGCTATTAATGGGAGTAGGGGAGAACAAGGACCCCCAGTTGGCACGTTTCAGATGATCTCGGATTCGAGAGAACTTATCCGAGGATGGTTCAATCTGGATCATGTGGATTCCTGGCGTCAAGTCCGAGCTTGCACGCCCCATCACGGATTGCGATAAGGTTTTGACTTGAATGGTTGTCATATCACCGGAAAGGTCTTGCGGAATTAGTGACCCCAAGGAGGCCATTGTGTCCGCAAAATGATTCGATGATCGAGGGAGTGCCTCGATGTCATACCACTCAAGTTTTTCCAGGAATTTGTCCACGAGGGCTTTATAAGCCTGCAAGACTGGGCATTTGCATTGATATACCCCTTTGACTTGATTGACTATTAACAATGAATCACCAAAGATATTCAGTCATTTGATGTTCATGGCGATTGTTGTCTGAAGACCTAGGAGCAAGGCTTCATACTCTGCATTATTGTTGGTGCACGGGAAGTTTAATTTAAATGACAGGGGCATTGGAGCACCCTACGGTGTGAAGAATACAATTCCCGTGCCACCACCTTGCTCACATTTAGAACCATCGAAGAATAGGGTTATGTCGGCTTGTGACTCAGGCTCATCAGAATCTGGCGATTCTCGAGACATGGAAGACCCCATCATCGGGTAGTTCTATGACCAGAGGCTGATCGTCTTCAAGAGGAGCCTCTGCTAGTTGATCGGCTATGACTTGTCCTTTGATAGATTTTTGTCCAATAAACTCTATGTCAAATTCCGTCAACAACATGATCCATTTCGCCGTGCGACTACTATGATAAGTACGACTCATCATGTATCGCAATGGATTCTCCTTAGACACAACATACGTAGTGTTGCTCAGCATGTAGTGGCATAGCTTTTTGGTAGCAAACACCACTGCCAAGCAAAGTTTCTCAACGTATGCATAGTTAAGTTCATAACTGACCAGGGTGCGGCTAAGATAGTAAGTAGCCTGTTCCTTGTGAAGTTCATTCTTCTGGGCTAACATGGCGCCCAGTGCCACCTCAGTAGCTGAGATGTATAAGTAGAATGACACTCCTGGTCTAGGTGGTGCCAATACTGGCGGCGAAACCAGGTATTGTTTGATCTCGTCAAAGGCTGACTGGCACTCGTCATCCCAATGAAATGTAACCCCCTTGTGCAATAATTTGTTCATGGGTCGGCACTTGTCAGATAATTGCGCTATAAAGCGTTTAATCGACGCGACCTTTCCCTGCAGACTTCTGAGCTGCTTGATTGTAGTTGGGGGAACCATTTCAAGGATTGCCTTGACTTTCTTTGGGTCCACCTCGATTCCTCGCTTTGAGACTATGAAACCCAAGAGTTTTCCAGATGTGACGCCAAATACGCACTTCTTGGGGTTTAGTCTAACTTTATGCTCCATGAGGCGATCGAGGATCTTGCTTAAGTCATCGATATGATTTGAGCGCAAAAGAGACTTGGCTAACAAATCATCCATGTAATCTTCCAAAGTTTTGTGCATGTAATCATGGAAGATATACGTCATGGCACGTTGGTAGGTAGCGCCAGCATTTTTAAGGCCAAAAGGCATGACCTTATAACAAAATGTCCCCCAAGGCGTTGTGAACGCCATTTTTAGTTGGTCTTCAGGATTGATACGAATTTGATTGTATCCTGAGAAACCATCCATTAGGGAGAGCATTTCGTGACCTCCTTGTAGCGTCTACCAACGCGTCGATGCTCGACAAGGGGAAATCATCCTTAGGACTCGCTTTGTTTAGATCTCAAAAATTAGTGCATATGCGAATCCTCCCGTCGGGCTTCTTGACGGGAACCATGTTGGACAGCCATGGCGGATAATCCATGCAGATGACAAACTGTGCATCCAACAGCTTTTGCAATTCGTCTTTGACCATCAAGGCCACTGTTGGGTGCATCTTACGTAGTTTTTGCTTTACGGGCTTGATTGTCGGATCAAGCGTTAAATTATGCGTGACTAGCTACGGGTCTAGTCCTGGCATATCCTTGTACGACCATGCAAAAACCTCCTTCTTCTCTTTGAGAAGGGCAATGTAGTCGGCTTGCTCTTCGGGGGAAAGACTTACCCCAGATTGAGAATCTATGGATTCATTGGATCTGTGCCGATATCTACGTCAGTCGTCTCCTCGACTGACATGTGGGATCCGTCCTCCAACTGATGTGGAGTCGGGATCAAATGGATATCATTAGCTGAATTTAGATCTGCATTGGGAACCTCGGGTTCCTCTTCAGCCTGAAAAATATCCCGAGTTGTCCTTGGGGTAAAATGAGGCATTTCACCGAAAGGCCAGTACTTCGATGGTGATAAAGGTGAATTGACGCGATCCCAGTCGATGGCATCTATGTCTAGATGCAATGACCGTGCTGGATCGACCGGATTGCGGATGGGTGCGGTCAAATCAATGGAGATCATGTGGATGGAATGAATTTGGTCTCCATTACCATGGGTGTGATAACTTGAATCTTCTAGATGCTCCCTATACTCTGGATCTGGCTCTAGGGGAACGGGCACGAACGGATCGGCCCTATGTGCTGATAGGAGGACAGGGTCTTCCCTCGACACTGTTGTCATGATAGGGTCTCGGGGTGGACGGTGCTCATCGTGAATTTGGAGCCATGGATCCAACACTTGGTCCCACCTCGCTGGGTCTACCCACCATTCATGCCCTAACCTTATGCCCATCTGTCCCATCAGATCTTCATGAGTTAAAGGGTGATTATGCCATCGCGCATGATTGAGATAGATCATCTCAGTCTCATCTTCTGAATCACTTTCGGAGATCCAAAAATGTTCATTCTCTTCAGCAACTATTACTTGCGACATTGAGGGTTCTCCTTGTTCCAATAAGTTAATCTGGTCCCATTGCGGTTGTTCCACTCTTGGTGGAGGGACCTGATTCTCTTGACACTGTATTGACTCAATCGGAACCTCTAAGGGGAACAGCTTCAAAAATGTCCGATGTGGACACCGTTGATGTTCTCTTTGGGGATTAATGTCCGAACTTTCACCTCTCTCTAGCAAAGGAGAGGGATTACTGCTGTTGCCAAGGGTGTTTGTTGACCATGGGAGGTAATCTCCCAATGTATATTCTGTATTTGGGTTGGCATAAAGATCTGGTGCCAATCCCCCCTTGTTGCCTATTTCTAGGCCTTGCATATTTTCTACCAAGATGTCTAAGGGCAGGGGTGGTTGAACCCTACTCCCGACTTATCATATGGCATCTGATATCTTGGTTGGCAAAGGACACGCATCCCTTGCTCATATCCCCCTAGCCCCTCTCCCCGCCCCTGGCGTGTTCCCCGAGATTTCTTAGGGCGAAATCCGGGTTTGACGGATAGTTGATATTTTCAGCAAAAGGCTCTTTGTCTTCTTCCTTTTGCTTGCATGGTTCAAGACCATGATCAAGGCCCCCATACACAAAATTTGTCTGGTTTGGTGGGTAACCTAGAGGAACAACTGTTCCTATGGGAAGGCGAGGTCTCCCCATGTCCTGTACTGATTCTAATGTGGGCGTTGCCACAACATTCTGCACTAAATACTCCCCCAGGCCCGTACTGGCCATTTCAACAGTGATTGTTGATGCTTGGGAGGGAGGGAACGGGAGTCCTTCCTGAGTCCATTCCATGTTTGGTGTTTTAGGAGTCTCAGCTTCCATTGTGCTAGGTATTTCCTCTGTTGATACCGTTGATATTGTTGGCAACCCCTCTTCTAGGGGCTGAGCCTCTTCCATGATCTGTTTTCCCTTGTCCTTCTATTTAGCCATGACAGGTGGCATTGGTAGTGAAGGAGCAGATGATGAAGACTCACCTGGCTGGGATTTTGATGATTTGGTCACCAGTGGTGCCTGCGGTATTGGACCCTGTTTAGATGGATTTAACTGGAAATCCAAATGCGTTGAAGGGAGGGTCGATTGAGGCATTAATTGCACCGCATTGCAATACTTGAAGGGTTCTAAGTCCATCGGGACTACATGTATTTCTCCTTCAAAAGCATACTTTAAGCACTGGTGAGCGATCGAAGGGACACACTTCATGTCCCCCGATCCAAGGCCACCCTAGCAGTATATTGTAAGCCATCTCGCCTTCCAACACATGGCACAATGTAGGTATTGTCTTTTGTCCTACCTGGACAGGCAGAACAACTGTGTCGACTGTCGAGCATATTGCATCATTGAAAGCTCGCAGTGTGTATGTGGAGGCTGTGATATGAGAGGCTGGCAGCTTCAAATGTTTTAGTGCTGTAGTGGTAATGATGTTACTGGACGAGCCAGTATCTACCAACACTCTCTTGTACGGGATCCCGTTGACCCGCGCGATAACGTGCAGGGGTGGATCTGCCATGTCATTCGATATTGCTTTGACTTCATCCTCTCTGAAGGTAATGACCGGCTCCGTACATCGTTTCACATGTCCCACGAAGTTGTTGAAAGAATTTGCTTCGTGAGGCTGTAATTCGATGGCTTTTAAAATTTCCATAAGAGCTTCCCTATGAGGTGTTGACTGTTGAATAAGCTCGTAAATGGAAAGCCTAGCCGATGTGGTCCGCAAACTCTACGTGAGTTTGGTCCGTATCGTGACCTCGGGTCTAGGCGGAGGCAACTACACAGGGCGTTGTTGAGGCTGCGACGTTGTTGGAACTTCCCTTGTAGCTACCTCGGGGGCAACCGCTGGGTACTTTTTGTTCCTGGTCACTATGCTGATCATTCCCACAAATCCTTGCATGGGAAGATTCTGTCGCACCTCATTAACCTGGAGAGGTTTTGCCTGTGCCTCGTGGGCAGGCAAAGGGTCCTTGAATACCCCCATTTGTTGATTATTTGGCGCTATGGGGTTGTCCACGGCCAATGTTTTATTGTCGATCAAATCTTGGATTAATCCTTTGAATTTCCAGCATCCATTCAAGTCATGTCCCCTTCGCCTATGGAATCTACAATATAATTCCTCTCTGTATCCCTTAGGCTTGGGAGCGTTAGGGTCTACAGTTTGGATCTCTGGAAGGGTGACTAAATTTGCCGCTAACAAGCGGTCAAATAAGGAGTCCCTGGACTCCGTATAAGGGGTGAATTGTCGCCTAGGGCGACGCTGTCGATTCTGCTCCTGTTTCTTATTATCTCTTTCATAACTAGGAGGCACTGCCTGGTAATTAGCCTTTTGGGGCTGCATTTCTTGCACAGGCTTGGGAACATTTATCGCAACTTGGTTAACCACAGTGGGTTGTGATTGCGTATTCCCAGTCTTAGTGGTTTTATTCCACTCTTTCTTTTTAGGCTTGGCGATTGCGCCTTCGCCTATTTTAATCTCTTCTATAACTCTGGCTTGCGCCAAAGCTTCTTCTAAACTGTCGTATTGCTACAGCAACAATAGCCCAGAGATTGATTTTAAGCAACTCCGTGCAAACATCTGTGTGAGATCAGACATAGGGGGACGGTAGGGTAGCTTAGAAAGCAAAGCCCTCCATCGATTCCCGTATGCTGCCATTGTTTCTTCCTCATATTGCCTGAGGCTGGCCAGATCACTCAGTGATGCCTTCTTCTTTGTGTTGAAGGCAAAGCGTTCAAGAAACGCATCTACTAATTGATCTAGGTTGTTTATGCTGTGTTTGGGTAATTGTGTGAACCAATCCGAGGTAGGGCCTGCGAATGTGGTTATGAATGTCCTAAGCAACAATGCATCATTATCTTGGATGCCGAAGCATTGACTTAGGAATCTTGTGACATGTTCTTGTGCATCCTCTTCACCTTTAAAGACTGCCAATTGAGGCAACTTGAAATGTTCAAGGTAAAGAGGTGTGGGCACTCGAGGGATGCATCGGATGACTACGGAGTTGACGTAATGTGGGTTTTTGATGCCCAGAAGCTTTTGTCTCCACAGACTCCAAACGCTCTAATAGCGCTTTGTATGCATCGAAAGATTTTATTTCTTC
This sequence comes from Wollemia nobilis, assembly GCA_028583015.1. Taxonomy (NCBI): domain Eukaryota; kingdom Viridiplantae; phylum Streptophyta; class Pinopsida; order Araucariales; family Araucariaceae; genus Wollemia; species Wollemia nobilis. The sequence goes on along the minus strand of JAQPPZ010017034.1, from coordinate 2,079,307 downwards.
CTCTTTTGTTTGCTCCCGTTGTGAGTTATGGGAGACCGGAGGCCTATGGGGGGGTGGCCGAGTGGCAGCCCTCCCGCCTTGATGGGGCGTTTTGGCCCGTTCTATTTCTCGGTTCATACTCCTCATAAATTTCTTGAGGAGTCTCTGGGCGAGACCTATGACCCTGATTGAGTCCCCGCTGAGGGTACCCATCATTGTTTCGGGGAGTGGCCTCCCTCTCGGGTCTATAAGGTCTCGGAGGCAAAGCTTGACGAGGTCGCGGAGACCTATCCTGCACCAAAGGATTGTGCCTCTCATATTGTTGTGCTCTTTGGGTGCGAGGGGTTGGCACCCTCTCAGGTAGTTTATAGCGCAACTCATCCGCTTCATGCCGCATGCGCTCTTTATTCAGGCGGTATAAGTACTCTAACTCCTGATGACCTTGCTCAAGCTACGTGATTCGGGCTTGGCGGGCGGCATGTCTTGCGACTGCCGGGTCAACTTGGTCTGCCCTCTTTTGCTCAGGAGGCTTAAATGTTTCTCCTATGTGTTTGCCTCGATCTTGATGATCTAAAATTTCAATGGGTCGCTTCCCTCTGTCGAGGTAGGCGGCATGTACTTGAGGCTCTGGCCTCGATGGGTGACCATGATATCTAGCAGGTGTGGAAATGCAAGGTTCCCGCGCTGTATGTTGTTCTCGAGGAATGCGATGATCTTCCTCGTACTCCCTTTCATGGGTGTGAAAGGGGCGGGCGGAGTGAGCTCGCCCTGTGTGAAGAGCCCTGCGCTCTGGATTTTGTCTTTCTATTCTAATGGGAGGCAAAGAAGAGGTAGCGTATTCACGTTGTCTCTCCTCATGGACACTATGCCTCTCTAGCGCTTCATCATGCTACGGCCACTCAGATCTAGCCTCAAGAGGCGGTTGTCTACTTACATTGAGATCTACATGTAAAGCGTCTTCCCGAAAGGGGCTGTGTTGAATAGGTATACTCCAATGAGGAGGGTCCCAATAATTCCTTTTTGATGTGGCCTGATGTGGACTCTCTTGTAGGCCGACCGCCAAGGCGGTATGGCCAAGTCCTCAGGGCTAAAGCGAAGGCGACCAGCGCCCTCTCTTTGTGCACCTTCCACAACGTCCGCCCTTGATTGGGCTTGGCTACGGGTGTACACCATTGTGGTGCTTCTCTACTATCTAAGCAGATTTTTATCTCGTTTATGATGATTTGTCTTTTTGTTTACACTAAGCAGAAATGAACACACACATACACAAAACCGTGATTATCTCTTTTAAGGATTAATAGTGTGTCCTAAACTGGTTTAGTGCATTTTGATGTTTTGTTTTGTTTTTGCAAGTTTTGAAGAACGTTTAAATGCATAATGTTGGCTCATATGACTCCCATAAATGGTCGCCCCTTCAATATACCATTGTCGGACCGATATACCAACCTCTCTATATACCCGCCCTTACGAGAGGGAAACTATAGGTACGTGAGAGCAGATGGTACGTGGAACATAGGCGGTACGAAAGGGGGGATTGTCCTGTTAATGACACCTACCATAGAAGACTTATCCTCGCGTGCATGGGAATCACCCCAGCAACACTCGGTCAGCTTTCATCAGGATTTACGCCTAACAACAGTGACAATCGGGGAAATGGATGCAAAGCTAAGCCAAGGTGGTGATGAACCCACCGTTGGTCTTGCTCAAGGGCTGGGGTTTTACGACCAGCTCCTTGGTTTAATTTTACCACGTGAAGTGTGTGGGGTTCATTTTATTTTAAAAATGAAACAGCAGCAAAAAAAGAAACTTTCCCTAAGCCATACAAACACTACAAACCGGAAAACAACAAATAGAAATTTGACGAAATTTTTTTTTTTTTTACAATTAAATAAATAAATAAAGCAAGAAAATTGACGGCAACTTTCTCTACGCAAGAAAAATGAAAAAAAAAAATAAACACAGAATTTCAGAAAATGACAGGGACAGTTTTAGAACTTTACCTCCTTACCTCCTTTTTCTGCTTAAATCGGCTGTCTGTTCTGTCCAAATCGGCTGTTTCTGATTCGGCCCGATACCTTTAAGCAAAAAGACATAAATTTTAATCAGTTTTCGAATCTAAAAAAAAAATAGGGGACAGGGTCCCACCGTGATCGCCACTGAAAGCATGAGATTCCGGAAAAAGAAACACTAATTACAATGAAAACAACTAGCTTGATGCATGAAATAACACGAATATAATCACATCAAAAGTATGAGCACAGCCCTCTTTATTCATGTAGTTCCAACTCGGTTACAATACGTCTCCTCACTTTTCAAGGGCTGGGAGAGTTAGCATGTTTCCATTACAATAAATGAATAGTGATCTTCTTTCGCATGCCCACATGCAAAGTGGGCGGGCCAAAGTATTGCCACCGCTGATGTTAATGATTCTTTGCTTGCTGCTGTTTCTCCTGCAATCAAAGAAACAATAAAAGCGTTAGTAGCACCTGTAACCAGAAGATATATCGTTTGAATTTAGAAATAAATAAGAAATGCATTAAAAAATATTGATTACGTAGGTAAACAACATAACTCTCAGCAAACCTGCAACTTTTACAGAGAACATAAAACTTTACCCTAGGCTGCTGCCAGTGATATAGTCAGTGAATCCGATCTCTGTTACCTGTAGATTAGTATTTCGTTGCATCACAGAATATATATTCGATAATTGTCTTCTAAAATCAGGATTGTGAGCTATTTAGAATATAATGCATAATATTTTGGTGAGCAACTTCTGAACATTAGACGTAATGCAAAATATATTCGAACAGAAAGCGTAATGCATGATAAACACGAAATGACAGAATAAATTAATCATGCAATGAACGAAAAGATGCGGGGTGCCCAAGCGGGCCGCCCCCGTTAGAACTTGATTACGGCGCCAATCCACTAAGGAAGGGCCCAAAATCTCTTATGTTGAGTTGTCGTCAAATTGAAGGAATATTGTTGTCCACTGTCAGATCTGAAGGTTCGGATTCAACTTCAAAAAGCCACCAATAACCTCCCTTTCGAAAGAGATTACAAGTGCAGAAGACTAAATTCAAAAAGAATGCAAATGGGTCTCTGGCTTTGAAAGTAACTCATTCTCAAATAGAGCCTCCTGAAAGCTCTTATTTTGCATATGCTCGTACACCAACAATATCCTCTTCCCATATGAAAAATACCCATAAAGAGACACCACAAAGGGATACCTAAGCCCCTAATTATTGATAACTCATTCTGGAATTCTCTCTCCCCTGTAGGGATGTCACATCCATCTCTACAGATAGCATATATATTCACAAAACCTTTGAAGGATGAAGACTTCAATAGGTTGAGGGAGATGCTCAATGTTAAAGTTTTTATGAAATCTAGTTTAAAGGGGCTGTTAGAAAATTAAACCAAATTTGACACCTCTGGAAAATCGACCAACTCGTTGAATCTTGTTTCATTAAGATTAATTACTGGTAAGTCAATTCGACAATTGGAGGAAATTCTAATTTGAGTTAACTGCATGTCAAAGAATTTGGTGGAGCTTTCTCGCTTCTCACTTGAAACCCTATATATATAATTGTGTTGCCTTCATTTTGTGCAAGTAAGATGAGAGGCTGCAAGGTTGGAGAAAATCATAGCAATAGAGTAGAAGAAGAACACAACAGAATTGTGTGGAGTAGAAGGAGCAGTAGAGCTCAGAAGTGCAGTAGAAGGATAGTGTATACCCTACAATCTATCATAGTTGTAGATGATTGTGGATGTATTTCCAATCTGAGTATGTGGATGTATTTTCGATTTTAAGCAATAAATAAATACTTGCATATATTTTGTCCTTTATGTATGGTTTATAAATTAGCAAGGTTTACCTCAATATTTCCTCCATTCCGCTTGAAAACCTTGTAAATATCATGGAAGAATTTTTTTTTTGAATTTTGCATTAAATCCTTTGTTAAGTCTTGTGGATTGGTAGAAGATTGCATTCGACTCCATTGCTTTGTATTTTCTATAAGAATAAACCTTAGGTTATTTATATTATAAATTTGCATTATTAATGTTTGCCCTAATATTTTGTGTGGTTCACAACCTTAAAATTGCTTTAAAATTTGCATGTGAAGTAACCTAAACTCCACTCCAGGTCATTTCACTCGTGTTTTCTAGCAGATTGCAATCCACTTGTATTTCTCAAAATTTTGATGCAAAAAGCATTCCGCACTTTCTCGTTAAAAAACACATATGCTTAACTTCACATTATAATTTCAACAATTGTGATGTTAGCCACAATATTATGTGGATTCCAAATCTACACCACCCTCTGTGTTCAAACTAGTAGAATCCATTTCGCATGTGCTTGTTCATATTTCCTTGCGGAATTTTTCCTCCTACACTCGTTCAAAAGCTGCTAATAGAATCTGCATCTGGTTCTTTGGTTTTAGCTATGGATTTCCATTCTGATTTTTGTTACAAAGAAAAGCTATGGATTTATTTTGACCGCATTCTGCATCCATTGTGGTGACAATTAAAACTTCAAATTGGTATTAGGGCAATTTGATACCAATTGCAGGTCCAAGGAGCAGATAGTAGATATATTCACAAAACCATTGAAGGAGGAAGACTTCAACAAGCTTAGGGATATGCTCGGTGTCAAAGTTTTTATGATATATGGTTTAAAGGAGGGTGTTGGAAAATTCAAATAGATTTGACACCTCTAGAAAATAGACCAACTCATCGGATCCAAGGAGCAGATAGCAGGTCCAAGGAGCAGAAAGCAGATTTCATAAACCAGATTGCAGTCAAATCTGGCTTGGTTGTAGGCTTCCAACTAAACTTTTATAGAGATTTGGATCAACACTTGTACCAAAATAAGAATAGTAGCCACATATTCTTATAATTTATGGTTGGCATCTTCACTTGTACCGCAATATAATTTCATCTTGAACAAATTTCATGATATACTCTTTGTTGGGTATTCTAAATAATGGTAATGAATGCATACCACAAATAGTATCCTACAATCCTTGTTATAACCTACATACAAAAATTTATAATATGCTATCCAAATAATATGATATATCTATCATTCATACATACACAATAGTTCTAGGAAAATATGCAATTGTATTATTCAAACAAATCTCACATGCCTATTATAGGAATATTATCAATTATGGGATCTTACTCTCTCTCTCTCTCCCTCTTACTTTACATATCTCTCATTTTCCTTATTCCACTCAATGTAACACCATATCGCTTGATTTTTCCCTATTCATTATAACTGTCTCTACTATGAAAATCTTGGAGAGTTATACAAATGTTTTACCAACTATTTTTTATATTCTTATATTTCAATGATGTAGGCTCCTATATTATACTCATTAGACAAAAGAAATGTTTCATGAGTGAAGCTCATGAACATTTTCAAAGTCTATAATTGAGACTCTATACTTGGCAATATTGAAAGCATTCATCCATTTTACCACTTAAATTAGTTGATTTCTTCCCTTGACTATATATTCATAGTAGACTTTACTTCTTGTTCTCTTGGTCACTTTGTAGTCTATAACTACCTCTATTTCATCTTGTTCTTTTTTAGTAATTTTTCTATCCATATTTTTATTATAAAATTGGTTATAATATGGATACAAATTTATCACATTAAAATTGGTAAAATTTCTACCTCTTATGAAGTTTAACTTCATAGGCATTAGCCATAAACTTCTTCAAAACCTTACAAGGTCCAATCTTCTTTTAATTGAGCTTTTTGTAAGTTCCCTTTGGAAATATTTCCTTTTTTAAATATACCAAAACTAAATCTCCCACCTAAAATTATAATGTTTGATGTTTGAAATCAACATGGTGCTTATATCTTATAATATTCTTTTCCAACTTAAATTTTACCTCTCATTGTAAATCATGTATGTAGTCAACAAAGTTCTCTACTATTGCACTAGGTCTCTACAAATTTGTTGTACTCTCCTCTTGAACAAAAAACGTACACAATTTGGAATGGACTATTGGTTGTGTTTCTATTTACTAAATTGTTATATATAAATTCTGCCTATGCCAATATGATATCCATGGCTTCTTATCAACTAGGCACCATAGAAAATTCTAAATGCTTCTATTCATAAATTTGGTTTATCCATTAATTTATGAGTGATAAGCTAAACTAAATCTTAATTTGGTACCCAACTTCTTCCAAATGGTATACCAAAAGTGACCTACAAACCTTGCATCCCTATCCAACATAATGTTTTTCAACAAATCATGTTGTCTCACAACTTCTTGAAAGAAAAAATCAACAATATGATTAGCATCACTCATTTTATCACAAGGTATAAAATGTGTCATCTTCAAAAATCTATGAAAAACAACAAAAATTAGATTATTTCCCTTTTGTGTTTGAGGTAGTCAAAGGACAAAGTCCATATTGATATCCTCCCATGGTATTTCTAGTTTTGGTAATGGTTGACACGACCTAGTGTTTTGGTTCTTTCCTTTTTATTGTAGATATATTTGACAACTTTGCACAAATATTCATGCATAAACACATATACCTTGACAATAATAACTTTCATAAAGTTATTTCAATTTTTTATCTATTCCAAAATTTTCATCCAAACCTCAACTATGCTTTTCTCTTATTAGGTTTTCCCTCATTGAGTTATGTGTTTTGCATAACTAATATCCCTTGAATAAGAATCCTTTTTGGATAAAATAGTCTAGCTAGGGAATTTTATTTCTTCTATTAGGGTCTTTGCAAGCTTCCCAGTATTCCTTGAAGTGTAAATCATCAATATAAAGCTCTTTCATAGCATCAAAACTTGTAACTTCAATATTCATTGCATTAATCAGTAAAATTCCTCTACTCAAGGTATCCAATGCCTGATTTGAACTTTCACTTCTATGTTTTAATACAAATGAGAAGCTTTGAAGATACTTCACCCATTTCATATGTCTTTGGTTTAACATATCTTGGATATTAATAAACTATAAAATATGGTGATCTACGAACATCACAAACTTCTTTGGTAATAGATAATATCTCCACTTCAATGCTTGTACAAAGGTATAGAAATTGTACTCATAAATTGAATACTTGCTCTTGGATTCATTAAAATTCTCACTAAAATAGGTAATGTCTCTTCATTTTATATAAATACCTATTTCATATTACCATTTACTCACCTTTTGTGGAAAACATCCCAAAAGGGATGCCACTTTCGGGTAAGACCCAAGGAGGCAAGGGTATCCATTCCGCCAAAAACACCCAAGACTCGAACCTTGCCTACCACATTTGACATACTCAAGGAGTAAACAAACACACAAAATCAATTTAAAAATAAGTAAATAACAACAAAAATAATAAAATAAAATAAAAAACATTCTCCTTGAGTGTGTCAAAAAAAAAATCACAACCAAACACGCACAATAAGATAAAAGAAACCATAAAACAAACCACATAGAAAATCACAAGAACCATATAACAAAACACAAACAAGACAAAAATAACAGAACACTACAAAGACATAACCCAAAAAAAACATGAAAAATAAACACAACCAAAACCTTAAAAAAAAATAAAAAAAAATAAAAAAAACAACCAACAACAGACAATAAACAAAAACAAAAAATATAGAAAACACACACATAAAAACACAAAATAACACAAACAAACAGAAACCCAAGAACAAGAACGAAAAAACACAAGAAAAATAACAAAAAACATTAAAAAAAAAAAAAAAAACAACAAAAACACAAGAACAACAAAAAACAACACAAAGAACACAAAAACAAAACAAAACAAAAGAACCCACCCACCTTAAAAAACTAAACAAAAAAAATAAAAAATAAAAAAGAAAAAAAAATGAACAAAATAATGACCTATCTAGACCAGAAGACTATTAAGGAAAGAATCAATAAAAGAAACAAAATAAATAATAGAATGAGCTAGGGAACTAAAAAAAACTGAATGAGCCAAAGAGAAGCAAAAAAATAAAAACAAGAAGAAACTAGGTACCTTCAGAACTCGAGCCATCCAAATAAATGATAGAAAGAAGAGCTTCCCTAATTTGAGAAGCCCACCATATAGGAGGGTGGCCATAAAAAGTAAGATCACATTTGTATGAAGCCCAATTAGCTAAAGCATCAGTACTCTTGTTTCGATCTCTGACCACATGATTGTAATCAACTTTCAAAAATCCCATCTGTATTAACTGAATCTTTTCAATAATTATTTTTGTTTTCCAATCCATCTTATGATTATTAGAAGGCATATTCAAGAGATTAATCATAAGTTGATATTCAGACTCAACTAACACCTTTTTCCATCCAACCTTAGTAGCCTCTTGAAGGCCTCTGAGGATACCATACCCCTCAACAAGGTTATTGGAAAGAATACCCAAATTCTCAACAAAAGTAAAAACCAGGGAGCAATCTGAAAGTCTACTAATTCCTCCCACATTGGATTTTCTAGGGTTACCTCTAGAGGCTCCATCAGTATTGAATTTTCCAACATCCTTACGAGGAGGTTGCAAATTTATAGTCCTATCCATCTTACTAATACTCACATTTCCTTTAAGTTGGTTGCCCTTAGAAGGTTTAATCTTGAATCTTTGCATCACTTGATCCCATCTTTTGTGGGAGGTTTGGGGGTGACTAGGGAGTTGATGGACTAATTCAACTAAGTTGGCTATGGTATTTTTTTGAATATAGTGAATATCCTTCCTATCTTGATTAAAAATTTGGTTGTTCCTTTCATTCTAAATATTCCAAAGAAGAATGGTAGAACCCAACCAAACTAACTTCCTAATAAAATGATCAAAACCTTCTTGATTAGGCCAATCCCTCCAAAGTTGTTCAAAAGTAAAAAAATTGGACCATTGTAAGCCAAGTAAAGTGGCCATTCTCTTCCATAGATTAGAGGCTAAAGTACACTCAATAAAAAGGTGGTTGATATTTTCTACATTCTCTTCACACATTTCACATCTAAAAGGGCCATGAAAACCACACTTCATAGGTTGCTCACCAGTAAGCACCCTATGATGCAATAAAAGCCAATTAAAGAACCTTACCTTAGGCCAGATATTTTGAGCCCATAATTGAGAAAATATGTCAGAAGAATGGTTGGGATTATTATGGCATAAGGTCAAATAACCTTGAGCAACTGAATACTCACCCTTAGTAGTGTTGTTCCATCCAAAACAATCTTTTTCATGGGACCAAGAGATGGATCTCATATGAAGGATGCCTTGGATATCTTGTCTTTGCTTTTCTAGGATTTGAATAGGCCAGTCATCAATAGGGATCCAATATCTACCAACCTTTGAATTACCAGTATGGTACTGACAGTAATTAGCCACCTTTATCCAATTAGCTTGGTGAAGCTCCTCCATCCAAGGCCTCCAATCGGGAAACTGAGTTATCAAATTTTTGTGACCATCCCATGAATCTGTCCAAAAATTTGCATGTTGACCATTATGAATGATCCAAAATAATTTTTTATTTATCAAATCCTCACCAGTATTAAGAACTACTAAAATTGGAGAACCTTTGGTAGGAAGTTGATAGCGAACAAGGTCTTTGGGACTTTTGTTCTCAGCATATTTAGCACGAAGATTATTGGCCCAAAGAGCATTGGGGTTATGCAACATCCTCCAATATAATTTAGCAGCTAAAGCTTTGTTGTTATTAATTTAAGACCATAATCCTAACCCCCCTTCACTCTTAGGAAGAAATAAATTATCCCATTTCACCAAGGCCCATTTTCTTTTATCCTTAGTACCACTCCAAAGGAAACAATGATTGATTTGATCCAATTCTCGAAGAACAGCCTTTAGGACATTCAAAATTGAAGAAACATAAATAGGAATAGCTTGAAGGACTGATTGTACCAAGGTGATTCTACCCCCAGAAGAAAGCCACTTGTTGGTCTACTTTCCAATTTTCTTCTTGCCTTTGTCCAACAACCAATTCCAATATTTATTTTTCTGCCTTTGAATATTTATGGGAATACCTAAATAAGTGATTGGAAGAGAGATCTTCTTATATCTTAATTTATCCAAGACCATGGATTCATGTCTAACAGAGTAGTGAAAGAAAATAACTTTAGATTTTTCTTCATTGATCAACTGCCCAATAGCCATAGAAAAATAGCTAATAATTTGCTTAATATTAGAAGCTTCCTTAACAGTAGCTTTACCTAAAAGAGTAGAGTCATCCAAAACAACACCAATCCGATTATGTGACTGCAAACACTGATCGCTTTGACACACACAGCCCCAAGGGCAGCCCCCAGAGGTCAAACAGTGGTCCTAACCACTCTCACAGTAGTTTTGGAAGGTCAGAGATCAATTTGGCACCTTCAGGAACTTTGCTCAATATCCGTTCCACCCTGGAATGAATTCAAACTGGGATTCGCCCCACCCAGGGATGAATTCTGAATTCGCTCTAGGGTGGGGCGAATTGCAGGTTTGACGGGCAAAAAGTCAAATCTTGACAAATGGCAGCTCAGATCCGCCACCCAACGCTTCCTTCATCGCATGGGAGTATGGGTGAGCATTTTCGAGCATTAGAGGCATCTGCAAGGTCAGTCATGAAGTCCCAATTCAGGGAGGAATCTCCTTCCCCCTGGGAAGGCATGATTGCCATGTGGCGCCTCTGCATGCCCATTTCAAGAGACCTCCAGGTCTATAAATTGGTGAGTTTCCTCACCCCAAAATATAGAGAGAAGGAGCATTTTAGAGCAATGAAGTGCTGTCATTTTATTTACATACCTCACACCTTTTGGATTTGCGCCTTTCACATCCTTGATCTCCTTTAGAAGGGAGGTCATTGGGTGACTATTGGGAGGATGAATCTCGATCCCAAAACCTAAAATTTGGTCATGATATCCCACCAAATTTTCTGAAAATACCACACAAGAGGTTTTGGACCCATCCCAAGTGGATTGGTGCTGAAATCAAGCCTCAAACGACGGGCGGCCTGCCCCATGGGCGCCCCCTCCCACACTGCCACAGTCCTAATCGGCCCCTTTTGGAGTGATGGGAATTCCATGGTAGACTTGCTTTTCTTTCATTTTTGCATTCAATTCTATGATGTTTAGATAGGTTGCCATTTGAATTTCGTCTCGTTTTAAACAATTTTGACCATATTTCTATCTTTGCTCGCTTTTACTAACCTACAGGTAGCATCATCAAATTCCCATTGATGGAGGCTAAATTGGGAAAATATGACCATCTGGGTCTTCCCAAAATGCCCCCAATTAGCTAACCCCAAGTTTTTAGGTCTTTTGGAGCTTCCGAGGTAGGACATTGGGACAGTACCTTTTCGGCATTTTGTTGTAGGTGAATTCGTCCCACCCCGGAGCGAATTCAAATCGGTGAGGAATTTTTTGACTATTCTTTTTGCAGAGCCTTCCTGGTGATGTCTTGATGCCTCTATCAAATTTTCATAGCATTTGGACTTGTTTTAGTCATAGTTTAATTCATTTTTCTCATTCACTTATCGTAGGCTTGGGGATTGCATGCTTTGTTTCATCCGTAGGTGCTACTGATCATTTCTTGTTCTTTTGAATGTAGGGTTTGGACATCGGAGGAGCAGCGAGGAGTCTAGACTCATCAATGCAAGTGGTGGTGATGTTTGGTCCACCCATTTTACATGTGGGCACGCGGAAGAAGGAAAGACACCCATGGATGTAACGAGTAACGCACGCTTAAACGCTCCTAGCCCTTGGAAGGGGAGGATGCGCATTGTAACCGAGTTTGAAACATATCAATAAAAGGGCTGTCTTCTTTATTCACATTTGTTTCATTTCGATTCGCTCATGCTTGTCCCTCTTTTCATGCACTTTCAAGTTTCTAGGATTTAGCGCTAAGTTCGGTTTCTTTGTTTGCATTTCGCATATTCGCTTTCCTTTTTGCTTTCGTATCCTCGTGCTTTCAGTGGTGATCATGGTGGGACCTTGTCCTCTATTTTTAATATTAGATATCTGATCCAAGTTTGGTTGTTTTTGCTTGCAGGTACCGCATTTTCATACGCTGACTGTTGTTCGTTCCATCAGGGAGCGAATACAGACCTGTAATTCGTCTCACCCAGGGACGAATTGGAATTCGTCCCACCCTAGGGTGAATACAGTCCTGTAATTCATTCCACCCTAGGATGAATTCCAGTCTATGAAGTTTTTGGGTAGAAACTCAGAACCGACAGATTCGGGCAGAGAAGAGGTAAGAATTCTGCACTTTTCCTGTCATTTTCTGTCTTCAGTTTTTCTATTTTTTTGGTTCCTTCTGCATGCATAGAAAAAGTCTTGCTGCATGTTTACTTTGTTTAATGCAAAATAAAAATAACCCCACACACCACGTGGAAAATCAAACACCAAGGAGCTGGTCGTAAAACCCCAGCCCTTGATCAAGACCAACGGTGGATTTCATCACCACCTTGGCTTGAATTTTGCATTCATAAACCCCGATCGCTATCATTGCTAGACGTAAATCCTGATGAAAGCTGATCGAGTGTAGCTAGGGTGATTCCCAGTGCACGAGGATAAGTCTTCTATGGTAGGTGTCATAAATAGGGTGATTCCCCTTCCGTACCGCCTATGTTCCACGTACCATCTGCTCTCACGTACCTATAGTTTCCCTCACGTAAGGGCGGGTATATAGAGAGGTTGGTATATCGGCCTGGCAATGGTATATCGAAGGGGCGACCAATTTTGGGAGTCATAAGAGCCCTCATTTTGCATTTAAATGTTCTTTACAAAAACCTTCAAAAACAAAAACAAAAACAAAACACACTAAACCAGGTTTAGGACACACTCTCAATATTTAAATGAGATAATCACTGTTTGCGTATGTGTGTGCTCTTTTCTGTTTAGTGTAGCATAAAAAATCATAAAAGAGATAAAAATCCATTTAGCTTGTAGCAAAGCAACACCATGGTGTACACCCGTAGCCAAGCCCAATCAAGGGCAGAAGCTATGGAAAGTGTACAAGGGGGCACAAGTCACCTCCGCTACAGCCCTAAGGACTTGGTCATACCGCCTTGGTGGCCTGACCCACAAGAGAGTCCGCGTCATTCCATGTCAAGGTGGAATTATAGGGACACCCCTTTGGGGGACACGCCCATTCATCACAGCCCCTTTCAGGAAGAATCCTTACACGTGGCACTTAACATAGACAAGAAAGCTCCCTTAGAAGCTCGATATGAGTGGCCACCACGCGATGAAGCGCTAGAGCGGCATAGTGTCCATGAGGAGAGGCCACATGACTATGGCATCCCTCCTTTGCCCCCCATCACTGTTATAACCAATAGACAAACCCTAGAGCGTAGGGCTCTTCAAGCAGGGCGAGCTAACTCCGCCCACCCCTTTCACACATACGAAAGGGAGCATGAGGAAGACCATTACATTCCTTGAGAGCAATGTATAGCATGGGAGCCATGCGCTTCCACACCCGCTATGTACCATGGTCACCCATTGAGGCCAGAGCCTCGGGTAAATGCCGCCAACCTCGATAGAGGGAAGCGACCCATTGAGATCTCGGATCATTGCGATCGAGGTAAATGCATAGGAGAGGCATCCAGGCCTCCAAGGCTCAAGATGGCAGACCAAATTGACCTGGCAGTCACTAGACATGCCACCCGCCAAGCCCAGATCATGCGGCTTGAGCAAGATCAGCAGCAGCTAGAGCATCTATACCACCTTAGCAAGGAGCGCATTCAACGCCAAATAGATGAGCTACTTCATAACCCAGCTGAGAGGGTTCCAACCCCTCGCACCCAAAGAGTGGAACCATATGAGAGGCATAATCCCTTGGTGCGAGATAGGTCTCCGTGACCTTATCAAGTTTTGCCTCCGAGACCCCCTAGACCTGAGAGGGAGGCCACTCCCGGAACAACGATGGGTACCCTCCGCGGGGACCCACCCAGGGTCATAGGTCTCACCCAGAGACTCCTCAAGAAGTTTATGAGGAGTATGAACAAGAAGTAGAGCGGGCCGAAATGCCCTACCAAGGTGGAGGGGTTGCTATCCGGCCACCCCCCCATAGGCCTCAAGTCTCCCACAACCCACAATGGGAGCAAACTAAAGAGGAAGAGATTAAATCTTTCGATGCATACAAAGCGCTGCTAGAGCATTTGGAGTCTATGGAAACCAAAGCTTCTGGGCCCCAAAAGCCCATGTTACGCCAACTCCGTAGTCATCCTATGCATCCATCAGTGCCTGCACCCCCTTACCCCGAACACTTCAAGCTACCTCAGTTGGCAATCTTTAAGGGTGAAGAGGATGCCCAAGAGCATGTGACAAGATTCTTGAGCCAATGTTTTGGCATCCAGGACAATGATGCATTGTTGCTAAGGACATTTATAACCACATTCGTGGGCCCTACCTCGGATTGGTTCACTCAGTTGCCGAAGCACAACATCAATAACTTGGATCAGTTAGTGGATGCATTCCTCGAATGCTTCACCTTCAACACCAAGAAGAAGGCATCACTAAGTGACCTGGCCAGCCTCAGGCAGTATGAGGAAGAGACCATGGTGGCCTACGGGAATCGATGGAGGACTCTACTTTCCAAGCTACCCTACCTCCCTCCTATGTCCGACCTTACACAAATGTTCTCATGAAGTTGTTTGAGATCGATCTCTATGCTATTGCAGCTGCAACAATATGCCACCTTAGAGGAAGCTCTGGCGCAAGCCAAAATTATCGAAGAGATCAAGATACAGGATGGCGAGATTGCCAAACCTAAGAAGAAAGAATGGAACAAGAACACAAAAATAGGGACTACGCAACAAAAACCCATTGTGGTTAATCAAGTTGCTATAAATGTTCCTAAGCCTACACAAGAAATACAACCTCAAAAGGCTAACTATCGTGCAGTGCCTCCTAATAATTATGAAAGAGAAAACCAGAAGCAGGGAGCAAAATCAGCAGCGTCACCCTAGGTGATAGTACACCCCTTATACGGAGTCTAGAGACTCCCTATTTGACCGCTTGTCAGCGGCGAACTTGATCAACCTTCCAGAGATTCAAACCATAGATCCTAATGCTCCCAAGCCTAAGGGATACCGGGAGGACTTGTATTGTAGGTTCCACAGGTGGAGGGGACATGACCTGAATGCATGTTGGAAGTTCAAAGGATTGATACAAGACCTGATTGACAATAAGACGTTGGCAGTGGACAACCCCGTAGCACCAAACAACCAATAGATGGGAGTTTTCAAAGACCCCTTGCCTACCCATGAGGCACAGGAAAAACCCCTTCAAGTCAATGAGGTGCAATAGAATTGCCCCATGCAAGGGTATGTAGGAATGATAAGCATAGTGACTAGGAACAAGAGATACCCAGGAGTTGCCCCCAAGGCAGCCACAAGAGAGGTTCCATCGACGTCACAACCTCAACAACACCCTATGCAGCTACCTCCGCCTAGACCCACGGCCATGATTCGGACCAAACTCATGCAGAGTTTGAGGACCACGTCGGCTAGGCTCTCCATATACGAGCTTATACAACAATCAACACCCCATCGGGAAGCTCTAATGGAGATATTGAAAGCCATCGAGTTGCAGCCCCACGAAGCGAATTCCTTCAACAATTTTGTGGGACATGTCAAACGATGCATGGAGCCAGTCATCACCTTTCGAGAGGATGAAGTTAAATCAGTATCTGATGACATGGCAGATCCACCCCTACACGTTATCGTGCGGGTCAATGGGATCCCGTATAAGAGGGTGTTGATAGACACTGGCTCGTCCAGTAACATCATTACCACAAGCAAGCATTGAAACATCTAGAAGTTGCCAGCCTCTCACATCATGGCTTCCACCTACACACTATGAGCATTCAATGATGCGATATGCTCGATAGTTGGCACAATTGTCCTACCCATTCAGGTAGGACAAAAGATGATACCTACATTGTGCCATATTTTGGAAGGCGAGATGGCTTATAACATCTTGCTAGGGCGGCCATGGATCAGGGACATGAAGTGTGTCCCTTCGATAGCTCATCAGTGTTTGAAGTATACATTTGAAGGGGAAGTACATGTAGTCCCGATGGACTTAGAACCCTTCAAATATTGCAATGCGGTGCAGCTGATGCCGCAATCGACCCTCCCATCGATGCACTTGGATTTTTAGTTAAATCCATCTAGACAGGGTCCGATGCCGCAAGCACCACTGGTGATAAATCCATCAAAACCCCAGCCAGGTGCATCTTCATCGTTAGCTCCTTCACCACCAATGCCACCTATCATGGCTAAATAGAAGGACAAAGGGAAGCAAACCTTGGAAGAGGCTCAACCCCTAGAAGAGGCGCTGCCAACAGTATCAACCATCTCTACCGAAGAGATGCCTAGCACAATGGAAGTTGAGGCTCCTAGTTCACCCAACATGGAGTGGACTCAGGAAGAGCTTCCGTTCCCTCCCTCTCAATCACCAACAATTACTATTGAAATGGCCAGTACGGGCCTGGGGGAGTATCTAGTGTGGAATGTTGTAGCAACGACCGTGCTAGAGTCCATGCAGGACATGGGGAGACCTCGCCTCCCCATCGGTACAATTGTTCCTTTAGGCTACCCACCAAACCAGACAAATTTTGTGTATGGGGGCCTTGATCATGGTACTGAGCCATGCATGCAAGAGGATGAAGATGAAGAGCCTTTTGCAGAAGATGTCAACTATCTGTCTAACCCAAACTTTGCTCTGAGATATCTGGGCCAATGCAATTGGCATGGATACGGGCTAGGCAGGTATGAGCAAGGAGTGCATGTCCTTTGCCATCCAAGATACCAAATGCCTTATGACAAGTCGGGAGTAGGGTTCAACCACCCCCTACCCTTGGACATCTTGGTGGAAAACATGCAAGGCCTAGGGATAGGCAACAAGGGTGGATTGGCATCAGATCCTTATGCCAACCCAAACACAACGTATACATTGGGAGATTACCTCCCATGGTCAACAACCACCCTTGTTAACCTCAATAACCCTTCTCCTTTGCTAGAGAGAGGTGAAAGTTTGGGGACTCACTTTCAAGGAAGGTATAAATAGTGTCAAGAGGGATCTTCGGAGGATGAATCAGAATATGAACCAACATCATATGATCCCTTTGAATCCGATAGTGATCACTCACAAGTGATCCCCATGAATGACTTTCAAGAGAGCCTCTTGACTATGTTCCCTCTAGAGGCTCCAAGCGAGCCAGTGCCGCGTCAAGAGAATCAGGTCCCCCCATGGAGAGTGGAACAACCACAATGGGGCTAGATTAATTTGCTCGAGCAGGATGAGCCTGTAATGCCTCAAACAGTTGTCAGAGCCAATGAGGGCTTTTGGATCTCCGATAGTGATTACGAAGATGAAATAGAAATGACATATCTTAATCACATGCGATAGAGGCCGCAACCATACCCCTTGGAGATTAATGACATATTTGAATAGATGGGCATAGTGCCAGGGCATGAGTGGTACGTAGACCCAGCGGGGTGGGATCAAGTGTTGGATCCGCCGCTCCAGGTATACGAAGAGCACCTTCCACTCCGAGACCCTAGGGTGATATCAGTGTCGAGGGTAGACCCTATCCTCCTATTAGCACATAGGGCCGATCCATTCATGCCAGTACCTCTAGAGCCAGATCCAGAGCATAGAGAACATCCAGAGTGTTCAAGTCATCACACCCATGGTAATGGAGACCAAAATCATTTCATCAACATGATCTCCATTGACTTAACCGCACCCATCCACAATCCGACCGATCCAACATGGTCCTTGCATCTAGACATAGATGCCATTGACTGGGATCACATCAATTCACCTCCATCCCCATCATAGTATTGGCCTTTCGGTAAAATGCTTCATTTTACCCTAGGGACAACTCAGGATATCTTTCATGCCGAAGAGGAACCCGAGGTTCCCAACGTAGATTTAAACTCAGCAAATGATATCCACTTGATCCCAACTCCACATCAGTTGGAGGACGGATCCCACATGTCGATCGAGGAGACGACTAACGTAGACATCGGCTTGGATCCAATGAATCCATAGATTATCAAGCTAGGGGTAAGCTTATCCCTCGAAGAGCAAGCCGACTACATTGCCCTTCTCAAAGAGAAGAAGGAGGTTTTTGCATGGTCATACAGAGACATGTCGGGGCTAGATCCATAGCTAGTCATGCATAATCTAACGCTTGATCCGATAGTCAAGCCGGTTAAGCAAAAACTATGTAAGATGCACCCAACAGTGGCCTTGATGGTCAAAGATGAATTGCAAAAGCTGTTGGATGCACAGTTTGTCATCTGCATGGATTATCCGCCATGGCTGTCCAACATGGTGCCCATCAAAAATCTCGATGGGAGGATTCGCATATGCACTAATTTTTGAGATCTAAACAAAGCGAGTCCTAAGGATGATTTCCCCTTGCCAAGCATCGACGCATTGGTAGACGCTACAGCAGGTCACGAAATGCTATCCCTCATGGATGGTTTCTCGAGATACAATCAGATTCGTATCAATCTCGAGGACCAACTAAAAATGGCATTCACAATGCCTTGGGGGACATTTTGTTATAAGGTTATGCCTTTTGGCCTTAAAAATGCTGGCGCCACCTACCAACGTGCAATGACGTACATCTTCCATGATTACATGCATAAAACTTTGGAAGATTACATGGATGATTTGTTGGCCAAATCTCTTTTGTGCCCAGATCATCTCGATGACTTAAGCAAGATCCTCGATCACCTCATGGAGCATAAAGTCAGACTGAATCCCAAGAAGTGCGTCTTTGGCATCACATCTAGAAAACTCTTGGGTTTCATAGTCTCAAAGTGAGGCATCGAGGTGGACCCAAACAAATTCAAGGCAATCCTTGAAATGGTGCCCCCAACTACCATTAAGTAGCTCAAAAGTCTGTAGGGAAAGGTCACATCAATTAAGCGCTTCATAGCATAGCTATCTGACAAGTGCCGACCCATGAACAAATTATTGCACAAGGGGGTAGCATTTCACTAGGATGACGAGTGCCAGTCAGCCTTTGATGACATCAAATGATACTTGGCTTCATCGCCAGTATTGGCACCACCTAGACCAGGCGTGCCATTCTACTTATACATCTCAGCTACTGAGGTGGCACTGGGTGCCATGCTCGCCTAGAAGAATGAACTTCACAAAGAATAGGCTACTTACTATCTTAGCCGCACCCTGGTCAGTTATGAACTTAACTATGCATACGTCGAGAAACTCTGCTTGGGAAGTGGTGTTTGCTACCAAAAAGCTATGCCACTACATGCTGAGCAACACTACGTATGTTGTGTCTAAGGAGAATCCATTGCGATACATGATGAGTCGTACTTATCATAGTAGTCGCATGGCAAAATGGATCATGTTGTTGATAGAATTTGACATAGAGTTTATTGGACAGAAATCCATCAAAGGATAGGTCATAGCCGATCAACTAGCAGAGGCTCCTCTCGAAGACGATCAGCCTCTAGTCATAGAACTACCCGATGATGGGGTCTTCCATGTCTCAGAATCACCAGATTCTGATGAGCCTGAGTCACAGGCCGACATAACCCTATTTTTTGATGGTTCTAAATGTGAGCAAGGTGGTGGCATAGGAATTGTATTCTTCACACCGCAAGGGGCTCTCGTACCCTTGTCTTTTAAATTAGACTTCCCGTGCACCAACAATAATGCAGAGTATGAAGCCTTGCTCATAGGTCTTCAGACAACAATCACCATGAACATCAAATGACTGAACATCTTTGGTGATTCACTGTTAATTTTCAACCAAGTCAAAGGGGTATTCCAATGCAAATGCCCAGTTCTGCAGGCTTATAAAGCCCTTGTGGACAAATTCTTGGTGAAGCTTGAGTGGTACGACATCGAGGCACTCCCTCGATCATCGAATCATTTTGCGGACACTATGGCCTCCTTGGGGTCACTAATCCCGCAAGACCTTTCTGGTGATATGACAACCATTCAAGTCAAAACACTATCACAATCCATGATGGAGCATGCAAGCTCTGACTTGATGCCAGGAATCCACATGATCCAGATTGAACCATCCTCGGATAAGTTCTCTCGAATCCATGATCATCTGAAACATGCCAATTAGGGGTCCTTGTTCTCCCCTACTCCCATTAATAGCAACACAATACTATTCTTACAAGTTCTCTCCCGCTCAGCATTTGCTAGGGATGAACTTCAAGAGGGATTGGCTGTTCATACCATCGAGGCTTCCGATCAGCAGGATTGGTATTCACCCGTAAGGGACTACCTCAAGTTAGGTAATCTCCCGCTTGGATTGATGCATGCCACAAAATGAGCATTCAAGTAGAAAGCGGCTAAGTATGTCTTGATAGGAGACATTTTGTACCATCATAGCTATGAAGGAATCCTCCTTCGGTGCTTGGACCAGCAAGAGTCCACTTGGGCGATCGCCCAAGCGCACGATGGTACATGTGGTGGCCACTTCATTGGTATGGCCATCGCAAAGTGCATTCTTCGCATGGGCTATTATTGGCCATCTTTAGAGCGAGATTGTTGCGCATATGTGAGGAAGTGCGTGAAGTGTCAACACCATGCTAATTTGACACATGTACCTTCCTAGGCCTTGCAGACGATCCAGTCATCTTGGCCATTTTTGTAGTGGGGCTTAGATCTAATCGAAAAGATCTCCCCTGCATCGTCAGGTCATCACATGTTTATCATAATGGCCATAGAGTATTTCACCAAGTGGGTGGAAGCAGTTTCGCTTACCTCTACGATAGGACCCCGCATTGTGGAGTTCATTTTGCATAACATCATATGTCATTTTGGTATTCCATCCAAAATAATCTCGGATAATGGGACGTCATTCAAGAACAAAGATGTGCGTGCTTTGACCACAAAGTACAAAATTCAGCATAGTTTTTTGACACCCTATTATCCGTAGGCAAATGGGCAAGCAGAGGCGTCAAACAAAATGCTAGTTGCCATCCTTAAAAAGACCATCATAGACAGTCATAAGGATTGGCACATCCAAATCCCACTTGCCCTATGGGCTTATCGCACTAGCATTCGGACGCCCACTGGGGCCACTCCATTTTTGCTCGTGTATGGCTCCGAGGCAGTCATGCCTCTCGAGTTGGAAATTCCTTCCCTACGCATATCAATGCAAGAGTTCATCGATGATGACACTGCGTGATAGGCCCGGTTAGACCAGCTTACGTTGCTTGATGAATGACGCGTTAATGCTCTCGAGCATTTACGTATCTATCAAGAGCGACTTAAGAAAGCATACAACATGAAAGTTCACCTGAGGGACTTTCGGGTTGGTGATTTGGTCTTGAAGGAAAACCAACAGAACTCTAGTTTGTCGTCCCATCTAAGGGACAAGTTCATGGAAAATTGGTTAGGTCCATATGTAATTGATAGCAAAATAGGACCCGAGACATACCGGCTAGCCTCTCTTGATGGAATCAAGGAACTAGAACCCTTGAACATCAGTCATTTGCGACCATTCCATATCTAAAGCAGCCATATCCCAAAATGCTCCAAGGATTCCTACAATCGCTTGGTCAATCCCAAAATGCTCCAAGGATTCCTACAATCGCTTGGTCAATCCCAAAATGCTCCAAGGATTCCTACAATCGCTTGGTCAATCCCAAAATGCTCCAAGGATTCCTACAATCGCTTGGTCAATCTCAAAATGCCCCAAAGGTACCCATTACCGCTTGGTCAAAAATAAGAAAATTCAAAAATAGTAAAATCATCAAAAATAACAAAAATTTGCATCTCATTTCTAGGCATGCTCAAACTCATCACAACAATAAAGAGCTCTTTTACATCTCATCTTCATGATCACAAAAAAAAATCAATCCATCAAAAACACAAAAATATGTAGCTGCATTAAGCATCACATCCATACATTGCACATTTGTGGTCATACAGGTCAAAGGCACCATAGACTGTAATTACTCCGCCAATCCATCTTGTTCCACATTTCTCCATTTTATAAGCAGTCCATCAAACATAAATGCCATTCACTTCTTTTTACCATACCAGAGTCAGTGGTCTTCTAATGTATCAAGGGTTTTCGTCCTTCAGTCATCATTTTGCTTTCTAGCCACGTACTGTACTAAGTCAGACAGATTTTAAGAAGGTAGAGTTCTACTTGGATCACACCTTGTTACGTAGCATCCCAACACAAATTAAAACACATAAAAATTCCCAAGTTGTGTGAATGAAAGATGAAACCTGCACAACAATCCAAGTCACCATAAGCGAAATGGTTATCTTGCTCATCCCCCTGTGTGAATGACCCCAAGAATGCTGAGAGTTGGCAAAAGGACAAGCATCCTCCCTACCCAATTCCCCAAGAATCCCAAGTTCTCAAAAGTTGCAAACATCATAAAATTTTGCAAAAAGTCAAAACTCCAAAAATTTGACATCACCACCAAAGTGCATACATCAAAAGGCACATACAATAGTGATTCTCATCACTCGAAATTCAAATCCCTTGCTCAAAAGAAGAATATATAAAAATAAATAGTGATTTTTATCACTACAAAAGAGCAAGTATCCCAGTACAATTGAAGAAAAGAAGGGAGTCGAACTTGAATCCTTGGAACTCTCAACATTTCGACAGGTCATGAGGCAAACCTCAGTACCGGTTTGGTGGATAGCCTATCGGTCACTGGTGGTAAACCTCCCGCATGATGATATATCTATCACATTAACTCGTGTACAGATCAATGTTTGCATGTGGATGAGCTAGCTTATGGTATCCTAGATAGCACCACAGATTAATCTAGCTAAATACAACAAAGGAGTTAGTGGAGCTAATCAGGTGATCCTCAGTATAGGTTTGGTTGACAGCCTATCTGGCACTGGCGGTATCCTGACCAATACCACATAAATGAACTCAATTGCACACACAGGGATGTGAAATAACTTGGTCTAAGACAAGTCCGATTCATACCTTGTCCAAAAGTCTTGGAAGATAAAGTACAGTCATGGCTAGTGAGTTAAAACCGTTTGAGTCTCAGGAAACCTTAGCTACATTCCTAAACCAACTGTGCTATCCTTCATCCCCGCATTCCCATTAACAATCACCAAAAATAAAAATCACAAAGGTCTAAATAGTCTATGGTGCCCTCGCCAAACAACACAAATTCAATTCATCCATTCCATTTTGCATATCACATATAAATAAAAAACATTTGCATTTATCATAACATATGCATCCATCAAAATAAATTAACATGCATACATCCATACTCATCACTCATCATGCATAAAATTAAATCAACACTCGCATAAGCAAATTCAAGTCATCTGTATATATCATCAAAAATGCCCATAGGCTACAATAAACTGGTCCTGTGACCCCGCAACAAAATCCAACAACTCAAAAACCCCCAAGCCTAGGGCATCGGCCACCATGATCATGCAGGATCGGTGCGACAGGAACTACCCCCCATGGTGTGGGTCCTGTGAGACCCCTCAGGGTGGCTGCTGCTAGCCCCTGCATCATGCCTACTCACCCCCCTCATCCAGTCACCTGCATCGAGAGGATGTTGACTACTCAGTCTCACTCCCTCTCGAGCGGCATGATGATCCACCTCCATTGAACGTAGGGACCCACCCACCAAGGTGGCTAATCTCTACCTCTAGCTCTAACCACTGCCGCATCGAGTCCATCTCCCATTGGCGATACGTCACCAAGTTCTCCTCGCACCATGCCAAAGCCCTATCCCTCTCTGCCAGCTACGTCCATAGGAGATCCCTCTCTCATGCAACATCAGTACCCCCATCCTACGATGGTAGGCAGCCAATGCATGCTCTCGCTCTACTAGCTGCATGCATAGGAGATCCCTCTCCTGTAGCGCGTCCCCTAGCTCCTCATCGTGCCTCCATAGCAACCCCTCCAATCATGCAATCTCAGTACGTAGCCTAGACTCCATGTCCTCCACATCCACCTGAGGCATAGGCATCTCTAGAATAGCAGCCTGCTCTGGCTCCCACTGCTCCATGACGTCCTGCCTCTCCGGCTGATCCGAAACCCCAAAATCCACATCCTCATCCTCCACCTCCACCATGTCTGCATCCTCTCGAGGAGCTCCCCAATCATCTCCTGGTGCCTCGGCACCCTCCCCACCCGCTGCTACCACCTTCGTGCCTCCCAGTGGCCCCTCTCCTTGCCATCGCCATAGTACCCACCATTGGTCATACTCTATGGTAGTCCCGACGTCATCCACGTCCGGGACATCGATCACTACGTCTGAATCCTCACCTAGTGGCGAGATGACCGGTCGATCCAGAGTCCTCTCATCCCCCTGATGTCGATAGACCACGGGCTCACCAGGAAACCCCTGGCACACCCCAAACTATCATGTCACCCGGCTGTAAGGGAAGAACTCATGCTCGGTCCCATGCCACCCAATCAGCCACCGCTCCCTGCATACCCATCGGAGCCACTCTCCAGCCTTCGGCCAGGCTGGACAGTCCCGATAAGGGTGCTAGAACACCTCCCCTAGAGTCAGCCGAGCGAGGGCATCGACATAGTGCCCTACGACACCTACCCACCATCGACTCTGTCCCTGCTCCTCAGACCACCGCCATAGAGCCGCATAGCCTATATCCTTATCCTCCATCTCTATTCGAGTCATCCATGGTAACTCGGCTGGCCTCTCCACCGCTATGTGTTGCCAAGCCCAGCTCTACAATAGATAGCTATAGCTAATCCCCTTTTACCTCCGATAGCGGACCTCGTACAACTCACCATAGAGCTATGCTAGCAACGTCTACCCCCACCTCATGATCAGCGGTGCCTCTGTCGGGCACTCTACCAGTCGCCAGACCACATCCAGTAGGTTCCATGGGAACCTCGCACCTGACGAGTCAGGTAGCAACATGTTGGAAATGAGGCCCATGAGTAATGCGTGCCTCACTCCCAACACCCCCCTCTCCAGCCACCATCGGACCAAAATCTTGCCAATCTGGTAGTCACCCTCTACCCTCTCCACTGGGCTCTCCACACCTAGCTCCTCCCCATGCCCGAAGCATCGTATCAGTATAGCTATCCGCTGATCACGCGGTGACGTTCTGATCGACAGTCCATCTATCGAAATCCATAGAAGTCGATAGACATCCTCTAAGGTCACTATCATCTCCCCTATTGGGAGATGGAAGGTGTTGGTCCGGGGATCCCATAGGTTGATCAGGGCCATCAGGTAGGCCCGATCCCCGACCACAGGCTCCAGTCGAGCCACCTGCTTGAGCCCAAGGGCATCAAGCCACTCCCAGTCAGCCATAGTTAGCGCCCCCATGCTTCAGCAAAAGCAGTGGATACACGATACCGGCTCTTCACAACCTACAAAAGAAAACAACACAAAAACATTAAAAACAATGACAAACTGTACAACCCTAACATGTATATACAGGACTGCATTAAAACTGTACAGCCAAAAACAAAACAAAAATTCAAAAAATTAATTTGTCAGTCCTAGGGTTTTAATCCTAACTGATAAATTAAAAAAAAAAAAAAAAAATAAAAAAATTAATTTGTCAGTCCTAGGGTTTCTAAAAAAAAAAAAAAAAAAAAAAAAAAAAAAAAAAATTAATTTGTTATATAGGTTGTCAGTCTTGGGATTTCTGTATTCTAAGTTTAAAAAGTCTGTACAAACAAAACAAAATTAAAATAATAGTTTTTTTAACTTAGGGTTTTCACCTACGTTTTAAAACTGACAAGCTCAACCTAAAAAACTAGGGTTTTACGTTCCGTTTATCCTAGGGTTTTAGTTAAAAGCAAAATAAATATTTTTTGTACCTAGGTTTTAACTACGTTTTTTGTTCAGTTTTAAGCTAAATCTTGGTTTGTGTTCAGCTCAGTTTTAGGGTTTCAATTTTAATTTTGAAAAGCAACATAAACAAAGAAAAACAAACAAATAACTTGCAGTTTTAAAAACACATAACAAACGAAAGCAATAACGCTAAGGAGCACTTACTGGTCTCGCTTCGGCTCTGCCGCTCGATCTGGTTTGTGCACTCATGATGTCGAGAGAAATTCGGTAGCGCTTCGCTTCACAGAATTAACCTCCTCCTCCCCAGAGCTCCAAATCGTAAGAAAATTCAGATGCAAATGAGCCCAAACCCTAGTTTTGGCCTTTAAATAGGCCTTGTAAGCTTATATTCGTTCCCCCCTGGGATGAGCACTCTGGTTAGCGCTCGTCCCACCCTGGGACGAATACTAAGCTGGAATTCGTCCCACCCCGAAATGAATTCAGGGCAAAAATTTCAAAAAAAAACAAAAATTGAACAAAAATGCACCAAAATAGCTAATAAACTTGCCCGATGAGAGTGCTTTGGCACTTGACATTCCGGGCATGCAAAATAGATGTCGGGGTCACAAATCCTCGCTATCCTATTCCCTAAGAAGGCTACCATAGCCGGACCGCTCCACGGGAAGACGGATTTTTGAGAATTTCATCCCCAAACGACGTCAGCAAAAGGGTCAAAAACCCACCCAAAAATAGTAATAACATTGCCGAACGAAGGCGCCTTCGTGCCTGACATTCTTGGCATCCAAAATAGACATTGGGGTTACAAATTGTCACTATCCTACTCCCTAAGAAGGCTACCATAGCCGGACCGCTCCACGGGAGGACGGATTTCTGCCAATTTTAGCTCCAAAATGCGTCACCAAAAAGGGTTAACACCCACCAAAAATAGGTCTAAATGTCGAAAAACTGCACACACGTTCAAGGATAAGAATCTAAGGGCACCCTCGCACAAGTCATCTTGGGTCAAGCGACTCGTCGCTTTTCTCATGAAGGTCATTCCCTCATCGATTCGTCGCTTGAGGGGGTAGTCACACTTAGTCACCAATCAACAAATACACACCCAATTAAGGAAAATGACATGCATTCAAAGAATCATTGACAAAGACAATTACGCTCCTGCTTGGGGCAGTAAACAAGCAATAATCACAACTTGATCAAATCACTTGGCATTTCGTGAATCATGAACTCAAGGTTCTCACAGACAAAAGGTTGCGCCCTTTGCCTATTCATGACCGATCAATGTCCAAGATCAAGTAACACCTCACCGAAAAAGGTTAACACTTGAATTGAGTTCCTTCGCTCGTCAGAAGCAAGGATTCAAGAATGCATGCCCTTTCCATACTTGGGGCATCAAAAGTTGGTTAGGTTACTGAGAAACCCTAATCATTAGTGCTTTGGCTATCTATTTTTGCTCGATGCTGTGCCATGCACAGCGCATCCCAAAAAGGGGCATCTATAGACACCAAAACAACACCAATCCGATTATGTGACTGCAAACACTGATCGCTTTGACACACACAACCCCAAGGGCAGCCCCCAGAGGTCAAACAATGGTCCTAACCACTCTCACAGTAGTTTTGGAAGGTCAGAGATCAATTTGGCACCTTCGGGCACTTTGCTCAATATCCGTTCCACCCTGGAGACGAATTCAAACTAGGATTCGCCCCACCCAGGGACGAATTCTGAATTCGCTCCAGGGTGGGGCGAATTGCAGGTTTGACGGGCAAAAAGTCAAATCTTGACAAATGGCAGCTCAGATCCGCCACCCAATGCTTCCTTCATCGCATGGGAGTATGGGTGAGCATTTTCAAGCGTTAGAGGCATCTGCAAGGTCAGTCATGAAGTCCCAATTCAGGGAGGAATCTCCTTCCCCCTGGGAAGGCATGATTGCCATGTGGCGCCTCTGCATGCCCATTTCAAGAGACCTCCAGGTCTATAAATTGGTGAGTTTCCTCACCCCAAAAGATAGAGAGAAGGAGCATTTTAGAGCAACGAAGTGCTGTCATTTTATTTACATACCTCACACCTTTTGGATTTGCGCCTTTCACATCCTTGATCTCCTTTAGAAGGGAGGTCATTGGGTGACTATTGGGAGGATGAATCTCGATCCCAAAACCTGACATTTGGCCACGATATCCCACCAAATTTTCCGACAATACCACACAAGAGGTTTTGGACCCATCCCAAGTGGATTGGTGCCGAAATCAAGCCTCAAACGACGGGCGGCCTGCCCCATGGGCGCCCCCTCCCACACTGCCACAGTCCTAATCGCCCCCTTTCGGAGTGATGGGAATTCCATGGTAGACTTGCTTTCTTTCATTTTTGCATTCAATTCTATGATGTTTAGATAGGTTGCCATTTGAATTTCGTCTCGTTTTAAACAATTTTGACCATATTTCTATCTTTGCTCGCTTTTACTAACCTACAGGTAGCATCATCAAATTCCCATTGATGGAGGCTAAATTGGGAAAATCTGACCATCTGGGTCTTCCCAAAATGCCCCCAATTAGCTAACCCCAAGTTTTCAGGTCTTTTGGAGCTTCCGAGGCAGGACATTGGGACAGTACCTTTTCGGCATTTTGTTGTAGGTGAATTCGTCCCACCCCAGAGCGAATTCAAATCGGTGAGGAATTTTTTGACTGTTCTTTTTGCAGAGCCTTCCTGGTGATGTCTTGATGCCTCTATCAAATTTTCATAGCATTTGGACTTGTTTTAGTCATAGTTTAATTCATTTTTCTCATTCACTTATCGTAGGCTTGGGGATTGCATGCTTTGTTTCATCCGCAGGTGCTACTGATCATTTCTTGTTCTTTTGAACGTAGGGTTTGGACATCGGAGGAGCAGCGAGGAGTCCAGACTCATCAACGCAAGTGGCGGCGATGTTTGGTCCGCCCATTTTACATGTGGGCACGCGAAAGAAGGAAAGACACCCATGGATGTAACGAGTAACGCACGCTTAAACGCTCCTAGCCCTTGGAAGGGGAGGATGCGCATTGTAACCGAGTTTGAAACATATCAATAAAAGGGCTGTCTTCTTTATTCACATTTGTTTCATTTCGATTCGCTCATGCTTGTCCCTCTTTTCATGCGCTTTCAAGTTTCTAGGATTTAGCGCTAAGTTCGGTTTCTTTGTTTGCATTTCGCATATTCGCTTTCCTTTTTGCTTTCGTATCCTCGTGCTTTCAGTTTTTCCTCTTTTTTTTATAGTCCTACCCAAGCATTCAGCAAGAATGATGAATAAATAAGGGATACGGTCACCTTGCCTAATACCTCTGGAATATGGGAAAGACTGAGAAGGCCTACCATTGATAAGAACTAAGTAGGAAATTGAAGAGATACATCCCATAATCCAATCCATCCAATCCTTAGAGAAACCAAATTGCCTCAAAAATTTGATAAGGAAGTGCCAATCCACTCTATCATAAGCTTTGGATAAGTCTAACCGAATGAACATGGAAGGAGAATTTTGCATATCCATGGAATGGATGGCTTCCTGAGCAAGAACTATCTCATCTACTATTTGACGTCCTTCCACATAACCCCCTTGCTTTGGGGAAATAATCTTATGCAAAAGAGGCTTCAACCTTTTTACCATGATTTTAGTAATGATTTTGAGAAGAACATTACATAAAGCAATAGGTCTAAAAGTTGAGATATGATCAACCTCTTGAGCTTTTGGAACAAGATTAATATAAGTTTTATTGATAACCTTCAAAATTTCTTTGGCTTTCATGGCTTCTTCCACCACCTCTAATAAATCAACATGAAGGATATCCCAGAACTCTTGGTAGAACTCAATTGGAAAACCATCAGGACCTAGGGTTTTCCCCTTTTGCATTTTAAAAACTACTTGTTGAAGCTCATTGATAGTAATAGGAGCAGTCAAAATAGAGTTCTCCTCAGAAGTGATAAGAGAAGGGTTTGCTTGAAGAACATTTTGTTGTGAAGCCGAGTCAAGAGGAGTAGCAAAAAAAATGATTGGAAAAGTAATCAACAACAATAGAGTTCATGCCATCCCAAGTATAAACAACATCTCCATAATATGATTTTAAGGAAGAAATAAAGTTGTGAGATCTTCGAGCTAGAAGAGATTTGTGGAAGAAATTTGTGTTTCGATCTCCTTCTTTGAGCCATTGAATTCTAGATTTTTGCTTCCATAATATTTCTTCTCTTTTTTCCCATTCCTCTAACTGAGTTGTGAGTTTAATTTCATCTGCACTTCTCTTCTCCGTGAGGCCATCTAAATGGATTTTCTTATTCAAATTTTCAAGATGAGCAATAACTTCATGTTTTTTTATGAACATCCCCAAACTCTTTCTAGTTCCAAGTCTTGATTTTGGATTTAATGTATTGCAGTATTTTGGCAAAATAGAACATCTTAGTCCCATGCCTAGGTTTACCTTCCTTCCACCATTGTTGCACATGAGGTCTGAAGGAAATTTCTCTAAGCCACATTAATTGAAAACAAAAAGGAGAGAAACTCACATTGGTTTTCCACATTTCCACCATGATTGGCCAATGATCCGAACCAAAATTATTAAGAGTCTTCACTTTAGGAATGTGACCATGGATTAAGAAATATTCAGAGAGCAAAAAACCTATCCAATCTCTCCATTATACAAGCTAAGCCTTGCCTTCTATTAGACCAAGTCATAAGGCCATTATCTGGTTGGATATCCACAAGATGGAGGTTTGCAATATATTCACTCATGAGGTCAGTGATTTTGTCCAAATTTCTATTTCCCCCCATTTTCTCATCCAAAGAGAGGATGGTATTGAAATCTCCTCCGATCAAGATCCAAGCTTTAGGAAAATGAGAGATAATATGAGTAATATCCTTCCACTGTCTTCTTTTTTCCTCCAAAGAAGTCGGGGCATAAATAATAATGTAGAGCATAATCTGGTTGGAATGTCTACTTTGAATAGCTATAGCCAACAAACCCCAAATTGCCAACCATATGGTGAATAACTACCTCTTTTGGGTCCCAAAGACAAGCAATGCCACCCGAAGTCCCTTGGGAACTGAGGACAACCACTTTTCCAGCTAGCCAAATTTTACTGGCAATTAAGTCCATATCCTCCATTGACATCTTTGTTTCTTGAAGGAAAACAAGATGTGGATGATTTATCTGAATCATTCTTCTAATTTTATTTTGTTTTGAAAGACTCCCTTTGAGTCCTCTAATATTCCAAGTGATGATCTTCATTAATACCAAGGCTAAAAATGTTGGGAAGGGCATTAATCTTACCTTCCTCTACAAGATTTTCACCTTCTTTTACCATATGATATTGATTGGTCTTGCGACCTACTTTTTGATTAGAATCCATCTTCAAAAAAAATTCCCTATTTCTTGACTTATTCCAATTGAATCTGAGATGGCTTCTAACCTTGAAGAATGCTCATACACAACCAAAATTTTACTAGATGGTTCAATGGAGTCTATATTGGGACCTGCATTATTTGAAGTTTTGACATTTGAAATATTGTTTTTCTTGTGTAAATTTTCTCCTTTTTTTTCTCGTTGAAAACCTTTGATTTGTTGGTTTGTCTCTTGAGTTCTTTCCTTCATATTTAAATTGTGTTTCTAAGATTTTAGTTTCCATTATTTCCTCTTCCTCACTTGGGACATCATTTGTGGAAAGGATTTCAAACATATTAGCAAATGACTTTGATTGATCCTTCATTACTGGTTTTTTTTTAGTGTTCTTCTTCTTAGGTATTTGGAAACCTGCTGAGTTTATATCTTCTTTCTTTTGATCAAGAATTTTATTTGGGCAAGCACTGGCCAAATGACCATATTCATGGCAAATTCTACAACGAAAAGGAATGTTCTCATAGTCCACTACTTGCTCCCAAGTGTCTTCCCCAAATTGTAATTTGATATTTTTAGGTAGGGGTTTGTCAAAATCCACTAAAACACAAATCCGAGCATAAATAATATGTTCAAAATTTTGAGTACAATCAGCAATCATCATAAAAGTTCCTAAAGAGTTTCCAATTGAAGAAAAAATAGTAGGATTCCAAAATTCAATAGGGAGGCCAAAGAGTCTAACCCACACGGGAGCTATAGAAGGCATCTCTTCTTCAGCTTTAAATTTAGTATGCCAGGGCTTCATGAAAAGCCTTGCCCTTCCAAAAAACCAAGGACCCCCTTGAAAATTTTTCTCTCTATCTTCATTATTAGCAAATAAAAAAAGAAAATAACCATTTGGATAAATAGAGTTTTGTAACTCACCTTTAGTTTTCCAGCTTTTTGCAGCCCAGAATTTGAAAGCAGATAGACTCGGACGAAAACCCACGAACCGACAAATTAGTCCTCTTTTTTCCAAATCTTCAATGTCAGTCTGAATGGTACCCATATCAAGCTTAAAAATAGGAGTTCCATCAGTTGCTTTAAGACATCCCGACTCCATTTTCCTAAGATCAATATTAGGCATTCTTAGAGGTTTATGAGAAGCCCTAATATTGATATTAGCATTGGGCTGAGGCTGTCCACCACCAAGGGCATCCCTAAAATTTATTTTTGGGACTGAGTCTTCAAAATTCTTACCCTTGACAGGGGTTTTCACAGTAGAATTATTTTGTGGGTGCACCTTAGCACCAGATTAACTTGAGATATGAGCCATTTTTTGATCAACTGCTTGAAACTTATTTTGTGGTCTCTTAAATCCTTGCCCTAGATGCCATGGAAAGGTATGGTTTTCAATTTTATTTCGTGCAGCAAATTGGAAGCCCTTGTCACTCAAGTTCACAGTATGATCTGTTGAAAGACAAATTTCTAACCCATATTGTATCCCCTACAACATTTCCTACTAAAATATTGAGCATAAACCACAAAAATATTGGTCTCTAGGGCCCGAAGGCCCTAAAAACCAACCTCTGGAGCTGCTTGCACTCAACCCAGATGAAACCCTTGCATAGTCGCTTACCAAATATATCGTTCACACATAGGGATGCTCTAGGATATGTGTTGCTCCAAATGATATGAAAATTGGTGGAGACGTTCTAGGGTTTTTTAGAAACCTACCCTCAAAATTTCAGCTAAATCCGAGTTCGGATGATTGAGATATGACCGAAACGAGCTCGAAATTTTGGGTAGTCCTGCGAAAAACGTCTCTCATTTTTCATCATCATCATCATTATTATTATTATTATTATTATTATTATTATTATTATTATTATTATTATATTTATATAATAATATATTTATTTTTATCTTTATTTTATTTTATATATATATAATTTTTATTTTTATCCTTTACTTTATTTTGATTTTATTTAAAATGTAGATTAATCAACTTTTAAAGAAAAATTTAACTTTTAAAATCATAATAATGATAAAGCATTATGCACTCAAAATTTAAAATCCTTAATTTCAATCCAACAATTTAAAAATACAAACTAAATGCTTTAGAAGAAAATAAGAAGGCACTCCCCAACAACTTGGAAACTGCATTGCAAACATCTAGGATGAAACCTATCAAAATCATTGTTTCAAGGATACCAAAACTCTCAAAACTCAAATTTAAAGGTGGTCCCCATATTTAGGATACGTTGTGGAACAGTCACAATAGTAGCTCATCTAAAAACCAACTAGTACTCAACTACATTTAAGCATGAGATATAATTTTCTTTTTATTTGTTATCATATGCAATAGTTAAATGCAAAAAGAATCATTTCACTTTCTTTACACTCACTTTCTTCTCATGCATAACCACCAATATAGTAATAAATTATCCATTTAATCATGAGGAGATGCTTCTACCAATATGATGTTTACATTTCAATTCAAGACCTTCATCTAGCCATCGAAGTTATACATGTGTAGCCTAAGCCAATAATAGTGTACAATCCATTTACTAGAGTATACATGACAACCATATAGTTATAATTAGATATAAATATAGAATCCCATAGAGAAGACTTTATAATCATATGATAGGCACAAATGGACAAACATCAATGTAGTCATTTATCCAAGTTGATATTTTCTCCTCATCTTATGTATAGGACTATATTTATGCAAGTCCAATATCAATGGAACTTGAACAGTCAACTATGCCTCTAACAACTTGCTTACTTGATATCAAAATACAAACTTTTAGGCTAGCAAAAAATGGGACTAGAAGTATCAACCCTACATTCAACAACCTACTAGCTATAAAACAAGCTTTATAATAGCTAATAACAAAGGCAACATACTAACAATAATTATAAACAACAAAATACATGTTACTAGAGATAGCACATGGCTCTCAATAGTTGTTTGTATTGAATAAACATAGTGATAAACTCAACACAAATACTTATCACAAAAACATGGGAGGAATTTGAAGTGTTACGTATCGGTTTTTTCATTTTATTTCTTATTAGCAATGAGAGATTAATCTATTTGATAAAAATTTACCTTAGCATCATGTAATATAGGATGTAAGGTTAATCTTATCAAATATAGTTTGCCTTGATATCTTCCCCATGTTACACTTGATCTCCTACTCACAAGTTGTTTCTTCTTCCTAGTTGTTTGTATTCTCCTTCATGTGTATTCCCATTATAGGTGTTCTTTACTTCTCTTTGTATATTTAACTTTGTTATTCCCTTTCCCTTCCTTTTTTACTATCCCCCTCAATTTTTTTGTATCACTCATACATTGTGTACACATTCTTTTCCCAATGCTTTTATATAGGGTCAATCTTCCTTTTTTATGGAAATACCTAAGAAATAATTACTAATTCTAACAATTGGTAGATGTGAATGAAAATAATGGTTTATCCACATTAACCACAAGGTGTTTTATTTTGATGTATTACTAGTCCTTTTAGTTTCCCCTCAAAATAATTTCTTGAACCCATTATGTAAGTGTACCTTTAATTATCCATTCAAATTATTTTAGGGTTATCCTCTTCTTGCTATGATTATATAGATTTATTCACCCTAACATTGACCTAAAACATATGGTATTTCAACATCACAATTTGGTTATGGTTAATAGGACACAACATGCTTTTGATTTTTTTTCTTGCATAGCATATGATCTTTGACACCTATAAAACAAATAAAAATCATTAAGTAAGATCATGAATATATAACAAGAATTATTACATACTATCCAACTAAATATCATAAAACAACATAATCATATAAATCATGGTATTCATTCACTATCCATCAATGTAAATCATACATCATTTCATCGTTCCTTACTTACTATCTATCTTTTCAAATCAATCATCACTATTGTTTGTGTAGTTTTCCACTATTATCTATAAGTCATTTTAAATCAATGGGGTCAAGAAGGCAAGCACTACATCCCCTTACCTAATAAGAAATTTTACCTAGAAATTCATTATCCAAGTAGGTAGGGTATATTAGAATTTATAATAATACAAAATTATTATTGCCCATTTACTTACTAAATTAGTCGTTAAGATTGTGACAATAGTCATTATAACTATGAAAAATATTGTTGTAAGCAATATCAATTAAAACTTTTACACTTCACATGAACAAAGAAAACACATTTTATCACACACATATAGTTGTAAAATCATGCCCATATTGGAAATATCTCATTATTATCTATGATTTTATTTCAACAATGTATATCTCTTATTATTTACAATTGGCCTCTACTAGATAATAAATTTTTCATAAAATGCATACGATGAAAAACCATTCCTATCAAAACTATCTTTAGTGCCAAATATTATTTCATTGTACAAATCATTTTTTTTTATTGTAGATAATTAGATCATATTTTTTAATGTGATAACATATGGGTAGTTTCCAACTAATTTGAGGATCTATACTAATAAAGTTTTTAATAATTTTTGGGATCACTCTAACTCTATCTAAACCCTACAAAAAGGTTGGCAATAAAATGAAAAAATGACCATATGATCTCCTAATCTAGTATTTCTTTAAGAAACTAGCTAGCTTTGGTAGCTTAGGGGTTGGATATTGAATTATAAGTCCCATACAAATGTCCACCCATTAATAAATTATCTTGATGGTTCCATGCATAGATGACTAGACATCATTTAATTTTTTATAGTTGTCACAACATCATGAGTGTTTTGCACCAAAATATCTTGGGTGACTTGGTTGTGCTTTTAGATCTTCTCCTTCATCACCTCAACATAGGCTTAATACTACCTATGAATATATTTGCATCATTGATGACTTAGTCCTTGTACTTCATATACTTTTTAATGGATTTCATAAGCATTATGAACTCTTGTTAGTTGTCTTTTATGAGAATGGATGGTTTATATAGAAAAGTAATTAATCAATCTATTTCCAAAAATTGATATAATAATGCTCCATACAAAATAATAATTACCCACACCTCAATGTTATGGATGATCGTATGTCACATTCTCAGGTCAAACCTCCCAATAATATTTTTCAAGGTTATGCTACCATCATTTATTTTCAAAATATTTCTACAAAACTCCCTTAAGTAGAAAACTCTCATTTCTAATAGAAGCATTAAGTTTTAAAGAATAATATTTAATTAGACATAAGGGTAGTTTGCCAACCGGAACTAAATTTTCTACTTCCATGAAATTGATACCATTCCAAAGTAGAATCATCCCCAAAATAAAGGTCCATTCAATTTTCTCAAAGGTGGATTCTAAAAAGACCAATTCTACCTTACTTTGTTTAGATTTCATGCTCACAACATTACACATTTTCTAGCAACTACAATTATTTTTAAACTACGAATCAAAGATCTCTTTTAATATTTTACCATCATTTTAAAATTGCATTCTAAAGTTAAATGCAATCTTCCATTTTTCTTAAAAGAATTATCTCAAATACTACCCTCGCGACATATTTATCTGTTCCACAAATAAATAATTAAATATACAGTCATCCTTTCATAACTTATAAGTTGCAAGTGACACACTGCTTTAAATTCATATAACTTCCTAAATTGTATACAAATTAATTAAGGATTGCATCAAGCTTAAATATATCTAATTGTGACATCAATTTAAAAATAACATATATAGAAGAATCTAAAACAATATTTTCTTTAATTAAATTATAAATCATTTAATTCATAACTATATAATCCAAAGTCACTAAAGCCAACTATGTAATTTCTAATTCAAACATGAGTACAAGAGGGTATTATCCATTTTAATTTACATGCAAAAAGTTTAAATATGTCTAAGGGTTTCAAAAAACAACTTCTAAGTTATGGTCCATTTATTACATTTAAGAGTTATCTTTCAAAGACTACTTTCACAGCAAACATGGATGTCATACTTCATATGCACGAGGTCTCGGTGTTGGTTCGTTCTTGCACAACATCCTTGGTTTTGCTTTCTCTCCAACACCGTATAACCCCAACAACCCATTTCACATAGAAAAACTCATACAAGGTCATGGAAGATAAAATTACGGCTCATAATGAATGATTATGCATCCTACTGTACATACATGTAATTTAAGCTAATATAGAAACAATCTAAAAAGTCACATATCTCCTAGCTTGAGATTTAATCCAAGTTACTCTTTCATCTTGTTTCTTCTTTTATTGTCTACCCACTTCCTTAGGTAGTAATTCCATAAATATTGGTTTCTTTCTTATTTTAAAATTCAGCAGCATGCCATCATTTAAACTTCATTCCTTTGTTTTCAAATGTAATTAAACACATCAACAAAGCAATACATCTTTCCCAGCAATACATTGCTTTACAACTACATTTTAATTCAATCAACATGATATCATTCATCCCAAATTTTATACTATCTATTTGAATCAATTCTACATGGTTTTCACCATATTAATCAACATAGTTCTTGCCACCTCCAAACTCAATTGGTCATAGTTTACACAGTAGAATTATTTTTTTATTTTTTTACGATTTTAAAAACAATTATACACAGTATGAACAATTGCAAAAATAATATCTCCTTACTATTTCTATTTTCAAATAAACACGTGTGAAACAACAACAATCATGATAACACCAAACCGTTTACATGTTCGGATAAACATAGTATGCACAACAACAAACATAATAACACAAAATAATTTTCCTATTCAAATAAACACAGTATGCACAGTAGCAAACACAATAACACCAAATAATTTTCATGTTCAAATAAAAATAGTATGCACAACATCAGGAATAATAACACCAAATCATTTTCCTATTTGGATAAACATAGTTTGCACAGCAGAAAACATAATAACATCAAGTAGAAAACCCAACCTGTTTATTCTACTTCTAAATCGTTTTAGTTTTTGGTCTTCCAATTCATCATCCTCCCTTTTATTTTCCTCTCGTTCTTCCTTCTCTTTTTCCTTTCCTTTTTATTTTTCCAAAAGAACCAACTCCCCCTACAAACTTGGGTAAGTTGTTTATCCTCCTTACCCATGCATAGTACCATATTTCCAAGCCACCCCTCCACAATATTATATGCATCACGTTTCAACATGGCGTTCAAAAAATCTCGACATTAATAATTTTTAGTTCTGCCAACTTATCCAGCCTTGGAGCAACAATAGTAACATAAACTATTTTTTGTTTGATATTAAAATAAATAAGGTAAGTTTGGAAATATTCATAGAGTCTAGCGTGGAAATAGTTTCGACCATAAAATATCGCATGATATTTGCCTTCATAGTCAAACATGGTGGT
Source organism: Wollemia nobilis (assembly GCA_028583015.1). Classification (NCBI taxonomy): domain Eukaryota; kingdom Viridiplantae; phylum Streptophyta; class Pinopsida; order Araucariales; family Araucariaceae; genus Wollemia; species Wollemia nobilis. The sequence goes on along the minus strand of JAQPPZ010017034.1, from coordinate 2,040,843 downwards.
TCCATCAAATGTCACTATTCTTTAGTATAAACATGGAGCAAATACATAGTAAACTATAACTTGATTTGCACAAGTTTTCTTTTCTTCTTTAAATAAACAAAATAGCTATTTTCTATAAAATCATGAAAGAATAAAGGAAAATATTTTCAAAGCTTCATTCAACAATTAAATGGTGGTTTTCATGACTAAGACATATTCATTGTCACCTCTAATCATGCAATCTCACTTTATATAAAAATAAAACAAAGGAACATTCAAAGTATTAGATACATACACACATATCAAAACATTCAGTAACATGCCTTTCCAAGCTAGTGGCTCTCATCATCATTGCCACCATAAAATATTTATCACTCCATGCAATCAAGAAATATTTCAAACAATTGAACTCACACAAATATGTAATTTATATTACCCCTAAAAGATATGCAAGTGTGAGTTTCTAGTTCTCATGATTTGAATCGTCACTTCCCCTTATCCTTTTTCTACTGATTTTATTCCTTTCATTATCATTCTACAACTATCCTACACTCATAGAGACCATTAGTAGTACCATGTTTCTCAAAAATAGGTAAGTATATACATATTTTTATTTCTTTCATTATTCGTTTGAGGAGGGTCATTACAGATCAGGTCTATCCATTGCTAAAAAAAAACAAATCTTCTCAGCACCTTTAGTAAAATTTCCCAGGAGACTCTATCATAGGCTTTACTGATGTCCAACTTGAGGAAATCCTCAACTCTTTTTCTTTTATCCACCGAGTGAATAAGCTCATGGACAATAATAACTCCATGAAGAATCTAGTGGCAAGGAACGAAGCCACTCTGGACATGATAAATAATAAGAGGGAGGAGCATCTTGAGCCTATTTGCCAGAACTTTGGTGAAGATTTTTTTAATTGTGTTACAAAGGCTAATGGGTCAAAATGCAGAAAATTTATTAGCCCATTTAGATTTTAGAATAAAAAAAAAATAGAGTTGAAATTCCTAGAAAAAACAGTCAAGGACTGGATACTTCTCAGAGCTACACAAATTTCCTTACCAAATATATGCCAGAAACTTTGAAAAAAACTAGGAGAAAGTCATCCGGTCCTAAAAATTTTAAACCAACCATAAGAAAACTATTATAATATCATTGTATATTTTTTTTGGTACTATTAATAAAAGAAGGTTTTGAAAGGATACCCACAACATTTTACAAAGTGAAAGTCCCAAAGGCAACCACCTAGAGACCATCAAACAACACCAGTTGGTGCCCAAACACAAACAACAAGGAGACCATATAGATCAGAAAAAGAATCTGGCAGGGGTTCGAAGAGAACCAAGAGAGTTCAACACCCGAAACCCCCCCAAACAATCCTCTCAGCTACGTTCCTTCTAACCTATAAAAAGGATTCAAAATAAAAAAACAACGGTCCCGACAACCGCCTTTCTCAAAGGATTTGTCCACTATCTCATGAAGGGATAACATGGAACCAAGAACAAGAAACGACTACTCCTGGAAATGATGGAAAATTAATTCCTTCATAATTACACCATGTCATTAGGGACGTGCAAAGGCACCATGCAGACCACCACAAACACAGGCCATTCACCACCATTTGATAGCATTAAGAGCTATCATCAATGGATCGATGCATAATTTCATCTGGGAAATTTGTCTACCATACAAAAAATCCCTAGGTAGTAATTCCCAAATTTGCCATTAAGTCTGCAATAACATTGACTTCCCGAAACAGGTGCACAACGGACAAAATACTAAAAAATGAATGTTCCATATAGTCTCCTTTATTAGATTGGACACCTTCTAACCTCCCTGACATTCTCCCTTCAACATTTTAATTACATTAAAAGAGTCATCCTCGATGATAGCATTGCGGATTATATAATTATTATGTAATATAAATAAAATTCTTTTTAATTTTATATAATTAATTAAAATATGTATTTTCATACAATAATTTTTTATAAGTTGCACAATTCATCTAAGTTTCATATTTTTTTTTTATAGTTGTAAACTTCTAATATTTTTTTCAAATAAATGATCCAAGGCTGCTAAACATGTAGCAGTCCTCCCCACCTACACATTCATTGAAGATAAATTAAGATTAGAATACCATTATGAAAATCTTAATATAAAGCATGTCATGAATGCTCACCGCCTACAATATTCTGGCTGTCATATGTGATGTGTATCTGGCTTAACTGTGCCTGATTTTAAAAAGTAAAACACCATCACCAATAATATTATATTTTTGTAGACGTGCATACATTTGTATGACAAAATTATATAAATATATAAATAAATAAATAAATAAATAAATAAATAAATAAATAAATAAATAAATAAATAAATAGATAGATAGATAGTTAGTTAGTTAGTTAGTGTACACACGTCAGATCTTGTTTAACTGTAGCAACCCCACAAAAGTTTTCAAAAACATAGAAAATATATATTTATGTCGTTGTTAGTCGGCACAAAAGAGAATATGGTTACAGGTGGAACGAAACATCAATCTTAGAAATATATCGTTAAAAAAATAGTGTTGTTAGAAAAATATTATAATAAACCACTTAATAATTAAGTGTTAATGTAAATAAGCAATCCCACACAAACGAAAATGAATAACTGATCCCAAAGTACCCACACATGCCGCGACGGAAAACTAGAAATAACACAATAAATGAAACGAAAGGAATGTTTAATCCTCATACCTTTTTGAGAAGGGATAAAAATACTCTATGGGATATCATAGCATTGTTATCCATGGATTAGCTTTTGCCTATCTATCTAGCGGAACAAGGATATGGTGAGTTGGCCACCTACATGCATCCTTGCTACCTCATTTAACTTATAAATTTATCAGTAGCGGAATGAGGATAGGGTGAGTTGGCCACCTACATGCATCCTTGCAGCCTCATTCAACTTATAAATTGATCAGTTGGAAAGTCTAGGGTATGAGTTTTAATTCAAAAAATCAGGAGGAAAGAAAGGTTGTGAAAAAGGAGAAAATCCACTTGGTGTTACAGGTATTTTTCTCCGTTGAATTTTGGTAGTGAGATACTTTATATCTATTTAGAGAATTTTAGAATTTCTCTGAGTGTTTAGATACTCTGTAGTGGGGAATTTCGGATTGCCTAATTATTTAGCAGAGAACGTAGATAGTCTTTGGACCTAGATGTGAAATTGTAGATTTATTCATCACTACCATATTAATTAACCAATGGTTGTGCAAACAAATATCCTTCTCTCTGCATTTTTTAATTTAACTTCGTATACCATTAGGACATCATATTTTACAAAATAAAAATACTGGAATTGCTTTAAGTGGTATTTATTCCTAAGTAAAATACTGACATATATATATTTATTCTTAGATAAAATCTTGTACACCGAAATACTATGTTATTATTTATGGAATTGTATGTTTTAAATTAAGGATAAGAATGAATAAGCTAGAGTGTGTATCAATAAAATTTATCCAGATAGACAACCAAGATATACTGCAGTACTATTGGACGTACGAATAGCACCAAAAAAAATGTATTTTAGTTACTTCAAGATACTTGTACAAGTATAATGAAAAACACACAATTATATGTATTGAATCATGTGATAGCACGTATAATTATTATAAGACTTTCAACTTTTAATTAACTAAAATTTACATTACTTAGCTCGCTCCTTTGGGAAGTCATATAGATTAAATGAAAGCTATTTTTAGAGTTAATTTCATGCGTGTGAATTAGGTTGAATTAGGTTGAATCTTTTCAAAGTTTATTTTTCCTATATCCTTAGAAAACATAGTTGTTGCGAACATCTCATCTTGAATTAAAAAAATAGTATAGTAAAAAATAATCGCATATCAAAGTAAAGTTGATCAAATAAAGGATCAGTTTTGAAATCTAAATGAAATTTTTTAAAATGAATTTAATAAAAAAATTCATAATGAATGCGAGAAGGGATGTGTTATTATTATATATTTATAAATTTATTAGAAACTATGAAAGGAAAATTTTTTTTAATTGAAAAGTAGAACTGAATATTAAAGATCAACAGAAGAAAATTACATCATATGTAATATGTCCAAGATTCAGAGAAGACACCTAAAACAACTAACTCCTCTCGAAGAGAGAAACATACTGTACATCATATGAGATTTGCAGTTTCATTATATTTTTGTACAAATATACAATAACATCTCCGAGCAAGCAAATAGTAATAGTTGTACATATTTGCATTTTTTTCCTCGGTGCAACTATCAACAGGATCATAATTCTGAATGACATTAAATAGGCGAGGTAGCTTGACCTTGGAAACCCGCAAACTTCTCCCCACCTTAAACAAAATAGAATGTTTGTTGAGTCTCCTAAGAGACCCAGTAAGGTGCCTTGGCATGTTCTGAAAACAATCTTCATTCCTAGCTTTCCATATTATCCATAAAATTTCAGAAGAAAGTAACAACCAAAATATATTGAAATATGGTTTCATACGAGGAATGTAACCAAGAAGAATTTGTTGCTTAATATGATCCAAATTTAATTCCACCCCTTCAGATTATGAAATAAATATAAACACAATTTTTTAGCATAAAGACACTCAAAAAATATATGATTCAATGTCTCAGGAGTCCTGCAAATGGAACAATATATAGCAGCCTTAGGATCAGAGGATAAAGAAAGCCTGTGGAGCAGCAGATGCCACCTAAAACACGCTTTTTTGGTTCAAGAAAATTGGACAAAATATGTTGCATCCTCTTCTGACCCTGCACTGGAGAAAGAGAAAGCGACCACTTAGTATTAATATGATAAAAAATATCATTAGTATCCGTAAGAAGCTTGTATATGGATTTAGATTTAATATCACACATTTTGGATCCATCAAACCAATACAACTTATCCATATAACATTGTTCAGAAACCACAAATTTTGGATTCTTCAAATTATTGGAGGCAAACAAAATAGTATAAGTTTTATTGTGAGAGTTGGGCAGACCAAAATCCCCACTAAGTTGTTCCCAATATTTGAGCACACCATTATTCATAATATCATTAAAATTATTTACACCATTCACATACCAAGCCTTAGCAGAGCAGCCCCTCAATCTAGCAAGCTTAGTATTATTGAAAGACAAATTCCACCAGCAAGATGGATTTAACAAATGCACATTATTATTAGTTTTAATACTATAATTGATACATATCTTATTTCTAACAGTAGTCCAAGCCTTCCAAATTCTTTGGAAAATAGTAGAACCAGCATGTCTAGCATCAAAGGAGCCAACCAAAATATCCAAAAAAGACATTTTTTTCCAAAACTGGGCCCTTTTAGGGACAACATTGTATATGTTATATCTAGTAAGAACCTTCCATGGTTAATTGACATAAATGCATTTAGCAATCCATTTAGAATCCAAGGCAACACCTTGCAGCCTTAGATTGGTAAGACCCAACCCACACATAGCCTTATTAACAACAAACCAGCTCCAGTTAAGTGAGTGAAGTTTTTTTCCAACAAAGTTACCAGCCGAGAGGAACTGCTTAATATACTTCTAGATCAAATTAATTTGATACAAGCTGAAAATCCAAGCTGATGAAAAATAGACAGTGAATGCAGAAAGAATTTTTTGACAAACCTGTAATCTGCCAGCCAAGGACAAGTTCCTTTTCTTCCATTTATCAAGTTTAGCAATAATTCTTTCCTTCACCCAAAGCCACATATTTTTAAGATCTAGCTCAACAGCAAAAGGAATTCCAAGGTACCTGACTTGGGAAGAAGCACCATGCCACTGCATTTCAAATCTGCTAAGCCAACTCGAAGGATCATAATCCCATCCCAAAATCATAGATTTAGAAGCAAAAAACTTAGCATCTAAGGCATTACAAAATAGGTTAAGCCTAAATAATAGAGAAACAAAATTGTCGTCATATAATTTCACAAATAAAGAAGTATCATCAACAAAGTGCATATTTATAAGCTCCATATTATTTGGTAGAATAATACCCTTTATATTTGGCCTAAAAGTATTATCCTTGAGCATATAGTATAATAGGTCATTAGCAATTACAAACAACGAAGAAGCCAAGGGACACCCCAGCTGTATTGATCTTTGTAAAAAAATAGGTTCAAAAATAGCTCCATTAATATCTATACAAACATTAGCATCAGCTAGAAGAGTGTTAACCATATTACAAAATTTAGGAGGAAATCCAAAGGCCAACAAAGCACTGATAATGTAATTACATTCCACACGATCATAAGCTTTTTCAAAATCAAGAAGGATCATACCAATATTTTGACCTGAAGCCTTGGCCCAATGCAAAGATTCCCATCCTATGATAATATTTTCTAAGATATATCTTCCTTTAAAAAACCCAGTTTGGGTAGGATTGATGAACTTAGGGAGTAAATTAACCAGTCTTAAAGCCAAAATCTTAGCCATAATTTTATAGGAGACATTCAATAAATTTATAGGCCTCCAGTTCTTAATTAGAGTTTTATCACCCCTTTTGGGAAGGAGTCTAATAACTCCAAAATTAATTTCACAACCCAAGGAGCCTCTACCAATAGCCTTAGTATAGACTTGTTAGAGATCCTCACAAATCCATTCCAGATTCTTTTTGTAAAATTCAATGGGTATACCATCTAGACCAAGAGCCCTGTCACTGTTAATGGCCATAATAGCCTTATCAATCTCCTCCTTAGAAATTGTTTGACTCAACATGTCAGCTTTAGACTGAGAAATATTTTTAAGTATTAGCTTATAGCATAATTCTCTTTCTTTCATTCTGTCCTTATTATCTTCATAAGTGAATAAGTTTTTATAAAATTGATAGAACATATCCATAATTTTACCATCATCAAAAACCAAATTCTGCCCATATGATATACTAACAATATTTTCCTTAACAAATTTCTCTCTAAGGATATTAAATAAAATATTGGAGCCTTTGTCACCATAATTAAGCCAATGTAGCCTAGCATGTACCCTATGTCCTTGAATCTTCTTATTTTATAATTGACTGAGCTCATTTTTAACCTCTACAAGTTTTGTCAATATTTCCATGTTATTAGGCTACCCCTGGATACTATGTTCAAGTAACCACATTCGTTGTCTCAAATATTTCTCATAACATCGAAGCTCATAAGCTCTCTTTTTACCAATGGACTGGAAAAGAGTTTTCCATCCCTTAACATTATACTGCCATCTAACTATAGCACTTTCCTTACTGAGTTTAAATCTATTAATTTACTTAAGAGTGAAAAAAACCTCCAAGCAATCTAAAAGATCTAGAAGAGAGACACTCAAGTTAAATTTCCATTAAGATTTCTTGTTCTCATGCCTATATTCATGAAATATCAAATGTGCCATAGTAGAACAGTGATCATAGCAGACATAGAGATGCACTGAAATATTATTGCCATTATTTACATGATCAAATTTAAAGAAAGAATGAGAACCATAAAATATATCAAGCCTACTATAAATCCTGTTATCACCCTATTGTATATTACACCAAGTAAACCACAATTCATTTTGGTTGCTACTATGATCTTGCAAAGGGTCAAAAATATTAAAGTGAGTTTTAAAACTATTCCACCATATTTTCTCATCACCCTTCCAATCAAAATTTTTACCACCTGCTTTATCATGCTGGTTTTCAATCATGTTAAAATACCCTCCGAACAACCAAGGGATATTGGGTAAATGTAATAACCAATTCCATAGAAAACACCTATCTCTGTAATCATTTGCAGCATATATTGAGCATTTACCAAATTGCACACCATTGTGCTCTAAAATAACCCATATCGTAGTATTACATGGAGAGTGACTAGACTCAATAACATGAGCAGCCCATAAGGGAGAAAGAAAAATAATAGTTCCTCCCCTCCCTTCAACATGATTGGTATAAAAACACTTAGCATTATGCCAAATAACATTCAAAGCAGACTGTAACTAAAAACCAGCTGCCTTAACCTCTTGCAACAAAATACAATTAAAATAACCCAAATTTCTAATGTGATTCTTGACAAAATATTTTCTGTCCGGGGACTCAAGACCCTTGACATTCCAGCTCATGCATTTAAATACCATGTCCAAAATTAGGGTGAGAAGAACCAGCCCTGGCTAGTTCTTTAGCACTTTTTAAATATTTACCTTTACTATCCTTGACATTAACTCTTTTCCTCTTTTTTTGGTAACTTTAGACCAGACCTTATCATCCAATTCTAATATGCCATTAGACAAATTCTCATCTAATGAATCAGAATATTCACTACTAGGAATTGTTTTGGAGTCTGAAACCTCAGTATTAGAACCTTCTTCATAGTTACCACTACCCTAATTATTTTTTACCTTTCCAAAAATCTACTGTGAATAGAAGCCAATGCTAATTATTGGGTATTATCTTTAGTGTAGGCATCAACAAGGATACTTATAATGTCATTATTGATCATATTAATACTAGACTAAATGCTTTCATTTTCCTCAGCCACAGGGGCAGGAGAGGGTTGCAACCCATTTGGTTCATCCAAACATGTTAGTTGGCCACTGCTACCTACACCCACTTCAATAACCGTATTTTCACCCGAAGCTATTTGCTCATTTATCTTGTTAGCATTAACCACAAAGTTATTGGTTTGCTCAGGAACCATCAAAAATTTGCTCCCAAAGCCATCAAATTTTTTATTATGCCCTGTATTAGATCCAAAATTAATATTATTACTCAAGGGGCAGAAACCCCAGAAAAAACCTTCTTTTTGTTAGCTAAAACAGGATAATTCCTCCTCACATGTCCCTCTTTTTTGCATATAAAACATGTATTTACCCCACCCAAAAGTTCCAATTTATAGGATAATTAAAACTTCCCATAGTCTATCTTAATCTCTTCAAAAAAATCCACACTAGGGTATAGGAAAATCAAAACCCTAGCATGCATGTGAGACAGGACACTGCTAGTCTCTTCTACCCGCAAGACATGGCAAAACAGATTCAATACCTGAGGCAGAAAAGACCATAATACCAGAGGGACATCCCTCACAACAACCCATCTCGGGTATCAAATAGAAAAAAATCCCTCAGTTAAAATTTTTGGTGACCAAGCAATAGCCCAAAAAATTGTCTTCCCAAAATTGCAGAACTATTTTGCAACCACTTGCCTTTGCTTGTGGGCAGATTTAAAAATGACCATATAAAGCCTTTTTTGCACCATACAACACATGGAGATAGAAATACCTAACCGTTTACCCCACACATTGTTAACCCAGTCATCAAAGTAACGATGTGATGGTAATATTTCATTATTCAAAGCCAAAAAGAAGATAGAGACAGATTTCAACCTCAATTTTTTATAACACAAGACATTAATCATGACATTGTTAGAAACCAACTTAACCTTTCCAAAATAGGCCAAAGTATCCTTACTATTCACGGTGAACACGACATCAGTGAGGATATTTCACTGGACCCCATACTCCATAACATGTTTGAAACTTTTAGTCCTTCCACCTTCCTTCATCATTGGGTTCTGATCGCCATTCATAGCATCACAGTATGATTGTGTTCGACCATCCATAGCACCTATGAAAACATCTACTTTAAAATTTTTGACTACCAAAAACCTATCACCTTCAACGGACCACATGACAGCTCCATTCTACACACTCCTTTGGCGGTCTCTTTTCTTCCCCCATCTCCACCTCGGTTGCCATCCTCTCCCCCATTAATTCTTATAATATTTGTAGTTGAAGTCAACTATGAAAGGAATTTTGATAGTAGTCTATACTTTTATGTCTTTTGAAATATATATAATAAATTTGAAAGGTAAATTAGAAGTTATTTAGTTAAAATATGTTTTAGTTTAGCGAAATTTTGCTTGGTTTCATGCATCCCTCCTTTATACGATAAAATAATCCTTTTAAGTTCATGTATAGTATAATTTTACCCCTTTAGATTCATGTTTTAATAGGAACACACAGTCTAAAAAATAATTTGAACGATCTAATTTAGGTAATAATTATTTTTATGGTAATATTATTAACATCTAAATTCGTCATTTGAAAGGAATGCTATTCTACATAATGAAGTAAGTTATTTTTAAAAACGTGTTCTTGAATTGTTTTTCTTATTGATGCTTAATAGAATAATTTATATTAAAGTATTGCTCTTTATTTTAAATTTTTATTTTACTTATTGATTTAAGTTATTTTAAGGGATTTTTTATTAAGCAAAAGAAATTAATTCCATAGTTTTAAAAGGTTTAATATAATAAACTAGGCACCTGCATTTTGTAGATGAGTTGGAGATGGTAGGAAAACCCTCCAAGGAAGGTCCTTGGTTCAAATATCGACCCTATCAAATGCACATGGGGTACCCAAAATCTAGTTGATAATGTAGTGTGGTCATGGTTGGGCATGACTCTCGGGTGATTTTGATGGTGTAGAACTCCTTGATCATGGTTTCTCAGACCAAGGCAACCTTGCAAGGGGTTTTTCATTAAATTATATATATATATATATATATATATATATATATATATATATATATATATATATTTATATATATATATATATATAATATAATAATAAAAGTAAACCACCTTGGAGAGAAACCTTAAACCTAACAATATACCTTAAACTAAACCATCAATGAGGAGGGATAAAAACCAAGATATCCAATTCCATTGTATTATAGGTATGTAACCAATGAAGATTCATGAATGGCCACTAAATATGGGTAGAATAAGACATTCATATAGGCCATTGTACAAGCAATATTATGGTGGACCTTGTGTGAGATTGTCAAATAAATAATCTTGATAGGAGAACCATATCTTAAATATTAGATTACCCAGAGATGAGAAATATTCATAGGATATTTGGAACTCTAAGATAGAATAACTCAATGATTCAAAATGGGATGTATTACTATATTTTCAATGTCACCAAGGAATCCATGATCAGATCTAGGTGAATGGCATAACCTTAATTTCCCATGGTTCTAGATATGAATCTGAATGCATGGTCTCTAGTTAAGCACAATAGTATTTATGCTATAATATTTACATGATCAGTAACATATGAGTTAAGTTACACTCAAGGTTCCACATATCATACTAAGAAAGCGAGTTATGCGTCCATCCGCTAGGTGTTATGGGCCCTAGAATATAACCCACAATGTGGTTTTATATTCAATGGAGAAAATGGGTGAGATGGTAGGATCACTAAGGACACCTTCCATGGGACCCGACCAGTATTATCCACTTAGGAGGTCAACTATAGTGGTCAAATTTCCAAAGGTGGTACTTAATTTTATGTATTGATTACTAATGGGTGCAAAAATAAACTTTGAAAATAGAAAAAAATATCCCTATCAATCATCCTCCTAGTTATCAAGCATACAAGTGAGCTTAAATTTTACAATCAATATGTGTTTGACTGGGTTGTCTTCATAGTTGCAAAAAATATGAATTAATTCTTATCATGCTATTGTTCTTCATGCAAACATTATAACACTAGTTTCAACATTCTTTAAAGTGCTTCCAACTAAAATCGGCATTGGAGCAATTGCTTCTCATTGTCTCCGTCAACAACACCTACAACAACCATATACTATCAATCACAGTAAGGCTAGGCTTACAAGGATTCCAATAATACCTAAATAAAACAACATACTAATTGATCACCAAGCATCCATAATTAGAATAAAAAACACATTATGTAAGGAAAATGATGTAAGCTATCTACATATGTTCCTTAAATTATTGAAATTGATACAAAACTATGATCCTTCAATTTAGTTCAAAATAATACTCCGTTATCAACTATATCCACCACAATTTCATAAATAAAAATGATCTCTAATTATTATTTTTTAATGTAAATTAAAATTTTAAAAATTTTGTTTCACATTTTATTATAATTATCTCAACTTATTTACTTTATAACAATTGTTTATTTTCTTAACAAAATATATAGTTTTAAATTTTATATATATATTCAAATAACTCATAAACATAACATTCTAAAACTCAATCAAGTATATTTGCAATAAAATTTTATTATTAAAATATATTATTTTTAATTAAATTTGTTAAAATTTATAATTTTTTATTAATTAGATTTTTCCATATCAGATAGTATGCGTTTAATGAATTAAATTTTTTTATTTAAAGAAAAAAAATAAATAAATTTAGTTTCTTTTAAAACATATATTATGTAATATTAATAAAATTCATTTTAATTTAATATAATTAATTAAAATATATGTTTTTATATAATATTTTTTTATAAGTTACAAAATTCATCTAGCTTTCATATATATATTTTTTATATAATTGTAAACATCTAAAAAAAAATTAAAATAAATGACCCAAGGCTCTAAACATGTAGCAGTCCTCCCCTGCTTACATATTCATTTAAGATAAAATACAACCGTTTTGTTTTTTAATGGAATATATAAAAAATTAAGATTAGAATGACATTGCACCAAAAATATTAATAGAAAGATAATTAAAAGAATTAAAAATATTTGGTTATGTTGAAAAGTTGGAGAGTAAGTAGGTAGCTAAAATTTTCTAGTTGAAATGGAGAGGCCCTGGGTTCAAATCTCTCTCCTCACATGTTACAGATATGCTACGTGCAAGAGATTACAAATTTAAAAAAAAATTAAAATTAAAATTAAAATATATATATAGATATATTTTTTTAACATCAAGGGTGTTACGAATGTCCATCGTCTATAGTATTCTGGCTATCATATGCATGTTGTGTATCTGGATCAGTTGTGTCTGACTATAAAAAGTAAAACACCATCAACAATAATATTATATTTTTAAAAATATATAAAAAAATGGTATATACATATCTGATTTTGCTCAACTGTGTTGGAAATTTAAACTAGATTTGACACCTCTGCCAAATCGACCTACTCGTTGGATCATGTTTCATTTGAATTAATTACTAGTAGTTGAAACTGTCATTTTGTTCAACGATTGAAAGGAAACCCTAATTTTGAGTTAACTACATGTTAGAGAAGTTGGTGGAGCTTTCCCACTTCTCACTTGAAACCTTAGATATATATTTGTGTCGCCTTCATTTTGTGTGAGTAAGAAGAGAGGCTACAAGGTTGGAGAAAATCAGAGCAATAGAGCAGAAGAAGAACGCAGCAGCGTTGTGTGGAGCAGAAGTAGCAAAGCTCAAAAGTGTAGTAGAAGGATAGTGTATAACTTGCAATCTATCATAGTTGTAGATGATTGTGGATGTACTTCCAATCCGAGTATGTGGATGTATTTATGGTTTTAAGCAATAAATAAATACTTACATATATTTTGTCCTTTGTGTATGGTTTATAACCTAGCAAATTTTACCTCAATATTTCCTTCATTCCGCTTGAAAACCTTGTAAATCTCGTGGTAAGAAGTTGTGTTTGAATTTCGCAATAAATCATTTGTTAAGTCTTGCAAATTGGTAGAAGATTGCATTCCACTCCATTGCTTTGTATTTTCTAGTGAAATAAATCTCAGGTTATTTATATTATAAATTTGCATTATTAATGTTTGCCCTAATATTTGGTGTGGTCCGCAACCTTAAACTTGCTCCAAAATCCGCATGTAAAGTAACCTAAACTCCATTTCAATTTATTTCACTTGTGTTTGCCAGCAGATTACAATCTACTTGTATTTCTTAGCATTTCAGTGTGAAAAGCATTTCATACTCTCTCCTTGTTAAAAAATGTGGATTCTTAACTCCGCATTATAATTTCAAAAATTGTGATGCCAACCACAATCTTCTATAGATTTTGAATTTGCACCACCCTCTATGTTAAACCTAGCAGAATCCATTATGCATGTGCTTGTTCGTATTTCCTTGTGAAATTTTTTCTCCTATGCACGTTCAAAAGTTGCTAATAGAATCCACATCTGGTCCTTTGGTTTTAGTTGTGGATTTTCATTCCACTTTCGGTTACAAATAAAAGCTACGGATTTCTTTTGACCAAATTTTGCATCCATTGTGGTGACAATTAAAACTTGAAATTAGTATTAGAGCAAAACATTACTTGGTTTTATATCCCCATGAACAATGGACGAGTCACATTCAAGGTGTAGAAATGCCAGAGCTTGTGTAGTGTCCAAAATTGTCTTGAACCTCTTATTCCAATCTAGCTTTGAAAGTAACTTATTCTAAAATAGAGCCTCCTACAAGCTCTTATTTTGCATATGCTCGTACACCAACAATCTCCTCTTCCCAGTTGAACAGTACCCATAAAGAGACACCACAAAGGGAGACCTAAGCCCCTAATTATTGATAAATCATTATGAAATTATCTCTTTCCTATAGGGATGTCACGTCCATCTCTATAGATAGTAGATATATTCACAAAACCTTTGAAGTATGAAGACTTTAATAGGTTGAGGGAGATGCTCAATGTCAAAGTTTTTATGAAATCTAGTTTAAAGGAGGGTGTTAGAAAATTAAACCAGATTTGACACCTTTGGAAAATTGACCAAATCGTCGAATCTTGTTTCATTAATATTAATTACTGGTAGTTGAAACTATCAGTTAGTTTGGTAATTGGAAGGAAAACCTAATTTGAGTTAACTACATGTCAGAGAAGTTAGTAGAGCTTTCTCTCTTCTCACTTGAAACCCTAGATATATAATTGTGTTACCTTCATTTTGTGCAAGTAATATGAGAGGTTGCAAGGTTGGAGAAAATCAGAGTAATAGAGCAGAAGAAGAACACAACAAGCTTAGGGAGATGCTCGGTGTCAAAGTTTTTATGATATATGGTTTAAAGGAGGGTGTTGGAAAATTAAACTAGATTTGACACCTCTAGAAAATAGACCAACTCATTGGATCCAAGGAGCAGATAGCAGGTCCAAGAAGCAGATAGCATATTTCATAAACCAGATTGTAGTCAAATTTGGCTTGGTTTTAGGATTCCAACTAAACTTTTATAGAGATTTGGATCAACACTTGTACCAAAATAACAATACTAGCCACATATTCTTATACTTTATGGTTGGCATTTTTACTTATACTGCAATATCATTTCATCTCCAACAAATTTCATGATATACTCTTTTTTGGGTATTCTAAATAATTGTAATGAATGCATACCACAACTAGTATCCTATAATCCTTGTTATAACCTACATAAAAAAAAATTATAATATGCTATCCAAATAATATGATATATCTATCATTCATACATACATAATAGTTCTAGTAAAATATGCAATTGTATTATTCAAACAAATCTCACATGCCTATTATAGTAAGATTATCAATTATGGGATCTTACTCTCTATCTCTCCCTCTTACTTTACATATCTCTCCTTTTTCTTATTCCACTCAATATAACACCATATCGCTTGCTTTTACCCTATTCATTATCACTATCTCTACTATGGAAATCTTGGAGAGTTATACAAATGTTTTACCAACTATTTTTTATATTCTTATATTTCAGTGATGTAGGCTCCTATATTATACTCATTAGACAAAAGGAAATGTTTCATGAGTGAAGCTCATGAATATTTTCAAATTCCATAATTGAGACTCTATACTTGGCAATTTTGAAAGCATTCATCCATTTTACCACTTAAATTAGTTGATTTCTTCCCTTGACTAGATATTCATAGTAGACCTTGCTTCTTGTTCTCTTGGTCACTTTGGAGTCTATAACTACCTCTATTTCATCTTGTTCATTTTTAGTAATTTTTCTATCCATATATTTATTATAAAATTGGTTGTTATAATATGGATACAAATTTATCACATTAAAATTGGTAAAATTTCTACCTCTTATGAAGTTTAACTTCATGGCATTAGCCATAAACTTTTTCAAAACCTTACAAGGTCCAATCTTCTTTCAATTGAGCTTTTTGTAAGTTCCCTTTGGAAATATTTCCTTTTTTAAATATACCAAAACTAAATCTCCCACCTAAAATTATAATGTTTGATGTTTGAAATCAACATGTTTTTTATATCTTATAACATTCTTTTCCAACTTAAATTTTACCTCTCATTCTAAATCATGTATGTAGTCAACAAAGTTCTCTACTATTGCACTAGGTCTCTACAAATTTGTTGTACTCCACAACTCATCCACTCCTCTTGAACAAAAAACGTACATAATTTTGAATGGACTATTGGTTGTGTTTCTATTTACTAAATTGTTATATACAAATTCTACCTATGCCAATATGATATCCATGGCTTCTTATCAACTACACACCATAGAAAATTCTAAATTCTTCTATTCATAAATTTGGTTTACCTATTCATTTGTGGGTGATAAGATAAAATAAATCTTAATTTGGTACCCAACTTCTTCCAAATGGTATGCCAAAAGTGACCTACAAACCTTGCATCCCTATCCAACATAATGTTTTTCAACAAACCATGTTGTCTCACAACTTCTTAAAAGAAAAAATCAACAATATGAGTAGCATCACTCATTTTCTCACAAGGTATAAAATGTGTCATCTTCAAAAATCTATGAACAACAACAAAAATTAGATTATTTCCCTTTTGTGTTTGAGGTAGTCAAAGGATAAAGTCCATATTGATATCCTCCCATGGTATTTCTAGTATTGGTAGTGGTTGAAATGACCTAGTGTTTTGGTTCTTTCCTTTTGCTTGTAGATATATTTGACAAATTTGCACAAATCTTCACGCATAAACACCTATACCTTGAGAATAATAACTTTCATAAAGTTATTTCAAATTTTTATCTATTTCAAAATTTTCATCCAGACCTCGACTATGCTTTTCTCTTATTAGGTTCTCCCTCATTGAGTTATGTGTTTTGCATAACTAATATCCCTTGAATAAGAATCCTTTTTGGATAAAATAGTCTAGCTAGGGTATTTTATTTCTTCTATTAGGGTCTTTGCAAGCTTCCTAGTATTCCTTGAAGTGTAAATCATCAATATAAAGATCTTTCATAGCATCAAAACTTGTAACTTCAATATTCATTGCATTCATCAGTAAACTTCCTCTACTCAATGTATCCAATGCCTGATTTGAACTTTCAATTCTATGTTTTAATACAAATGAGCAGCTTTGAAGATACTTCACCCATTTCATATGTCTTTGGTTTAACTTACCTTGGATATTAATAAACTATAAAATATGATGATCTACGAACATCACAAATTTCTTTGGTAATAGATAATATCTCCACTTCAATGCTTGTACAAAGGTATAGGAATTATACTCATAAATAGAATACTTGCTCTTGGATTCATTAAAATTCTCACTAAAATAGGTAATGTCTCTTCATTTTCTATAAATACCTATTTCATATTACCATTACTCACCATATATATATATTTTTTTTGGAAAACATCCCAAAAGGGATGCCACTTTCGGGTAAGACCCAAGGAGGCAGGGGTATCCATTCCACCAAAAACACCCAGGACTCGGACTTGGCCTACCACCTTTGACATACTCAAGGAGCAAACAAACACACAAAACCAATTTAAAAATAAGTAAATAACAACAAAAATAATAAAATAAAATAAAAAACATGCTCCTTGAGTGTGTCAAAAACAAAAGCACAACCAAACACGCACAATAAGATAAAAGAAACCACAACACAAACCACATAGAAAAACACAAGAACCACATAACAAAACACAAACAAGACAAAAACAACAGAACACTACAAAGACATAACCCAAAAAAAAAATGAAAAATAAACACAACCAAAACCTAAAAAATAAAAAAATTAAAATAAAAATAAAAATAAAAAACAACCAACAACAGACAATAAACAAAAACAAAAAACATAGAAAACACTCACACATAAAAACATGAAATAACACAAACAAAGAGAAACCCAAGAACAAGAACGAAAAAAACACAAGAACAATAACAAAAAACATAAAAAAAAAAAAAAAACAAAACAACAAAAACACAAGAACAACAAAAAACAACACAAAGAACACAAAAACAAAACAAAACAAAAGAACCCACCCACCTTAAAAAACTAAACAAAAAAAACAAAAAAGAAAAAAGAAAAAAAATGAACAAAACAATGACCTATCTAGACCAGAAGACTATTAAGGCAAGAATCAACAGAGGAAACAAAATAAAGAATAGAATGAGCTAGGGAACTAAAAAAAACTGAATGAACCAAAGAGAAGCAAAAAAAAAAAACAAGAAGAAACTAGGTACCTTGAACTGGAGCCATCCAAAGAAATGATAGAAAGAAGAGCTTCCCTAATTTGAGAAGCCCACCATATAGGAGGGTGGCCATAACAAGTAAGATCACCTTTGTCCAAAGCCCAATTAGCTAAAGCATCAACACTCTTGTTTTGATCTCTAACCACATGATTGTAATCAACTTTCAAAAATCCCATCTGGATTAACTGAATCTTCTCAATAATTCTTTTTATTCTCCAATCCACCTTATGATTCTTAGAAGGAGTCTTCAAGAGATTAATCATAAGTTGAGAGTCGGACTCAACTAACACCTTTTCCCATCCAACCTTAGTAGCCTCTTGAAGGCCTCTGAGGATACCATACCCCTCAGCAAGGTTATTGGAAAGAATACCCAAATTCTCGAGCAAAAGTAAAAACCAGGGAGCCATATGAAAGTCTACCAATTCCTCCCACACTGGCTTTTCTAGGGTTCCCTCTAGAGGCTCCATCAGTATTGACTTTTCCAAAATCCTTAGGAGGAGGTTGCCAATTTCTAGTCCTATCCATATTACTAATACTCACATTCCCTTTAAGTTGGTTGCCCTTAGAAGGTTTAATCTTCAATCTTTGCATCACTTGATCCCATATTTGGTGGGAGTTTTGGGGGTGATTAAGGAGTTGATGGACTGATTCAACTAAGTTGGCTATGGTATTTTGCCAAATATAGTGAATATCCTTCCTATCTTGATTAAAAATTTGGTTGTTCCTTTCATTCCAAATATTCCAAAGAAGAATGGTAGAACCCATCCAAACTAATTGCCTAATAAAATGATCAACACCCTCTTGATTAGGCCAATCCCTCCAAATCTGTTCAAAAGTAAAAAAATTGGACCACTGTAAGCCAAGTAAAGTGGCCATTCTCCTCCATAGCTCAGAGGCTAAAGTACACTCAATAAAAATATGGTTGATATTTTCTACATTCTCTTCACACATTTCACATCTAAAAGGGCCATGAAAACCACGCTTCATAAGTTGCTCATCGGTAAGAACCTTACGATGCAATAAAAGCCAATTAAAGAACCTCACCTTAGGCCGGAGCTTTTTAGCCCACAATCAAGAAAATATGTCAGAAGAATGGTTGGGATTATTATGGCATAAGGTCAAATAACCTGGAGCAACTCGAATACTCACCCTTAGTAGTGTTGTTCCATCCAAAACAATCTTTTTCATGGGACCAAGAGAGGGATCTCATATGAAGGATGCCTTGGATATCTTGTCTTTGCCTTTCTAGGATTTGAATAGGCCAGTCCTCAATAGGGATCCAATATCTACCAACCTTTGAATTACCGGTATGGTACAGACAGTAATTAGCCACATTTATCCAATTAGCTCGGTGAAGCTCCTCCATCCAAGGCTTCCAATCAAGAAATTGAGTTATCAAAGGCTTGTGACCATCCCAAGAATCTGTCCAAAAAATTTGCATGTTGACCATTATGAATGATCCAAAATAATTTTTTCTTTATCAAATCCTCACCGAGTCTTAAGAACTGCTAAAATGGGAGAACCTTTGGTAGGAAGTTGATAGCGAACAAGGTCTTCGGGACTTTTGTTCTCGAGCATATTTAGCACGGAGATTATTGGCCCAAAGAGCATTGGGGTTATGCAACATCCTCCAATATAATTTAGCAGCTAAAGCTTTGTTGTTATTAATTGAAGACCGGAATCCTAACCCCCCTTCACTCTTAGGAAGACATAAAGTATCCCATTTCACCAAGGCCCATTTTCTTTTCTCCTTAGTACCACTCCAAAGGAAACGATGACTGATTTGATCCAATTCTCGAAGAACAGCCTTTGGGATATTCAAAACGGAAGAAACATAAATAGGAATAGCTTGAAGGACTGATTTTACCAAGGTGATTCTACCCCCGAAAGATCCACTTGTTGGTCCACTTTCCAATTTTCTTCTTGACTTTGTCCAACAACCAATTCCAATCTTTATTTTTTTGCCTTTGAATATTTATGGGAATACCTAAATAAGTGATTGGAAGAGAGGTCTTCTTATATCTTAATTTATCCAAGACCATGGATTCCTGTCTAGCAGAAGCGATGAAAGAAAATAACTTTAGATTTGTCTTCATTGATCAATCGACCAATAGCCTTAGAAAAATAGCTAATGATTTGCTTAATATTAGAAGCTTCCTTAATTGTAGCTTTACCTAAAAGAGTAGAGTCATCCACAAATTGAAGATGAGAGATAGGTCTAGCTCCATGAGCAATGGTAACTCCCTCAAGGGTTTTGTTTTCCCTCTTTTTGGTTATAGTCCTACCCAAGCATTCAACAAGAATGATGAATAAATAAGGGGATAGCGGGTCACCTTGCCTAATACCTCTGGAAGCTAGGAAATACTGAGAAGGCCTGCCATTGATAAGAACTAAGTAGGAAACTGAAGAGATACATCCCATAATCCAATCCATCCAATCCTTAGAGAAACCAAATTGCCTCAAAACTTTGATAAGGAAGTGCCAATCCACTCTGTCATAAGCTTTGGATAAGTCTAACCGAATGAACATGGAAGGAGAATTTTGCATATCCATGGAATGGATGGCTTCTCGAGCAAGAACTATCTCATCTACTATTTGGCGTCCTTCCACATAACCCCCTTGCTTCGGGGAAATAATCTTATGCAAAAGAGGCTTCAACCTTTTTGCCATGATTTTAGTAATGATTTTGAGAAGAACATTACATAAAGCAATAGGTCTAAAAGCTGAGATATGATCAACCTCTTGAGCTTTTGGAACAAGAGTAATATAAGTTTTATTGATAACCTTCAAAATTTCTTTGGCTTTCCTGGCTTCTTCCACCACCTCTAATAAATCAACATGAAGGATATCCCAGAACTCTTGGTAGAACTCAATAGGAAAACCATCGGGACCTAGGGTTTTCCCTTTTTGCATTTTAAAAACTACTTGTTGAAGCTCATTGATAGTAACGAGGAGCAGTCAAAATAGAGTTCTCCTCAAAAGTGATAAGAGAAGGGATTGCTTGAAGAACATTTTGTTGTGAAGTTGAGTCAAGAGGAGTAGCAGCAAAAATATTGGAAAAGTAATCAACAACAATAGAGTTCATGCCATCCCAAGTATAAACAACATCTCCAGAATCTGATTTTAAGGAAGAAATAAAGTTGTGAGATCTTCGAGCTAGAAGAGATTTGTGGAAGAAATTTGTGTTTCGATCTCCTTCTTTGAGCCATTGAATTCTAGATTTTTGCTTCCATAATATTTCTTCTCTTTTTTCCCATTCCTCAAGCTGAGTTGTGAGTTTAATTTCATCTGCACTTCTCTTCTCTGTGAGGCCATCTAAACGGATTTTCTTATTCAAATTTTCAAGATGAGCAATAACTTCATGTTTTTTTTATGAACATCCCCAAACTCTTTCCAGTTCCAAGTCTTGATTTTGGATTTAATGTATTGCAGTCTTTTGGCAAAATAGAACATCTTAGTCCCATGCCTAGGTTTACCTTCCTTCCACCATTGTTGCACACGAGGTCTGAAGGAAATGTCTCTAAGCCACATTAATTGAAAACGAAAAGGAGAGAAACTCACATTGGTTTTCCACATTTCCACCATGGTGGCCAATGATCCGAACCAACATTATTAAGAGTCTTCACTTTAGGAATGTGACCATGGATTAAGAAATTTTTAGAGAGCAAAAACCTATCCAATCTCTCCATTATACAAGCTAAGCCTTGCCTTCTGTTAGACCAAGTCATAAGGCCATTATCCGGTTGGATATCCACAAGATGGAGGTTTGCAATATATTCGCTCATGAGGTCAGTGCTTTTGTCCAAATTTCTATTTCCCCCCCTTTTCTCATCCAGAGAGAGGATGGTATTGAAATCTCCTCCGATCAAGATCCAAGATTTAGGAAAATGAGAGATAATATGAGTAATATCCTTCCATTGTCTTCTTTTTTCCTCCAAAGAAGTTGGGGCATAAATAGTAATGCAGAGCATAATCTGGTTGGAATGTCTACTTTGAATAGCTATAGCCAACAAACCCCAACTGCCAACCATATGGTGAATAACTACCTCTTTTGGGTCCCAAAGACAAGCAATGCCACCCGGAAGTCCCTTGGGAACTGAGGGAAACCACTTTTCCAGCTGGCCAAATTTTCTTGGCAATTAAGTCCATATCCTCCATTGACATCTTTGTTTCTTGAAGGAAAACAAGATGTGGATGATTTATCTGAATCATTCTTCTAATTTCATTTTGTTTTGAAAGACTCCCTTTGAGTCCTCTAATATTCCAAGTGATGATCTTCATTAATACCGGGGCTAAAAAAGTTGGGAAGGGCATTAATCTTACCTTCCTCTACAAGCTTTTCACCTTCTTTTACCATATGATATTGATTGGTCTTGCGACCTACTTTTTTATTAGAATCCATCTTCAATTTTTTTTCCCTTGTTTCTTGACTTATTCCAATTGAATCTGAGATGGCTTCTAACCTTGAAGAATGCTCATACATAGCCAAAATTTTACTAGATGGTTCAACGGAGTCTATATTGGGACCTGCATTATTTGAAGTTTTGACATTTGAAATATTGTTTTTCTTGTGTAAATTTTCTCCCTTTTTTTTATGTTGAAAACCTTTGATTTGTTGGTTTGTCTCCGAGTTCTTCCCTTCATATTTAAATTGTGTTTCTAAGATTTCAGTTTCCATTATTTCCTCTTCCTCACTTGGGACATCATTTGTGGAAAGGATTTCAAACATATTAGCAGATGACTTTGATTGATCCTTCATAACTGGTTTTTTTTAGTGTTCTTCTTCTTAGGTATTTGGAAACCTGCTGAGTTTATATCTTCTTTCTTTTGATCAGGAATTTTATTTGGGCAAGCACTGGCCAAATGACCATATTCATGGCAAATTCTACAACGAAAAGGAATGTTCTCATAGTCCACTACTTGCTCCCAAGTGTCTTCCCCAAATTGTAATGTGATATTTTTAGGTAGGGGTTTGTCAAAATCCATTAAAACACAAATCCGAGCATAAATAATATGTTCAAAATTTTGAGTACAATCAGCAGTCATCATAAAAGTTCCTAAAGAGTTTCCAATTGAAGAAAAAATAGTAGGATTCCAAAATTCAATAGGGAGGCCAAAGAGTCTAACCCACACGGGAGCTATAGAAGGCATCTCTTCTTCGACTTTAAATTTAGTATGCCAGGGCTTCATGAAAAGCCCTGCCCTTCCAAAAAACCAAGGACCCCCTTGAAAAGTTTTCTCTCTATCTTCATTATTAGCAAATAAAACAAGAAAATAACCATTTGGATAAATAGAGATTTGTAACTCACCTTTAGTTTTCCAACTTTTTGCAGCCCAGAATTTGAAAGCAGATAGACTCGAACGAAAACCCACGAACCGACAAATTAGTCCTCTTTTTTCCAAATCTTCAATGCCAGTCTGAATGTTACCCATATCAAGCTTAACAATAGGAGTTCCATCAGCTGCTTTAAGACATCCTGACTCTATTTTCCTGGGATCAATCTTAGGCATTCTTAGAGGTTTATGGGAAGCCCTAATATTGATATTAGCATTGGGCTGAGGCTATCCACCATGAAGGGCATCCCTAAAATTCATTTTTGGGACTGAGTCTTCGAAATTCTTACCCTTGATAGGGGTTTTCACAGTAGAATTATTTTGTGGGTGCACCTTAGCACTAGATTCACTTGAGATATGAGCCATTTTTTGATCAACTACTTGAAACTTGTTTCGTGATCTCTTTAATCCTTGCCCTAGACGTCGTGGAAAGGTATGGTTTTCACTTTTCTTTTGTGCAGCAAATTGGAAGTCGTTGTCACTCAAGTTCATAGTATGATCTATTGAAAGACAAATTTCTAACCCATATTGTATCCCCTGCAACATTTCCTGCTAAAATATTGAGCATAAACCACAAAAATATTGGCCGCTAGGGCCCGAAGGCCCTAAAAACCAACCTCTGGAGCTGCTTGCACTCAACCCAGATGAAACCCTCGCATAGCCGCTTGCCAAATATATCGTTCACACATAGGGATGCGCTAGGATCTGTGTTGCTCCAAATGATATGAAAATTGGTGGAGACGTTCTAGGGTTTTTCAGGCATCTACCCTCAAAATTTTAGCTCAATCCGAGTCCGGATGAGTGAGATATGGCCAAAACGAGTTCGGCAGTTTGGGCAGTCCTACGAAAAACGTCTAATCAATTTCTCTCCCATTTACTCACCATATCATTACCATAAGTTCAGTTGTTATTCATGATTACTACTAACACTACTCTCAAATTTTCTATCTCTACTACAACCATGACATTCAACCTTCTTACTATATTTCTTTGTTTATTGTCTCTGTTGGTGCAACCAAAGTCATTGATCATTGGCTCACTACCTTCCACAAAGGAGGATGAGATGCTCTACCAGTATTTGCAACACAATCGAAGTTACCACTCGAGGACTAGTTTTCAAGGCACATTAAACCCTCTACATTCATTCTAGGCATGATCTCTCTTTTATATTGGTAATATTGCAATCAAGATATAATAAAAGTGGATTATTTATGATCCTATTTTTGGATGGTATGGTCCATGATGCCAGGTATGAAGTATTTTATTTTACTATATTAGGCTTCATTATAGAATATATTATAGAATATGCTTTTTATAGATGATCTTAGTATAATATATCCTCAAATGTTCTCTAAATCTCTACATAAATAAGAATAATTTAAATTTAATTGTAAAAGTTTTACATTATTATTTTGGTATAAGTATTTTGATATTTCTTATAGCAATTCTTATAATTATATGAGATATTTTTTTCGCTTGCAAAAAAACACCTTTACTCTAACTATAAGTTTGATTTTTTTTTTTTAATTGCTGTTGGTTTTCATTATTATTTTTTAACTTTAAAAGCAAGACTCTCTTCATTGCAATCTATTAGGAAACATTATTATTTCATTTGTTATACATGTTCTTTAGCAAAATTATTATTTTTATTTAGTTTACTTTATTTTATTTTTAAAACGATAATTTTGATGCTTAAACATATAAAAAAATAGAAAATATTATTTAATAGAAAAGCGTTAAATTAATTTCACAAAGTGATCTCAATGAAATATAGGGGATTGTAAATGGTAGCATCAAGCACATTTTAACGAACGACATATCTTCATTTAAAAAAAAAAAAAACAAAAACTCAAAATTAAAACAAGCATGTGTCAGTTTACATGAATCGCAAATTATCCGTGAAGTGTTAAAATTGTCTAACATATTCCTTAATGTTATGTATTTACCTTCACCATAATCTCACACACAAACAGAAATTCAGTCTATAGAGTGTTGCATTTTTACGACAATCTTTTTATTACAATTACTTGCCCAGATGTCTTTCATTTATGTAGAAAAGACCAATTAATTCACGTCATCCTATTGACGTTCGTGTGCAACTACAGCCGGTGGCACTACAGCCGGTGCAACTACAACCGGTGGCACCACAGCCGGTTCAACTACATTTATTGTCGAAGTTGCAACTACAGCCGGTACAGCCGGTGCTGCTGGAACATAAATGATCGGTCTCCTGCAACAGCACCTCCAGAAACCATATGCTATCAAGCACAATAAGGCGAAGCCTACAAGGCTTCCAATAGTACCTAAAGAAAACAACATACCAATTGATCACCAAGCGTCCATGATCAGAATAAAAAACACATTATGTAAGGAAAATGATGTAAGCTATCTGCATATGTTCCTTAAAATTCTTGAAATTGGTACCAGAACTGCGATCCTTCAATTCAATTCAGCACAAATCTGCGCTATTAACTATATCCACCATTAACTATATCCACCGAAATTTCATAAATAAAAATGATCTCTAACTAAGCTATTTTTCTGTAGATTAAAATTTTAAAATTTTCCTTTCACATGTTATTATAATTATCTCATTTAATTTATAATAATATATATATATATATTTTTAAATATATATATATATATATATATATATATATATAAACATAACAATCTAAAACTCAATCATGTAAATTTGCAATAAAATTTTATTTTTAAAGTATATTATGTTAATTAAATTAATAAAAATATATATATTTTTTATTAATTAAAATTTTTAATGTCAGATAGTATGTGTTTAATCGATTAAAGTTTCCCACTTTAAATTTAGATTATGTTAAAAAATATATAATTATGATATAATATAAATATTAATTAAAATATATATTTTAATATAATTTTTTTTATAAGTTCAACAATTCAGTTGTAAACTTCTAATGTTTTTTATGTAATCAAAGGCTGGTATTAAGAGGCGAGAGTTGGCTAAACATGGAGCAATCCTCCCCTGCCTACATATTCAGATTGCAGAGAAAATATAGCTGTCTTGTTTGTTAAATGGAATATATACGTAAATTTAGATTATACGAATTTAGAATACCACTACACCAAAAATCTTAATAGAAAGCGTGTCATGAATGCTCACCGCCTGCAGTCTCTTTCTTCTGGCTGTCATCTGTAAAAAAGTAAGACACCATAAACAATAAAATAATATATTTGTAGAAAATGTGCATACATTTATGTGATAATAATATATCTGACGACAATACCAAACAACTCACCAGACGGAGGAGGAGGAGGTTGGTCTTGCTCAACTGCAGTAACCCCACAAAAGTTTTCAAAAACATAGAACATATATATTTATGTCGTTTTTAGTCGATACAACAGAGAAGATATTTACAGGTGAAACGAAACATCAATCTTATGAATATATAATTAAAAATATAGTTTTTTTAGACCAGTTAATTAAGTTTTAATGTACTCGAGATTAATAAAAACGAGCTATCTGGGAAAGGCTATTGTCTTCTGTGGCTGCATAAGAAATAATTGAAGCCCACTCAGGTATAGGTCAGCCACAGCCCAAAGCTAGCTCTACCTCATCCCCACTATTGTAATGTCGATTTAACTGGTATCCTGTCCATGCTGTGTAGCTAAAATATTTGTCTGAAATACCCTTTTCGTCTAACCCCACGTCGGAATCGTGCAGGGTGTATTTCAGCCTGTAAAAAAATCCCTTTACATCGTGGAAAATTGAGCACGTACATGGAATTTTGGCCAAATAGTCAGACTGGTCGGCGCTAGGAAAAGGAGAGATTTCTTCACCAGAAATGCCTAACCTGGAAGCCACATCATAAAGTGGGTCGCTAACATTTCTGAGATAAAGGAGAGAATTGCAAGTATGGACATCGGAAACATAGGAGCAATTTAGGGGGTTGATGGTTTCAGCCCATGCTGAAACCATCAACTAAGGCAATCGCTCTTGCAATGTTCTTCATCCTTACAGGAAATTGCGAATTCTTTGTATTCGGATTGGCCCCAAATAGAGTTTTTAAAGTCGCGCATACTCTTGACCGCATGTCTGGTGAATTTCTCGGAACTTGAGAAAAATCGTATGCAAACGTGAGTAGTAACGAATGAAATGGATGCATGTGAAATTAATAATAGCGCTATAGTTAGATAGGGCAGACGTTCATTACGTAAATACAAAATTCAAATATATGACTGACTTCTTGCCATGGGTGGCTTCGTCTATAAATATTAAAGATTATAGGAATCCACGTTAAGTCGTTTTTCGCTTTGGTATTGTACGGGAGGGCAATGGTGACGAAATTTCTCGCAATCTGCTTGTTTTTTCTTTTTGTAGTAATGCATTATCCTTGTTTGAATGTATCCAAATTTCGTATTTAAAAAATAAATAAAAGGAAGATGCGCGGAACGGCTTCAGACAATGTTGCGAAAAACCAAAAACATATATGATATCAACAACGAGGCAACGGGAAACAGAGACCAGCAAAAATTGTGTACAAGAAACGGATTTACGTAAGGAGGTAATTTAGCGCAAAACAAACCCCTTGCGTTTCCGTTTCCCAGGAAAAGCATAAGCACAGTTGAAACGATCACAAAACGGCTCATTGGAAGATGAAAACCAATCATTTCAAACTACTCCGGAATAAACAAGTTCTAATAGCTCATAAGTAATTTGTCAAGATGTAAAGCCGGACTAAAAGCGATTCAGTCCAATGGCTCATTTGTTAGAGAAATTTCGGTAGAAACTAGTTCGGGTGCATCTTCTTAGACTTAGGTAAAGTGAAACAAAATTCTTACAAATGTAAGACATGCTTGGTTGTTGTTATATATATATATATATATATATATATATATATATATATATATATATATATATATATATATATATATATATATATATATATTTCTTCATTGGTGTTTAATGCCAGTCAATTCATCTGGTAGCGTCATGTAATATAACACCATTCTCTTTGTTTAAAGGGCGTTTGTTTCAACTGGAGTGATCGCTTTACCTTTGACATCAAATCGTTTTCGTGAATCATTGCCGCTTATGACGCCAATGATGTTTACCTTGCCTTGGCATCAACAGCTCTAGCGTGCATTAACGGGTTTATGGCACCGACAGTGTCTTTGTCTCCAAGCTTTCTTCAGAGTGTAGTGACCCTGCAATATTTAGATGCCAACCGTCTAAACTCATGGCACCTCACTTTCTATGGAGCCTTATCTCATGTTGGGCTCGTGTCATCCGATCAAGCCTACGCTTATAGTGTGCTGTCATATTAGAAGTCATTGGCACCAATGGCAATTGATCAATGCCGCCTTTGAATGGCCACGACGCTCACTCTGTACTCTAACGCATGTGTCCCGGTTCCTTGTGGGCATTTGGGGCAATTAGCTTTAACAACCTTCCTAAGTCTGGAGCTGTCTTCCCAACTTCGCTGCGAAGTCAGACTTCGCTGCCTTTGACCAGTGTAACCCGACTTCGCACCTTTGACCAAGAAATTTGGTTAAGTTTGGAGTTGTCTTCCCAACTTCACTACGAAGTCGGATTTAGCTGCCTTTGACCAGTGCAACCCGACTTCGCACCTTTGACTAGCGCAACTCGAATTCGCACTTCGATCCATGTGCAACCTGACTTTGCACTTTGGTTCGTGTGCAACGCGACTTCACAATAGTCAAAAGTGCACCCCGACTTTGAGCCCTCCCTACTTCGCTCTTCACACTTCGCTCCCTCCTAAATTTCGAAAAAAGAAAATTAAAATTAAAATTTCTTCAAGTTGGTATCAGAGCCACTGATCCCTTGACGCGGAGACTGAAGAAGAATGGCTTCCAGCAACAACAACTTGTAGTTATAGATCTCGTGCTTCAATGGGAAGAATTACGATTATTGGAGCATCCAGATGAAGATCTTGTTTAGATCTCAGGAGCTATGGGAGTTAGTCGAGAATGGCTATCCAGAACTGGCAGATGCAGCAGCATTGGCCACCCTCTCTCAAGTAGACAAGGACCTGTTGAAAGATAACACGAAGAAGGACCAGAAGGCCCTCTTCTACATCATGCAAGTGGTCGAGGAGTCCATATTCCCGCGGATCGCATCACCCACCAAGGCAAAGCAGGCCTGGGAGATTCTAGCCAGCTCATACCAAGGCAAAAATAAGGTAAAGTTGGTGAAGTTGCAGATGCTCAGGAGGGATTTTTAAAATCTGTAGACGAGTGAGTCCGAGTCCATGAGTGATTTCTTCACCCGGACAATGGACATTATCAACCAGATGCGATTGAACAAAGAAAATGTGCAGAGCCAAAGAATCATGCAAAAAAATCTTAGAATTTTGCCTGCCATGTTTGACTTGGTTGTGATAGCAATTGAAGAGTTGAAAGATATAACAACCCTCTCGATAGACGAGCTCATGGATTTGTTGTAGACACATGAACAAAGACTGAGTCGTTCATCTTAGACCTCTCTAGAGCAAGCATTCAGGGCTTAGGTCTCATTCTGAGACAGTGACAGACAAGATTCCGACCATGGTGCATCTAGTTCTCATAGATGAAGAGGCAAAGGTAGGTGTGGGAAAGACAATAAGCAAGGAGGACGATCAAACCCTAGCTAAAGAGAGACCAATTGTAATTTCCATCACAAGGTGGAAGAGGCAGTTCAAAAAATCAATAAGTTGGATCTTGTCAGAAGGACATGTCAAAGGTCCAGTGCTATTTTTGCAAGAATTTTGGCCAAGGAGAACCAGTAGCAGGCCCATATCTCACAGTGCATAAAACAGATGGCCAAGGAGAACCAGTAGCATGCCCATTACACGGATGAAATCAAAAATGCGGCAGGAGGAAATGTGTTGTTGACTAGCAACATTGAGGAAGAGTTCCAAAAGAATATCTGGTATTTAGATAGTGGGTGCAGCAACCACATGATAGGGAACAAGGAGATGTTCTCCCAACTAGATGAAACAATCCAGTCTAAGGTGAATATGGGGAACAACAAAAAGGTTCCCGTAATGGGGAAAGGAAAGATCCTCATCCGCACCAGGCATGGCAAACGAAAGTAGATCTGTGATGTCTACTATGTGCCTGACCTGAAGCATAACCTACTAAGCATTGGACACCTCGTGTAGAAGGGACATACGATCCAGTTCAAATATGGAGCTTGCACCATCAAAGACAAGTCACATGGGCAGATCGCTATAGTGTCCATGATGAAGAATAAAATGTTTTCACTGCATATTCAAAATGAATCATTGATGTATCTGAGTGTAGCTGTAAAATATGCTACCTAGTTATGGCATCTCAAATTTGGTCACCTGAACTTCAGTGGCCTGAATCAACTACACAATAGGCAGATGGTGAAGGGCTTACCCTTGATACAACAACAAAATCAAGTTTGTGAGGGCTGCTTAGTCGACAAACAACATAGGGATTCATTCTCTTTTGGTCAGTCTTGGAGAGCATCATAGCCATTGGAGCTGGTGCACTTAGACATTTGTGATCCGATGTAGACCAGCACGTTTGTCGACAAAAAATACTTCTTAACATTCATAGATGACTTCAGCCGGAAGACTTGGATCTATGCCATCAAGATGAAGTCAGAAGCATTTTCTAGATTTAAGGAGTTCAAGGCTCTGGTGGAGAAACAGAGTGGATATCATATCAAGACTCTCAAGACAGATGGTGGAGGTGAATACATCTCCAACAAATTCCATAACTACTGCAAGCAACACAAAATTCAAAGGCAATTCACTGCCAGATACATGCCACAACAGAATGGTGTAGCTGAGAGGAAGAACCGAACCATCATGGAGATGGCATGAAGCATGATGAAGGCGAAGGGATTGTCACATGAATTTTGGGTAGAGGTTGTAACATGTGCAGTCTACCTGCTGAACAAATGTCCCACCAAAAGCATGAAGGACAAAATCCCTCAGGAGGCCTAGAGTGGTGTGAAGCCAAGTGTGGCTCACTTGCGTGTGTTTGGGTGCATTGCATATGCACATGTTCTAGAAAAAAAGCAGGAGAAGTTGGATAATAGATCTGAAATGTACATTTTCATAGGGTACAATGAGTAGGTGAAGGCATATAGGTTGTACAACCCTGTGACAAAGAAGCTCATCATCAGCTGTGATGTGAAATTTCTTGAAGATGAAGCCTGGAACTGGAAGTCAGATACTGGCCATCCAAAGCCAACAATAGTATAGTCTGTTGACTTGGAAGAAGGAAGTGTGCAGCCACCTACAACCTCCAATAGCAATAGTGGTTCCAGTAGTAGCACAACCACTCCAATCATTTGCCTCTATGTGCAAGTAAAATCCAAAACCTGGTAACACCAACGAAGACAAGGAGCTTGCAAGAAATTTATGAGGTAACCCAAATCCATGTAGATGAAGAGTACTCTGACTTAGCATTCTTTACTGAAGTTGATCCAGTAGCGTTCGAAGATGCAAGTCAAAATTAGAAGTGGGTGCAGGCAATGGATGAGGATATTAAAGCCATTGAAAAGAATGATACATGGCAACTAATAGATCTTCTAGTAGGGAAGAAGACCATTGGGGTCAAGTGGGTGTATAAGACAAAGTTCAACTTCCAAGGAGATGTTGACAAGCATAAATCTAGACTGGTGGTGAAGGGTTACAAGAAAAAGTCAGGCATCGATTATCATGAGGTATATGCACCTGTAGCCCGACTTGACACAGTCAGGATGATCCTAGCATTGACAGCCCAACAGGGTTGGAAGATGTACCATATGGATGTCAAGTCAGCCTTCCTCAACGGAGTGTTGGAGGAAGAGGTCTACATAGACTAGCCACCAGGTTACAAAATTGAAGGCCAGGAGGGCAATTTTTTGTAGCTAAAGAAGGACCTGTACGGTTTGAAGCAGGTGCCCGGGCTTGGTACAGCCGAATTGATAGTTATTTTTAGGAAAATGGGTTTGTCAAATGCCCATATGAGCACACCCTATACATGAAGACAAATGAAGCAGGTGAGCTCATTATCGTCTGCCTGTATGTAGATGATTTGACCTATATTGGCAACAACAATGTCCTGTTTGACCAGTTTAGAATAGCCATGAAGAGGGAGTTTGAGATGATGGACTTAGGGTTGATGAAGTACCTTCTTGGCATTGAAGTTGACCAATCGACAGATGGCATATTCATTTATCAGGGCAAGTATGCGAAGGATGTCCTGAAGCGGTTCAATATGGAGGATAGAAAATTGGCCATCACACCTGTAGCCATAGGTTTGAAGCTGAGCAAGCTAGATTCAGGGAGGAATGTAGATCCAACCCTGTTCAAGAGGCTAGTTGGTAGTCTGATGTATTTGACTGCAACTTGGTCAGATCTGATGTTCGAAGTAAGTCTGATTAGACATTTTATGGAGACTCCGAAGGACATGCACTGGCAAGTATGTAAGAGGATCTTGCACTATGTCAACAGGATGCAAAACAATGGCCTATTTTATGCCATACAGGACTAACTAGAACTGGTGGGCTTCATAAATAGTGACAGGGCTGGTAGCACTGATGATTGAAAGAGCACATTCGGGTATGCTTTCCTTCTCGGATCAGGGGTAGTCTCATGGGCATCCAAGAAATAATCCATTGTTGTGTTGTCCACATTTGAAGTAGAATATGTGACTGCAACGTCAGCTGCATGCCAGGCAGTTTGGCTACGAAGAGTTCTGAGTGAACTACACTATCTTTCGGAAGGCGCGACAAAATTTTTTTGTGATAATAATTCGATCATCGCACTGTTAAAGGATCTCGACATCAATATTCGTTATCACTTCATCAGAGAGTTGGTGAAGTCCGAAGAAATTCAACTATAGTTTTGCAGATCCAAGGAGCAGTTAGTAGATATTTTCATGAAGCCTTTAAAGGAGGACTTTAGTAGATTATGAGAGTAGCTTGGAGTCAAAGTGCTCATGAAATAAGGTTTATAGGAGGGTGTTAGAAATATTAACCTATATTTAATGCCTCATCCATACTACGCTCATGCAGTCAAGGATCTCGACAAAATTTTGACATGATCTCGCACCTACCCTCTGATAGATGTGACGTCTGACAGATTCGATCACCGTAGAAGTTAATGCTAGTTCAACAATTTAATGCCAGTTTAGAGATTGGTCAAAAACCCTAGTTGAGGGTCTGTCAGAACCTATCAAAGGACAAACCCTATATTCCTCTCCCTGCGGCTATATAAGGC
Organism: Wollemia nobilis; assembly: GCA_028583015.1. NCBI lineage: Eukaryota > Viridiplantae > Streptophyta > Pinopsida > Araucariales > Araucariaceae > Wollemia > Wollemia nobilis. Next base: position 2,007,088 of record JAQPPZ010017034.1, on the reverse strand, counting down.
AGTTCGGGTTTTCAGACAGTAGTGTGGAAGTGTGGAAAGAGAGCAAAAGAAAATTTGGAGAAACATCAAAGTAGGAGACAAGATCATTGCAGTGAGCAGTGTGGCTCATCTATTTAATGTTCGAGTAGCAGACTCGACATTTATTTTTCATCTCAGTTTATCTTGTAGCTTTAGTCTGTAGATGTTAGTTTTCCTCAGTTGAGGACTTTTGTAACCCTCATTTTATATGAATAAAGTTTGCTATTTTTTAAGGCATCTGTAGGTTTTGCAATTATATCTATGTGCTAAATTCTGTTGTTCTTTGTACAAATTGTCTTAGTATGATTTCTTTTAGGTTCTATAAGTTAGAGCTCAGATCTAAAACATTGCATTCAGATCCGGTGTTTCTCTCTTCCCATATGGTTCTTGCCAAGCTAGGCAAACCAACGCCGCAGCCACGCAAGCCTCCGGACAAGAAAAATTTGCAAGGCCAAAATTTGGCTAAGTTTGGAGCTGTCTTCCCAACTTCGCAGCGAAGTCGGACTTCACTGCCTTTGACCAGCATAACCCGACTTCGCACCTTTGACCATGAAATTTGGCTAAGTCTGGAGCTATCTTCCCAACTTCGCTGCGAAGTCGGACTTCGCTACCTTTGACCAATGCAACCCCACTTCGCACCTTTGACCAGCGCAACTCAACTTTGCACTTTGGTTTTTATGCAACCCGACTTTGCACTTCAGTCCATGCGCAACCCGACTTCACAATAGTCAGAAGCGCACCCCAACTTCAGCTACGCAGTCCGAATTCGGGCCCTCCCTACTTTGCCCTTCGCACTTCGCTCCCTCCCGGACTTCGGCAAAAGAAAATCAAAATTAAAATTTCTTCATTTAATCAGCGTCAATGTCGCCACGTAAACCTCTACCTCAGCATCCCCACTGATAACCTCTGCTAGCACACCCGAGTCCCTGAGTCCTCTACCTAGTCAGTCGCTGCCCGCATTTTCGATGTCAATCACCTGCACCAAGAGGATGTATTTTAATTTATCCGAATGTAAAGAAAACAACAAAATCTTAAATTTAATTGAAACTTTAACATAGTCTTTATGAGCTTTAATGGGCATGGTATGCAAAGTCTTGATTTTATTTCATTTTTCATTATTATTATTATTATATGTATATAATAATATATTTATTTTTATCTTTATTTTATTTTATATATAAATAATTTTTATTTTTATGCTTTACATTATTTTGATTTTATTTAAAATGTAGATTAATCAACTTTTAAAGAAAAATTTAACTTTTAAAATCATAATAATGAGAAAGCATTATGCACTCAAAATTTAAAATCCTTAATTTCAATCCAACAATTTAATAATACACATTAAATGCTTTAGAAGAAAATAAGAAGGCACTACCCAACAACTTGGAAACTACATTGCAAACATCTAGGATGAAACCTATCAAAATCATTGTTTCAACGATACCAAAACTCTCAAAACTCAAATTTAAAGGTGGTCCCCATATTTAGGATAAGTTGTGGAACATTCACAATAGTACCTCATCTAAAAACAAACTAGTACTCAACTACATTCAAGCATGAGATATAATTTTCTTTTTATTTGTTATCATATGCAATAGTTAAATGCAAAAAGAATCATTTCACTCTCTTTACACTCATTTTATTCTCATGCATAGCCACCAATAATAATAAATTATCCATTTAATCATGAGGAGATGCTTCTACCAATATGATGTTTACATTTCAATTAAAGACCTTCATCTAGCCATCGAAGTTATACATGTGTAGCCTAAGCCAATAAAAGTGTACAATCCATTTACTAGAGTATACATGACAACCATATAGTCATAATTAGATATAAATATAGAATCCCGTAGAAAATACTTTATAATCATATCATAGGCACAAATGGACAAAAATCAATGTATTCATTTATCCAAGTTGATATTTTCTCCGCATCTTATGTATAGGACTATATTTATGCAAGTCCAATATCAATTGAACTTGAACATTCAACTATGCCTCTAACAACTTGCTTACTTGATATCAAAATACAAACTTTTAGGCTAGCAAGCAATGGGACTAGAAGTATCAACCCTACATTCAACAACCTACTAGCTATAAAACAAAATTTATAATAGCTAATAACAAAGGAAACATAATAACATTAATTATAAACAACAAAATACATGTTACTAGAGATAGCACATGGATCTCAATAGTTGTTTGTATTGAATAAACATAGTGATAAAATCAACACAAATACTTATCACAAAAACATGGGAGGAATTTAAAGTGTTACGTATTGGTTTTTTCATTTTATTTCTTATTAGCAATGAGAGATTAATCTATTTGATAATAATTTACCTTAACATCATGTAATATAGGATGTAAGGTTAATCGTAACAAATATAGTTTGCCTTGATATCTTCCCCATGTTACACTTGATCTCCTACTCACAAGTTGTTTCTTCTTCCTAGTTGTTTGTATTCTCCTTCATGTGTATTCCCATTTTAGGTGTTCTTTACTTCTCTTTGTATATTTCCCTTTGTTATTCCCTTTCCCTTCCTTTTTTCCTATCCCCCTCAAATTTTTTGTATCACTCATCCATTGTGTACACATTCTTTTCCCAATGCTTTTATATAGGGTCAATCTTCCCTTTTTATGGAAATACCTAAGAGATAGTTACTAATTCTAACAATTGGTAGATGTGAATGAAAATAATGGTTCATCCACATTAACCACAAGGTGTTTTATTTTGATGTATTACTAGTCCTTTTAGTTTCCCCTCAAAATAATTTCTTGAACCCATTATGTAAGTGTACCTTTAATTATCCATTCAAAGTATTTTAGGGTTATCCTCTTCTTGCTATGATTATATAGATTTATTCACCCTAACATTGACCTAAAACATATGGTATTTCAACATCACAATTTTGTTATGGTTGATAGGACACAACATGCTTTTGATTTTTTTTCTTGCATAACATATGATATTTGACACCTATAAAACAAATAACAATCATTAAGGAAGATCATGAATATATAACAAGAATTATTACATACTATCCAACTAAATATCATAAAACAACATAATCATATAAATCATGGTATTCATTCACTATCCATCAATGTAAATCATACATCATTTCATCATTCCTTACTTACTATCTATCTTTTCAAATCAATCATCACTATTGTTTGTGTAGTTTTCCACTATTATCTATAAGTCATGTTTCATCAATGGGGTCAAGAAGGCAAGTACTACATCCCCTTACCTAATAAGAAATTTCACCTAGAAATTCATTATCCAAGTAGGTAGGGTATATTAGAATTTATAATAATACAAAATTATTATTGCCCTTTTACTTACTAAATTAGTCTTTAAGATTGTGACAATACTCATTATAACTATGAAAAATATTGTTGTAAGCAATCTCAATTAAAACTTGTACACTTCACATGAACAAAGAAAACACATTTTATCATACATATATAGTTGTAAAATCATGCCCATCTTGGAAATATCTCATTATTGTCTATGATTTTATTTCAACTATGTATATCTCTTATTATTTACAATTGGCATCTACTAGATAATAAATTTTTGATAAAATGCTTACGATGAAAAACCATTCCTATCAAAACTATCTTTAGTGCCAAATATTATTTCATTGTACAAATCATTTTTTTTTTTATTGTAGATAATTAGATCATATTTATTAATGTGCTAAAATATGGGTAGTTTCCAACTAATTCAAGGATCTATACTAACAAAGTTTTTAATAATTTTTTGGGATCACTCTAACTCTATCTAAACCCTATAAAAAGGTTGGCAATAAAAAGGACAAATGACCATATGATCTCCTAATCTAGTATTGCTTTAAGAAATTAGGTAGCTTTGGTAGATTAGGCATTGGATATTGAATTATAAGTCCCATACAAATTTCCACCCATTAAGAAATTATCTTGTTGGTTCCATGCTTAGATGACTAGACATCATTTATTTTTTTATAGTTGTCACAACATCATGAGTGTTTTGCACCAAAATATCTTGGGTGACTTGGTTGTGCTTTTAGATCTTCTCCTTCATCACCTCAACATAGGCTTACTACTACCTATGAATATATTTGCATCCTTGATAACTTAGTCCTTGTATTTCATATACTTTTTAATGGCTTTCATAAGCATTATGAACTCTTGTTAGTTGTCTTTTACGATAATGGATGGTTTATATAGAAAAGTAATTAATCAATCTATTTCCAAAAATTGATATAATAATGCTCCATACAAAATAATAATTACCCACACCTTAATGTTATGGATGGTCGTATGTCACATTCTCAGGTCAAACCCCCCAATAATCTTTTTCAATGTTATGCTACCATCATTTCTTTTTAAAATATTTCTACAAAACTCCCTTAAGTAGAAAACTTTCATTTCTAATAGAAGCATTAAGTTTTAAAGAATAATATTTAATTAGACATAGGGGTAGTTTGCCAACCGAAACTAAATTTTCTACTTCCATGAAATTGATACCATTCCAAAGTAGAATCATCCCCAAAACAAAGGTTCGTTCAATTTTCTCAAAGGTGGATTCTAAAAATACCAATTGCACCTTACTTGGTTTAGATGTCATGCTCACAACATTGCACATTTTCTAGCAACTACAATTCCTTTTAAGCTATGAATCAAAGATCTCTTTTAATATTTTACCATCATTTAAAAATTGCATTCTAAAGTTAAATGCAATCTTCCATTTTTATTAAAATAATTACCTCAAATACTACCCTCGCGACATCTTTATCTATTCTACAGATAAATAATTAAATATACAGTCATCCTTTCATAAATTATAAGTTGCAAGTGACTGACCCCTCTAAATTCATATAACTTCCTAAATTGTATACAAATTAATTAAGAATTGCATCAAGCTTAAATATATCTAATTGTGACATCAATTTAAAAATAACATATATAGAAGAATCTAAAACAACATTTTCTTTAATTAACTTATAAATCATTTAATTCATAGCTATATAATACGGCGTCACTAAAGCCAACTATGTAATTTCTAATTCAAACATGAGTACAAGAGGGTATTATCCATTTTACTTTACATGCAGAAAGTTTAAATATGGCTAAGAGTTTCAAAAAACATCTTCTAAGTTATGGTCCATCTATTACATTTAAGATTTTTCTTTCAAAGACTACTTTCACAAGAAACATGGATGTCATCCTTCATATGCACAAGGTCTCGGTGTTGTCGGTTCGTTCCTACACAACATCCTTGGTTTTGCTTTCTCTCCAACACTATATAACCCCAACAACCTATTTCAAATAGAAAAACTCATACAATGTCATCGAAGATAAAATTACGGCTCATAGTGAATGATTATGCATCCTACTATACATACATTTAATTTAAGCTAATATAGAAACAATCTAAAAACTCACATATCTCCTAGCTTGATATTTAATCCAAGTTACTCTTTCATATTGTTTCTTCTTTTATTGTCTACCCACTTCCTTAGGTAGTAATTCCATAAATATTGGTTTCTTTCTTGTTTTAAAATTTAGCAACATGCCATCATTGAAACTTCATTCCTTTGTTTTCAAATGTAATTAAAGACATCAACAAAGCAATACATCTTTCCCAGCAATACATTGCTTTACAACTACATTTTAATTCAACCAACACGGTAGCATTCATCCCAAATTTTATACTATCTATTTGAATCAATTATACATGGTTTTCACCATATTAATCAATATAGTTATTGCAACCTCGAAACTCAATTGGTCATAGTTTACACAGTAGCATTCTTCTTTGATTTTTTTATCATTTTTAAAACAATTATACATAGTATGAACAATTGCAAACATAATATCTCCTTACTATTTCTATTTTCAAATAAACACGGTATGCACAACAACAATCATGATAAAACCAAACCGTTTACATGTTTGGATAAACATAGTATGCACAACAACAAACATAATAACACCAAATACTTTTCCTATTTGGATAAACACAGTATGCATAGTAGCAAACACAATAACACCAAATCATTTTCATGTTTGGATAAAAAATAGTATGCACAACAACAAGAATAATAACACCAAATCATTTTCCTATTCGGATAAACATAGTATGCACAACAGTAAACATAAAAACACCAAACCATTTTTCAGTTTGGATAAACATAGTTTGCACAGCAGAAAACATAATAACATCAAGTAGAAAACCCAACCTGTCTGTTCTGCTTCTAAATCATTTTAGTTGTTGGTATTCCAATTCATCGTCCTCCCTTTTATTTTTGTCTCGTTCTTCCTTATCTTTTTCCTTAACTTTTTTTTTTTCCAAAAGAACCAACTCCCCCTACAAACTTGGGTAAGTTGTTTATCCTCCTTACCCATGCATAGTGCCATATTGCCAAGCCACCCCTCCACAATATTATATTCATCATGTTTCATCATGGCGTTCGACATTAATAATTTTTAGTTCTACCAACTTATCCAGCCTTGGAACAATAATAGTAACATAAACTATTTTTTGTATGATATTAAAATAAATAAGGTAAGGTTGAAAATATTCATAGAATCTAATGCAAAAATAGTTTCGACCATAAAATAACACATGATATTTGTCTTCATTATCAGACATGGTGGTTCCATCAAATGTCACTATCCTTTAATATAAACGTGGAGCAATTACATAGTAAATTATAACTTGATTTGCACAAGTTTTCTTTCCTTCTTTAAATAAACAAAATAGCTATTTTCTATAAAATCATGAAAGAATAAAGGAAAATATTTTCAAAGCTTCATTCAACAATTAAATGGTGGTTTCCATGACTAAGACATATTCATTGTCACCTCTAATCATGCAATCTCACTTCATAAAAAAATAAAACAAAGGAACATTCAAAGTATTAGATACATACACACATATCAAAACATTCAGTATCATGCCTTTCCAAGCTTGTGGCTCTCATCATCATTGCCACCATAAAATATTTATCATTCCATGCAATCAAGAAATATTTCAAACAATTGAACTCACGCAAAGATGTAATTTACATTACCCCTAAATGATATGCAAGTGTGAGTTTCCAGTTCTCATGATTTGAATCATCACTTCCCTTACCTTTTTTCTACTGACTTTATTCCTTTCATTATCATCCTGTAACTATCCTGCACTCACAGAGACCATTAGGAGTACCATGTTTCTCAAAAATAAGTAAGTATATACCTATTTTTCTTTCTTTCATTATTCATGTGAGGAGGGTCATTACAGATCGGGTCTATCCATTGCTAAAAAAAATAAATCTTCTGAGAACCTTTAGTAAAATTTCCCAGGAGACTCTATCATAGGCTTTACTGATGTCTAACTTAAGGAAAGCCTCAACTCTTTTGTTTTTATCCACCGAGTGAATAAGCTCATGGACAATAATAACTCCATGAAGAATCTGGTGGCCAAAAACGAAGCCACTATGTACATGATCAATAATAAGAGGGAGGAGCATCTTGAGCCTATTTTCCAGAACTTTGGTGAAGATTTTTTGAATTGTGTTACAAAGGCTAATGGGTCGAAATTCAAAAAATTTATTAGCCCATTTAGATATTGGAATCAAAACAAAAAAATAGAGTTAAAATTCTTGGAAAAAACAGTCGAGGACTGGATACTTCTTAGAGCTACGCAAATTTCCTTACCAAATATATGCCATAAACTTTGAAAAAAACTAGGAGAAAGTCATCTGGTCCTGAAAATTTTCAACCGACATAAGAAAACTATTATAATATCATTTTATATTTTTTTGGGTACTATTAATAACATAAGGTTTTGAAAGGATACCCACAACCTTTTACAAAGCGAAAGTCCCAAAGGCAACCACCTAGAGACCATTGAACAACACCAGTTGGTGCCCAAACACAAACAACAAGGAGACCATATAGATCAGAAAATAATCTGGCAGGGGTTCAGAGAGAACCAAGAGATTTCAACACCCGAAACCCCCCAAAAAATCCTCTCAGCTACGTTCCTTCTAACCTCTAAAAAGAATTCAAAATAAAAAAACAACGGCCCCGACAACCGCCTTTCTCAAAGGATTCATCCACTATATCACGAAGGGAAAACATGGAACCAAGAACAAGAAATGACTACTCTTGGAAATGATGGAAAATTAATTCCTTCATACTTACACCATTCCATCAGGGACGTGCAAAGGCACCATGTAGACCACCACAAACACAGGTCATTCACCACCATCTGATAGCATTAAGAGCTATCGTCCATGGATCGATGCATAATTTCATCTAGGAAATCTATCTACCATACAAAAAATCCCTAGTTAGTAATGCCCAAATTTGCCATTAAGTCTGCAATGACATTGACTTCCCAAAACACGTGCACATGGACACAATACTCAAAAAATGAATGTTCCATATAGTCTCCTTTATTATATTGGACACCTTCTAACCAGCTTGACATTCTCCCTTCAGCATTTTAATTACATTAAAAAAATACTCCTCGATGAAAGCATTGTGGATTATATAATTATTATGTAATATAAATAAAATTATTTTTAATTTTATAAAATTAATTAAAATATGTATTTTTATACAATAATTTTTTTATAAGTTGCACAATTCATCTAAGTTTCATATATATAATTTTTTTTTATAGTTGTAAGCTTCTAATATTTTTTTCAAATAAATGATCCAAGGATTCTAAACATGTAGCAGTCCTCCCCTCCTACACATTCATTGAAGATAAATTAAGATTAGAATACCATTATGAAAATCTTAATTAATATAGATTGTGTCACGAATGCTCACCGCCTACAGTATTTTGGCTGTCATATGTGATGTGTATCTGGCTCAACTGTGCCTGATTTTAAAAAGTAAAACACCATCAACAATAATATTATATTTTTGAACATGTGCATAAATTTGTATGACAATTATATATATACATATGTAAATGAATAAATAAATAGTATATACATGTAGCAACCCACAAAAGTTTTCAAAAACATAGAAAATATATATTTATGTCGTTGTTAGTCGACACAAAAGAGAAGATGGTTACAGGTGGAACGAAACATCAATCTTAGAAATATATCGTTAAAAAAATAGTGTTGTTAGATGAATATTATAATAAACCACTTAATTAATTATTAATGTAAATAAGCAATCCCACACAAACGAAACGAATAATTGATCCCAAAGTACCGACACATGCCACGACGGTAAACTACAAATAACACAATAAACAAAACGAAAGGAGTGTTTAATCCTCGTACCTTTTTGAGAAGGGATGAAAATACTCTATGGGATATCATAGCATTGTTATCCATGGATTAGCTTTTTCCTATCTATCTAGCGGAACGAGGATATGATGAATTGGCCACCTACATGCATCCTTGCTGCCTCATTTAACTTATAAATTTATCAGTAGTAGAACGAGGATAGGGTGAGTTGGCCACCTACATGCATCCTTTCTGCCTCATTCAACTTATAAATTGATCAGTTAGAAAGTCTAGGGTATGAGTTTTAATTCAAAAAATCAGCAGGAAAGAAAGGTTGTGAAAAAGGAGAAAATCCACTTGGTGTTACAGGTCTTTTTCCTCCGTTGAATTTTGGTAGTGAGATGCTTTATATTTGTTTAGAGAATTTTAGAATTTCTCTGAGTGTTTAGACACTCTGTAGTGGGGAAATTAGGATTGCCTAATTATTTAGTAGAGAGCGTAGATAGTCTTTGGACCTAGATGTGAAATTGTAGATTTATTCATCACTACCATATTAATTAACCAATGGTTGTGCAAACAAATATCCTTCTCTCTACATTTTTTAATTTAACTTCGTCTACTATTAGAACATCATATTTTACAAAATAAAAATATTGGAATTGCTTTAAGTGGTATTTCTTCCTAAGTAAAATGCTGACATATATATATTTATTCTTAGATAAAATCTTGTACACCGAAATACTATGTTATTAACTATGTTATTATTTAGGGAATTGTATGTTTTAAATTAACGATAAGAATGAATAAGCTAGAGTGTGTATCAATAAAATTTATCCAGATAGACGACCAAGATACAAAGTGTGGTTCAATCTACCAAGATACTGCAGTACTATTGGACGTATGAATAGCACAAAAAAATGTATTTTAGTTACTTCAAGATACTTGTACAAGTATAATGAAAAACACACAATTATATGTATTGAATCATGTGATAGCACGTATAATTATTATAAGACTTTCAAATTTTAATTAACTAGAATTTACATTACTTAGCTCGCTCCTTTGGGAAGTCATATAGATTAAATGAAAGCTATTTTTAGAGTTACTTTCATGCGTGTGAATTAGGTTTCATATTTTCAAAGTTTATTTTTCCTATATTCTTAGAAATAATAGTTGTTGCGAACATCGCATCTTGAATTAAAAAAAAGGTATAGTAGAAAATAATCGCATATCAAAGTAAAGTTGATTAAATAAAGGATCAGATTTGAAATCTAGATGAAAATTTTAAAATGAATTAAATAAAAAAATTCATAATGAATGCAATAAGGGATGTGTTATTATTATATATTTATAAATTTATTAGAAAATATGAAAGGAATATTTTTTTTTAATTGAAAAGTAGAATTGAATATTAAAGATCAGCAGAAGAAAATTACATCATATATAATATGTCCAAGATTCAGAGAAGACACCTAAAACAACTAACTCCTCTCGAAGAGAGAAACATATTGTACATCATATGAGATTTGCATTTTCATTATATTTTTGTACAAATATACAATAACATCTCTCAGCAAGCAAATAGTAATAGGTGTACATATTTGTGTTCTTTTCCTCAGTGCAACTATCAACAGGATCATAATTCTGAATGACATTAAATAGGTGAGCTAGCTTGACCTTGGAAACCTGCAAACTTCTCCCCACCTAAAACAAAATAGAAAGTTGATTGAGTCTCCTAAGAGACCCAATAAGGTGCCTTGGCCTGTTCTGAAAACAATCTTCATTCCTAGCTTTCCATATTATCCATAAAATTTCAGAAGAAAGTAACAACCAAAACATATTGAAATATGGTTTCATATGAGGAATGTCACCAAAAATAATTTGTTGCTTAATATGATCCAAATTAATATTCCACACCTTCAGATTATGAAAGAAATATAACCACAATTTCTTAGCATAAAGGCACTCAAAAAAGATATGATTCAATGTCTCAGGAGTCTTGCAAATGGACCAATATATAGCAGCCTTAGTATTAGAGGATAAAGGAAGCCTGTGGAGCAGCAGATGCAACCTAAAACACGCTTTTTTTTTTCAAGAAAACTGGACCAAATATGTTGCATCCTCTTCTGACCCTACGCTGGAGAAAGAGAAAGCAGCCACTTAGTATTAATATGATCAAAAATATCATTAGTATCCATAAGAAGCTTGTAGATGGATTTAGATTTAATATCACACATTTTGGAGTCATCAAACGAATACAACTTATCCATATAACATTGTTTAGAAACCACAAATTTTGGATTCTTCAAATTATTGAAGGAGGCAAACAAAATAGTATAAGTTCTCATGTGAGAGTTGGGCAGACCAAACTCCCCACTAAGTTGTTCCCAATATTTGAGCACACCATTATTCATAATATCATTAAAAGTATTTACACCATTCACAGACCAATCCTTAGTAGAGCAGCCCCTCAATCTGGCAAGCTTAGTATTATTGAAAGACAAATTCCACCAGCAAGACTGATTTAAAAAATGCACATTATTAGTAGTTTTAATACCATAATTAATACAAACATTGTTTCTAACGATAGTCCAGACCTTCTAAATACTTTGAAAAATAGCAGAACCAGCATGTCTAGCATCAAAGGAGCCAACCAAAATATCCAAAAAAGACAGATTTTTCTAGAACTGGGCCCTTTTAGGGACAACATTGTATATGTTATATCTAGTAAGCACCTTGCAAGGTTCATTGCCATAAATACATTTAGAAATCCATTTAGAATCCAAGGTAACACCTTGCAACCTTAGATTGGTAAGACCCATCCCACCCATAGCCTTATTAACAACAAACCAGCTCCACTTAACTAAGTGGATCTTTTTTCGAACAAAGCTACTAGCCCAAAGGAACTGCTTAATATACTTCTAGATCAAATTAATTTGATACAAGTTGAAAAGCCAAGCTGATGAAAAATAGATAGTGAATGTAGAAAGAATTTTTTGACAAACCTATAATCTGCCAGCCAAGGACAAGTTCCTTTTTTGCCATTTATCAAGTTTAGCAATAATTCTTTCCTTCACCCAAAGCCACATATTTTTAAGATCTGGCTCAACAGCAAAAGGAATCCCAAGATACCTGACTTGGGAAGAAGGACCATGCCACTACATTTCAAATTTGCTAAGACAACTCGAAGGATCATAATCCCATCCCAAAATCATAGATTTAGAAGCAAAAACCTTAGCGCATGAGGCATTACAAAATAGGTTAAGCCTAGAGAACAGAGAAACAAAATTGTCCTCATCTAATTTCACAAATAAATAAGTATCATCAAAAAAGTGCATATTTATAAGCTCCATATTATTGGGTAGAATAATACCCTTTATATTAGGATTAAAAGTATTATCCCTGAGTAGATAGTATAATAGGTCATTAGCAATTACAAACTACGAAGAAGCCAAGAGACACCACTGCCGTATTGATATTTGTAAAAAAATAGGTTCAAAAATAGCTCCATTAATCTCTATACAAACATTAGCATCATCCAGAAGAGTGTTAACCATATTACAAAATTTAGGAGGAAAGCCAAAGGCCAACAAAGCATTGATAATGTAATTACATTCCACACGGTCATAATATTTTTCAAAATCAAGAAGGATCGTACAAATATTTTGACCTGAAGCCTTGGCCCAATGAATAGATTTCCATCCAGTGATAATATTTTCTAAGATATGTCTTCCTTTAACAAACCTAGTTTGGGTAGGATTGATGAAATTAGGGAGTAAATTAACCAGTCTTAAATCCAAAACCTTAGCCATAATTTTATAGGAGACATTCAATAAAATTATAGGCCTCCAATTCTTAATTAGAGTTTTATCACCCCTTTTGGGAAGGATTCTAATAACTCTAGAATTAATTTCACAACCCAAGGAGCATATACTAATAGCCTTAGCATAGACTTGTCGGAGGTCCTCAAAAATCTATTCCAGGTTATTGTTGTAAAATTCAATGGGTATACCATCTGGACCAGGAGCCCTATCACTGTTAATGGCCATAATAGCCTTATCAATATCCTCCTTAGAAATTGGTTGACTCAACATGTCATCTTTAGACTGAGAAATATTTTTAGGTATTAGCTTATAGCATAATTCTCTTTCTTTCATTATGTCCTTATTATCTTTAGAAGTGAATAAGTTTTTATAAAACTGATAGAACAGATCCATAATTTTATCATCATCAAAAACCAAATTCTTCCCATATGATATACTAACAATATTTTCCATAACAAATTTCTCTCTAAGGATATTAAAGAAAAACTTGGAGCCTTTGTCACCATAATTAAGCCAATGTAGCCCATAACGTACCATCTATCCCTGAATCTTCTTATTTTCTAATTGACTAAGCTCATTTTTAACCTCTACAAGTTTTGTCAATATTTCCATGTTATTAGGCTGCCCCTGAATACTATGTTTAAGTAACCACATTCAATGTCTCAAATATTTCTCATAACATCGGATCTCATACGCTCTCTTTTTACCAATGGACTGGAAAAGTGTTTTCCATCCCTTAATATTACACTGCCATATAACTATAGCACTTTCCTTATTGAGTTTAAATCTATTAATTTCCTTAAGAGTGAAAATAGCCTCCAAGCAATCTGGAAGATCCAGAAGAGAGACATTCAAGTTAAATTTCCATTGAGAGTTCTTGTTACCATGTCTATATTCATGAAATCTCAAATGTGCCACGGTAGAACAGTTATCAGAGCAGACAGAGGGACGTACTAAAATCTTACTGCCATTATTTACATGATCAAAATTAAAGAAAGGATGAGAACCATAAAATATATCAATCCTACTATAAATCTTGTTATCACCCTATTGCATATTACACCAAGTAAACCACAATTCATTTTTGTTGCTACTATTATCTTGCAAAAGGTCAAAAATATTAAAGTAAGTTTTAAAACTATTCCACCATATTTTCTCATCATCCTGCCAATCAAATTTGTTACCACTTGCTTTATCATGTTGGTTTTCAATCATGTTAAAATCCCCTCCGAACAACCAAGGGATATTGGGTAAATGTAATAACCAATTCCATAGAAAACACCTATCTCTATAATCATTTGCAACATATATTGACCAGACACCAAATTGCACACCATTGTGCTCTAAAATAACCCAGACCACAGTATTACATGGAGAGTGACTAGACTCAATAACATGAGCAACCCATAAGGGAGAAAGCAAAATAATAGTTCCTCCCCTCCATTCAACATGATTGGTATAAAAACACTTAGCATTATGCCAAATAACATTCAGATCATACTGTAACTAAAAACCAGCTGCCTTAACCTCTTGCAACAAAATACAATTAAAATAACCCAAATTTCTAATGTGATTCTTGACAAAATATTTTCTATCCGGGGACTCAAGACCCTTGACATTCTAGCTCATGCATTTAAATACCATGTCTAGAATTAGGGTGAGAAGAATCAGCCCTAGCTAGTTCTTTAGCACTTTTTAAAGATTTACCTTTACTATCCTTGAAATTAACTCTTTTCCTTTTTTTTTGGTAACTTTAGACTAGACCTTATCATCCAATTCTAATCTGCCATTAGATAAATTCTCATCTAATGAATCAGAATATTCACTACTAGGAATTATTTTGGAGTTTGAAACCTTAGTACTAGAACCTTCTTCACAGTTACCACTACCCTGATTATTTTTTTACCTTTCCAAAGCTCTATTGTGAATAGAAGCCAACACTAATTGTTGGGCATTATGTTCAGTGTAGGCATCAACGGGGATACTTATAATGTCATTATTGATCATATTAATACTAGACTGAATGCTTTCATTTTCCCCAGCCACAAGGGCAGGAGAGGTTTGCAACCCATTTGGTTCATCCAAACATGTTAAGTGGCCACTGCTACCCACACCCACTTCAATAACCATACTTTAACCTAGAGCTATTTGTTCATTTACCTTGTTAGCATTAACCATAGAGTTATTAGTTTGCTTAGGAACCATACAAAATTTACTCCCAGAGCCATAAATTTTTTTATTATGCCATGTATTAGATCCAGAATTAATATTAATACTCAGGGGGGCAGAAACCCCAGAAAAAACCTTCTTTTTGTTAGCTAAAATAGGACAATTCCTCCTCACATGTCCCTATTTTATGCATATAAAACATGTATTTACCCCACCCAATAGTTCCAATTTATAGGATAATGAAAAATTCCCATAGTCTATCTTAATATCTTTTATAAAATCCACACCATGGTACAGGAAAATCAAAACCCTAGCATGCATGTGAGATAGGACACTGCTATTCTCTTCCACCCGCAAGACAGGCCAAACAGATTCAATACCTGAGGCAAAAAAGACCATAATATCGGAGGGACATCCCTCACAAAAACCCATATCGGGTATGAAACAAAAAAAAATTCCTCAGTTAAAATTTTTGGTGACCAAGCAATAGCCCAAAAAACTATCTTCCCAAAATTCCAGAACTGTTTTGCAACCACTCGCCTTTGCATGTCGACAGATTTAAACATGACCAGATAAAGCACTTTTTGCACCATACAACACGTGGAGATAGAAATACCTAATCGTTTACCCCACACATTGTTAACCCAGTCATCAAAGTAATAGCATGATGGCAATATTTCATTATTCAAAGCCACAAAGAAGATAGAGACAGATTTCAACCTCAATTTTTTATAACACAAGACATGAATCATGGTAGTGCTAAGAACCAACTTAATCTTTCTAGAATAGGCCAAAGTACCCTTACCACTCATGATGAACATGATATCAATGAGGATATTTCAAAGGACCCCACACTCCACAACATATTTGAAACTTTTAGTCCTTCCACCTTCATTCATCATTGGGTTTTGACCACCATTCACAGCATCACGGTATGATTGTGTTCGACCATCCACAACACTTGTGAAAGCATCTACTTTCAAAATTTTGACTGTCAAAAACCTATCACCTTCAATGGACCCCGTGATAGCTCCATTCTACTTGCACTCCTCTATTGGTCTCCCTTCTTCCCCCATATCCACCTCGGTTGCCATCCTCTCCTCCATTAATTCTTATAATCTTTGTAGTTGAAGTCAACTATGAAAGGAATTTTGATAGTAGTCTATACTTTTATGTCTCTTGAAATATATATAATAAGTTTGAAAGGTAAATTAGAAGTTCTTTAGTTATAATATGTTTTAGTTTATCTAAATTTTTCTTGGTTTCATGCATTCCTTCTTTATATGATAAAATAATCCTTTTAAGTTCATGTATAGTGTAAGTTTACCCCTTTAGATTCATGTTTTAATAGGAACACACCGTCTAAAAAAGAATTTGAATGATCTAATTTGGGTAATAATTATTTTGATGGTAAGATTATTAACATCTGAATTCGTCATTTGAAAGGAATGATATTCTACTTAATGAAGTAAGTTATTTGTAAAAAGGTGTTCTTGAATTGTTTTTCTTATTGATGCTTAATAGAATAAGTTATATTAAAGTATTGTTCTTTATTTTAAATTATTATTTTACTTATTGATTTAAGTTATTTTAAGGGATTTTTTATTAAGCAAAAGAAATTAATTCCATAGTTTTCAAAGGTTTAATATAATAAACTAGGCACCCGCATGTTGTAGATGAGTTGGAGATGGTAGGAAAACCCTCCAAGGAAGGTCCTTGGTTCAAATATCCACCCTATAAAATGCACATGGGGTACCCAAAATCTAGTTGATAATGCTAGTGTGGTCAAGGTTGGGCATGACTCCCGGGTGATTTTGATGGTGTAGAACTCCCTGATCATGGTTTCTTGGACCAAGGCAACCTTGCAAGGGGTTTTTCATTAAATTAAATATATATATATATATAATAAAAGTAAACCCCCTTGGAGAGAAACCTTAAACCTAAAAATATACCTTAAACTAAACCATCAGTGAGGAGGGATAAAAACCAAGGTATCCAATTCCATTGTATTATAGGTATGTAACCAATGAAGATTCATGAATGGCCACTAAATATGGGTAGAATAAGACATTCGTCTAGGCCATTGTACAAGTAGTATTATGGTGGACCTTGTGTGAGATTGTCAAATAAATAATCTTGATAAGAGAACCATATCTTCAAGATAAGATTACCCAAAGATGAGAAATCTTCGTGGGAGATTTGGAACTCTAAGATAGAATAACTCAATGATTCAAAATGGGATGTATTACTATATTTTCAATGTCACAAAGGAATCCATGATCAGATCTAGGTGAATGGCATAACCTTAATTGCCCATGGTTCTAGATATGAATTTAAATGCATGGTCTATAGTTAAGCACAATAGTATTTATGCTATAATATTTACATGATCGGTAACATATGAGTTAAGTTACACTCAAGGTTCCACATATCATGCTAAGGAAGGGACTTATGCGTTCACCCACTATGTGTTATGGGCCCTAGAATATAACCCACACCGTGGTTTTAGATTCGCTGGAGAAAATGGGTGAGATGGTAGGATCACTAAGGACACCTTCTATGGGACCCAACCAGTATTGTCCACTTAGGAGGTCAACTACAGTGGTCAAATTTCCAAAGGTGGTACTTAATGCTATGTATTGATTACTAATGGGTGCAAAACTAAACTTTGAAAATAGAAAAAAAATATCCCTATCAATCATCCTCCTAGTTATCAAGCATACAAGTGAGCTTAAATTTTACAATCAATATGTGTTTAACTGGGTTGTCTTCATAGTTGAAAAAAAGATGAATTAATTCATATCATGCTATTGTTCTTCATGCAAACATTATAACTCTAGTTTCAACATTCTTTATAATGCTTCCAACTAAAACCGGCATTGGAGCAATTGTTTCTCATTGTCTCCTTCAACAACACCTACAACAACCATATACTATCAATCACAATAAGGCTAGGCTTACAAGGATTCCAATAATACTTAAATAAAACAACATACTAATTGATCACCAAGCATCCATAATTAGAATCAAAAACACATTATGTAAGGAAAATAATGTAAGCTATCTACATATGTTCCTTAAATTCTTGAAATTGATAGAGAACTATGATCCTTCAATTCAGTTCAAAACAATACCCCGTTATCAACTATATCCACCACAATTTCACAAATAAAAATGATCTCTAATTATTATTTTTTAATGTAAATTAAAATTTTAAAATTTTTGTTTCACATTTTATTATAATTATCTCAACTTATTTACTTTATAACAATTGTTTATTTTCTTAACAAAATATATAGTTTTAAATTATATATATATATATATATATATATATATATATATATATATATATATATATATATATATATATATATATATATATTTTTTATATTTTCAAATAAATCACAAAAATAACATTCTAAAACTCAATCAAGTGTATTTGCAATAAAATTTTATTATTAAAATATATTATTTTTAATTAAATTTATTAAAATTTTTAATTTTTTATTAATTAGATTTTTCCATATCAGATAGTATGTGTTTAATGAATTAATTTTTTTTATTTAAAAAAAAAAAACTAAATTTCAATTCTTTTAAAACAAATATTATGTAATATTGATAACATTCATTTTAATTTTATATAATTAATTAAAATATATTCTTATATAATATTTTTTTATAAGTTAAAAAATTCATCTAACTTTCATATATATGTTTTTTATATAATTGTAAACATCTAAAAAAAAATTAAAATAAATGACCCAAGGCTCTAAACATGTAGCAGTCCTCCCCCGCCTACATATTCATTTAAGATAAAATACATCCATTTTGTTTTTTAATGGAATATATAAAAAATTAAAATTAGAATGGCATTGCACCAAAAATCTTAATAGAAATATAATTAAAAGAATTAAAAATATTTGGTTATGTTGAAAAGTTGGAGAGTAAGTAGGTAGTTAAAATTTTCTAGTTGAAATGGAGAGGCCTTGGGTTCAAATCTCTCTCCTCACGTGCTACAGATATGCTATGTGCAAGAGATTACAATTTTTTTAAAAAATTAAAAATTAAAAAAAAAAAAAATATATATATATATATATATATATATATATATATATATATATATATATATATATATATATATTAATAGTAAAGGTGTTACGAATGCTCACCGTCTATAGTATTTTGGTTGTCATATGCATGTTGTGTATCTGGATCAGTTGTGTCTGACTTTAAAAAGTAAAACACCATCAACAATAATATTATATTTTTAACAGTATATAAAAAAATAGTATATACATATTTGACCTTGCTCAACTGTGTTAGAAATTTAAACTAGATTTGACATCTCTGCCAAATTGACCTACTCGTTGGATCCTGTTTCATTTGAAATAATTACTAGTAGTTGAAACTGTCAGTATGTTCAGTGATTGAAAGGAAACCCTAATTTTGAGTTAACTACATGTTAGATAAGTTGGTGGAGCTTTCCAACTTCTCACTTGAAACCTTAGATATATATTTGTGTCACCTTCATTTTGTGTGATTAAGAAGAGAGGCTGCAAGGTTGGAGAAAATCAAAGCAATAGAGCAGAATAAGAACATAGCAGCATTATGTGGAGCAGAAGCAGCAAAGCTCAGAAGTGCAGTAGAAGGACAGTGTATACATTGCAATCTATCATAGTTGTAGATGATTGTGGATGTATTTCCAATTCGAGTATGTGAATGTATTTTTGGTTTTAAGCAATAAATAAATACTTGCATATATTTTTTCCTTTGTGTATGGTTTATGACCTAGCAAAGTTTACCTCAATATTTCCTTCATTCTGCTTGAAAACCTTGTAAATATCACGGTAAGAAGTTGTGTTTGAATTTCACAATAAATCATTTGTTAAGTCTTGTGGATTGGTAGAAGATTGCATTTCGCTCCATTGCTTTGTATTTTCTAGCAAAATAAACCTTAAGTTATTTATAATATAAATTTGCATTATTAATGTTTGCCCTAATATTTGGTGTGGTTCGCAACCTTAAACTTGCTCCAAAATCTGCATACAAAGTAACCTAAACTCCATTTCAGTTTATTTCACTTGTGTTTGCCAGCAGATTACAATCTGCTTGTATTTCTTAGCATTTCAGTGCGAAAAGCATTTCGTACTCTCTCCTTGTTAAAAACTATAGATTCTTAACTCCGCATTATAATTTCAAAAAATGTGATGCTAGCCACAATCTTCTATAGATTTTGAATCCGCACCACCCTTTATGTTAAACCTAGCAGAGTCCATTCTACATGTGCTTGTTCGTATTTCCTTGTGAAATTTTTCCTCCTATGCACGTTCAAAAGATGCTAATAGAATCTGCATCTGGTCCTTTGGTTTTAGTTGTGGATTTTCATTTCGCTTCCTATTACAAAGAAAAGCTATGGATTTCTTTTGACCAAATTTTGCATCCATTATGGTGACAATTAAAACTTGAAATTGGTATCAGAGCAGAACGTTACTTGGTTTTATATCCCCATGAACAATGGATGGGTCACATTCAAGGTGTAGAAAGGCCAGAGCTTGTATAGTGTCCAAAATTATCTTGAACCTCTTATTCCAATCTAGATTTGAAAGTAACTCATTCTCAAACAGAACCTCTTACAAGGTCTTATTTTGCATATGCTCGTACACCAACAATCTCCTCTTCCCATCTGAATAGTACCCATAAATAGAAACCACAGACGAATACCTAAGCCCCTAATTATTGATAACTCATTATGAAATTATATCTTCCCTATAGGGATGTCACGTCCATCTCTGCAGATAGCAGATATATTCATAAAACCTTTGAAGTATGAAGACTTCAATTAGCTGAGGGAGATGCTCAATGTCAAATTTTTAATGAAATCTAGTTTAAACGAGGGTGTTAGAAAATTACACCAAATTTGACACCTCTGGCAGATCGACCAACTCGTCGAATCTTGTTTTATTAAGATTAATTACTGGTAGTTGAAACTGTCAGTCAGTTCGGCAATTGGAAGGAAATCCTAATTTGAGTTAACTACATGTCAGAGAATTTGGTGGAGCTTTCTCACTTCTCACTTGAAACCCTAGATATATAATTGTGTTGCCTTCATTTTGTGCAAGTAAGATGAGATGCTTCAAGTTTGGAGAAATCAGAGCAATAGAGTAGAAGAAGAACACAATAGCATTGTGTGGAGTAGAAGGAGTAGTAGAGCTCAGAAGTGCAGTAGAAGGATTGTGTATACCCTACAATCTATCATAGTTGCAGATGATTGTGGATGTATTTCCAATCTCAGTATGTGGATGTATTTTTAGTTTTAATCAATAAATAAATATTTGCATATATTTTGTCCTTTATGTATGGTTTATAAATTAGCAAATTTTACCTCAATATTTCCTCCATTCCGCTTGAAAACCTTGTAAATATCATGGAAGAAATTTGTGTTTGAATTTCGCATTAAATCCTTTGTTAAGTCTTGCGGATTGGTAGAAGTTTGCATTCTGCTCCATTGCTTTGTATTTTCTATAAGAATAAACCTTAGGTTATTTATATTATAAAGTTGCATTATTAATGTTTGCCCTAATATTTTGTGTGGTCCACAACCTTAAACTTGCTTTAAAATTTGCATGTGAAGTAACCTAAACTCCACTCTAGGTCATTTCACTCGTGTTTGCCAGCAGATTGCAATCCACTTGTATTTCTTAGAATTTCGATGCGAAAAGCATTCCGCACTTTCTCCTTGTTAAAAAACATAGATTCTTAACTTCGCATTATAATTTCAACAATTGTGATGTTATCCACAATCTTGTGTGGATTCCAATTCTACACCACCCTCCGTGTTCAACCTAGTAGAATCCATTCTGCATGTGCTTGTTTATATTTCCTTTAAGAATTTTTCCTCCTACGCTCGTTCAAAAGCTGCTAGTAGAATCTGCACCTGGTTCATTGGTTTTAGCTATGGATTTCCATTCTGATTTTGGTTACAAAGAAAAGATATGGATTTATTTTGACCGTATTATGCATCCGTTGTGGTGACAATTAAAACTTCAAATTGGTATTAGGGTAATTTGATACCAATTGCAGGTCCAAGGAGCAGATAATAGATATATTCACAAAACCATTGAATGAGGAAGACTTCAACAAGCTTAGGGAGATGCTCGATGTCAAATTTTTTATGATATCTAGTTTAAATGAGGGTGTGGAAAATTAAACTAGATTTGACACCTCAAGAAAATAGACCAACTCATCGGATCCAAGGAGCAGATAGCAGATTCCATAAACCAGATTGCAGTCAAATATGGCTTGGTTGTAGGCTTCCAACTAAACTTTTATAGATATTTGGATCAACACTTGTACCAAAATAAGAATAGTAGCCACATATTCTTATACTTTATGGTTGGCATCTTCACTTGTACCGCAATATCATTTCCTCTTGAACAAATTTCATGATATACTCTTTGTTGGGTATTCTAAATAATGGTAATGAATACATACCACAACTAGTATCCTACAGTCCTTGTTATAACCTACATACAAAAATTTATAATATGTTATCCAAATAATATGGTATATCTATCATTCATACATACACAATAGTTCTAGGAAAATATGCAATTGTATTATTCAAACAAATATCACATGCCTATTATAGGAAGATTATCAATTATGGGATCTTACTCTCTCTATCTCCCTCTTACTTTACATATCTTTCCTTTTCCTTATTCCACTCAATATAACACCATATCGCTTGCTTTTGCCCTATTCATTGTCACTTTCTCTACTATGGAAATCTTGGAGAGTTATACAAATGTTTTACCAACTATTTTTTATATTCTTATATTTCAGTGATGTGGGCTCCTATATTATACTCATTAGACAAAATAAATGTTTCATGAGTGAAGCTCATGAACATTTTCAAAGTCTATAATTGAGACTCTATACTTGGAAATTTTGAAAGCATCCATCCATTTTACCACTTAAATTAGTTGATTTCTTCCCTTGACTAGATATTCATAGTAGACCTTGCTTCTTGTTCTCTTGGTCACTTTGGAGTCTATAACTACCTCTATTTCATCTTGCTCTTTTTTAGTAATTTTTCTATCCATATTTTTATTATAAAATTGGTTGTTATAATATGAATACAAATTTATCACATTAAAATTGGTAAAATTTCTACCTCTTATGAAGTTTAACTTCATAGGCATTAGCCATAAAATTCTTCAAAACCTTACAAGGTCCAATCTTCTTTCAATTGAGCATTTTGTAAGTTCCCTTTGGAAATATTTCCTTTTTTAAATATACCAAAACTAAATCTCCCACCTAAAATTATAATTTTTGATGTTTGAAATCAACATGTTGCTTATATCTTATAATATTCTTTTCCAATTTAACTTTTACCTCTCATTTTAAATCACGTATGTAGTCAACAAAGTTCTCTACTATTGCACTAGGTCTCTACAAATTTGTTGTACTCTACAACTCATCCACTCCTCTTGAACAAAAAAACATACACAATTTGGAATAGACTATTGGTTGTGTTTCTATTTACTAAATTGTTATATACAAATTATGCCTATGCCAATATGATATCCTTGGCTTCTTATCAACTAGACACCATAGAAAATTCTAAATGCTTCTATTCATAAATTTGCTTTATCCATTCATTTGTGAGTGATAAGATAAACTAAATATTAATTTGGTACCCAAATTCTTCCAAATGGTATTCCAAAAGTGACCTACAAACCTTGCATCCCTATCCAACATAATGTTTTTCAACAAACCATGTTGTCTCACAACTTCTTGAAAGAAAAAATCAACAATATGAGTAGCATCACTCATTTTCTCACAAGGTATAAAATGTGTCATCTTCAAAAATATATGAACAACAAAAAAAAATTAGATTATTTCCCTTTTGTTTTTGAGGTAGTCAAAGGATAAATTCCATATTGATATCCTCCCATGGTCTTTCTAGTATTGGTAATGGTTGACACGACCTAGTGTTTTGGGTCTTTCCTTTTTATTGTACATATTTTTGACAACTTTGGACAAATATTCATGCATAAACACATATACATTGACAATAATAACTTTCATAAAGTTATTTCAAATTATTATCTATTCCAAAAAATTTATCCAGACCTCGACTATGCTTTTCTCTTATTAGGTTCTCCCTCATTGAGTTATGTGTTTTGCATAACTAATATCCCTTGAATAAGAATCCTTTTTGGATAAAATAGTCTATCTAGGGTATTTTATTTCTTCTATTAGGGTCTTTGCAAGCTTCCCAGTATTCCTTGAAGTTTAAATCATCAATATAAAGCTCTTTCATAGCATCAAAACTTGTAACTTCAATATTCATTGCATTAATCAGTAAACTTCCTCTACTCAAGGTATCCAATGCCTGATTTGAACTTTCACTTCTATGTTTTGATAAAAATGATCAGCTTTGAAGATACTTCTCCCATTTCATATGTATTTGGTTTAACTTACCTTGGCTATTAATAAACTGTAAAATATGGTGATCTATGAACATCACAAATTTCTTTGGTAATAGATAATATCTCCACTTCAATGCTTGTACAAAGTTATAGAAATTATACTCATAAATTGAATACTTACTCTTGGATTCATTAAAATTCTCACTAAAATAGGTTATGTCTCTTCATTTTCTATAAATACCTATTGCATATTACCATTTACTCACCATATATTTTTTTTGTGTGGAAAACATCCCAAAAGGGATGTCACTTTTGGGTAAGACCCAAGGACGCAGGGGTATCCATTTCGCCAAAAACACCCAGGACTTAGACCTAGACTACCACCTTTGACATACTCAAGGAGAAAACAAACACACAAAACCAATTTAAAAATTAGTAAATAACAACAAAAATAATAAAATAAAATAAAAAGCATTCTCCTTGAGTGTGTCAAAAAAAAAAGTGCAACAAAACACGCACAATAAGATAAAAGAAACCACAACACAAACCACATAGAAAAACACAAGAACCACATAACAAAACACAAACAAGACAAAAGCAACAGAACACTACAAAAACATAACCCAAAAAAAACATGAAAAATAAACACACCCAAAACCTAAAAAATAAAAAAAAATAAAATAAAAATAAAAATAAAAAACAACCAACAACTGATAATAAACAAAAACAAAAAATATAGAAAACACTCACATAAAAACACGAAATAACACAAACAAAGAGAAACCCAAGAACAAGAACGAAAAAACACAAGAACAATAACAAAAAACATTAAAAAAAAAAAACAACAAAAACACAAGAACAACAAAAAACAACACAAAGAACACAAAAACAAAACAAAACAAAAGAACCCACCCACCTTAAAAAACTAAACAAAAAAAACAAAAAATAAAAAAAAAATGAACAAAATAATGACGAGGGAGCCATCTGAAAGTCTACCAATTTCTCCCACACTGGCTTTTCCAGGGTTCCCTCTAGAGGCTCCATCAGTATTGACTTCTCCAAAATCCTTAGGAGGAGGTTGCTAATTTCTAGTCCTATCTATATTACTAATACTCACATTTCCTTTAAGTTGGTTGCCCTTAGAAGGTTTAATCTTGAATCTTTGCATCACTTGATCCCATCTTTGGTGGGATTTTTGGGGGTGATTAGGGAGTTGATGGACTGATTCAACTAAGTTGGCTATGGTCTTTTGCAAAATATAGTGAATATCCTTCCTATATTGATTAAAAATTTGGTTGTTATTTTCATTCCAAATATTCCAAAGAAGAATGTTAGAACCCATCCAAACTAACTACCTGATAAAATGATCAACACCTTCTTGATTAGGCCAATCCCTCCAAAGTTGTTCAAAAGTAAAAAAATTGGACCACTGTAAGCCAAGTAAAGTGGCCATTCTCCTCCATACCTCAAAGGCTAAAGTACACTCAATAAAAATATGGTTGATATTTTCTACATTCTCTTCACACATTTCACATCTAAAAGGGCCACGAAAACCACACTTCATAAGTTGCTCACCGGTAAGCACCCTACGATGCAATAAAATCCAATTAAAGAACCTCACCTTAGGCCAGAGATTTTGAGCCCACAATTGAGAAAATATGTCAGAATAATGGTTGGGATTATTATGGCATAAGTTCAAATAACATTGAGCAACTGAATACTCACCCTTAGTAGTGTTGTTCCATCCAAAATAATATTTTTCATGGGACCAAGAGAGGGATCTCATATGAAATATGCCTTGGATATCTTGTCTTTGCCTTTCTAGGATTTGAATAGGCCAGTCCTCAATAGGGATCCAATATCTAACAACCTTTGAATTACCAGTATGGTACCGACAGTAAGTAGCCACCTTTATCCAATTAGCTCGGTGAAGCTCCTCCATCCAAGGCCTCCAATCGAGAAACTAAGTTATCAATGTGTGACCATCCCAAGAATCTGTCCAAAAATTTATATGTTAACCATTATGAATGATCCAAAATAATTTTTTCTTTATCAAATCCTCACCAGTCTTAAGAACTGCTAAAATGGGAGAACCTTTGGTAGGAAGTTGATAGCGAACAAGTTCTTCAGGACTTTTGTTTTCAGCATATTTAGCAGAGAGATTATTGGCCCAAATAGCATTGGGGTTATGCAACATCCTCCAATATAATTTAGCAGCTAAAGCTTTGTTGTTATTAATTGAAGACCATAATCCTAACCCCACTTCACTATTAGGAAGACATAAAGTATCCCATTTCACCAAGGCCCATTTTCTTTTATCCTTAGTACCACTCCAAAGGAAACAATGACTGATTTGATCCAATTCTCAAATAAAAGTCTTTGGGATATTCAAAATGGAGAAACATAAATAGGAATAGCTTGAAGGACTGATTTTACCAAGGTGATTCTACCCCCAAAAGAAAGCCACTTGTTGGTCTACTTTTCAATTTTCTTCTTGACTTTTTCCAATAACCAATTCCAAAGTTTATTTTTCTACCTTTGAATATTTATGAGAATACATAAATAAGTGATTGGAAGAGATGTCTTCTTATATCTTAATTTATCCAAGACCATGGATTCCTATCTAGCAGAGCAGTGAAAGAAAATAACTTTAGATATGTCTTCAGTGATCAACTTCCCAGTAGCCTTAGAAAAATAGCTAATGATTTGATTAATATTAGAAGCTTACTTAATTTTAGCTTTACCTAAAAGAATAGACTCATCCAAAAATTGAATATGAGAGATAGGTCTAGCTCCATGAGCAATGGTAACTCCCTCAAGGATTTGTTTTCCCTATTTTTCCTACCCAAGCATTCAACAAGAATGATGAATAAATAAGGGGATAGTGGGTCACCTTGCCTAATACCTCTGGAAGCTAGAAAATGCTGAGAAGGTATGCCATTGATAAGAATGAAGTAAGAAACTGAAGAGATACATATTATAGACACCAAAATAGCACCAATATGATTATGTGACAACAAGCATGATTGCATTGACACGTACAGTCCCTAGGGCATCCCTGAGAGGTTAAACAGTGGTCCTAACCACTTCCAACAGTAGTTTGGAAGTTCAAAATTAAATTTGGCAACTTTTTAGCACTTTGCTCCCTATTCGTCCCACCCTGGGATGATTACAAACTGGTATTCGTCCCACCTAGAGATGAATAGAAGCATTCGCCCCAGGGTGAGGTGAATAGCAGGTTTGACTGGAAAAAATTCAAACCTCGATAGGTCCGCCAGTTAACTACAGCTTTAGGCCATGCAATTGTGAGGAATGGCTTCAAATCAAGGAGAGAGACTTCAGTCATGCATGTCTTTGATTTTGGAGGCCTCATGCAAGGAGACTCTAAATCAGGGAATAATATTTTCTCTTAAAATAGGACAAGCAACTCAAGTGGTGCCCTCGCATGCACATTCAAACAAAGAGACCCTAGGTCTATAAATTGGTGAGTATTCTCACCCAAAAAGAGATACAGAGAGGAGCTTTTGGAGCAATGAAGTGCTGCTAAAATATATCATCACCCATTTTTTGTGCTTTCACATCCTTGATCTCTCTTTTGGAGGGAGGTTATTAGGTGATTATTGGAGGCACATTCTAGACCCAAACCCAAACATTTGGCAACAATATCCCACAAAATTTGCCAAAAACACCCCATAAGAGGTTTTGGACCCATCCCAAGGGGATTGGTGCTGAAACAGAGTCCCAAACGATGGGCGTCCTGCCCTTGGGTGCCCCCCAAACTGTCATAGTTCTAATCGCCCCACCCTAGAGTGAATAGAAATTTGTGGTAGATTTACTTTCTTTTATTTTTTCATCTTATTCTAGGTCATTCAAATATACTGTAGTTTAAATTTCACTTCATTCTAAGAATTTTTGACTATGTTTTTATCATTTCCTCCATTTACTAACTTGCATATGGCACCATCAAAATTTGGGTGATAGAGGCCAAATTGGAGAAATCTGAACTTTTGGGTCTTCCCAAAATACCCCCAATTAGCTAACCCCAACTTTATAGGTCATTTGGAGCTTCCTAGATAGGACATTGAAGAGGGTGCTTTCTAACAATTTATTGCAGGTTTATTCGTCCCGCCCCGGAGTGAATACAAATATGTGAGGAATTTCCTGACTGTTCCACTTGCAATACCCTCCTGGTAACATATTCATGCTTTTGTTAATTTTTTAGTTTGTTCTGATGATTTTTGGTTATCATTTTAATATTTTCATGCATACACTAACAATAGGCCTTGGGAAACACATGTTCTATTCTATCTGTAGGTGCTACTAATATTTTTTATTTCCTTGAACATAGGTATCTGACATTAGAGGAGTAGTAAGGATTCAACACTTATATACACAAGTTGTGGCGACGTTTTGGTTTGCCCATCTTACATGTGGGCATGCGGAAGAAGGATTGCTATCCATGGATGTGATAAGAAACATATTTAACTCTCCTATCCCCTAAAAGGGAAGGATACGTATTGTAACATGACTTTAAAAGCATATAAATAAAGAGGGTCATATTCCATATTGATTTTACCTATGTCGATTCATTTATGTTCTTTCCTTTCATGAATTTCTAAATATATAGGCTTTTAGCGTTAAGTTTGGTTTTATACGCATCGTACTTGGCATTTTCCTTTTTGTTTTCATATCCTTGTGCTTTCTGTGGAGATCATAGTGGTAACTCTATCCCTTGATTTTAATATTAACTTTCTGATCATAAGTTGCTTGTTTTTGCTTACAGGTACCAATTTTTCAAACGCTGGACTGTTGTTCGTTTCAGTCTGTGACAAGTACAAAGCTGGAATTAGTATTACCTAGGGATGAATGGGCATTCGTCCCACCCTGTTATGAATAATGTTTTGGTATTCATTTCACCCAGGTATGAATAGCTCTTTGTGTAGTTTCAAGGTAGAAATTCATAGACATCCGATTTGGGCAGAGAAGAGGTAGGGGTCCTAAACACCTATCAATTTTTGCTTTCTATTCTCTGGTTATTTGCTTGCATAGGAGAGTTTGAATGCTTGTTTCGTTCATTTATGTAACTTAAAAAGAATGCCACACACCACGTGGTAATTTAAAACAACAAGGAGTTTGTAATAAAACCCCAACCCTTGAGCAAGACCAACGATGGATTTCATCACCACCTTGGCTTGAGATACTGCATACATAACCCCGATCATGACTGTTGCTAGATGTAAATCCTAACGAAAGCTGACCAAGTGTAGTTGGGGTGATTCCCAGTGCATGAGGATAAGTATTCTATGGTAGGTGTCATAAACAGAGCGATTCCCCTTCCGTCCTGCCTACGTTCCATGTACCATCTACTCTCATGTACCAATAGTTTCCTTCATGTAAGGGCGGGTATATAGAGAGGTTGGTATATCGGTCTGGCAATGGTATATCAAAGGGGCGACCATTTTTGGGAGTCATAAGAGCCATCATATTGCATTTAAATGTTCTTTACAAAAGTTGTCAAAACAAACATCAAAACACACTAAAACCAGATTTAGGGCACACTTTTAATCTATAAACAAGATAACCATTGCTTTGATTGTGTGTTTCATTTCAGTTTAGTGTAGCATAATAAATCCTAAAAGAAGATAAAAATGTACACATCTTTAGGTAAGCATCACCATGGTGTACACCCGTAGCCGAGCCCAATCATGGGCAAGCATTGCAGAAAGTGTACAAAGGGGGACAAGTCGCCTCTGATATAGTCTTGATGACTTGGTCATCCCACCTTGGCGGCCTGACATACAAGATAGTCCACATCACACCATCACAAAACAAGACTATAGAGGCACATCTTTGAGGGGCACCCCCACTCAGCATAGATCCTTTCAATAGGAGAACCTACACGTGGCACTCAACATATACAGGAGGCCTCCCTTAGATTCTCGTTATGAGTGGCCTAGTGATGAAGCGCTAGAGCAACATAGGGTCCATAAGGAGGGGCCACATGATTTCATCATCCCTCCTCTACCTCGTATTACTTTTAGAAACACTAGACCAAATCCAGAGCATAATGCTCTCCAGACAGGGCAAGACAATTTTGCCCGCACCTTTCACGCATACGAAGGGCAGTACGAGGAAGAAAAATATGTTCCGCAAGAGTAGTACATAGTGTAGGAGCGATGAACCTCTACACCTGCTATGTAATAGGATCACCCATTGAGGCCAGAGCCTCGGGTGAATGTAGCTAACCTTGATAGACAAAAGCAACCCATAGGGGTCTCATATCACCACGACTGAGTTAGACATGTACGAGAGGCATCTAGGCTTCCTAAAAATGAGACGGTGGAACAAATTGACTTGGAATTTGCCAAACATGTCGCTTCCAAGCATAAATCATGTAGCTTAGGCAAGATCAAGAACAGTTAGAGAATCTATACCACCATATCAAAGAGCGCTTTCAATGTCAAACAACCAAATTGCTTTATAACACTGTGCCTGAGAAGGTCCTAACCCCTCACATGCATAAGGTAGAAGTGTATGAGAGGCACAAACCCTTGGTGCGATACAGTCCCCGCAACTTCACCAAAAATTACCTCCAAGACCTCCTAGACCTGAGTGGGAGGCCACTCTCAGAAACAATGATGGACACCCCCCATGGGGACCCACCAATGTTTATATGTCTCGTCCAGGCACTCCTTAAGAATCCTATGAGGAGTATGAAAAAGAATAAGAGCAGGCTAAAATGCCCTACCAAGGCAGAGGGGGTGCTATCCAGCCATCTCTCCATAGGCCTCAAGTTCCCCACAACCCACAACGAGAGCAAACTAAGGAGGAAGAAATTAAATCTTTCGATGCATATAAAGCCCTGCTAGAGCACTTAGAGTCTATGGAGACCAAGACTTCTGGGCCCCAAAAGCCTATTTACGCCAACTCCACGGTCACCCTATGCATCCGTCAGTTCTGATACCCCCATACCTTGAACACTTTAAACTGCCCCAGTTGGCACTCTTTAGAGGGGAGGAGGATGTCCAAGAGCACGTGACTAGATTCCTAAGCCAGTGCTTTGGCATTCAAGACAATGATGCTTTGTTGCTAAGAACATTTATAACCACATTCATAGGCCCTACCTCGTATTGGTTTACTTAGTTGCCAAAACATAGCATCAGTAACTTGGATCAGCTAGTGGGCGTGTTCCTCGAACGCTTTGCCTTCAACACCAAGAAAAAAGCATCACTAAGTGACCTAGCTAGCCTCAGGTAGTATGAGGAAGAAACCATGGTGGCATATGGGAACCGGTGGAGGACGTTGCTTTCAAAGCTGCCCTACCTCCCTCCCATGTCAGACCTAACCCAAATGTTCTCAAAAAGTTGTTTGAGATTGATCTTCGTGCTATTGCAACTGCAAAAATATGCCACTCTTGAGGAAGCTCTGGTGCAAGCCAGAATCATTGAGGAGATCAAGATACAAGATGGCAATATTTCCAATCCAAAGAAGAAATAATGGCCTAAGAACACCAAAATAGGGACCACACAACAAAAACCCGTTGCGGTCAATCAGGTTGCTATAAACGTCCCTAAGCCTACACAAGCAACATAGCCTCAAAAGGCTAACTATCAGGTGGTGCCTCCTAACAATTATGACAAAGAAAACCAGAGGTAGGAACAAAATTAGTAGCATCACCCTAGGCGACAATTTACACCTTACATAGAGTCCAAGGACTCCCTGTTTTATTGCTTGTCAGTGGCAAACTTGATCAACCTACCAGAGATTCAAACCATAAACCCCAATGCGCCAAAGCCTAAGGGGTATAGGGAGGACTTGTACTATAGGTTCCACAGATGGAATGGACATAACCTTAATGCATGTTGGAAGTTTAAAGGCTTGGTGTATGACCTAATCGACAACAATATGTTGGTGGTGGACAACCCTGTAGCACCAAACAACCAACATATGGGAGTCTTCAGAGACCCCCTACCTGCCCATGATGCACAGGAAAAACCCCTTCAAGTCAATGAGGTGCAACAAAATTGCCCCATGTAGGGGTATGTAGGGATGATAAGCATAGTGAATAGGAATAGGGGGTACCTAGGAGTGGCCCCTATGGCAGCCACCAAAGAAGTTCCATCGATGTCACAACCTCAACAGCACCCTATGCAACCTCCCCCACCTAGACCAGTGGCCATGGTTCGGACTAGACTTACCCAAAGTCTAAGGACTATGTCAACTAGGCTCTCCATATACGAGCTCATTCAACAATTAGTGCCCCATCGGGAGGCTCTAATAGAGATATTAAAAGCCATCAAGCTGCAGCCCTACAAAGAAACAACAACTTTGTGGGACATGTGAAACAATGTATAGAACCAGTCATCACCTTTAGAGAAGATGAATTGAAATCGATGACTGGTGATGTGGTGGATCCACCCCTGCACATCATTGCCCAAGTCAATGATATTATGTATAAGAGGGTTTTGGTGGACACTGGATCATCCAGTAATATCATCACAACAGCAGCATTCAAACATCTAAAGTTTTTGACATCTCACATCGTGGCCTCCACCTATACTCTTCGAGCATTCAATGATGCAATATGCTCGACGATTGGCACAATTTTCCTACCCATCCAAGTGGGACAAAAGACTATTCATACATTGTGACACATATTGGAAGGTGATATGGCCTATAATATCTTGTTGGGGCAGCCTTGGATTAGGGACATGAAGTGTGTCCCTTTGATAGCTCATCAGTGCCTAAAGTATATATTTGAAGGACAGGTGCATGTAGTCTCGACAGACTTAGAACCCTTCAAGTACTACAATACAGTGCATCTAATGCCACAATCGACCCTTCCATTAATGCATTTGGATTTTTAGTTAAATCCATCTAAACAGGGTCTAATTTCATAGACATCCCCATTGACCAGTCCATCAAATCCTCAGTTGGGTCCATCTTCCTCATCTGGTCCTTCAACAATGATGCCACCTACGGTGGCCACACCAAAGGATAATGGAAATAAACCCCTAGAAGAGGAACCACCCCTCATCTCAACCATCTCTACTGAAGATATGCCTAGCTGAATTGAATTCAAGATGCCTAGGCCGTCGGAGTGGACTCCGGAAGAACTCCCATTTTCTCCCCCTCAACCGCCAACGATCATCGTTGAGATGGCCAACATGGGCCTGGGGGAGTATCTAGTGCAAAACATTGTAGCAACACCCACACTTGAGTCCATGCAGGACATGGGGAGACCTTGACTCCCCATCGGATTTGTGGTTCCTCTAGGCTACCCACCCAATCAGATAAACTTTGTTTATGGGGGCCTGGATAATGGCATTGAACCTTACATGCAAGAAGACAAAGATGAAGAGCCCTTTGCTGAGGACGTCAACTATTTTTCCAACCCAAATTTTGCTTTGAGATATCTTGGCCAATGTAATTGGCACGGATATGGGTTGGGAAGGTATGAGCAAGGAGTGCGTGTTCTTTTCCAACCAAGATATCAAATGTTGTATGACAAGTCAGGAGTAGGGTTCAACCACCTCCTCCCCCTGGACATCTTGGTAGAGAACATGCAAGGCCTAGGGATAGGCAACAAGGATGGGTTGGCATTAGATCCGTATGCCAATCCTAACACAACATATACATTGGGGTATTATCTCCCATTGCTAACAACCAACCTTGTTGACCTTAACAACCATTTCCCTTCGATCAAAATGGGAGAAAGTTTGAGGACTCACCTACAATAGGGATATGGACAAGACCAAGAATGGTCTTCAGAGAATGAGTCGGAGTACGAGGTAGCACTTTGGGATCCTTTTGAGTCTGATAGCAATCATTCACAAGTACACCCCATGGATTATTATCAAGAGAGCTTCATGACAATGTTCCCTTTAGATGCTCCAATTGAGCATATGCCACCTCAAGAGAATTAGGTCCCCCTGCAAAGAGTGGAACAACCCCGATGGGACCACATTAATTTGCTCGAGCAAGATGAGCCTCATATATCATGAACAGCTATTGGAGCCAACGAAGGCCTTTGGATCTCTAACAGTGATTCTGAAGATGAAATTGAGATGGCCTACCATAATCACATGCGATAGATGCAGCAAAAATACCCCTTAGACATAGACAACATGTTTGAACAACTACACATAGGGCCAAGGCATAGGTGGCACTTAAATGAGGCGCAGTTGGAAAAATTATTGCACCCGCTACTTTAGGTATATAGAGAGCATCTTCCACCTAGAGACCCTATAGAGCCATAAGTGCCTAGGGCGTACCATGTCCTCTTATCCGCACATAGGGCCGATCCATTTTTTCTAGTACCCACAGAGCCAGATCCGGAGCACAAAGATCACCTAGGATGTTCGAGTAACAACAGCCATGGTAATGGAGACTAAAATCATTTCATCAACATGATCTCCATTGACTTAACCACCCCCATACATAATCCAGCTGACCCAACATGGTCATTGCATCTAGACATAGATGCTATAGACTGGGATCGTGTTGACACACCACCATCCCCATCAGAGTACTGGCCTTGCGGTGGGATGTTCCATTTCACCCCAGGATAGACTCAGGATGTCTTCCATGCTAAAGAGGAACTTGATGTTCTAAATGATGATCTAAATTCAACAAATGATATCCACCTGATCCCAACTCCACACCAGTTGGAGGATGGATCCCACATGTCGGTCAAGGAGACAACTGACGTAGACATCAACTCAGATCCATTTAATTTGCAAATCATCAAGCTAGGGGTAATTCTATCCCCCAAATAGCAAGCTTACTACATTACCCTTCTCAAAAATGAGGTTTTTGCATGGTCCTACAAAGACATGTCGGGGCTAGATCCGTAGCTAGTCATGCATAATTTAACACTTGATCCGACAGTCATGCCAATAAAGCAAAAACTACGTAAGATGCATCAAACAGTAGCCTTAATGGTAAAAGATGAGTTGCAAAAGTTTTTGGATGCATAGTTTGTCATCTTTGTGGATTATCCACCATGGTTGTCTAACATGGTGCTTGTCAAAAAGCCCGACGAGAGGATTCACATATGCACCAATTTTTGAGATCTAAACAAAGTGAGTCCTAAGGATGATTTCCCCTTTCCTAGCATCGACCCACTGGTAGATGCTACAGCGGGCCATGAAATGATTTCCCTCATGGATGTTTTCTTAGGATACAATCAAATTCGTATCAATCCTGAAGACCAGCTAAAAATGGTGTTCACTATGCCTTGGGGGACATTTTGTTATAAGGTCATGCATTTTGGCATTAAAAATGCTGGCGCCACCTACTAACGTGCCACGACATACATCTTCCATGATCACTTGCACAAAGCTTTGGAAGATTACATGGATGATTTGTTGGCCAAATCTATTTTGTGCCCAGATCATCTCGATGACTTGAGAAAGATCCTCGATCAGCTCATTGAGCATAAAGTCAGACTAAACCCCAAGAAGTGCGTATTTGGCATCACATCTGGAAATATCTTGGGTTACATAGTCTCCAAACATGGAATCGAGGTAGACCCACACAAAGTCAAGGCAATCCTTGAAATGCTTCCCCCTACTACCATCAAACAGCTCAGAAGTCTATAGGGAAAGGTCATGTCAATCAAGCGCTTCATAGCATAGCTATCTGAAAAGTGTCGACCCGTGAATAAATTATTACACAAGGGGGTAGTATTTCACTGGGATGACAAGTGCTAGTCAGCCTTTGATGACATCAAACAATACTTGGCTTCGCTGCCAGTATTGGCACCACCTAGACCAGGAGTGTTGTTCTACTTATACATCTCAGCTACTGAGAAGGCACTGGGCACCATGTTGTCCCAGAAAAATGAACTACACAAATAATAGGCTACTTACTATCTTAGCCGCACCCTAGTCAATTATGAACTTAACTATGCATACGTTGAGAAGCTTTGATAGGCAGTGGTATTTTCTACCAAAAAGCTATGCCACTACATTCTCAGCAATATGATGTATGTTGTGTCTAAGGAGAATCCATTGAAATACATGATGAGTTGTACTTATCATAGTAGTTGCATGGTGAAATGGATCATGTTGTTGACGGAGTTTGACATAGAATTCATTGGATAGAAATCCATATAAGGTCAAGTCATCATCGATCAACAAGCAGATAATCCTCTTGAAGATGATCAGCCTCTGACCATAGAACTACCTGATGATGGGGTCTTCCATGTTTCATAATCACCAAATTCTGATGAGCCTGAGTCACAGGCCAACATGACCCTATTCTTTGATGGTTCTAAATGTGAGCAAGGATGTGGCATTGGAATTGCATTCTTCACTCAACAAGGGGCTCCCATGTATCTATAATTTAAATTAGACTTCCCGTGCACCAACAACAATGCAGAATATGAAGCCTTGCTCATAGGTCTTCAAACAGTAGTCACCATGAACATCAAACATTTCAACATATTTGGTGATTCACTATTAATTGTCAATCAAGTCGAAAGGATATTCCAATGTAAATGCCCAGTTCTACAGGCCTACAAAGCCCTTGTAGACAAATTCTTGGCACATCTTGAATGGTACGACATCGAGGCACTCCTTTAATCATCAAATCATTTTGCAGACACTATGGCCTCCTTGGGGTCACTAATCCCACAAGACCCTTCTAGTGAGATGACAACCATTCAGGTCAGAACATTATATCAATCCATGATGGAGTGTGCAAGCTCTAACCTAATGCTATGAATCCACCTGATCCAGATAGAACCATCTCAGGATAGGTTCTCTCAAATCCATGATTGTCTGACTCAAGCCAACTGGGGGTCCTTGTTCTCCTCGATTCCCCTTAATAGCAACACAACGTTGTTTTTACAAGTTCTTTCCTGCTCAGCTTTTGCTAGGTATGAACTTCAAGGGGGATTGGTCGTTCATACCATCATGGTTTCTGATCAACAGGATTGGTACACACCCATAAGGGATTACCTCAAGCTAGGTAACCTCCCACTTGGATTAACACAAGCCATGAAAAGATCATTTAAATAGAAAGCGGTAAAACAAGTCTTTCTATGAGACATTTTGTATCGTTAGAGCTATGAAGGAATACTCCTCCGTTGCTTGGACTAGTAGGATTCTGCTTGGATGATCACCCAAGCCCACGATGGTACATGTGGTGGCCACTTCAGTGGTATGACCATCGAAAGCGCATTCTTCACATGGGTTATTATTGGCCATCTTTAGAGCGATATTGTTGCGCATATGTAAAGAAGTGTGTGAAGTGTCAACACCATGCTAATTTGACACACATACCTTCTTAGGCCTTGCAACCGATCCAATCGGCTTGGCCTTTTTTGTAGTGGGGTTTCGATCTAATCAAAAATATCTCCCCTGCGTCGTCAGGTTGTCCCATGTTCATCATAATGGCCAGAGAGTACTTCACCAAGTGGGTGGAAGCAATTTCGCTAACCTCTATGACTGGAACCCGCATTGCGGAGTTTATTTTGCATAACATCATATGTCATTTTGGTATTCCATCCAAGATCCTCTCGGATAATGGGACACCATTCAAGAATAAATATGTGTGTGCTTTGACCACAAAGTACAAAATTCAGCACAAATTTTCAACACCCTATTATCCGTAGGCAAATGGGCAAGTAGAGGCGTCAAACAAAATGCTAGTCGCCGTCCTCAAAAAGACCATCCCAGATAGTCATAATTATTGGCACATTCAAATCCTGCTTGCCCTATGGGCTTATTGCACTAGCATTTGGATGCCCACTAGGGCAACTCCATTTTCACTGGTGTATGGCTCCAAGGCAGTCATGCCTCTCGAGTTGGAAATCCCTTCACTATGCTTTTCAATGCAAGAGTTCATCGATGATGACACTGCATAGTAGGCTTGGTTATATCAACTTACATTGCTCGACGAACGACGCGTCAATGCTCTCGAGCATTTGCGTATCTATAAAGAGTGACTTAAGAAAGCATACAACATGAAGATTCACCTAAGGGACTTTCGGGTTGGTGACTTGGTCTTAAAAGAGAACCAACAAAATTCTAATTTTCCATCCCATCTAAGGGACAAGTTCACGGAAAACTGGTTAGGTCCTTATGTGATTGACAGTAAAATAGGACCCGAAATGTATCGGCTTGCCTCTTTTTACAGAATCAAGGAAATAGAACCCTTGAACATCAATCATTTGATGCCATTCCACATTTAGAGAGCCATAGTCCACCCAAAATCTCCAAGGATGCCCACAATCACTTGTTCAACCCAAAATGCCCCAAAGGTATCTATAAACCCTTTGGTCAACCCAAAAGCTCCATGGATGCCCACAATCGCTTGGTAAAAAAAAAAGGCCCCAAAGGTATCTATAAACCCTTTGGTCAACCCAAAAGCTCCAAGGATGCCCACAATCGCTTGGTCAAAACAAAAGGCCCCAAAGGTATCTATAAACCCTTTGATCAACCCAAAAGCTCCAAGGATTTCCAAAATCGCTTGGTCAACCCAAAATGCCCCAAAGGTATTTATAAACCCTTTGGTCAAAAGCTCCAAAGATTCTCATGATCGCTTGGTCAACCCAAAAATTCCCCAAAGGTATCATAAACCCTTTGGTCAAATCAAAATCTCCAAGGGTTACCATAACCGATTGGTCAAAATAAATATTCAAAAACAAAAAAAAGCAATAAAATCATCAAAAATAACAAAAAATAAATAAATAATTGCATCTCCATTCCATGCATACTCGTAAAAAACAAAATACAAAGATATAAGTTGCATTAGGCATCGCATCCATACATTGCATATTTGTTGGTCATACATATCATAAGCACCATAGACTGTACTTGCTCGACAATTCCATCGTCTTCCACATCAAATCCATTTTATAAACGCATACATCCAAAATAACACCATCCCTTTTTTTTAGTATAGTCAGTTGTCTCCTAATGTATGTAGGGTTTTTGTCATTCAGTTGTATTTAAATTTCTAGCCAAAAACTGTACAAAGTTTAATGGATTTTACAAGGGAAAGTTTTACTTGGATCAAGCCTCGTTACGTAACATCCCTACACAAGTTAAAACACATAAAATAATTCCTAAGTTGTGTAAACACAAGAGAAACCTACAAATCAGTTTAGGATACCATAGGTGAAAGATTAGCCTGCTCATCCCCCTATGCAAATGGTTCAAGCGTGCTGAGAATTGACAACAGGACAAGCTCTTCCCCATCTATTCCTCCTAATAAATAGTGGTTTTCACCAGTACTCACAAAAATCCCAATCACCATTGGTCCCTAAGGTTGTAAGGATTTGTACTACACGTCCCTTCCAAGGATGGGTAGTCATCCCCAAAGCCTAAAATTATCGATGCCATTCAAAAATAAATTTGCACAAGCCACCATCATGACCATCTCCAATCACCTTTGGTCTCAAAATTCGTAAGGATTCATACTACACACCTCTGAAAAGGATAGGTAGTCATCCCCAAGGCCTAAAATATCAATGCCCTAACTTCATCATATCCCTAATCCCCTTTGGTTCCCAAAGTTGTAAGAATTTTTACTACACATCCCTAAACAGGATGGGTAGTCATCCCCAAGGCCTAAATGGATCAAGGCCCTTCATAAGCCATAAACCTACAAGCTCAACTTTACAAAGCTCAAAATCCAAAATCAAATAACAGTGGTTATCACCACTATTCAAAATATTTGCTTAAAAAGAAAAACAAAAGAATAAATATAAACAGTGATTTTTATCACTATGTATACAAGCAAGTATCCTGAACCGTTGCGTATATAAAAATCCTGGACTTGCATCCCTAGAATTCTTAGCATTCAAAAAACCATCTAGGTAATCTTCATTACGGGTTTTGTGGACAGCCTACCTGGCAATGGCGGTATCCTAAATGCATGATGATATGTCTATCACATTAGCTTTGCGTATGAGCAGACAAATATTTGCATTTGGATGAGCTAGCTTATGGTACCTTAGATTGTCCCGTGGATTAATCTTACTAAATACAACAATGAAGTTAGTGGAGCTAATTAGGTGATCCTTAGTATAGGTTTGGTTGATAGCCTATCTAACACTGGCGATATCCTGACAAATACCACATAAACAAACTCAATTGCACACACAGGGATGTGAAATAACTTGGTTAAACTCAAGTTTGATTTATACCTTGTTCAAAAGTCTTGCGAGATAAATGTACAGTCTTGGCTAGCTAGGTAAACTATATGAATCTTCGAAAAGCTTAACTACATTTTAAAAAGAATTGGTACATTTCATTACATACATTACCATAAAAAAATATGCAAAATACAAAAACAAAGTTATCACATGCAAAGTCATTCCACAAAGTCATCCCATAAGTACAACAAGCCAGTAAATCTTGTATAGTCTATGGTGCCATCGACAAGTTATCAACTCATTTCATTTATTCCATATGGATACATCATATAATTAGACACATCGCATTCATAATACCACATGCATACATCATCATAAATAACTGTGCATAAATAGAAAAACAAACCATGAAAAGTATAAACACAAAGAAAGTCATATGTATACATATATATATCATCAAAAATGTTCACAGGCTACAATGAACCGGTCCTATGACCTCGCAACAAAGCAAAACTCAAAAACCCCCAAGCCTAGGGCATCGACCACCATGATCATGCAGGATCGGTGTGACGAGAACAACCCCCTGTGGTGTGGGTCCTATGGGACCCCTCAGGGTGACTGCTACTCACCCCTGCATCACGCCCACTAGCCCTCCCCTCATCCAATCACCTACAATGAGACAATGCTAACTGCTTAGTATCGTAGTCCCTTGTCCGATGCTAAGACCCACCTCCCAAGGGTCAGGTACCTACCCCCCAAGGTGGATGATCTCTCCATCCAGATCAATCTGGTGCTGACACCACTCGACCTCCTATCGATGATACATTGCTACTACATTGTTACACTATGCCAACACCTTCTCCCTCTCTGCCAGCTATGTCCATAGAAGATCCCTCTCCTGTGTAGTATTTGTGTCCCCATCCTGTCAGTAGTATGCAACAAATGCATTCTCTCACTTAGCTAGCTGAGTCTACAAGATATCCCTCTCCTGTAGAGCCTCACCTAGCTCCTCATCTTGCCTCTAGAGCAGCCCCACCAATTTTGCATTCTCAGTGCGTAACCCTACCTCTGTGTCCTCCGAAATTGCCTGTGCATAGGCGAATCCAGGATAGGAGCTTGCTCTGGATCCCACTGCTCTGGGATGTCATACATATCCAACTGATTCAGAACCCCAAACATCCCCCCAAAATCATCCACCTCTACCATATATGCATCCTCCTGTAGAACCCCCCAAACATCTCATAGTGCCTCTCCACCCTCCCCGCCAGTTGTTGCTGCCTCTGCGCCTCCTAGTGGTCCCTCTCCCCACCATCGCTATAGTATCCACCACTTCTCATACTCAGTCATCGCCCTAACGTCATCCATGTTATTTGCATCAATAACTATATCTGAATCTTCATCGAGAGGCACAATGACTAGCCAAACCAAAGTCCTCTCGTCCCCCCAGTGCCGATAGATCAAGGGCTCACCAGATAACCCTTAGTGCACCCCAAAATTTTATGTAACCTGACCATATAGTCCCATGTCACCCAATCAGCCACCACCCCCTACGTACCCGCCAAAGCCACTCTCCTGCCTCAAGCTAGGAAAGACAGTCCTGATAGGTACACCAGAACACCTCCCTTGGAGTAAGTCGAGCGAAGGCATCAATAGAGTGCCCTATGGTACTTTCCCACCATCGAATCTTCCCTTACTCCTCAAACCACCGCCATAATACCCCGTATCCAATCTCTCGGTCTACCATATCTACCTGTGTCATCTAGAGCAACCCCATCGGCATCTCCATCACTATGTGTTACCAATCCCAGCACTGTAATAAGTAGCTACAACCAATCCCCTTATGCCTCTGGTAGCGGACCTCATATAGCTCATAATAGAGCTATGCCAATAGATTTTGTCCCCATCTCATGATCATCGATGCCTACGTCGGACACTCCACCAACCTGAACACCACCTCCAGTAGGTTCCAAGGGAACCATGCACCTGATGAGTTGGGTAGTAGCATGTTGGAAATGAGGCCCATCAGTATGGCATGCCTCACTCCCAACACACCCATCTCTAGCCACCATCGAACCAAAATACCACCAATATGGCAGTCGCCCTCTGCCCTCTCCACTGGGCTATCCACACCCAACTCCTCCCCATGCCCAAAGTAGCGTGTCAAAACTACTGTCCTCTGACCCCGTGGTGTCGTCCTGATCGGCAGTCCGTCTATCAAAATTCATAGAATCTAATAGATATCCTCCAAGGTCACCATCATCTCCCCTATTGGGATATGAAAGGTGTTGGTCCGGGGATCCCACAGGTTGATCAGGGCCATCAGATAGGCCCGATCCCCAACCATAGGCTCTAGCTGAGTCACTTACTTGAGCCCAAGGGCATCAAGCCACTCCTAGTTAGCAAAATTTAGCGCCTCCCATGCTTCAATGAAAATCGTGGGCACACGGTACCAGATCTTCATAACCTGCAAAGGAAAACAACACAAACACATTAAAACCATGACAAAATATACAACAATGCATAAAACAATGTACAACTCAAAACCGACAAATAACGAGCGACAAAATTCACAAAAATACAAAAACTTTCAAAAAATAATAATTTTTCAGTTCCTAGGGTTTTTAACTCTAAACTGCTAAATTCAAAACACAAAAATTCAAAAGAGATAATTTTTTTAGTTCCTAGGGTTTTTAACTCTAAACTGATAAATTAAAAACAAACAAAAACACTTCAAAAATATAAATTTTCAATTCCTGGGGTTTTTCATTCTAAACTGATAAATTAACAACAAACAAAAACATTCCAAAATAATTTGTCAGTCCTCGGGTTTTTAATTCTAAACTGATAAATTAAAAACAAACAAAAAAATTCAAAAAAATAATTTCTCAGTCTGAGGGTTTTTAACTCTAAACTGATCAGTTAAACAAAAAAAAAATGATTTTTCAGTTCCTAGGGTTTTTAACTCTAAACTGATAAATTAAAAACACAAACAAAAAAAACAAAACAAATAATAACTAGGTTTGAGCTACGTTGTTACAACTCAGTTTTACCCTACATTTCTAAACCTAAGTTTTGATCTTTGTTAAATTAGGGTTAAATGAAGTTTTAAGTTACGTTCTAAAATAAGTTTTTTAGCTAAGTTTTAAACTAACTTTTGATCTTTGTTTAACTAGGGTTAAACTAAGCTTTAAGCTAATTTTTAATTT
The DNA here is from genome assembly GCA_028583015.1 of Wollemia nobilis. Taxonomy (NCBI): domain Eukaryota; kingdom Viridiplantae; phylum Streptophyta; class Pinopsida; order Araucariales; family Araucariaceae; genus Wollemia; species Wollemia nobilis. The sequence goes on along the minus strand of JAQPPZ010017034.1, from coordinate 1,963,093 downwards.
TTGATAGACTAGGGTTTCATTTTTAATTTGAAAAACCAAAATACAAAAAGAAAAAAACAAATAACTTGTGGTTTTTAATACTGCACAAAAAAAGAGGAAGAGCACTCACTGGTCTCACTTCGGCTCCACCGTTGGATGATCCGGTCCATGAACTCATGGTGGTGGGAAAAATTTGGTAGCGCTTCACTTCACAGAATTGATCTCCTCCTCCTGAAAGCTCCAAATAGCCAGGAAAAACAAATGCAAATGAACCCAAAACCTAGTTTTGGCCTTTAAATAGGCTTTTTGAGCTTGTAATTGTTCATCCCTGGGACGAGCACTCTATTTAGCACTCCTACCACCATGGGACAATTACTCAACTGGTATTCGTCCCACCCAGGGATGATTACAGAGCAAAAAATTCCAAAAACAACAAAAATGCACCAAAAACAAGCAAAAAAAGTGTCTGATAAGAGTGCTTTTGCACTTGACATTTCGGGTCTGCAAAATAGACATCGGGGTCACAAATCCTCACTATCCTACTCCCTAAGAATGCTACCATATCCGGAACACTCCACGGGAAGCTGGATTTTCAAGAATTTCATCCCCAAACGGCGTCACAAAAAAGGGTCAAAACCCACCAAAAATAGCAATAACTTTGCCGAACGAAGGCGCATTTGTGCCTGACATTATTGGAATCCAAAATAGATGTTGGGGTCATAAATTTTCACTATCCTACTCCCTAAGAAGGCTACCATAGCTAGACCGCTCCACGGGAGGACATATTTTTGACAATTTCAACTCCAAAATGCATCACAAAAAGGGTTCAAACCCACCAAAAATAGGTCAGAATGTTCGAAAACTACTTAAGCATTCCATGGTAAACAACTGAAGGCACCCTTAAATAAGTCATCTTGGGTCAAGTGACTCATCACTTTTCTCATGTTGGTCATTCCCTCATCGATTCGTCACTTGATGGGGTAGTCACACTTAGTCACCAATCAAAAAAAATATACCCAATCAAGGAAATAACATGCATTCAAAGGATCATTGATAAAGACAATCATGCTCCCACTTAGGGCAGCCAACAAGAAATAATCACAAGCTGATCAAACACTTGGAATTCATGAATCATGAACTCAAGGTTCCCACAAACAAAAGGTTGCGCCCTTTGCCTATTCATGACTGATCAATGTCCAAGCTCAAGTAACACCTCATCGAAAAAGGTTAACACTTGAATTAAGTTCCTTAGCTCGTCAGAAGCAAGGATTCAAGAATGTGTGCCCTTTCCATACTTGGGGCATCAAGAGTTGGTTAGGTTATAGAGAAACCCTAATCATTAGTGCTTTTGTTATCTATTTTTGCTCAACGTTGTACCTTGCACAGCGCTTCCCAAAAAGGGGCATCTATAAACACCAAAATGGCACCAATCTAATTATGTGACAACAAGCACCGATCACATTGATATACACAACCCCTAGGGCAGCCCCCAGAGGTTAAACAATGGTCTTAACCACTCCCAACAACAATTTGGAAGGTCAGAGGTCAATTTGGCACCTTTTGGCACTTTGCTCCCTACTCATCCCACCCTGGGACGATTACAAATGGGTATTCGTCCCACCCAGAGACGAATAGAAGCATTCATCCCAGGGTGAGGCGAATAGCAAGTTTGACTGGAAAAAATTCAAACCTCGATAGGTCCGCTAGTTAACTGCAGCTTCAGGCCATACAATTGTGAGGAACGACTTCAAATCAAGGAGAGAGACTTCAGTCATGCATTTCTTTTATTTTGGAGGCCTCATGCAAGGAGACTCTAAATTAGGGAATAATATTTTCTCTCAAAATTGGACAAGCAACTCAATTTGCGCCCTCGCATGCACATTCAAACAAAGAGACCCTAGGTCTATAAACTAGTGAGTCTTCTCATCTAAAAAGAGATACAGAGAGGAGCTTTTGGAGCAACGAAGTGCTACTGAAATATATCCTTACCCATTTTTTGTGTTTTCACATCCTTGATCTCTCTTTTGGAGGGAGGTTATTGAGTGATTATTGGAGGCGCATTCTAGACCCAAACCTAAACATTTGGCCACAATATCCCACAATTTTTTTTGAAAACACCCCATAAGAGGTTTTGGACCCATCCCAAGTGGATTGGTGCCGAAACAAAGTCCCAAATGGTGGGCATCCTGCCCCCGAGAACCCCATAAACTGTCACAGTTCTAATCACCCCACCCCAGAGTGAATAGAAATCTATGGCATATTACCTTTATTTTATTTTTGCATCTTATTCTAGGTCATTTAAATAGGTTGTAGTTTAAATTTCACTTCATTCTGAGCATTTTTGACCATGTTTTTATCATTTCCTGCCTTTACTAACTTTTAGATGGCAGCATCAAAATTTGGGTAATAGAGGACAAATTGTAGAAATATGACCTTTTGGGTCTTCCCAAAATACCCCCAATTAGCTAACCCCAACTTTTTAGGTCATTTGGAGCTTCCTAGATAGGACATTGTAGGTTTATTCGTCCCGCCCCAGAGCGAATACAAATCTATGAGGAATTTCCTGTCTGTTCCACTTGAAGTACCCTCTTGATAACATATTCATGCTTCTATTAATTTTTTATGTCATTCTAATGATCTTTGGTTATTGTTTTAATATTTTCATGCATACACTAACAGTAGGCCTTGGGAAACACATGTTCTATTCTATATACAGGTGCTACTGATCTTTTCTGTTTCCTTGAATGTAGGTCTTTGAAATCAGAGGAGAAGTAAGGAGTCAACACTCATATACACAAGTGGCGGCAATGTTTTGGTCTGCCCATATTACATGTGGGCACACGGAAGAAGGATTGCTATCCATGGATGTGATAAGAAACATATTTAACGGTCCTATCCCCTAAAAGGGAAGGATATGTACTATAACATGACTTTAAAAGCATATCAATAAATATGGCCGTATTCCATATTGCTTTTATCCTGTGTCGATTAGTTTATGTTCTTTCCTTTCATGCATTTTTCAATATATAGGCTTTTAGCGTTAAGTTTGGTTTTATACTCATCGTACTTGGCATTTTCATTTTTGTTTTCGTATCCTCATGCTTTCACATCCCATAATCCAATCCATCCAATCCTTAGAGAAACCAAATTGCCTCAAAACTTTGATAAGGAAGTGCCAAACCACTTTGTCATAAGCTTTGGATAAGTCTAACTGAATGAACATAGAAGGAGAATTTTGCATATCCATGGAATGGATGGCTTCAGGAGCAAGAACTATCTTATCTATTATTTGACGTCCTTCCACATATACCCCTTGCTCTGGGGAAATAATCTTATGCAAAAGAGGCTTCAACCTTTCTGCCATGATTTTAGTAATGATTTTGAGAAGAACATTACATAAAGCAATAGGTCTAAAAATTGAGGTGTGATCAACCTCTTGAGATTTTGGAACAAGATTAATATAAGTTTTATTGATAAACTTCAAAATTTCTTTGGATTTCCTAGATTCTTCCACCACCTCTAATAAATCAACATGAAGGATATCCCAGAAATCTTGGTAGAACTCAATAGGAAAACCATCAGGACCTGGGGTTTTCCATTTTTGCATTTTAAAAACTACTTGTTGAAGCTCATTGATAGTAACAGGAGTAGTCAAAATAGATTTCTCCTTAAAAGTGATAAGAGAAGGGATTGCTTGAAGAACATTTTGTTGTGAAGTCGAGTCAAGAGGAGTAGAAGCAAAAAGATTGGAAAATTAATCAACAACAATAAAGTTCATGCCATCCCAAGTATAAAAAACATCTCCAGAATCTAATTTTAAGGAAGAAATAAAATTGTGAGATCTTCGAGCTAGAAGAGATTTGTGGAAGAAATTTGTGTTTCGATCTCCTTCTTTGAGCCATTGAATTCTAGATTTTTGCTTCCATAATATTTCTTCTCTTTTTTCCCATTCCTCTAACTGAGTTGTGAGTTTAATTTCATCTACACTTCTCTTCTCTGTGAGGCCATATAAATGGATTTTCTTATTCAAAATTTCAAGATGAGCAATAACTTCATGTTTTTTTTATGAACATCCCCAAACTCTTTCCAGTTCCAAGTCTTGATTTTGGATTTAATGTATTGCAATATTTTGGCAAAATAGAACATCTTAGTCCCATGCCTAGGTTTACCTTCCTTCCACCATTGTTGCACACGAGGTCTGAAGGAAATGTCTCTAGGCCACATTAATTGAAAACAAAAAGGAGAGAAACTCACATTGGTTTTCCACATTTCCACTATAACTGGCCAATGATCCAAACCAGCATTATTAAGAGTCTGCACTTTAGGAATGTGACCATGGATTAAGAAATTTTTAGAGAGAAAAAACCTATCCAATCTCTCCATTATACAAGCTAAGCCTTGCCTTCTGTTAGACCAATTCATAAGGCCATTATCTGGTTGGATATCCACAATATGGAGGTTTGCAATATATTCACTCATGAGGTCAGTGCTTTTGTCCAAATTTCTATTTCCCCTCGTTTTCTCATCCAGAGAGAGGATGGTATTGAAATCTCCTCTGAGAAAGATCCAAGATTTAGGAAAATGAGAGATAATATGAGTAATATCCTTCCATTGTCTTTTTTTTTCCTCCAAAGAATTTGGGGCATAAATAGTAATGCAGAGCATAATCTAGTTGGAATATCTACTTTGAATAGCTATAGCCAAAAAACCCCAACTGCCAACCATATGGTGAATAACTACCTCTTTTGGGTCCCAAAGACAAGCAATGCCACCTGAAGTCCCTTGGGAACTGAGGGAAACCACTTTTCTAGCTGGCCAACTTTTACTGGCAATTAAGTCCATATCCTTCATTGACATCTTTGTTTCTTGAAGGAAAACAATATGTGGATGATTTATCTAAATCATTCTTCTAATTTCATTTTGTTTTGAAAGACTCCCTTCGAGTCCTCAAATATTTTTAGTGACGATATTCATTAATACTAGGGCTAAAAAAGTTGGGAAGGGCATTAATCTTACCTTCCTCTACAAGTTTTTCACCTTATTTTACCATATGATATTGATTGGTCTTGCGACCTACTTTTTTATTAGAATCCATCTTCAATTTTTTTTCCCTATTTCTTGACTTATTCCAATTGAATTTGAGATGGCTTCTAACCTTGAAGAATGCTCATATACAGTAAAATTTTACTAGATGGTTCAACGGAGTCTATATTGGGACCTGCATTATTTGAAGTTTTGACATTTGAAATATTGTTTTTCTTGTGTAAATTTTCTCCTTTTTTTCTATTGCAAACCTTTGATTTGTTGGTTTCTCTCTAAGTTCTTCCCTTCATATTTAAATTGTGTTTCTAAGATTTCAGTTTCCATTATTTCCTCTTCCTCACTTGGGACATCATTTGTGGAGAGGATTTCAAACATATTAGCAAATGACTTTTACTGATCCTTCATAACTAGTTTTTTCTGAGTGTTCTTCTTCTAAGGTATTTGGAAACCTGCTGAGTTTATATCTTCTTTATTTTGATTAGGAATTTTATTTGGGAAATAACTGGCCAAATGACCATATTCATGGTAAATTCTACAACAAAAAGGAATGTTCTCATAGTCCAGTACTTGCTCCTAAGTGTCTTCCCCAAATTGTAATGTGATATTTTAAGGTAGGGGTTTGTAAAAATCTATTAAAACACAAATCCGAGCATAAATAATATGTTCAAAATTTTGAGTACAATTAGTAGTCATCATAAAAGTTCCTAAAGAGTTTCCAATTGAAGAAAAAATAGTAGGATTCCAAAATTCAATAGGGAGGCCAAAGAGTCTAACCCACACGGGAGCTATAGAAGGCATCTCTTCTTTGGCTTTAAATTTAGTATGCCATGGCTTCATGAAAAGCCTTGCCCTTCCAAAAAACCAAGGACCCCCTTGAAAAGTTTTCTCTCTATCTTCATTATTAGCAAATAAAACAAGAAAATAACCATTTGGATAAATAGAGATTTGTAACTCACCTTTGATTTTCCAGCTTTTTGCAGCCTAGAATTTGAAAGCAGATAGACTCGTACGAAAATCCACGAATCAACAAATTAATCCTCTTTTTTCCAAATATTCAATGCCAGTCTGAATGTTACCCATATCAAGCTTAACAATGGGTGTTCCATTAGCTGCTTTAAGACATCCTGAATCTGTTTTCTTGGGATCAATATTAGGCATTATTAGAGGTTTATGGGAAGCCCAAGTATTGATATTAGCATTGGGCTGAGGCTGTCCACCATGAAGGGCATCCCTAAAATTCATTTTTGGGACCGAGTCTTCAAAATTCTTACCCTTGATAAGGGTTTTCATAGTAGAATTATTTTGTGGGTGCACCTTAGCACCAAATTCACTTGAGATATGAGCCATTTTTTGATCAACTGCTTGAAACTTGTTTTGTGATCTCTTTAATCCTTGCCCTAGACACCGTGGAAAGGTATGGTTTTCACTTTTCTTTTGTGCTGCAAATTGGAAGTCGTTGTCACTCAAGTTCACAGTATGATCTGTGAAGACAAATTTCTAACCCATCTTGCATCCCATGCAACATTTCTTACTAAAATATTGAGCATAAACCATAAAAATATTTTCCGCTAGGGCCCGAAGGACCTAAAAATCAACCTCGCATAGCCGCTTGCCAAATATATCGTTCACACATAGAGATGCACTAGTATCTGTGTTGCTCCAAATGATATGAAAATTGGTGGAGACGTTCTAGGGTTTTTTAGGCATCTACCCTCAAATTTTCAGCTCAATCCGAGTTTGGATGAGTGAGATATGACCGAAACAAGTTCGGTAGTTTGGGCAGTCCTGCGAAAAATGTCTAATCAATTTCTCTCCCATTTACTCACCATATCATTACCATAAGTTCAGTTGTTATTCATGATTACTACTAACAACACTCAATTTTTCTATCTCTACTACAACCATGACATTCAACCTTCTTACTATATTTCTTTGTTTATTGTCTTTGTTGGTGCAACCAAAGTCATTGATCATTGGCTCACTACCTTCCATAAAGGAGGATGAGATGCTCTACCAGTATTTGCAACATGATCGAAGTTACCACTTGAGGACTAGTTTTCAAGGCACATTAAACCCTCTACATTTATTCTAGGCATGATCTCTCTTTTATAGTGGTGATATTGCAATCAAGATACAATAAAAGTGGATTCTTTATGATCCTTATTTGTGGATGGTATGGTCCATGATGCTAGGTATGAAGTATTTTATTTTACTATATTAGGATTCATTATAGCATATGCTTTTTATAGATGATCTTAGTATAATATATCCTCAAATGTTATCTCTAAATCTCTACATAAATAAGGATAATTTAAATTTAATAGTTTTATATTATTATTTTGGTTTAAGTATTTTGATATATCTTATAGTAATTCTTGTAATTATATGAGATATTTTTTTCACTTGCAAAAAACACCTTTACTCTAACTATAAGTTGACTTTTTTTTATTGGTGTTGGTTTATATTATTTTTTTTTAACTTTAAAAGCAAGACTCTCTTCATTGCAATCTATTAGAAAACATTATTATTTCATTTGTTATACATGTTCTTTAACAAGATTATTATTTTTATTTAGTTTACGTTATTTTATTTTTAAAACTATAATTTTGATGCTTAAACATATAAAAAAATATTAATGTATTTTTAAAAATAAAAAAAATAAAAAATATTTTTTAATAGAAAAGCGTTAAATTAATTTCACAAAGTGATCTCAATGAAATATAGGGGATTGTAAATGGTAGCATCAAGCACATTTTAACGAACGACATATCTTCATTTAAAAAAAAAAAAAAAAAAAAACTCAAAATTAAAACAAGCATGTGTCAGTTTACATGAATCGCAAATTATCCGTGAAGTGTTAAAATTGTCTAACATATTCCTTAATGTTATGTATTTACCTTCACCATAATCTCACACACGAACAGAAATTCAGTCTATAGAGTGTTGCATTTTTACGACAATCTTTTTATTACAATTACTTGCCCAGATGTCCTTCATTTATGTAAAAAGACCAATTAATTCACGTCATTCTATTGATGTTCGTGTGCAACTACAGCGGGTGGCCTACAGCCGGTGCAACTACAACCGGTGGCACCACAGCCGGTGAAACTACATTTATTGTCGAAGTTGCAACTACAGCCGGTACAGCCGGTGCTGCTGGAACATAAATGATCGGTCTCCTGCAACAGCACCTCCAGAAACCATATGCTATCAAGCACAATAAGGCGAAGCCTACAAGGCTTCCAATAGTACCTAAAGAAAACAACATACCAATTGATCACCAAGCGTCCATGATCAGAATAAAAAACACATTATGTAAGGAAAATGATGTAAGCTATCTGCATATGTTCCTTAAAATTCTTGAAATTGGTACCAGAACTGCGATCCTTCTTCAATTCAATTCAGCACAATTCTGCGCTATTAACTATATCCACCGAAATTTCATAAATAAAAATGAAATTGGTATAATAATTCTCTATATGCTTCAATGAGTAAAACAATATTCTAAGTGAAACTTGTTGGTGTGTGAGGGAATTTAATTCGCCAAATTCCGAATCGCGCCGCGTCAAAAAACACGTTTCGCGATTTTCTTTTTCTACTTCGGGCCGAACTTCGGGGAAAATGAGCTTTGGGAAGAGGTTCGGGAAAGATTCGCCCGAAGTAAATCCACTTCGGGGAAGCACTGCCGAAGTGAAACTACTTCGGGGAACAAGCTGCCGAAGTAGATACTTCGGGGAAGAAACTGCCGAAGTAAAACTGCTTCGGCGAACTTCTCATCGAAGCAATTGCTTCGCTCAGTTTGGCTCCGAAGTGAAATTACTTCGGGGATTTTCGTGCCGAAGTGACTTTTTCGGGCAGGAAAGCAGCGAAGCTCTGTAGCTCACGGCAACTTCGGCGAAGTGACTGTTGGAGTCCACTTCGGAAGATCAAGTCTCGCAATGTTCTTCGGCACAAACAAAACAAGATCCCTTCTGGATCGAACGGGTGTTTTATCGCTTCGGGGCAAACCCTCACTGGTGTTCTTCGAGACAGAGAATAAAATCACAAAGACAAGATTTTACAGAGTAAATATCTTATATAATGAAGTAATGCCGGATTTACAAAAGCTTCCTACTGAAGCGATTACAAACTTCTGCAAGATAGAAATCTGCAGGATAAACACAAACTACTTGGAGGTTGCTGCTCCACACTCCGATTGTAAGCGGTTGCTGGTTACACCTTTCTGCTACTCTGCTGGTGTAAACTCTTGCTGCAGTGGCTCCTCTGTGCTCGCTGTTCCTCTGAACTTCACTCTTCTTCCTCTATTGACTCTATTCCCCTCATACACAAAATGACAAATGGCCCCAGTATTTATAGGCGGGGGAAGAGGACAGAAGGTGGGATAAATCCACTAACCGACTGACAAGAAATAAATGCAACAGTAAGGTTCCTGTCCAATCGTCGAACGCCCCAGCTACTCGCATGCTTGGACAATTAATGTCCTCATCTGCGCGTCTGATTTCTTCTTTAGCTGATTTTCACTTCGGTTGAATTCTGCTTCGAGGGGCAGTTTGAAAGTGCTTCGTGCCGAGGCATTTTTCAAAGCCGTTTCGGAAGTGCTTCGCGTCGAAGCATTTTTCGAAAGTACTTCGGAAGTGCTTCGCATTGAAGCATTTTTCGAAAGTACTTCGAAAGTGCTTCGCGTCGAAGCATTTTTTGAAAGTACTTCAAAAGTGCTTCGCGCCGAAGCATTTTTCGAAGGCATTTCGGAGATGCTTCGCGTCGAAGCTCTTACGGGCGCGAAGTTGGATTTAATATTTCCAACACCCTCCTTTAAATCTAACTTTGCAAGTTCTTTAACGCCTAGCTTGTCTCGCAATCTGGCGAAGTCCTCCTCCTTCAGGGGTTTTGTGAAGATGTCAGCCAGTTGCTCCTTGGATCTACAAAACTGCAACTATACTTTGCAAAATTTCACTAGCTCTCTGATGAAATGATACCAGATATCAATGTGCTTTGTTTGGCAATGGAACACTAGGTCCTTCGAGAGCGCGATAGCAGAGTTATTGTCGCAAAATATTGTTGTTGCTGCTTCAGGCGGATGATGTAGTTCACTTAGAACTCTTCTCATCCAGACTGCCTGGCAGGCGGCTGAGGTGGCAGCAACGTGCTCTGCCTCTATTGTAGATAAAGCAACAATTGGCTGCTTCTTCGAAGACCAAGAGACAACTCCGGATCCAAAATGGAAGGCATAGCCCGAAGTGCTCTTTCGGTCATCTACACTACCGGCCCAATCACTGTCAATGTAGCCAATCAAATCAAACTGGTATTGTCTGGCATAGTGAATTACATGGTTCCTCGTGCCATTGACATATCGTAGGATTCTCTTGTCTGCTTTCCAGTGTCTTTCGATGACTCCATAAATTGACTGATTAAACTGACTCCGAACATCAGATCTGGCCGAGTTGCAGTCAAGTACATCAGGCTTCCAACTAACCTTTTATAGAGAGTTGGATCAACACTTCTGCTATTGTTTGTCTTGCTCAACTTCAATCCAGTGGCTACCAGGGTGATGGCAGGCTTGATGTCCTCCATATTGAAACGCTTCAGGACATCCTTTGCATACTTGCCTTGACAAATGAAGATGCCATCTACTGATTGGTCAACTTCAATGCCGAGAAAATATTTCATCAGCCCCATGTCCATCATTTTGAACTCCTTCCTCATGGTTGTTCTGAATTGCGTAAATATGTTGCTGCTATTGCCAGTATATATCAGATCGTCTGCATATAGGCAGACGATTATCAACTCACCTGCTTCATTTTTTTTTAGGTACAAGGAGTGCTCATATGGGCATTTTTGAAACCCATTCTCTTGAAAATAGTCGTCAATACAGTTGTATCATGCTCGGGGTGCTTGCTTCAACCCATATAGTGGCTTCTTTAGCTTTAGGACCTTGCCTTCTTGTCCTTGTATTTCATATTCGGGTGGCTGGTCAATGTAGACCTCTTCTTCTAATACTCCATTTAGGAAGGCAGACTTGACATCCATCTGGTACACATTCCAGCCTTTCTAAGCTACGAGTCCCAGAATCATTCTAACTGTGTCAAGTTGGGCTATAGGTGCATACACCTCATGATAGTCAACTCCTAACTTCTGCTTGTAGCCTTTCGCCACTAATCGGGCCTTATGTCTATCAACTTCTCCTTGGGCATTAAACTTTGTTTTATACACCCACTTAACCCCGATGGTCTTCTTTCCTACTAGAAGATTGGCCAGCTACCATGTCTCATTCTTCTCAATGGCTGCTATCTCCTCATCCATCGCATTCACCCATTTGTGATTCTGACTTGCTTCTTCAAACTCCACTGGATCACACTCAATAAACAAAGCAAATTCAGAATATTCTTCATCTATCTGATTACAAGTTATCTCATAAATGTCTTGCAAGCTCCGAGTCTTCGCAGGTGTCCTCAGGTTTTGAATTCTTCTTACAAGGGGAGGTGACCGGGATGATGAGGGTGTGCTACTGCTAGCACCACTATTGCTGCTTGAAGGTATAGGTGGATGTACACTATCTTCCTCCAAGTTTACAGGTTCAAAAAATTTTGGTTTAGGCTGACCAGTCTCTAACTTCTAGTTCTAGGCTTCGTTCTCCAAGAACTTCACATCTCGACTGATGACAAGTTTCTTCACCATAAGATTGTATAGCCTGTATGCCTTTGCTTGTTCGATGTACCCCGTGAAGATGCATTTTTCAGATTTGTCATCCAGCTTTCGTCTTTTCTCATCTAGAACATATGCATATGCTATGCACCCAAAAACTTGCAAATGAGCCACACTTTGCTTCAGATTGCTCCAGGCTTCCTCTAGAATTTTGTCCCTCACACTCTTTGTGGGACATCGGTTCAACAGATAAACTACACAACTTACAGCTTCTGCCCAGAAATCATGTGGCAGACTTTTTGCCTTTAGCATGCTCCGTGCCATCTCCATGATAGTTCTATTTTTCCTCTCAGCTACACCATTTTGCTGCGATGTGTATCTAGCAATGAACTACCTTCAAATTCCATGATGCTTGCAAAAGTTATGGAATTCATTGGAGATGTATTCTCCACCTCTGTTTGTCCTAAGAGTCTTCATGTAATATCCTCTCTGTTTCTCAACTAGAGCCTTAAACTCCTTAAACTTCGCAAATGCCTCTGACTTTAGCTTAATGGGATAAATTCAGGTCTTTCGACTGAAGTTGTCAATGAAGGTCAGGAAGTATTTGTTGCCAACAAACGTGGTGGTCTGCATCAAACCGTAAATGTCTAAGTGCACCAGCTCCAATGGTCGTGATGCTCTCCAAAACTGTCCAATAGGGAATGCATCCCTGTGCTGCTTGCTGACCAGGCAACCTTCACAAACTTCATTTGGTTGCTCAATAAAGGGTAAACCCTTCACCATATGCTTCTTATGCAGCAAATTCAGGCCACTAAAACTCAAGTGACTGAATCTGAGGTGCCACAACCAAGTAGCATCCTTCACAACTGCACTCAAATACATCAAAGATTCATTTTGAATATGCAGCGAAAACATTTTTTTTTTCATCATGGACACTATTGCGATTTGTCCATGCACTTTGTCTTTGATTTAACAGACACCATATTTGAACTGCATAGTGTGTCCCTTCTAGACAAGCTATCCAACACTTAGCAAGTTGTGCTTTAGGCCAAGCACATAGTAGACGTCACAGATCTGCTTTCATTCACCTTGACTGGTTTGGATGAGGATTTTTCCTTTCCCCATCACAGGAACTTTGTTGTTGTTCCCCATATTGACTTCGAACTAGACTGACTTGTCCAATTGTGATAACATCTCTCTGTTCCCAGTCATGTGGTTACTATAACCATTGTCAAGATACCAGATGTTTTTTTTGCTCTCCTCCTCGATACTGCAAGTCAGCAGCACATTTCCTCTTACCGCATTTCCAGCTTCTTCTATATAATGGGCCTTCTACTGATTCTCGTTTGCCATCCTCATTCTGCACTGAGAGATGTAATGTCTAAACTTCTTACAGTAGTAGCATTGGACCTTTGACATGTCCTTCTTCTGTTGAGAGCTACCTTGTTAGTTTTTGCTAGTCTGTCTTCCTCCTTGCTAATGAAAGTTGCAGCTGGTCTCACTGACATGAGGGTTTGATCTCTCTCCTTGCTTGTTACTTCTCCTACACCTGCTCCTACCTCTTCCACCTTGAGAACTAGAGGCACCTTGGTGGGAGTCTTGTCTATTACTATCTCGAACTGAGACATGCGCCTTAAATGCTTGCTCCAGAGAGGGCTGAGTTGAGTGGCTCAGCATCTGCTCGTGTCTGCAGAGAACCCATCAGTTCATCTACAGAGAGGATTTTCAAATCCCTTGACTCCTCTATTGCAATCATAACAGAGTCAAACTTCGTTGGCAAACTCCATAGAATTTTCTCCATGATCCTTTGATTCTGCATGGTCTCACCATTCAACCACAACTGGTTGATGACATCTGTTGTCCAGGTGAAGAAGTCGCTCATCGACTTGGACTCACTCATCTACAGGTTCTCGAACTCCCTCCTGAGCATTTGTAGTTTCACCAACTTCACTTTGTTGGTGTCCTGGTACGAACTTGCTAGGATTTCCCAGGCCTGCTTGGCCTTGGTGGTTGATGCAATCCATAGGAAGATGGTCTCTTCGACCATTTGCATGATATAGAATAGGGCCTTCTGGTCTTTCTTCCTATTCTCCTTCAGAAGGTCTTTGTCAGCTTGGGAGAGGGCGACCAACGCTACTACATCTCCTAGTTCCAGGTAGCCATTCTCGACCAAGTACCATAAATCCTAAGACCCAAAGAGGATCTTCATCTGGATGCTCCAGTAATCGTAGTTCTTGTCGTTAAATCATGGGATCTGCAACTGCAGGGAATTTCTTTCGAAAACCATGCTTCTATCTTCGCGTCATGGCACCAACTACTCTGATACCAATTTGAAGGAATTTAATTCACCAAATTTTGAATCGCACCGCATAAAAAAACACGCTTCATGATTTTATTTTTCTACTTCGGGTGAAACTTCGGGGAAAATGAGCTTCGGGAAGAGGTTCGGGAAAAATTCACCCAAAGTAAATCTACTTCGGGGAAGCACTATCGAAGTGAAACTACTTCGGGGAACAAGCTGCCGAAGTAGATACTTCGAGGAAGAAACTGCCAAAGTAAAACTGCTTCGGTGAACTTCTCAGCGAAGCAACTGCTTCGCTCAGTTTGGATTCGAAGTGAAATTACTTCAAGAATTTCACTTCGGGGATTTTCATGCTGAAGTGACTTCTTCGGGCAGGAAAGCTACGAAGTTCTGTAGCTCACAGCAACTTCGGCGAAGTGACTTTTGGAGTCCACTTTGGGAGACCAAGTCTCGTAATGTGCTTCAGCACAAACAAAAAAAAATCCCTTCTGGATCGAACGGGTGTTTTACCACTTCGGGGCAAACCCTCACTGGTGTTCTTCGAGACACAGAATAAAATCACAAAGACAAGATTTTACAGAGTAAATATTTTATATAATGAAGTAATTCCAGATTTACAAAAGCTTCCTACTGAAGTGATTACAAACTTCTACAAGATAGAAATCTGCAGGATAAACACAAACTACTTGGAGGCTGCTGCTCCACACTTCGGCTACAAGCGGCTGCTGGTTACACCTTTCTGCCACTCTACTGGTGCAAACTCTTGCTGTAGCAGCTCCTCTGTGCTCGTAGTTCCTTTGAACTTCACTCTTCTTCCTCTATCAACTCTATTCCCCTCATACACAAAATGACAAATGACCCCAGTATTTATAGGCGGGGAATGAGGATAGAAGGCGGGATAAATCCACCAACCGACTGACAAGAAATAAATGCAATAGTAAGGTTCCTGTCCAATCGTCGAACGGCCCAGATACTCGCACGCTTGGAAAATTAATGTCCCAATCTGCACGCTTGATTTCTTTTTCGGCCGATTTCTGCTTCGGTTGAATTTTGCTTCAGGGGGCAGCTTGAAAGTGCTTCGCACTGAAGCATTTTTCGAAGCTGTTTTAGAAGTGCTTCGTGTCGAAGCATTTTCTGAAAGTACTTCGAAAGTGCTTCGTGTCGAAGCATTTTTTGAATGCGTTTTGGAGATGCTTCACATCGAAGCTCTTACAGGTGCGAAGTTGGATTTAATATTTCCAACAGTGTGATTGAAAGGGGTTTTCTATGAGAGATTGAGTTGAAAATTTTTTGTGCAAGTTTTGTGATTGATTTGAACAAGATTTTGTGAAATCTTGTGAGTAGATTTGAGTAAGTCCTTGAGGGAACTTAAGGACAGAATTGAGAAAGCTTTTGTGAAAGGTTAAGGACAGATTTGTGTGAGCTTTTATGGAAGCTTGCAAACAGATTTGGATAGATTTTAGAGAAGACTTGAGAGAAGATTAGACAAGTTCTTGAGAGGACTTATGGATAGATTTAAGATAGGTCTTTGAGAAGACTTGAGAGTTAAGTTGATTGATTTGTTCAAGCCTTGAGTTAAGGCTTGGAACAGATCTAGAAATGGTGATTAATCAGGCTTTGTGGTAAAGCTTGAATATAGATTAAGAATAGAGTTTGATGTAGATCTGAGGACACTTTTGTACCAAACCAAAGATAGATATTGAGCAATTTTTATGCTAGACCAAGGAACTGAGTTTAGTGCAGAACAAGATAGAGATCAAGAAAATTTATACTAGACTGAAGGATCATGTTTAGTATAGATTTAAGATAAATCTAAGAGTAAGCTTTAGAGGTGATAGAGTATAGAGGACGATAATATCCAATGGATAGAGGTCCATTAGCTAGGGTAGTGAAGACAGGTCTGAGTGAGGGAAGGAGTATTCAGTGGATAGAGATCCATAAGCCAGTGTAGTGGAGGCATCAGTTCTTATAGAAGATCACCAGCCAAAGCAAAGGAGAAGGAGTGCTCCTATGGATAGAGATCCATGAACTTAATTAAGAGATTGATGTCTCCTTTAGACAGAGGTCCATAAATATTGTAATAGGGAAAGGTTTCCCAAGATATTTGTTGAGAAAATTTTAGTAAAATATTTTTTGTGTGGAGTAGCCCACATTGGGTGAACCACGTTAAATTGGTGTCTCAATTATTTGTGGTGATTTATGCATATCTTGATTATTGTTGTTAATATTGTATTGATATATTGGATATTATTGTTTGAGTAAAGAAAAGTAAAAAGTGAACTTATATTTTTCACCCCCCCTCTCAGTATAATCTTGTGTTCTTCATTCACTATCTAAGAAATTCTACTGAATAAATAAGTTGGTTGGAAAATCCACCTCCAGTAAATCTATCCAGCCAAAGCTTTATTATTTAACTTTGATCTTCTCAATCCCAAACCTCCTTTTACCTTGGGTTGGCTTACTTTCTCCCAACCTACTTAGGCCCATTTCCTCTCTCCTTTTAGTCCTTCCCATAAAAATTTTCTATCCATCTTGTCCAAATCCTTCCATATGGTATGTGGGTCAGCAAGGATAGAAAATTTATAAATTGGCATGGCTTGAATGACTAACTATAAAAATGTAATCTACCCCCATAGCTTAACCATTTGTAAGACCAATGATTATTTCTTTCCTTAATACAATACAAAAGATTCCTCCAAATATCTATTTTTAGTTTTTTAAAATACAAAGAGACTCCCAAGTATACTAGTGGGAGAGAAGTCCTTGTGAATCCCAATATCTCTAAAAGTCTAACTTGAAGCCTTTGATCAAGATTGAAAAATATCACTTTGGATTTTTTTATCATTGATGATTTGGTTTGTAGCCCTAAGGTAGACATTAAGTGTATCCCTAATCATTCTTGCTTTTCTAAAGTTGGCCACTCCCACCAATCTTGTGTCATCCACACACTGTAAGTGAGTCAAAACTTCCTCATCCATGTTGATACCTGTTAGCAAATATTGTTCTCTTCTCCTCAAGATGAGTCTACCCAAGCCTTCAACCAATATGAGAAAAGTTAAGAAGAACAAAGATATCCTTGACGAAATCCTCGAATAGTTCCAAATGGTTACGAAGAAAGACCTTTTATTAGCACTGAGTATATCAAAGTAGAAACACAGTTCATAACCTATTTTAAATTACATCTATGTTTAACAAACATTATATTAATACTTTTTAAACACATTTTATATTGAGTT
The DNA here is from genome assembly GCA_028583015.1 of Wollemia nobilis. Lineage (NCBI taxonomy): Eukaryota > Viridiplantae > Streptophyta > Pinopsida > Araucariales > Araucariaceae > Wollemia > Wollemia nobilis. The sequence goes on along the minus strand of JAQPPZ010017034.1, from coordinate 1,945,891 downwards.
CAAATATAAAAAGAAATCTAATATCTAAAAAGAATAAAAAATGATACTTTAAATATTCTCTTTTAGATATTTGCATCTATCACATCTCAAAACTTTAATATCATTATAAACTATTTTTATTGGATCCAACACGTGAGGTTATACTAAAAAAAAAGCCTACTTAAAAAAAAGATGGTGTATATATACTTAATTATATGTACGAGGTGTTATACAAATGTCGTTGCCCTAATCATTCCAAGAAGCGTCACTGTCGTAAGAACCGGGCAATGAAGAGCCGCTGTCGTGGTCACTTGTGTGATCTTGGTAACTATTGTATGTTAAATCATCACTCCTAGAAGAGTCACTGTCGTAAGAATCGAGCAATGAAAAGCCGCTGTTGTGGTCACTTGCGTGACTTTGGTAACTATAGTCGGTTAAATCATCACTCCTAGAAGAGTCACTGTCGTAAGCATCGGGCAATATCTTCATTATATCATTGAGCAATTGTTTCTGTTGGTTTTCATTATTATTATTTTAACTTTAAAAGCAAGACTCTCTTCATTGCAATTTATTAGAAAACATTATTATTTCATTTGCTTTACCTGTTCTTTAACAAAATTATTATTTTTATTTAGTTTACTTTATTTTATTTTTAAAACGATAATTTTGATGCTTAAACTTGTAAAAAATATTAATGTAGTCAAAATTTATTTTTAAAAATAAAAAAATATTATTTAATAGAAAAGTGTTAAATTAATTTCACAAAGTTATCTCAATGACATATAGGGGATTGTAAATGGTAGCATCAAGCACATTTTAACGAACGACATATCTTCATTTAAAAAAAAAAAAATAACAAAAACTCAAAATTAAAACAAGCGTGTGTCAGTTCACATGGGGTTAATGATATAGCCGATATTGGTAAATGATATTGCCGAGCGGGAATTCCAACATCCCACTAACGACATTCACCTTCATATATACGCAGTATGGTATGAAGGTGAATATGGTACCCCTTGAGCGAGGTATCGTCATATAATGAATCACAAATTATCCGTGAAGTGTTAAAATTGTCTAACATATTCCTTAATGTTATGTATTTACCTTCACCATAATCTCAAACACAAACAGAAATTCAGTCTATAGAGTGTTGCATTTTTACGACAATCTCTTTATTACAATTACTTCCCCAGATGTTCTTCATTTATGTAGAAAAGACCAATTAATTCACGTCATCCTATTGATGTTCGTGTGCAACTACAGGCGGAGCTGAAGGTGCAACTACAGCCGGTGGCACTACAGCCGGTGCAACTACAACCGGTGGCACCACAGCCGGCGCAACCAAATTTATTGTCGAAGTTGAAACTACAGCCGGTACAGCCGGTGCTGCTGGAGCATAAATGATCGGTCTCCTGCAACAGCACCTCCAGAAACCATATGCTATCAAGCACAATAAGGCGAAGCCTAAAAGGCTTCCAATAGTACCTAAAGAAAACAACATACCAATTGATCACCAAGCGTCCATGATCAGAATAAAAAACACATTATCTGCATATGTTCCTTAAAATTCTTGAAATTGGTACCAGAACTGCGATCCTTCAATTCAATTCAGCACAAATCTGCGCTATTAACTATATCCACCGAAAAATAAAAATGATCTCTAACTAAGCTATTTTTCTGTAGATTAAGCTATATCTACCGAGAGTTGGCTAAACATGGAGCAATCCTCCCCTGCCTACATATTCATATTGAAGAGAAAATACAGCTGTCTTGTTTGTTAAATGGAATATATACGTAAATTTAGATTATACGAATTTAGAATACCACTACACCAAAAATCTTAATAGAAAGCGGGTCATGAATGCTCACCGCCTGCAGTCTCTTTCTTCTGGCTGTCATCTGTAAAAAAGTAATACACCATAAACAATAAAATAATATATTTGTAGAAAATGTGCATACATTTATGTGATAATAATATATCTGATGACAATACCAAACAACTCACCAGACGGAGGAGGAGGAGGTTGGTCTTGCTCAACTGCAGTAACCCCACAAAAGTTTTCAAAAAAATAGAAAATATATATTTATGTCGTTGTTAGTCGATACAACAGAGAAGATATTTACAGGTGAAACGAAACATCAATCTTATGAATATATAATTAAAAATATAGTTTTGTTAGACCAGTTAATTAAGTTTTAATGTACTCGAGATTAATAAAAACGAGCAATCCCACAATAACTGATCGGAAACTACCCATACATGCCGCAAAGGAAACTACAAATAACATAATATAAGAAAATGATAGGAGTGTTTAATCCACGTACCTTTTTGAGAAGGAATGAAATGTACTCTATCCGATGTCAAAGCATTGGGATCCGAAATGTTATCGTTAAGGCTTATTATGCTGCTCATTTCCAACTCAAATATTTGAGCTATCTGGGAAAGGCTATTGTCTTCTGTGGCTGCATATGAAATAATTGAAGCCCACTCAGGTAAAGGGCAGCCACAGCCCAAAGCTAGCTCTACCTCATCCCCACTATTGTAATGTCGATTTAACTGGTATCCTGTCCATGCTGTGTAGCTAAAATATTTGTCTGAAATACCCTTTTCGTCTAACCCCACGTCGGAATCGTGCAGGGTGTATTTCAGCCTGTAAAAAAATCCCTTTACATCGTGGAAAATTGAGCACGTACATGGAATTTTGGCCAAATAGTCAGACTGGTCGACGCTAGGAAAAGGAGAGATTTCTTCACCAGAAATGCCTAACCTGGAAGCCACATCATAAAGTGGGTCGCTAACATTTCTGAGATAAAGGAGAGAATTGCAAGTATGGACATCGGAAACATAGGAGCAATTTAGGGAGTTGATGGTTTCAGCCCATGCTGAAGTATAAAATCACACTGAGAAAAAAACTAAGGCAATCGCTCTTGCAATGTTCTTCATCCTTACAGGAAATTGCGAATTCTTTGTATTCGGATTGGCGCCAAATAGAGTTTTTAAAGTCGCGCACACTCTTGACCGCATGTCCGGTGAATTTCTCGGAACTTGAGAAAAATCGTATACAAACGTTAGTAGTAACGAATGAAATGGATGCATGTGAAATTAATAATAGCGCTATAGTTCGGTAGGGCAGACGTTCATTACGTAAATACAAAATTCAAATATATGACTGACTTCTTGCCATGGATGGCTTCGTCTATAAATATTAAAGATTATAGGAATCCACGTCAAGTCGTTTTTCGCTTTGGTATTGTACGGGAGGGCAATGGTGACAAAATTTCTCGCAATCTGCTTGTTTTTTCTTTTTGTAGTAATGCATTAGCCTTGTTTGAATGTATCGAAATTTCGTATTTAAAAAATAAATAAAAGGAAGATCCGCGGAACGGCTTCAGACCATGTTGCGAAAAACTAAAATTGTGTACAAGAAACGGATTTACGTAAGGAGGTAATTTACATTGTTTCTAGCGCAAAACAAACCCCTTGCGTTTCCGTTTCCCATTGGAAAAGCATAAGCACAGTTGAAACGATCACAAAACGGCTCATTCGAAGATGAAAACCAATCATTTCAAACTACTCCAGAATAAACAAGTTCTAATAGCTCATAAGTAATTTGTCAAGATGTAAAGCCGCACTAAAAGCGATTCAGTCCAATGGCTCATTTGTTAGAGAAATTTCGGTAGAAACTAGTTCGGGTGCATCTTCTTAGACTTAGGTAAAGTGAAACAAAATTCTTACAAATGTAAGACATGCTTGGTTGTTATCTATATATCTTCATTGGTTGTTATATATATATATATATATATATATATTTGGTGATTTAATATTAGAAGTCATTGGCACCAATGGCAATTGTGACGCTTCCAACCTCAATGCCGCCTTTGAATGGCCACGACGCTCACTCTGTACTCTAACGCATGTGTCCCGGTTCCTTGTGGGCATTAGGGCCAATTGACTTTAACAACCTTCCTAAGTATGGCATCTTCCTCAAGGGATCAACACTTAACTCTATGCCCTGGCAGTGCCACTAATAATCCATAAAGTCGTGCTCCTTTTAACAGTAGCATTGAGTGTCTCTCAAGAGATATCATTAATCTGACTAGGTGACACTCTTGGGCTTGGTGCAAACCTGCTGCAAAGCAAGAGAGCAGCATTCTCTATGGAGACCCTCACAACTATCTCTCACACTGTGTCACCTGCCGTTAACATATAGTTTTGAAAGACAAGAAGGTTCACGACAGACCTTGCTCAAGTTTTCCTTATCTCACTATGAAAGGTTCAGTGGCAAGCCTTCCATTAACTAAATCTGCAAGGAGTTCATACAATATGATGGAGCTTGACATTAACCTGGAATCCCTTCACTCTAAGTAATAGAGGATATGGATATCCTCTTTGGCTCATCCAAGTTAGCTCACGATGTTAGGCTCCTTCTGAACTTTAGAAGTTCTCGTGTAAGTCTAAGTTTTTAACAGCCACTCTATGCAATGGTGCTCCATAGTGAGACATCCCTATGGATGGATGGATGTGAATATGATCAGTTTCTCGCCAAGTGACGGTTTCTAAAAACATTCGTTTTGACCCAAGCATAACCAAACTGCATGTATTTTATTCTCGTAATGCTTTTCTTCCATGGTGGCAGTAGGCCTAACAACCAATTTACTAAGTTTGTAACTGTTACGAACTCCTTTAAGACTCATTGGCTACATTTGTTCATCTTAACCGCCATATTGCACCATCATTGGCACTCAATTGCCAATTGCCACCACATGCACATGAAGAATCTCCCTTAATCACTTCTCACTGTTAGCAGCCATACATTTTTTAAAAAAACAAACCTTTTTACATTATTTTAGAATTCCCTTTAATTTAAAGCATTGCTCTATCCGGTTGAAAACGGCGCTGTGGACATAACGTTGCCCCCAATCGAACTTGTTATAAATATTAACCCAGATTTCATGCCTCAGCTGGACTGCACTCACGCAGTCAAGGATCCCGGCAAAAGTTTGACATGACGTCCATCTACCCTCTGACAGATGTGACGTCTGACAGATCCGATCACCGTAGAAGTTAATGCCAGTTTGGTGATTTAATGCTAGTTTGACGATTGGTCAGAAACCCTAATTGAGGGTCTGTCAGAACCCGTCAAAGGACAACCCCTATCTTCCTCTCCCCATGGCTATATAAGGCAGTTCGGGTCTTCAGACATGTGTTTGGAAAGAGAGCGAAGAAAGAGAGGAGAGCAGGAGGAAATTTGGAGAAACAACAGAGTAGGAGATGAGAACATTTCAGTGAGCAGTGTGGCTCATCTATTTAATGTCCAAGCAGCAGACTCGACATTTGTTTTTTGTCTCAGTTTATCCTGCAGCTTTAGCCTGCAGATGTTAGTTTTCCTTAGTTGAGGACTTTTGTAACCCTCGTCTTATATGAATAAAATTTCCTGTTGTTTAAGGCATCTGTAGGGTTTGCAGTTATCTCTATGTGCTAAAATCTATTGTTGTTCTCTGTAAAAATTGCCTCAGTGTGATTTCTTTCGGGTTCTATAAGTTTGAGCTCAGATCTGAAATATCGTATTTAGATTCAGTGTTTCTCTCCTCCCATACAGTTCTTGCCAAGCCAGGGCAACCAACACCGTAGCCGCGCAAGCCTCCAGATAGCAAAATTTGGCTAAGTCTGGAGTTGTCCTCCCAACTTTGCAGTGAAGTCAGACTTCGCTGCCTTTGACCAACGCAACTCGAATTCGCACCTTGGTCCATGTGCAACCCAACTTCGCACCTCAGTCTGTGCGCAACCTGACTTCGCACATTGATCCATGCGCAACCCAACTACGCACCTCGATTCATGCGCAACCCGACTTCGCACTTTGATCTGTGTGTAACCCGACTTCGGGCCCTCACACTTTGCACTTTGCACTGCTCTCTCTCGATAGTGCCAAATAAAATTTTAATTAAAACTTCAAATTGGTATCAGAGCCACTGATCCCTTGATGCGGAGACCGAAGCAGAATGGCTTCTAGCAACAACAACCTGCAGTTGCAGATCCTGCGCTTCAATGGGAAAAATTATGATTACTGGAGTATCTATATGAAGATCCTGTTTGGATCTCAGGAGCTATGGGAGTTAGTCAAGAATGGCTACCCAGAATCGGTAGATGCAGCAGCACTAGCTGCCCTCTCTCAAGCAGACAAGGACCTATTGTAAGAGAACACAAAGAAGGACCAGAAGGCCCTCTTCTACATCATGCAAGCGGTCAAGGAGTCCATCTTCCCACGGATCGCATCAACCACCAAGGTGAAGCAGGCCTGGGAGATTATGGCCAGCTCTTACCAGGGCACCAATAAGGTAAAGTTAGTGAAACTGCAGATGGTCAGAAGGGAATATGAAAATCTACAGATGAGTGAGTTTGAGTCCATGAGTGATTTCTTCACCCGAACGACGGACATGATCAACCAGATGCGGTTGAACGAAGAAATTATGTAGAGCCAATTAATCATGGAGAAAATTCTCAAAAGTCTGCCTGCCAAGTTTAACTCGTTTGTGATAGCAATCAAAGAGTCGAGGGATCTGACAACCCTCTCAACTGATGATCTCATGGGTTTGTTGTAGACACATGAATAGAGGCTGAGTCGTTCATCTTATACCTCTCTGGAGCAAGCATTCAGGGCTTAGGTCTCATTCCAAGATAGTGGCAGACAAGATTCCCACCATGGTGCCTTTAGTTCTCATGGAGGAAGAGGCAGAGGTAGGCATGGGAAATACAACAAGCAACAAGGAAGGTCAAACCCTAATGAAGGAGAGACCAACTGTAATTTCCATCAGCAAGGTGGAAGAGGCAGTTCAAAAAATTAGCAAGCTGGATCTGGTCAGAAGGACATGTCAAAGGTCCAGTGCTATTTTTGCAATAAGTTTGGCCATTACATCTCATAGTGTAGAAAATGGATGGCCAAGGAGAACCAACAGCAAGCCCATTACACGGATGAAACCAGAAATGCGGCAGGAGGAAATGTGTTGTTGACTTGCAACATTAAAGAAGAGTGCCAGAAGAATGTCTGGTATTTAGACAGTGGGTACAGTAACCACATGATAGGAAACAAGGAGATGTTATCCAACTGGATGAAACAGTCCAGTCTGAGATGAATATGGGGAACAACAACAAGGTTCTTGTAATGGGGAAAGGAAATATCTTCATCTACATCAGGCACGATGAACGAAAGCAGATCTGTGATGTCTACTATGTGCCTGGCCTGAAGCATAACCTATTGAGCGTTGGACAACTCGTGTAGAAGGGACATACGGTCCAGTTCAAATACGAAGCTTGCACCATCAAAGACAAGTTGCATGGGCAGATTGCTATAGTATCCATGATGAAGAATAAAATGTTTTCACTATAGATTCAAAATGAATCATTGATGTCTCTGAGTGCAGTTGTGAAAGATGCTACCTAGTTGTGGCATCTCAAATTTGGTCACCTAAACTTCAGTGGCCTAAATCAACTACACAAGAAGCATATGGTGAAGGGTTTACCCCTAATAGAGTAGCAAAATCAAGTTTGTGAGGGCTACTTAGTCGAAAAACAACATAGGGATTCGTTCCCTTCCGGTCAGTCTTGGAGAGCATCATAGCCATTGGAGCTGGTGCACTCAGACATTTACGGTCTAATGTAGACCAACACATTTTTTGACAATAAATACTTCTTAAGGTTTATAGATGACTTCAACTAGAAGACTTGGATCTATGCCGTCAAGTTGAAGTCAGAAGCATTTTCTAGATTCAAGGAGTTCAAGGCTCTGGTGGAGAAATAGAGTGGATATCAAATCAAGACTCTCAGGACAGATGGTGGAAGTGAATACATCTCTAGTGAATTCCATAACTATTGCAAGCAGCACAAAATTCGAAGGCAGTTCACTGCTAGATACATGCCACAGTAGAACAACGTAGCTGAGAGGAAGAACCGAACCATCATGGAGATGGCACGAAGCATGATGAAGGTGAAGGGATTGCTGCATGAATTTTGGGCAGAGGCTGTAACATGTGCAGTCTACATGTTAAACATATGTCCCACCAAAAGCATGAAGGAAAAAATCCCTTAGGAGGCCTAGAGCGGTGTGAAGCCAAGTGTGGCTCACTTGCGTGTGTTCGGGTGCATTGCATATGCACATGTTCCAGAAGAGAAGTGGTAGAAGTTGGATGATAGAGCTGAGAAGTGCATTTTCACAAGGTACAGTGAGCAGGCGAAGGCATATAGGTTGTACAACCCTATGACAAAGAAGCTCATCATTAGTCATGATGTGAAATTTCTTGAAGATGAAGCCTAGAACTGGAAGTCGAAGACTAGCCAGTCAGAGCCAGCAATGGTAGAGTCTGTTGACTTGGAAGAAGGAAGTGTTCAGCCACCTGCAACCTCCAGGAGCAGCAACGATGCCAGCAGTAGCACAACCACTCCATATCGGTTGCCTCCATGTCCAAGTAGAATCTAGAACATGGTGACACCAACGAATACAAGGAGCTTGCAAGAAATATATGAGGCAACCCAAACCCATGTAGATGAAGAGTACTCTGACTTTGCATTCTTTACTAAAGTTGATCCAGTAGAGTTCGAAGATGCAAGTCAGAATCAGAAGTGGGTGCAGGCGATGGACGAGGAGATTAAAGCCATTGAAAAGAATGATACATGGCAACTGACGGATCTTCCAATAGGGAATAATACCATTGGGGTCAAGTGGGTGTATAATACAAAGTTCAACGCCCAAGGAGACATTGATAAGCATAAGGCCAGACTGGTTGCAAAGGGCTACAAGCAGAAGTCAAGCATCGATTACCATGAGGTTTGTGCATCTGTAGCCCGACTTGACACAGTCAGGATGATCCTGGATTGGCAGCTCAACAAGGTTGGAATATGTACCAAATGGATGTCAAGTCAGCCTTCCTCAATGGAGTGTTGGAGGAAGAGGTCTACATAGACCAGCCACCAGGTTATGAAATTGAAGGCCAGGAGGGCAAAGTCCTAAAGCTGAAGAAGGCCCTGTATAGTTTGAAATAGGTGCCCCAAGCTTGGTACAACTGGATTGATAATTATTTTTAGCAAAATGGGTTTGTAAAATGCCCATATGAGTACACCCTGTACATTAAAAAAAATGATGTAGGTGAGCTCATAATCATCTGTCTTTATGTGGACGATTTAATTTACACTAGCAACAACACAACACTGTTTGCCTAGTTCAGAAAAACCATGAAGAAGGAGTTCGAGATGATGGACTTAGGGCTGATGAAGTATTTTCTTAGCATTGTAGTTGACCAATCGACAGATGGCATCTTCATTTCTCAGGGTAAGTATGCGAAGAGATGTCCTGAAGCGGTTCAAGATGGAGGACAGTAAACCTGCCATCACACCTGTAGCCACAGGTTTGAAGTTGAGCAAGTTGGATTCAAGGAGGAATGTAGATCCAACCCTATTCAAGAGGCTAGTTGGCAGTTTGATGTATTTGACTACAACTCGGCTAGATCTGATGTTTGAAGTCAGTATGATCAGCCATTTCATGGAGACTCCGAAGGACATGCACTGGCAAGCAGGCAAGAGGATCTTGCGCTATGTCAATGGGATGCAAAATAATGGCCTATTTTATGCCAGATAGGACCAGTTGGAACTGATGGGCTTCACAAATAGTGACTGGGCTGGCAGTATCGACGATCGAAAGAGCACCTCCGGGTATGCTTTCCATCTCGGATTAGGGGCAGTCTCATGGGCGTCCAAGAAATAACCCATCATTGTGTTGTCCATAGCTGAAGCATAATATGTCATCGCCACGTCAGCCGCATGCCAGGCAGTTTGGCTGCGAAGAGTTTTGAATGAACTGAACTATCCTTCGGAAGGTACGATAACAATTTTTTGTGATAAAAATTTGGCCATGGCACTGTCAAAGGATCTCGTGTTCCATGGCTGGACAAAACACATCGATATTCGTTATCACTTCATCAGAGAGTTGGTGAAGTCCAAAGAAATTCAACTGTAGTTTTGCATATCCAAGGAGCAGTTGGCAGATATTTTCATGAAGCCTTTGAAGGAGGAAGACTTCAGCAGATTACAAGAGCATCTTTAAGTCAAAGCACTCATGAAATCAGGTTTAAAGGAGGGTGTTATAAATATTAACCCAGATTTCACGCCTCGGCCGGACTGCATTCGCACAATCAGGGATCTCAAAAAAAATTTAACATAACGTTGCACCTACCCTCGGATAGATGTGATGTCTGACAGATCCAATCACCATAGAATTTAATTCCATTTCGATGATTTAATGCTAGTTCGGTGATTGGTTAGAAACCCTAGTTGAGGGTTTGTCAGAACCTGTCAGAGGACAACCCCTATCTTCCTCTCTTCGTGGCTATATAAAGCAGTTCGGGTCTTCAGACGTGTGTGGAAAGAGAACAGAGAAAGAGAGGAGAGCGGGAGGAAATTTGGAGAAACAACTGAGTAGGAGACGAGAACATTTCAGTGAGCAGTGTGGCTCATCTGTTTAATGTTCGAGCAGTAGACTAGACATTTGTTTTCCGTCTTAGTTTATCTCGCAGCTTTAGCCTGCAGATGTTAGTTTTCCTCGGCTGAGGACTTTTGTAACCCTCGTCTTATATGAATAAAATTTCCTATTGTTTAAGGCATCTTTAGGGTTTGCAGTTATCTCTGTGTGCTAAAATCTATTGTTGTTCTCTGTACAAATCGCCTCAGTGCGATTTCTTTTAGGTTCTATAAGTTTGAGCTCAAATCTGAAATATCGTATTTAGGTTTGGTGTTTCTCTCCTCCCGTACAGTTCTTGCCAAGCCAGGGAAACCAACGCCGTAGTCGCGCAAGCCTCCGGATAGCAAAAGTCTACAAGGCAAAAATTTGGCAAAGTCTGGAGTTGTCCTCCCAATTTCGCAGCGAAGTCGGACTCGCTGCCTTTGACCAGCGCAACCCGACTTCGGACCTCGGTCCGTGTGCAACCCGACTTCGCACCTCGGTCTGTGTGCAACCCGACTTTGCACCTTGATCCATGCACAACCCGACTGCGCACCTCGATCCGTGCGCAACCCGACTGCGCACCTCGATCCGTGCGCAACCCGACTTCGCACTTCGCACTTCGCTCTCCCGACGACAGCAAATAAAATTTTAAATAAAACTTCAGAACTCACTGTGAACCCATCACAAGCTTCTGCGGAAGAATACGCTTCCTTTGAAACGTAGCTGCGCTATCACTAATACTGCTCGACCACGCCCGATACATCAATAACCATGATTTATACCCTGCCATGCATACATATTATCCTACTGTGTTGTATTGGACGTCCGTTGTTCGCATACATATACCCTGCCATGCATACATATTATCTTACTTTGTGCTGCCACTGTACTGATAAAAACATTGTATATATATATTTTTATATTGGAATAAAATGGCAATCCATAAGGTGATGCTCCACTGCTTCGTCGTCGCACACTGTCATGCTGCATGATCACCGACGATTTCTTCCACTGTTGAGACGCCCACCGAAGCTTTGAAAATCCACGTTGTTATCCTCGTTGTGTCATCCTCCTTCGCGTTGCGGCCTCAGGTTCGATGTCTCTTCAATTGCCGTGTAATGCACCTCTACACTGTGAACAACCCTGTTTCGTTTAGCGTCTAATATCCTCGACACCGGTCCTCGCCACGTCCTAGCCAACGCGGTCTAATCAGCGTCGATGTCGCCACGTAAACCTCTACGTCAGCGTCCCCACCGATAACCTCTGCTAGCACACCCGAGTCCCCGAGTCCTCTACCTAGTCAGCCGCTGCCCGCCTTTCCGACGTCAATCACCTTCACGAAGAGGACGTATTTTAATTTATCCGAATGTAAAGAAAACAACAAAATCTTAAATTAAATTGAAACTTTAACATAGTCTTCGTGAGCTTTAATGGGCATGGTACGCAAAGACTTGATTTTATTTCATTAATAATAATAATAATAATAATAATAATAATAATAATAATAATAATAATAATATTATTATTATTATTATTATTATTATTATTATTATTATTATGTATATAATAATATATTTATTTTTATCTTTATTTTATTTTTTATATATATATATAATTTTTATTTTTATCCTTTACTTTATTTTCATTTTATTTAAAATGTAGATTAATCAACTTTTAAAGAAAAATTTAACTTTTAAAATCAGAAAGCATTATGCACTCAAAATTTAAAATCCTTAATTTCAATCCAACAATTTAATAATACACACTAAATGCTTTAGAAGAAAATAAGAAGGCACTACCCAACAACTTGGAAACTGCATTGCAAACATTTAAGATGAAACCTATCAAAATCATTGTTTCAAGGATATCAAAACTCTCAAAACTCAAATTTAAAGGTGGTCCCCATATTTAGGATACGTTGTGGAACGGTCACAATAGTACCTCATCTAAAAACCAACTAGTAGTCAACTACATTCAAGCATGAGATATAATTTTCTTTTTAATTGTTATCATATGCAATAGTTAAATGCAAAAAGAATCATTTCACTTTCTTTACACTCATTTTCTTCTCATGCATAGCCACCAATATTGTAATAAATTATCCATTTAATCATGAGGAGATGCTTCTACCAATATGATGTTTACATTTCAATTCAAGACCTTCATCTAGCCATCGAAGTTATACATGTTTAGCCTAAGCCAATAATAGTGTACAATCCATTTACTAGAGTATACATGACAACCATATAGTCATAATTAGATATAAATATAGAATACCGTAGAGAAGACTTTATAATCATATCATAGGCACAAATGGACAAACATCAATGTAGTCATTTATCCAAGTTGATATTTTCTCCGCATCTTATGTATAGGACTATATTTATGCAAGTCCAATATCAATGGAACTTGAACAGTCAACTATGCCTCCAACAACTTGCTTACTTGATATCAAAATACAAACTTTTAGGCTAGCAAGCAATGGGATTAGAAGTATCAACCCTACATTCAACAACCTACTAGCTATAAAACAAGCCTTATAATAACTAATAACAAAGGCAACATACTAACATTAATTATAAACAACAAAATACATGTTACTAGATATAGAACATGGCTCTCAATAGTTGTTTGTATTGAATAAACATAGTGATAAACTCAACACAAATACTTATCACAAAAACATGGGAGGAATTTAAAGTGTTACGTATCGGTTTTTTCATTTTATTTCTTATTAGCAATAAGAGATTAATCTATTTGATAATAATTTACCTTAGCATCACCTAATATAGGATGTAAGGTTAATCTTATCAAATATAGTTTGCCTTGATATCTGCCCTATGTTACACTTGATCTCCTACTCACAAGTTGTTTCTTCTTCCTAGTTGTTTGTATTCTCCTTCGTGTGTATTCCCATTTTAGGTGTTCTTTACTTCTCTTTGTATATTTCCCTTTGTTATTCCATTTCCCTTCCTTTTTTCCTATCCCCCTCAAAAATTTTGTATCACTCATCCATTGTATACACATTCTTTTCCCAATGCTTTTATATAGGGTCAATCTTCCCTTTTTATGAAAATACCTAAGGTATAGTTACTAATTCTAACAATTGGTAGATGTGAATGAAAATAATGGTTCATCCACATTAGCCACAAGGTGTTTTATTTTGATGTATTACTAGTCCTTTTAGTTTCCCCTCAAAATAATTTCTTGAACCCATTATGTAAGTGTACCTTTAATTATCCATTCAAAGTATTTTAGGGTTATCCTCTTCTTGCTATTATTATATAGATTTATTCACTCTAACATTGACCTAAAACATATGGTATTTGAACATCACAATTTGGTTATGGTTTATAGGACACAACATGCTTTTGATTTTTTTTCTTGCATAACATATGATCTTTGACACCTATAAAACAAATAACAATCATTAAGGAAGATCATGAATATATAACAAGAATTATTACATACTATCTAGCTAAATATCATATAACAACATAATCATATAAATCATGGTATTCATTCACTATCTATCAATGTAAATCATACATCATTTCATCATTCCTTACTTACTATATATCTTTTCAAATCAATCATCACTATTGTTTGTGTAGTTTTCCACTATTATCTATAAGTCATGTTTCATCAATGGGGTCAAGAAGGCAAGCACTACATCCCCTTACCTAATAAGAAATTTCACCTAGAAATTCATTATCCAAGTAGGTAGGGTATATTAGAATTTATAATAATACAAAATTATTATTGCCCATTTACTTACTAAATTAGTCTTTAAGATTGTGACAATACTCATTATAACTATGAAAAATATTGTTGTAAGCAATCTCAATTAAAACTTGTACACTTCACATGAACAAAGAAAACACATTTTATCACACACATATAGTTGTAAAATCATGCCCATCTTGGAAATATCTCATTATTATCTATGATTTTATTTCAACAGTGTATATCTCTTATTATTTACAATTGGCCTCTACTAGATAATAAATTTTTGATAAAATGCTTACGATGAAAAACCATTCCTATCAAAACTATCTTTAGTGCCAAATATTATTTCATTGTACAAATCAATTTTATTTTATTGTAGATAATTAGATCATATTTATTAATGTGCTAACATATGGGTAGTTTCCAACTAATTCAAAGATCTATAATAACAAAGTTTTTAATAATTTTGGGGATCACTCTAACTCTATCTAAACCCTATAAAAAGGTTGGCAATAAAAAGGACAAATGACCATATGATCTCCTAATCTAGTATTGCTTTAAGAAACTAGGTAGCTTTGGTAGCTTAGGGGTTGGATATTGAATTATAAATCCCATACAAATGTCCACCCATTAATAAATTATCTTGATGGTTCCATGCATAGATGACTAGACATAATTTAATTTTGTATAGTTGTCACAACATCATGAGTGTTTTGCACCAAAATATCTTGGGTGACTTGGTTGTTCTTTTATATCTTCTCCTTCATCACCTCAACATAGGCTTAATACTACCAATGAATATATTTGCATCCTTGATGACTTAGTCCTTGTAATTCATATACTTTTTAATGGCTTTCATAAGCATTATGAACTCTTGTTAGTTTTCTTTTATGAGAATGGATGGTTTATATAGAAAAGTAAATAATCAATCTATTTCTAAAAATTGATATAATAATGCTCCATAAAAAATAATAATTACCCGCACCTCAATGTTATGGATGATCATATGTCACATTCTTAGGTCAAACCTCCCAATAATATTTTTCAAGGTTATGCTACCATCATTTCTTTTCAAAATATTTCTACAAGACTCCCTTAAGTAGAAAACTTTCATTTCTAATAGAAGAATTAAGTTTTAAAGAATAAGATTTAATTAGACATAGGGGTAGTTTGCCAATCGAAACTAAATTTTCTACTTCCATGAAATTGATACCATTCCAAAGTAGAATCATCCCCAAAACAAAGGTTCATTCAATTTTCTTAAAGGTGGATTCTAAAAAGACCAATTGCACCTTACTTGGTTTAGATGTCATGCTCACAACATTGCACATTTTCTAGCAACTACAATTCTTTTTAAGTTATGAATCAAATATCTCTTTTAAGATTTTACCATCATTTTAAAATTGCATTCTAAAGTTAAATGCAATCTTCCATTTTTCTTAAAATAATTATCTCAAATACTACCCTCGCGACATCTTTATCTGGTCTATAGATAAATAATTAAATATATAGTCATCCTTTCATAACTTATAAGTTGCAAGTGATTTACTCCTCTAAATTCATATAACTTCCTAAATTATATACAAATTAATTAAGGATTGCATCAAGCTTAAATATATCTAATTGTGACATCAATTTAAAAATAACATATATAGAAGAATCTAAAACAATAATTTCTTTAATTTACTTATAAATCATTTAATTCATAGCTATATAATCCGACGTCACTAAATCCAACTATGTAATTTCTAATTCAAACATGAGTACAAGAGGGTGTTATCCATTTTACTTTACATGCAAAAAGTTTAAATATGGATAAGAGTTTTGAAAAACGTCTTCTAAGTTATGGTCCATCTATTACATTTAAGAGTTTTCTTTCAAATACTACTTTCACAGCAAACATGGATGTCATCCTTCATATGCATGAGGTCTCGGTGTTGTTGGTTCGTTCCTGCACAACATCCTTGGTTTTGCTTTCTCTCCAACACCATATAACCCCAGCAACCCATTTCACATAGAAAAACTCATACATTGTCATCGAAGATAAAATTACGGCTCATAATGAATGATTATGCATCCTACTATAGATACATGTAATTTAAGCTAATATAGAAACAATCTAAAAACTCACATATCTCCTAGCTTGAGATTTAATCCAAGTTACTCTTTCATCTTGTTTCTTCTTTTATTGTCTACCCACTTCCTTAGGTAGTAATTCCATAACTATTGGTTTCTTTCTTGTTTTAAAATTCAGTAGCATGTCATCATTTAAACTTCATTCCTTTGTTTTCAAATGTAATTAAACACATCAACAAAGCAATACATCTTTCCCAGCAATACATTGCTTTACAACTACATTTTAATTCAACCAACACAGTAGCATTCATCCTAAATTTTATACTATCTATTTGAATCAATTCTACATGGTTTTCACCATATTAATCAACATAGTTCTTGCCACCTCCAAACTCAATTGGTCATAGTTTACACAATAGCATTCTTCTTTGATTTTTTTTACCATTTTAAAAATAATTATACACAGTATGAACAATTGCAAACATAATATCTCCTTACTATTTCTATTTTCAAATAAACACGGTATGCACAACAACAATCATGATAACACCAAACCGTTTACATGTTTGGATAAACATAGTATGCAAAACAACAAACATAATAACACCAAATAATTTTCCTCTCAGCTACGTTCCTTCTAACCTGTAAAACAGATTCAAAATAAAAAAACAAAGGCCCCGACAATCGCCTTTCTCAAAGGATTTGTCCACTATCTCACGAAGGGATAGCGTGAAACCAAGAACAAGAAATGACTACTCCTTGAAATGATGGAAAATTTATTCCTTCATACTTACACTATGCCATCAAGGATGTGCAAAGGCACCATGAAGACCACCACAAACACATGCCATTCACCACCATCTGATAGCATTAAGAGCTACCGTCAATGGATTGATGCATAATTTCATCTGTTAAATCTGTCTACCATATAGAAAATCCCTAGGTAGTAATGCCCAAATTCGTCATTAAGTCTGCAATGACATTGACTTTCTGAAACACGTGCACAATGGACACAATACTCAAAAATTAATGTTCCATATAGTCTCCTTTATTAGATTGGACACTTTCTAACCCGCCTGACATTCTCCCTTCAACATTTTAATTACATTAAAAGATTCGTCCTCGATGCTAGCATTGCGGATTATATAATTATTATGTAATATAAATAAAATTCTTTTTAATTTTATATAATTAATTAAAATATGTATTTTTATGCAATAATTTTTTATAAGTTGCACAATTCATCTAAGTTTCATATTTTTTTTTTATAGTTGTAAACTTCTAATATTTTTTTCAAATAAATGATCCAAGGCTGCTAAACATGTAGCAGTCCTCCCCCACCTATGCATTCATTGAAGATAAATTAAGATTAGAATACCATTAGAAAAATCTTAACATAAAGTGTGTCACGAATGCTCACCACCTAAAGTATTCTGGCTGTCATATGTGATGTGTATCTGGCTCAACTGTGCCTGATTTTAAAAAGTAAAACACCATCAACAATAATATTATATTTTTGCGAAAGATGTGCATACATTTGTATGACAATTATATATATATATATATATATATATATATATAAAAAAATAATATATAATATATATATATATATATAAATAGTATTCACATGTCAGATCTTGCTCAACTGTAGCAACCCCACAAAAGTTTTCAAAAACATAGAAAATATATATTTATGTCATTGTTAGTCGGCACAAAAGAGAAGATGGTTACAGGTGGAACGAAACATCAATATTAGAAATATATCGTTAACCAAATAGTGTTGTTAGAAGAATATTATAATAAACCACTTAATAATATAGTGTTAATGTAAATAACCAATCCCACACAAACGAAATGAATAATTGATCCCAAAGTACCCACACATGCCACGAAGAAAAACTACAAATAACACAATAAACAAAATGAAAGGAGTGTTTAATCCTCGTACCTTTTTGAGAAGGGATGAAAATACTCTATGGGATATCATAGCATTGTTATCCATGGATTAGCTTTTGCCTATCTATCTAGCGGAATGAGGATATGGTGAGTTGGCTGAAGGAAGAATTAAATCTGATTAAAATCAAATTGCATCAATAAAATATGCTTCGTAGCTTGTTGAGCGAGGGAGGAGCTTCGCAGATTTTAGCTATGAGGAGGGAGCTTCGCTGGGCCCGACAGCGAAGCTTCACCAATAAAATGGAGCTTTGCAAATTTTAGGTTCGGAGAGGGTGCTTCGCATTAATTTCAAGCGAAGTGGCTGCTTCGCACAGTTTACTTTCGAAGTGGCTGCTTCGGAGGAACTATTTCCGAAGTGGCAATTTTTCAAAGGAATATTGCGAAGCAAAATTTCATGGTTATTTTGTAGCTTTGGGAGAAGTGGCTTCAGAATCTCACTTCGGGGAAATAAAGTGCCAAAGTGCTTCTTCGGCACAACAAGCAAATAAATAAATTTTCCTTCAGAACCGAACGAGTGTTTTACCACTTCGGGGAAAACCCTCACTGAAGTTCTTCTTCAAATAAGAAATACTTCGAGGTAGAGAAAAAACACACATGAGCCCAAATTTGTAGGACAAATATTATATAAATTTAAATATAACTGGATTTAAATAAAACTTCTTTCTATGAAGTGATTACAATCATCTGCAAGATAAAATTTACAGGATAAACACAAGGATTTTTCTTGGAGACTGCTGCTCCACTCTCCGATTGTCTACGATTACTGCTTTCACTCTACTGCTACTCTATGCTCAAAACCCTAGTTGTTGTGGCTGCTCTATGCTTGCTATTCCCTTGCTGCTTCTTTTGCAAAATGACAAATGGTTTGGTATTTATAGACAAGAGATGAGGACAAGAGGCAGGATTAATTCACCAATTGGCTAACAAAAATTAAATGTCAAAGAGGGTTTCTGTCCAATCGCCGAGCAACCCCAACTACCCGCATGTGCGATGTCAGGCCCTCGATTCTTGTGCCTAGTTACTGCTTCACCAGTTTTAAATGCAAACTACCAGATTTAAGTTACTTCACGATGAAGCATTTTCAAGTGGCATGAATTTGCTGCTTCGCAGTGAAGCACCTTCAAGAGGCATGTTTTTATTGCTTCACGGTGAAGTGCTTGTGAACGGCGTGAAATTTGGTTTAATAATTCCAACACCCTCCTTTAAACCAGATTTCACAAATTCTTTGACACCCAAAATTTCTCGCAACCTGGTGAAGTCCTCCTCCTTCAAAGGTTTTGTGAAGATGTTAGCTAACTGCTCCTTGGACCTGCAAAACTACAACTATACTTCACCAAATTTCACCAGCTCTCTGATGAAATGATATCGGATATCTATGTGCTTCGTTCGACCATGGAAGATTGGGTCCTTCGAGAGGGCGATGGCAGAGTTATTGTCACAAAATATTGTTGTTGCTTCTGGCGGATGATGTACTTCACTCAGAACTCTTCTCAGCCAGACTTCCTAGCAGGTGGCTAAGGTGGCAGCAACGTACTCTACCTCTACTTGTAGACACCAAAACAACACCAATCTGATTATGTGACTGCAAACATTGATCGCATTGACACACAACCCTAAGGGTAGCCCCAGAGGTTAAACAGTGGTCCTAACCACCCTCACAATAGTTTTGGAAGGTCAGAGATCCATTTTGGCACCTTCGAGCACTTTTCTCAATATCCGTTCCACCCAGGGATGAATTCAAACTGGGATTCACCCTGCCTAGGGATGAATATCAGGATTTGCTCTAGGGTGGGGAAAATTGTAGGATTGACAGGCAAAAAGTTAAATATTGACAAATGGCAGCTCATATCCGCCACTTAACACTTCCTTCATTGCATGGGAGTATGGGTGAGCATTTTCAAGCATTAGAGGCAATTACAAGGGCAGTCATGAAGTCCCTAATCAAGGAGGAATCTCCTCCCCCTTGGGAAGGCATGATTGCCAAGTGGCACCTCTGCATGCCAAATTCAAGAGACCTCCAGGGCTATAAATTGGTGAGCTTCCTCACCCCAAAATATATAGAGAAGGAGCATTTTGTAGAAACGAAGTGCTATCATTTTACTTTCACACCCGCCCCATTTTGAGTTGTGTCTTTCACATCCTTGATCTCTTTTGGAGAGGAGGTCATAGGGTGGTTATTGGAAGCACAAATCCGGATCAAAAACCTGAAATTTTGCCACAATATCCCACAAAATTTGCCTAAAATACCCCACAAGAGGTTTTGGACCCATCCCAAGTGGATTGCTACCGAAATCAGGCCCCAAACGGTGGGCGGCCTGCCTTCGGGTGCCCCCTCCCGCACTGCTATAGTCATAATCGTCCCTCTTTGAAGTGATTGGAAATTTGTGGTAGGTTTTTTTTCTTTTAATTTTTTTCATTCAATTCTATGCTACTTAGATAGGTTTCCATTTAAATTTTGTTTCGTTTTGAACAATTTTGATCATGTTTCTATCTTTGTTCGCCTTTACTAACTTGTAGGTAGCATCGTCAAATTCCCACTGATGGAGGCAAAATTGGGAAAATATAACCATATGGGTCTTCCCAAAATACCCCCAATTAGATAACCCCAAGTTTTTAGGTCATTTGGAGCTTCCTAGATAGGACATTTGGGACAGTACCCTTTCGACGTTTTGTTGCAGGTAAATTCGTCCTGCCTCGGAGTGAATTCAAATCGACGAAGAATTTCCTGATTGTTCCATTTGTAGTATTTTATTTGGGATTTCTTTATGCCCCTATTAAATTTTTTAAGTAGTTGGATTCATTCTAGTCATAGTTTAATTCATTTTTCTCATTCACTTATCGTAGGCTTGGGGATTGCATGCTTTATTTTATCTATAGGTGCTACTGACTATTTCTTGTTCCTTTGAACACAGGGTCTGGACATCAGAGTAGTAGGAAGGAGTTAATATTCATCAACGCAAGCGGCGGTGACATTTGGTCCGCCCATTTTTTACATGTGGGAACGCGGAAGAAGGAAGGGCATCTATGGATGTAACAAGAATGCATACTTAAACGCTCCTAGCCCTTGGAATGGGAGGATGCGCATTGTAACCGAGTTGTGAAACATATCAATAAATAGGGCTGTCTTATTTATTGGATTTTTGTTTAAGTTTTTATTCGTTCATGTTTTCCCTCTTTTCATGCACTCTCAATTCCTAGGATTTAGCGCTAAGTTTCGTTCGGTTTGCATCGCATATTCACCTTCATTTTTTGCTTCCGTATCCTCGTGATTTCAGTGGAGATCATGGTGGGACATTTTTATATATTTTTAAGATCAGATATCTGATCCAAACTTGGTTGTTTTTGCTTGCAGGTATCAAGTTTCCATACGCTGACTGTTGTTCGTTCCATCAGCAGGCGGATACAGATCTGGAATTCATCCTGCCCAGGGATGGATGGGAATCTACCCCACCCTGTGATGAGTACAAACCTATAATTTTTTTCTCCCTAGGATGAATTTCTGTCTGCATAGGTTCAGGGTAGAAACTCAGAATCGACATATTTGGGCAAAGAAAAGGTAGGGATTCTGAACTTTTCTTGTCATTTTCTGTTTTTAGCTTCTCTGTTTTTAGGTTACTTGTTTTCTTAGGAAAAGTTTTATTTTACTTCTTTCTTGTTTCCCTTTTTCAAAATAAAAATAACCCCACACATCGCGTGGCAACATAAACACCAAGGAGCTGGTCGTAAAACCCCAGGCCTTGATCAAGACCAACAATGGATTTCATCACCACCTTGGCTTGAATTTTGCATTCATAAACCCCGATCGCTACTATTGCTAGACGTAAATCCTAAAAAAAATTTATCGAGTGTAGCTGGGGTGATTCCCAGCGCATGAGGATAAGTCTTCTATAGTAGGTGTCAAAAACAGGGTGATCCCCCTTCCGTATCGCCTACGTTCCATGTACCATTTGCTCACATACCTATAGTTTCCCTCACGTAAGGGCAGGTATATAGAGAGGTTGGTATATCGTCCTGGAAATGGTATATCGAAGGGGTGACCATTTTTCGGAGCCATAAGAACTGTCATATTGCATTTAAACGTTCTTTACAAAATCTTTCAAAACAAAATCAAAACACACTAAACTAGATTTAGGGCACACCTTTAATATTTAAACGAGATAATCATTGCCTTGCGTGTGTGATCTTGTCTATTTAGTGTAGCATAAAAATTATTAAAAAAAAATCTATGCATCTTGTAGGAAAGCACCACGATGGTGTACACCCGTAGCCAAGCCCAAGCAAGGGCATAAGCTACAGAGAGTGTACAAGGAGGCACAAGTCACCTCTGCTATAGTCCCAAAGACTTGGTCATTTTGCCTTGGTGGTCGGGCCCCCAAGAGAGTCCACATCATGGCATCTCAGAATGGGACTATAGGGGCATCCCTTTGAGGGGCACTCCCATCTAGCATAGACCCTTTCAGGAAGAGTCCTTACACGTGGCACTCAACATAAACGGGAAAGCTCCCTTAGAAGTTCAATATGAGTGGCCATCGTGTGATGAAGTGCTAGAACATAGGGTCTATGAGGAGAGGCCACAGGATCATGTTATCCATCCATTGCCCCCTCTCATTGTCAGAAACAACAGGACAAATCTGGAGCACAAGGCTCCTCTAGTAGGGCGAGCCAACTCCGCCCACCCCTTTCACACTTATGAAAGGGAAAATGAGGAAGACCCCTACCTTCCTCAAGAGCAATATACGATGCGGGAGCAATGCACCTCCACACATGCTATTTACCAAAATCATCTTTCAAGGCCAGAGCCTCGAGTGAATGTCGCCAACCTCGACAGGGGAAAGCGGCCTATAGAGATCTCAGATCACCACGATCGATATAACTACATAGGAGAGGCATTTAGGCCTCCTAGACTCAAGATGGTAGAACAGATCGACCTAGCAGTTGCCAGACATGTCGCTCGCCAAGCGTAGATTACACAACTTGAGCAAGACCAATAGCAGCTAGAGCATCTATATCACCTCAGCAAAGAGCGCATTCAGTGCCGAATAGATGATCTAATCCATAACACTATGCCTGATAGGGTCCCAACCCCTCACACCCAAATGGCAAATCCACATGAGAGGCGCAACCCATTGGTACAAGACAGGTCCCCACGACCTTACCAAGTGCTACCTCCAAGACCCCCCAGACCTGAACGGGAGGCCACTCCCCAGAATAACGATGGGCTCCCTCTACGGGGACCCACCCATGGTCATAGGTCTCGCCCAAAAACTCCTTGAGAAGCCTATGGGGAGTATGAACAAGAAGAGGAGTGGGTCGAGATGCCCTATCAAGGCGGAGGGGCTGCTATCCGACCACCCCTCCATAGGCCTCAAGTTTCACTTAACCCACAACGAGAGAAAACTAAAGAGGTAGAGATTAAATCTTCTGATGCATATAAAGCGCTACTAGAGCATTTAGAGTCTATGGAAACCAAAGCTTCTGGGCCCCAAAATCCCACGTTATACCAACTCCGCAGCTATCCTGTGCATCCATTAGTGCCTGCACCCCCTTACCTTGAACACTTTAAGCTACCTCAGTTGGCAATCTTTAGGGGTGAGGAGGATGCTCAGGAGCATGTGATGAGATTCCTGAGCCAATGCTTCGGCATTCAAGAAAATGATGCTTTGTTATTAAGAACATTTATAACCACATTCACAGGCCCCACCTTGGATTGGTTTACTCAATTACCAAAACACATCATTAATAACTTAGATCAGTTAGTGGATGCATTCCTTGAACGCTTCACCTTCAACACCAAGAAGAAGGCATCACTAAGTGACCTGGCCAGCCTTAGGCAGTATGAGGAAGAAACCATGGCGGCCTATGGGAATCGATGGAGGACTCTGCTTTCAAAGCTACCCTATCTCCCTCGACCTTACACAAATGTTCTCTAGAAGCTATTTGAGATTGATCTCTGTGCTATTATAGCTGCAACAATATGCCACCTTAGAGGAAGCTCTGGCGCAAGCCAGAATCATTGAAGAGATCAAGATACAGGATGGCAAGATTGCCAAGCCTAAGAAGAAAGAATGGAACAAGAACACAAAAATAGGGACTACGCAACAGAAACCCACTACGGTCAATCAAGTTGCCATAAATGTCCCTAAGCCTGCACAAGAAGTACAGCCTCAAAAGGCTAACTATCAGGTGGTGCCTCCTAACAATTATGAAAGAGAAAACCAGAAGCAGGAGCAAAATCAGCAGCATCGCCCCAGGTGACAATTTACACCTTATACGAAGTCTAGGGACTCCCTATTTGACCTCTTGTCAGTGGCAAACTTGATCAACCTTCCGAAGATTCAAACCATAGATCCCAATGCACCGAAGCCTAAGGGATACCGGGAGGACTTGTATTGTAGGTTCCACAGGCAAAGGGGACATGACCTTAATGCATGTTGTAAGTTCAAAGGTTTGATACAAGACCTAATTGACAATAAGACATTGGCAGTGGACAACCCCGTAGCACCAAACAACTAGCAGATGGGAGTCTTCATAGACACCTTGCCTACCCGTGAGGCACAGGAAAAACCCCTTAAAGTCAATGAGGTGCAATAGAATTGCCCCATGCAAGGGTATGTGGGAATGATAAGCATAGTGACTAGGAACAAGAGATACCCAGGAGTTTCCCCGGAGGCAGCCATAAGAGAGGTTTCATCGACATCACAACCTCAACAGCACCCTATGCAACCACCTCTGCCTAGACCTGTGGCCATGATTCAGACCAAACTCATGCAAAGCTTGAGGACCACATCGGCTAGGCTCTCCATATACGAGCTTATACATCAATCAACGCCCCATCAGGAGGCTCTAATGGAGATATTGAAAGCCATCGAGTTGCAGCCCCATGAAGCGAATTCCTTCAATAAATTCGTGGGACATGTCAAATGATGCATGGGGCTAGTCATCACCTTTTGAGAGGATGAAGTTAAATCAGTGGTTGATGACATGGCAGATCCACCCCTGCACGTTATCACATGGGTCAATGGGATCCCATATAAGAGGGTGTTGGTAGACACTGGATCGTCTAGTAACATCATTACCACAGCGGCATTGAAACATCTAAAGTTTCTAGCCTCTCACATCATGACTTCCACCTATACACTGTGAGAATTCAATGATGTGATATGCTTGATAGTTGGTACAATTGTCCTACCCATTCAAGTAGGACAAAATATGATACCTACATTATTCCATATTTTGGAGGATGAGATGGCCTATAACATCTTGCTGGGGCGGCCATGGATCAAGGACATGAAGTGTGTCTCTTCGATAGCTCATCAATGTTTGAAGTATACATTTGAAGGGGAGGTACATGTAGTCCCAGCGGATTTAGAACCCTTCAAGTATTGCAATTTTGTGTAGCTGATGCTGCAATCGACCCTTCCATCGACGCACTTGGATTTTAAGTTAATTCCATCTAGACAGGGTCTGATTCCACAAGCATCCCTGATGACAAATCCATCAGAACCCCAGCCAGGTCGATCTTCATCGTCTGGTCCTTCACCAACGATGCCACCTATCGTGGCCAAACAGAATGACAAAGGGAAGAAACCCCTAGACGAGGCGCAACCGGTGCTACCAATAGTATCAACCATCTCTACTGAAGAGATGTCTAGCAGAATGGAAGTTGAGGCTCCTAGTTCACCCAACATGGAGTGGATTCAAGAAGATCTTTCGTTCTCTCCTCCTCAATTGCCAACAATCACTGTTGAAATGGCCAACACAAACTTGGGGGAGTATCTGGTGTAGAATGTCATAGCAACGCCCGCACTAGAGTCCATGCAGGACATGGGGAGACCTTGCCTCCCCATCGATACAATTGTTCCTTTAGTCTACCCACAAAACCAGAAAAACTTTGTGTATGGGGGCCTTGATCATGGTACTGAGCCATTCATGCAAGAGGACGAAGATAAAGAGGCCTTTGCAGAAGATGTCAACTATTTGTCCAACCTAGACTTCGCTCTAAAATATCTTGGCCAATGCAATTGGCATGGATATGGGTTAGGCAGGTGTTGTGGCTGATCCACAATGTACCCCAAAATTGGGGACCCACATTTTTGCATGTGTTCCAAGAAGACCGAAGTGGCCCATAGGCTAAAGTTCAAAGAAAAAAAAGCAAAACACCACAAGGAGAAAAAGTGTCGTGATATCGTGACATGTTGCACCATCGCGGCCCAAAAAGAAAAAGTGTCACGATATCGCGACATGTTGCTCCATCGCGGCAAAAAATGAAAAAGTGTCGCGATATCGCGACATGTTGCTCCATCACGGCCAAAAATGAAAAAGTGTCGCTATATCGTGACATGTTGCTCCATTGCGGCCAAAAATGAAAAAGTGTCGTGATATCGCGACATGTTGCTCCATTGCGGCCAAAAATGAAAAAGTGTCGCGATATCGCGACATGTTGCTCCATCACGGCCAAAAATGAAAAGTGTCGCGATATCACGACATGTTGCTCCATCACGGCAGAAAATGAAAAAGTGTCACGATATCGTGACATGTTGCTCCATCGTAGCCAAAAATGAAAAGTGTCACGATATCGCGACATGTTGCTCCATCACGGCCAAAAATGAAAAGTGTCGTGATATCGCGACATGTTGCCCCATCGTGGCAGAAAATGAAGAAGTGTCGGGATATCGCAACATGTTGCTCCATCGTGGAAGAAAAAGAAAAGTGTCACGATATCGCGGCATGTTGCATTTTCATGGCTGAAAGCAACAAAAGACAGAAGGGGCCAAAAGTGTCAAGATATCGCGACATGTTGTATTTTCATGGTTCAAAATGGGTAGGCAGGCTAAGGAGCAAGAAGTGTCACGATATCATGACATGTTCCATTTTTGCCAAGGTAACAGACCTGCATAATGACGTGGACATAAGGAAAAAATCCAGTAAATAAGACCAAGCGTTACATAAGAAATATTTAATGATTGGAAATCATTTAAGATGGTCGTTACACAGGGAAGGAAATGGACGCAAGCCTATGTGGATAAAACGTAGCAAAGGGCCACAAAATGGAAACCGAAGCACATGCATGCAGGGAAGGTGAAATGAATAGCCATCGACAAATGAAACAAACCGTCAGGGAAGGAGAAACAATGTTTTCACAAGTTTAAATACGCCATTCAAAGAGGCCAAAAAGGGGGAGGTAGAACTATTTAATGAAGGCAAGGACTTAGCACTGGGTTTCTCTGGATACTTTCTTCCACATTAGACTAGTTTTTCTTCTTCATGGACATGAGTTGGAAATCCCGACGAGCAAAGTTGCAGAGCTGAAGGCGATAATTTCATTTTGGGCCTGTTTGAGTCGTTTTTCTTCCATGGACTGGTTTGAGAAAACCAGAAATTCTGCCATTGTAAAATGACACATTTTTAATGCAGAAGTTTTCAGAAATTTGCATCTTGTGGGCAAGAAAGAAGGATATTTTCTTTGCATGCTATGGATTTAATGTTTATTCTTTCATATTTTCAGATTTTGAATTTATAGATAATGTTGATGCCATTTCTTTGGGTTACATTAGGCGAATATTTGAAATCTGAATTTTATTTCATACCCTAGGAACCAACACTTAGCTTATCCGGATTGTGCTTGTTTGTAGGTCCAATAGGTTAGGTTGCATGCACGAAAACCTCACATCTTCGGTTTTTTCGAAATAGGATAGCATCATACTGAATGCATTTTAGTTTCAGTTTCTGCATTTCATTTTCATTTTCTGCATTTTATATTTTTCCAGAAGTTTTAACTTTTCAAGACATTAAAATAAAAAATATCAAAATCAATGAACAATCACTAAAGTTTCATGATGAAATAAACCAACATTGCCCCTTGTTTATAGTTACTTGCAATCACTAAGGTGTTCCAAGCATTCAAATTGAATATCTTATATTTGAGATTACTAATACACATATGCAAATGCTAATACAACAGAGACCTTGGAGAAGTTGTTTGTTTAACTTCTTTGCAAGAGAGGATTTGGAACCTAAATCCTAAAAGAGAGTGTAATTTCACAATTGGGTGAAAATACCACTCAACAGATTGGCACTAGAAGGAGGGCCTGAACCGATTTATTTCAGTGTGATTTAAATGCTATAGGGATTTAAATTTTGAATATTTCATGCCCTATTGATTATTATCTTTAGCCCTCTTTTAACAATACAACCTTGTACTGTTAAAAGGAGGAAATTAATTGCTATGCATTGTTCTAACACTTTTTGATTGTTCATACAGGAATAATGTGTCTTGATTTGATTTAAAAAAAAAAATTCTTGACTAACGAGGTTGTCTCCATGCAATTACTTTCATTCGATTTTAATGGATACACCTCTTGGTTGATGCTAACATGATTATTCATACGTTACATGTTTGATATTTGCTAGTCATTTCAAGGTTTCTTTCATGCATGACTAACAAATTGGTTTTGAAGTTATTCTTTGAATTCCATTAATTGCAAATTTTTCTGTGTTGCAGGTCTTCTTCGAGGTATTTTCCACGACCCTTGTAGGATTATCATCATCTATTTTAAATCAAATGGCCCAACCTCCACCAGCTCCTTGGTATGTATCCCATAACATTCCTTTGAATATTGCAGGGGATATTCATGAGATCCCTAGGAATATAGAGAGATTTTTGCCCAAATACAAACTGGCCCAAGGACCGCAGAAGAACATATACAGGCCTATAGGGATGTTTTGATAAGATTGCAAGTTCAACATGAAGATGTGGCTTGTAGACTCTTCCCCATGAGCCTAGACCCAGTGGCCTACGAATGTTATATTTGCTTACATATTGGTTCCATTACGTCATGGACGCAAATGGAGAATGCTTTTGTCAACCAATTCAGGTCACCATTAGATCCCACAATCATCTATAATCAGTTCATTACATGCAAACTTTTAATCAGAGATTTTAGAAGTGCTATAATAGAGCAATTTGACATTTTTCCATTGATCCCGTAGTAGCTTTGCAAATATATTTTGGGGCATTGGATCCTATGACGATAATGTTTGCAAGGCAAAATCCTCAAGTTACTACGCTTGATCTAGCCTACAATGAAGCTATGGCCATTGAACAACAAATGACACCACAATATTATGGGTTTTCCCAGATGCCTATGGTAGGACAATATGGTCCATATGGTCAAGCCCCTATGATGAACCAGATCATGGCACCACAGATATCAGATGATTTTCCTTATCAACAACCATATTCATCAATGACACGTTAATGCTCTTGAGCATTTACATATCTATCAAGAGCGACTGAAGAAAGCATACAACATGAAAGTTTACCTAAGGGACTTTCAGGTTGGTGACTTGGTCTTAAAAGAGAACCAACAGAACTCTAGCTTTCTGCCCCATATAAGGGACAAGTTCACGGAAAACTGTTTAGGTCCCTATGTAATTTATAGTAAAATAGGACCTAGAACATACTGGCTAGCCTCTCTTGATGGAATCAAGGAACTAGAACCCTTGAACATCAGTAATTTGTGGCCATTCCATATCTAGAGCAGCCGCAGCCCACCCAAAATACCCCAAGGATCCCTACAATCTCTTGGTCAATCCCAAAATTCTCCAAGGATTCCCACAATCGCTTGGTCAATCCCAAAATGCTCCAAGGATTCCCACAATCGCTTGGTCAACCCCAAAAAATACTCCAAGGATTCCCACAATCACTTGGTCAACCCCAAAAAAAGCTCCAAGGATTCCCCTAATCGCTTGGTCAACCCCAAAATGCGCCAAGGATTCCCACAATCACTTGGTCAAACCCAAAATGCTCCAAGGATTCCCACAATCGCTTGGTCAACCCAAAAAATGCTCCAAGGATTCCCCTAATCGCTTGGTCAACCCCAAAAATCTCCAAGGATTCCCCTAATTGCTTGGTCAACCCCAAAAAAGCTCCAAGGATTCCCCTAATCGCTTGGTCAACCCCAAAATGCTCCAAGGATTCTCGTAATCGCTTGGTCAACCCCAAAATGCTCTAAGGATTCCCGCAATCGCTTGGTCAACCCCAAAATGCTCCAAGGATTCCCGCAATCACTTGGTCAACCCAAAAATGCTCCAAGGATTCCCACAATCACTTGGTCAAAAACAAGAAAATTCAAAAAACAATAAAATCATCAAAAATAACAAAAATTTACATCTCATTGCCATGCATGCTCAAAATCATCACAAAAATAAAGAGGTCCTTTTGCATATCATCTTCATACTCACAAAAATCAATCCATCAAAAACACAAATATAGTTGCATTACACACCACATCCATACATTGCATATTTGTGGTCATCTAGATCAAGGCACCATAGACTGTAATTACTTGGCAAATCCATCTTGTTCCATATTTCTCCGCTTTATAAACAGTCCATCACACATAAACGCCATTCACATATTTTCACCATATCATAGTTAGTTGTCTTCTAATGTATCAAGAGTTTCTGTCATTCAACTGTCAATAGCTCTCTAGCCAAATACCATACAAAGTCAGAGTTTTACTTGGATTACACCTTGTTACGTAGAATCCCAAAACAAATTAAAACACATAAAAATTCCCAAGTTGTGTGAATGAAAGATGAAACCTGCAAAGCAATCCAGGTCACCATAAGCGAAACGGTCATCTTGCTCATCCCCCTGTGCGAATGACCCCAAGAATGCTGAGAGTTGGCAAAAGGACAAGCATCCTCCCTACCCAATTCCCAAAAAATCCCAAGTTCTCAAAAGTTGCAAACATCATACAAATTTGCAAAACGTTAAAACTCCAAAAAATTGACATCACAACCAAAGTGCATACATCAAAAAGCACATACAATAGTGATTCTCATCACTCATTATTCAAATCCCTTGCTCAAAAGAAAAATAACAAAAATAAACAGTGATTTTTATCACTATAATCGAGCAAGTATCCCAATACAATTGAAGAAAATAAGGGAGTCAAACTTGAATCCCTAGAACTCTTAGCATTCCGAAGGTCATGAGATAAACCTCAGTATCGGTTTGGTTGATAGCCTATCGGTCACTCATGGCAAACCTCCTGCATGATGATATATATGTCGCAGTAACTTGTGTGCAGATCAATGTTTGCATGCAGATGAGCTAGCTTATGGTATCCTAGATCGCACCGCAGATTAATCTAACTAAATACAACAAAGGAGTTAGTGGGGCTAATTAGGTGATCCTTAGTACAGGTTTGGTTGACAGTCTATCTAGCACTGGCGGTATCCTGACAAATACGACATAAACGAACTCAATTGCACACATAGGGATGTGAAATAACTGGGTCAAAGACAAGTCCGATTCATACCTTGTTCAAAAAGTCTTGTAAGATAAAATACAGTTTTGGATAGTTAGTTAAAACATATGAGTCTCAGAAAACCTAACTATATTCTAGACCAACTGTGCCATCCTCCATCCTCGCTTCCCCATCAGAAAATACGAAAAAAAAAAATAACATGCATACATGAACAGTCATTTACCACAGTAATCGCCTAAGATAAAAAGCCATCAGTTCTGAACAGTCTATGGTGCCATCACGAAAAATCACAAATTCAATTCATCATTTCCATTTGCATATCATATAAATTAGTAACATTTGCATTCATCATAACACATGCATCCATCAATGCAAATCACCATGCATACATACACATTCATCAATCATTAGGCATAACATCAAATCACGACATATATATAACAAAAATATAATCATTTGTATATATATCATCAGCTAATGCCTGCAGGCTACAATAACCGGTCGTCTGACCCCGTAAAAAGCCAAAAACTCAAAAACCCCCAAGCCTAGGTCATCGGCCACCATGATCACGTAGGATCGATGCGACGGGAACTACCCCCCGTGGTGTGGGTCCTATGAGAACCCTCAGGGCGTCTACTTCTAGCCCCCACATCACGCCTACTTAAGCCCCCCTCATCCAGTCGTCTACGTTGAGAGGATGCTGACTACTCAGTATCACTCCCTCTTGAGCGGTACGATGATCCACCTTCGCTGAACGTAGGGACCCACCCACCGAGGCAACTAATCTCTACCTCTAGCTCCAAATGCTACCGCACCAAGTCCATATCCCACTGGAGATACGTAGTCAAGTTCTCATCACACTGTGCCAAAGCCCTCTCCCTCTCTTCCAGCTACATCCGTAAGAGATCCCTCTCCCGTGCAGCATTAGTACCCCCATCCTATCGGTGGTAGGCAGCCAATGCATTTTCCTGCTCTACTAGCTACATGCACAGGAGATCCCTCTCCCGTAGTGCATCCCCCAGCTCCTCGTCACGCCTCTGCAGTAGCCCCTCCAATCGTTCATTCTCAACGCATAACCCTGACTCCATGTCCTCTGAATTTTCCTGAGGCATGGGCATATCTTGAACAGTAGCCTACTCTGGCTCCCACTGCTCTACAATGTCTTGCATCTCTGGCTGATCCGAAACCCCAAGATCCGCATCCACATCATCCACCTCCACCATGTCCACATCCTCCAGCAGAGCTCCCCAATCATCTCCTAGTGCCTCGGCACCCTCCCTGCCTGCTATTGCTACCTCTACACCTCCCAGTGGCTCCTCTCCTCGCCATTGCCGTAGTATCCACCACTGGTCATACTCTGTGGTAGTCCCGACGTCGTCCACATCCGGGACATCAATCATCGCATCTGAATCCTCATCAAGTGGCATGATGACTGGCTAGTCCAGAGTCCTCTCGTCCCCTCGATGTCGATAGACCACGAGCTCACCAGGAAATCCCTAGTGCACCCCAAACTATCGTGTCACTTGGTTGTACGGGAAGAACTCTTGCTCAATCCCATGTTGTCCAATCATCCACCATCCCCTGCATACCTACCAGAGCCACTCTCCAACCTCAGGCCAGGTTGGACAGTCCTAGTAGGGGTGCCAGGACACCTCCCCTGGAGTAAGTCGAGTGAAGGCATCGACATAGTGCCCTACGGCACCTGCCCACCGTCGACTCTATCCCTGCTCCTCATACTGTCGCTATAGATCTACGTAACCCATGTCCTTATCCACCATCTTCGCCTGAGTCATCCATGGCAACCCAGTAGGCCTCTCCATCGCTATGTGTTGCCAAGCCCAGCTCTGCAATAGATAGCTACAGCTAATCCCCTTCTGCCTCCGATATCGAACCTCGTACAACTCACCATAGAGTTGTGCCAGTAGCGTCTATCCCCACCTCATGATTAGATATGCCTCCATCAGGCACTCCACCAGTCGGCAGACCACATCCAATAGGTTCCATGAGAACCTCGCACCTGATGAGTCAGGTAGCAGCATGTTGGAAATAAGGCCTATAAGTACTGCGTGCCTCGCTCCCAACACTCCCTTCTCCAACCACCATCGGACCAAAATCTTGCCAAACTAGTAGTCACCCTCTGCCCTCTCCACTGGGCTCTCCACACCCACCTCCTCCCTGTGCCCAAAGCATCGTATCAGTATAGTTTTCCGCTGGTCACGCGACATCGTCTTGATTGGCAATCCATCTATCGGAATCTATAGAATTCGATAGACATCCTCCAAGGTCATTGTCATCTCCCCTATTGGGATATGGAAGGTGTTGGTCCGAGGATCCCACAGGTTGATCAGGGTCGTCAGATAGGCCCAATCCCCGACCACAAGCTCCAGCTGATTTGTCTACTTGAGCCCAAGGGCATCAAGCCACTCCCGGTCAGCCATAGTTAGCACCTCCCGCACTTCAGTGAAAGAGGTAGGCATGTGATACCGGATCTTCACAACCTACAACAGAAAACAACACAAAAAAATTAAAGCCATGCAAAACTCAATAACAATAGCAGGCATATACGATGAACAGCTCAAAAACAACAAAATTCACAAAAATTCAAAGCAAAAATAGTTTGTCAGTCTTGGGGTTTCTATACTCTAAGTTTAAAACTGACAGAAAAAATAAAAACACAAAAACATTTTTTCAAATACAGTTGTCAGTCTTAGGATTTTTGTACTCTAAGTTTAAAATTGACAAAGTCTACACAAACAAAACAAAATTAAAATAACAGTTTTTTAACCTAGGATTTTCACCTACGTTTTAAAATCGACAAGTTCAGCCTAAAAAACTAGGGTTTGCGTTCAGTTTATCCTAGGGTTTTAGTTTAACAAAATCGCAATGCAAAATTTTTCCTAGGGTTTACTTTAGTGTGAAGCAAAAAAAAAATTTCAGAGTTCATTGCGTCTTTTCGAAATAAATGTAAACTAGGGTTTCATTTTTTTTTTCTTTATACAAAGCCAAAGAAAAAGAAAAACAAATTTCAACCTAGGTTTAAGCTATGTTTTCCATTCAGGTGTAAGCTAAGTCTTGATTTGTGTTCAGTTCCATTTCAGGGTTTCACATTTAAACTTTGGAAAACAAAATAACAAAGAAAAATAAACAACTAACTTGCAGTTTTAAACATACAACAAACAAAAGCAATAACACCCAGGAGCACTTACTGGTCTCGCTCTAGCTCTTCCACTCGACCCGGTCTGTGCACTCATGATTTCGAGAGAAATTCGACAGTGCTTCACTTCACAGAATTAACCTCCTCCTCCTTAGAGCTCCAAATCGCAAGAAAATTTCGAATGCAAATGAACCCAAACCCTAGTTTTGGCCTTTAAATAGGATTTTTGAGATTATATTAATTCCTCCCTAGGAAGAGCACTCTTTTTAGCACTTGTCCCACCCTAGGATGAATACTAATCTGGTATTTTTCCCACTCAGGAACGAATTCAGGGCAAAAATTTCAAAAACAACAAAAAAATGAACAAAAATGCACCAAAACAGCTAATAGACTTGCCCGATGAAAGTGCTTTTGCACTTGAAATTCCGGGCATGCAAAACAGATGTCGGGGTCACAAATCCTCACTATCCTACTCCCTAATAAGGCTACCATAGCCGGAACGCTCCACGGGAGGACAAATTTTTGAGAATTTCATCCCAAACGACGTCGCCAAAAGGGTCAAAATCCAACCAAAAATAGCAATAACATTGCCAACCGAAGGCGTCTCGACGCCTGAAATTATTGGCATCAAAAATAGATGTTAGGGCCACAAATTTTCACTACCCTACTCCCTAAGAAGGTTACCATAGCCGGACCACTCCACGGGAGAATGGATTTTTGCCAATTTCAGCTTCGAAATACGTCACCAAAAGGGTTAACACCCACCAAAAATCGGTCTAAATGTCAGAAAACTGCACACACATGTAACGCTAAACATCTAAAGGCACCCTTGCACAAGTCATCTTGGGTCAAGCGACTCGTCGCTTTTCTCATGAATGTCATTCCCTCATTGATTCGTTGCTTGAGGGGGTAGTCACACTTAGTCACCAATCAACAAGTACACACCCAATTAAGGATATGACATGCATTCAAAGAATCATTGACAAAGACAATCACGCTCCTACTTGGGGTAGTAAACAAGCAATAATCACAAGTTGACCAAATCACTTGGCTTTTCATGAATCATGAACTCAAGGTTCCCATAGATAAAAGGTTGTGCCCTTTGCCTATTCATGACTGATCAATGTCCAAGATCAAGTAACACCTCACCGAAAAAGTTTAACACTTGAATTAAGTTCCTTCGCTCGTCAGAAGCAAAGATTCAAGAATGCATGCCATTTCCATACTTGGGGCATCAAAATTTGGTTAGGTTGCTAAGAAACCCTAATAATTAGTGCTTTGGTTATCTATTTTTGCTCGACGCTGCGCCATGCACAGTGCATCCCAAAAAGGGGCATCTGTAGACACCAAAACAACACCAATCCGATTATGTGACTGCAAACACTGATCTCATCCCAAGGGCAGCCCCCAAAGGTTAAACATTGGTCCTAACCACTCTCACAATAGTTTTGGAAAGTCAAAGATCAATTTTGGCACCTTCAGGAACTTTGCTCAATATCCGTTCCACCCAGGGACAAATTTAAACTGGGATTCGCCCTGCCTAGGGACGAATATCAGGATTCACTCCAGGGTGGGGCAAATTGAAGGTTTGATGGGAAAAAAGTCAAATCTTGACAAATGGCAGCTCATATCCGCCACTTAATGCTTCCTTCATCACATAGGAGTATGGGTGAGCGTTTTTTAGCATTAGAGGCAATTACAAGGGCAGTCATGAAGTCCCTAATCAGGGAGGAATCTCCTCCCCCTTGGGAAGGCATGATTGCCAAGTGGCGCCTCTGCATGCCAAATTCAAGAGACCTCCAGGGCTATAAATTGGTGAGCTTCCAAACCCCAAAATATATAGAGAAGGTGCATTTTGGAGCAACGAAGTGCTATCATTTTACTTTCACACCCACCCCCTTTTGAGTTGTGTCTTTCACATCCTTGATCTCTTTTGGAGAGGAGGTCATAGGGTGGTTATTGGAAGCACAAATCTAGAACCAAAACTCGACATTTGGCCACAATATCCCACCAAATTTTTTAACAATACCCCACAAGAGGTTTTGGACCCATCCCAAGTGGATTTGTGCCGAAATCAGGCTCCAAACGACAGGCGGCCTACCTCCGGGCGCCCCCTCCTGCACTGCTACAGTCCTAATCGCCCCTCTTCAGAGCAATGGGAAATATATGGCAGGTTTGCTTTTGTTTCATTTTTTGCATTCAATTCTATGCTACTTAGATAGGTTGCCATTTAAATTTCATTTCATTTTGAACAATTTTGATCATGT
Organism: Wollemia nobilis; assembly: GCA_028583015.1. Classification (NCBI taxonomy): domain Eukaryota; kingdom Viridiplantae; phylum Streptophyta; class Pinopsida; order Araucariales; family Araucariaceae; genus Wollemia; species Wollemia nobilis. The sequence goes on along the minus strand of JAQPPZ010017034.1, from coordinate 1,908,966 downwards.
TTCTATCTTCGTTCGCCTTTACTAACTTGTAGGTAGCATCATAAAATTCCCATTGACGAGGCCAAATTGGGAAAATATAACCATCTGGGTCTTCCAAAAATATCCCTAATTAGCTAACCCCAAGTTTGTAGGTCATTTGGAGCTTCCTAGATAGGACATTTGGGACAGTACCCTTTCGAAATTTTGTTGTAGGTAAATTCGTCTCGCCCCGGAGCGAATTCAAATCGGCGAGGAATTTCCTAACTGTTCCATTTGCAGTATTTTCTTTGGTATGTCTTGATGCCCCTATAAAATTTTCAGAGTAGTTGGATTCATTCTAGTCATAGTTTAATTCATTTTTCTCATTCACTTATCGTAGGCTTAGGGATTGCATTATTTATTTTATCTACAGGTGCTACTGACTGTTTCTTGTTCCTTTGAACGCAAGGTCTAGACATCAGAGGAGCAGCAAGGAGTCAAGATTCATCAATGCAAGTGGCGGCAAAGTTTTTTCCACCCATTTTTACATGTGGGCACGCGAAAGAAGGAAGGGCATCTATGGATGTAACAAGAATGCATACTTAAACGCTCCTAGCCCTTGGAAGGGGAGGATACGCATTGTAATCGAGTTGTGAAACATATCAATAAAAAGGGCTATCTTATTTATTGGCTTTTTTTTTAAGTTTTGATTCGTTCATGCTTTCCATATTTTCATGCACTTTTAATTCCTAGGATTTAGCGCTAAGTTTCGTTCGGTTTGCATCGCATCTTCGCAACCTGGTGAAGTCCTTCTCCTTCAAAGGTTTTGTGAAGATGTCAGCTAACTGCTCCTTGGACCTGCAAAACTGCAACTGTACTTCACCAAATTTCACCAGCTCTCTAATGAAATGATATCGAATATCTATGTGCTTCGTTCGACCATGGAAGACTGGGTCCTTCGAGAGGGCGATGGCAGAGTTATTGTCACAAAAAATTGTTGTTGTTGCTTCTGGCGGATGATGTAGTTCACTCAAAACTCTTCTTATCTAGACTTCCTGGTAGACGGCTAAGGTGGCAGCAACGTACTCTGCCTCTACTATAGATAAATAAAAAATTGGCTCCTTCTTTGAGGACCAAGAAACAACTTTAGATAAAAAATGGAAGGCATATCCAGAAGTGCTCTTTCGATCATCTATGCTACCATCCCAATCGCTATATGTGTAGCCAATCAACTCAAGCTAGTCTTGTCTAGCATAGTGAAGTCCATGGTTCCTCGTGCCATTGACATATCGTAGAATTCTCTTGCCTGCTTGCTAGTGAGTGTCTTTGGGTGACTCCATAAACCTACTAATTAAACTCATGGTAAACATCAAATCTGGCCTGGTTGCAGTCAAGTACATCAGGCTTCCAACTAACCTTTTATAGAGAGTTGGATCAACACTTCTGTTGTTGTCATTCTTGCTCAACTTCAAGCTAGTGGAAACCGGGGTGATGGCATGTTTGTTGTCCTCCATATTAAAATGCTTCAGGACATCCTTAGCATACTTGCCCTGAGAGATGAAGATGCCATCTGCTAATTGGTCAACTTCAATGCCAAGAAATAATTTCTCAGCCTCATGTTTGTCATTTCAAACTCAGACTTCATGGCTATTCTGAACTCCTCAAATAGACTGCTACTATTGCCAATATATATCAGATCATCCACGTACAAGTAGATAATTATCATCTCACCCTCTGTGTTTATCTTCAGATATAGGATGTGCTCATATGGGCATTTAATGAACCCATTATCCTGAAAGTAGTCATCAATTTGGCTATACCATGCCCAGGGTGCTTGCTTCAACCCATACAATGCCTTCTTCAACTTTAAGACCTTATCTTCTTGCACTTGTATTTCATATCCGGGTGGCTGGTCTATGTAGACCTCTTCTTCCAACACTCCGTTTAGGAAGGCTGACTTGACATCCATCTGATAAATGCTCCATCCCTTTTGAGCTTCCAGTGCCAGAATCATTCTGACTATGTCAAGTCGGGCTATAGGTGCATACACCTCATGATAGTCAACTCCTAACTTTTGCTTGTAGCCTTTCATCACTAATCTGGCCTTATGCCTATCAACTTCTCCTTGGGCATTAAACTTTTTTTTATACACCCACTTGACCCCAATGGTCTTATTTCCTGCTGGAATATCTGTCAGCTGCCATGTCTCATTCTTCTCAATGGATGCTATCTCGTCATCCATCGCATTCACCAATTTGCAATTCTGACTTGCCTCTTCAAACTCTACTGGATCACACTCAGTAAAGAAGCCAAAATCAAAATATTCTTCATTTGTCTAATTTTGGGTTACCTCGTAAATATCTTGCAAGCTTCGAGTCTTCGCAGGTGTCCTCAAGTTTGGAATTCTACTTGCAAGTGGAGGTGACCGAGGTGATGAGGTTGTGTTGCTGTTGGCACCACTGTTGCTGCTTGGGGGTACATGTGGATGCACATAATCTTCATCCAAGTTCACAGTTTCAATAATGGTTGATTCAGGCTGACCAGTATTTGACTTCCAGTTCTAGGATTCATCCTCCAAGAACTTCACATCGTGATCGATGACAAGTTTCTTTGTCACCAGATTGTACAGTCTGTATGCCTTTGCTTGTTCATTGTACCCTGTGAAAATGCATTTTTTAGCTTTGTCATCCAGCTTTTGCCTTTTCTCATCTAGAACATATGCATATGCTATGCATCCAAAAAATCGCAAATGAGCCACACTTGGCTTCAGATTGCTCCAGGATTCCTCCAAATTTTTTTCCTTCACACTCTTGGTGGGACATCGGTTTAGCAAATAATCTGCACATGACACAAGTTATGCCTAGAACTCATGTGGCAGAATTTTTGCCTTTAACATGCTCTGTGCCATCTCCATGATAGTTCTGTTCTTCCTCTCAGATACACCATTCTATTGTGGTGTGTATCTGGCAGTCAACTGCTTGCAAATTCCATGATGCTTGCAGAAGTTGTGGAATTCATTGGAGATGTATTCACCTCCTCCATATGTCCTGAGAGTTTTCATAGAATACCCACTCTATTTCTCAACTAGAGCCTTGAACTCCTTAAAATTCGCAAATGCCTCTGACTTCAGCTTAATGGGATAAACCCATGTCTTCCAGCTAAAGTCGTCTATGAATGTCAGGAAGTATTTTTTGCCAGCATATGAGCTAGTCTGCATGGAACCGCAAATGTATGAGTGCACCAGCTCCAATGGCTATGATGCTCTCCAAGACTGTCCTGTAGGGAATGCATCCCTGTGCTACTTACCGACCAGGAAACCTTCACAAACTTGGTTTGGTTTCTCAATAATGGGTAAACCCTTCATCATTTGCTTCTTGTGCAGCAAATTCAAGCCACTAAAGCACAAATGACCGAATCTGAGATGCCAAATCCAGGTAGCATCCTTCACAACTACACTTAGAGACATTAATGATTCATTTTGAATCTACGATGGAAACATTTTATTTTTTGTCATGGACATGGTTGCAATTTTTCCATGCACTTTGTCTCTGATGGAACATACATCATCTTTGAACTGCATAGTGTGTCCCTTCTGCACAAGCTATCCAACACTTAGCAGGTTGTGTTTCAACCTAGGCACATAATAAACATCACAAATTTTTTTTCTTTCATCGTTCCGAGTGAGGATGAGGATTTTACCTTTTCCCATCACGGGACTTTGCTGTTGTTCCCCATATTGACTTCAAACTGGACTATTTAATCTATTTGTGAGAACATCTCTCTGTTCCCAGTCATGTGGTTTCTGCACCCACTGTCAAGATACCAAATATTTTTCCTGCTCTCCTCCTTAATACTACAATTCAGTAGCACATTTCCACCTGTCGCATTTCTGGCTTCATCCGTATAATGGGCTTGCTACTGGTTCTCATTGGCCATCCTCTTTGTACACTGTGAGATATAATGGTCAAACTTTTTACAGTAGTAGCATTGGACTTTGGATTTATCTTTCTTCTGGTAAGATCCACTTTGTTGATTTTTTCCAGTGCCTCTTCCTCCTTGCTGATGGAAGTTGTAGCTAGTCTCACTATCATTAGGGTTTAATCTCCCTTCTTGCTTGTTACCTCTCCAACACCTGCTTTTGCCTCTTCCTCCTTGAAAACTAGAGGCACTATGGTGGGATTCTTATATGCCGCTATCTCGAAATGAGACTTACACTTTGAAATCTTACTCCAGAGAGGACTGAGTTGAGCGGCTTAGCCTCTACTCATGTTTCTGTAGAGAGCCCATGAGCTCGTCCACCGAGAGGGTTGTCAAGTCCCTCGATTCCTCTATTGTAATTACCATAGAATCAAATTTTGTTGGCAAACTTCACAGAATTTTCCCCATAATCCTTTGATTCTACACAATTTCACCATTCAAGCTGGCAAAGTAACCACATTCATTGTCTCAAATATTTCTCATAACATCGGAGCTCACAAGCTCTCTTTTTACCAATGGATTGGAAAAGAGTTTTCCATCCCTTAACATTATACCACCATCTAACTATAGCACTTTCCTTACTGAGTTTAAATCTATTAATTTCCTTAAGAGTGAAAATAGCCTTCAAGCAATCTGGAAGATCCAAAAGAGAGACATTCATGTTAAATTTCCATTGAGAGTTCTTGTTCTCATGCCTATCTTCATGAAATCTCAAATGTGCCATAGTAGAACAGTGATCAGAGCAGACAAAGGGATGCACTAAAATATTACTGCCATTATTTACATGATCAAAATTAAATAAAGGATGAGAACCATAATATCTATCAAGCCTACTATAAATCATGTTATCACCCTATTGCATATTACACCAAGTAAACCACAATTCATTTTGGTTTGCTACTATGATCTTGCAAAGGGTAAAAAATATTAAAGTGAGTTTTAAAACTATTCCACCATATTTTCTCATCACCCTTCCAATCAAATTTGTTACCACCTGCTTTATCATGCTGGATTCAATCATGTAAAAATATCCTCTGAAAAACCAAGGGATATTACATGGATAGTGAGTAGACACCAAATTGCACACCATTGTGCTCTAAAATAACCCAGACCGCAGTATTACATGGATAGTGACTAGACTCAATAACATGAGCAGCCCATAAGGGAGAAAGCAAAATAATAGTTCCTCCCATCCCTTCAACATGATTGGTATAAAAACACTTAGCATTATGCCAATTAACATTCAGAGCAAACTATAATTAAAAACCAACTGCCTTAACCTCTTGCAACAAAATACAATTAAAATAACCCAAATTTTTGATGTGATTCTTGACAAAATATTTCATATCTGGGGACTCAAGACCCTTGACATTCTAACTCATGCATTTAAATACCATGTCCAGAATTAAGGTGAGAAGAACCAGCCCTGGCTAGTTCTTTAGCACTTTTTAAATATTTACCTTTACTATCCTTGACATTAACTCTTTTCCTCTTTTTTTGTAACTTTAGACTAGACCTTATCATCCAATTCTAATCTGCCATTAGAAAAATTCTCATCTAATGAATCAGAATATTCACTACTAGGAATTGTTTCAGAGTTCGAAACCTCAGTATTAGAACCTTCTTCACAGTTACCACTACCCTGATTATTTTTTTGTCTTTCCAAAGCTCTACTATGAATAGAAGGTAACGCTAATTGTTGGGCATTATGTTTAGTGTAGGCATCAACGGGGATACTTATAATGTCATTATTGATCATATTAATACTAGACTGAATGCTTTCATTTTCCCCAGCCACAGGGGCAGGAGAGGGTTGCAACCCATTTGGTTCATCCAAACATGTTAGGTGGCCACTGCTACCCACACCCACTTCAATAACCATACTTTCACCTGAAGGTATTTGCTTATTTACCTTGTTAGTATTAACCACAGAGTTATTAGTTTGCTCAGGAACCACCAAAAATTTACTCCCAGAGCCATCAAAATTTTTATTATGCCCTATATTAGATCTAGAATTAATATTATTACTTATGGGGCAAAAACCCCAAAAAAACCTTCTTTTTTTTAGCTAAAATATGACAATTCCTCATCACATGTCCCTCTTTTCTACATATAAAACATGTATTTACCCCACCCAATAGTTCCAATTTACAAGATAATGAAAACTCCCCATAGTCTATCTCAATCTCTTCAAGAAAATCCACACTAGGGTATAGGAAAATAAAAACCCTAGCATGCATGTGAGATAGGACACTGCTAGTCTCTTCCACCTGCAATACATGGCCAAACGAATTCAATACCTAAGGTATAAAAGACCATAATACCGGAGGGACATACCTCACAACAACCCATCTCAGGTATGAAACAGAAAAAACTTCCTCAGTTAAAATTTTTGGTGACCATGCAACAGCCTAAAAACTGTCTTTCGAAAATTCCAAAACAGTTTTGCAACCACTTGCCTTTGCATGTCGGCAGATTTAAATATGACCATATAAAGCCCTATTTGCACCATACAACATATGGAAATAGAAATACCTAACCATTTACCCCACACGTTTTTAACCCAGTCATCAAAGTAACGGCGTGATTGCAATATTTCATTATTCAAAGCCACAAAGAAGATAGAGATAGATTTCAACCTCAACTTTTCATAACACAAGACATTAATCATGGCAGTGCTAGGAACCAACTTAACCTTTCCAGAATAGGCCAAAGTATCCTTACCACTCATGGTGAACACGATATCAGCAAGGATATTTCACTAGACCCCACACTCCACAACATATTTGAAACTTTTAGTCCTTCCACCTTCATTCATCATTGGGTTTTGACCACCATTCACAGGATCACGATATGATTGCATTCGACCATCCACAGCACCCGTGAAAACATCTACTTTCAAATTTTTGACTGCCAAAAACCTATCACCTTCAACGGACTCTGTGACAGCTCCGTTCTACACACACTCCTCTGGCGGTCTCCCTTCTTCCCCCATATCCACTTCGGTTTCCATCCTCTCCCCCATTAATTCTTATAATATTTGTAGTTGAAGTCAACTATGAAAGGAATTTTGATAGTAGTCTACACTTTTATGTCTTTTGAAATATATATAATAAGTTTGAAAGGTAAATTAGAATTTCTTTAGTTAAAATATGTTTTAGTTTAGTGAAATTTTGCTTGGTTTCATGCATTCCTCCTTTATATGATAAAATAATCCTTTTAAGTTCATGTATAGTATAATTTTACCCCTTTAGATTCATGTTTTAATAGGAGCACACTGTCTAAAAAATAATTTGAATGATCTAATTTAGGTAATAATTATTTTGATGGTAAGATTATTAACATCTGAATTCGTCATTTGAAAGGAATGCTATTCTACTTAATGAAGTAAGTTGTTTTTAAAAAGGTGTTCTTGAATTGTTTTTCTTATTGATGCTTAATAGAATAAGTTATATTAAAGTATTATTCTTTATTTTAAGTTATTATTTTACTTATTGATTTAAGTTATTTTAAGGGATTTTTTTATTAAGCAAAAGAAATTAATTTCATAGTTTTAAAAGGTTTAATATAATAAACTAGGCACCCGCGTGTTGTAGATGAGTTGGAGATGGTAGGGAAACCCTCCAAGGAAGGTCCTTGGTTCAAATCTCCACCCTATCAAATGCACATGGGGTACCCAAAATCTAGCTGATAATGCTAGTGTGGTCAGGGTTGGGCATGACTCTCGGGTGATTTTGATGGTGTAGAACTCCCTGATCATGGTTTCTCGGACCAAGGCAACCCTGCAAGGGGTTTTTTGTTAAATTAAATATATATATATATATATATATGGGTATGTAACAAATGAAGATTCATGAATGGCCACTAAATATGGGTAGAATAAGACGTTCATCTAGGCCATTGTACAAGCAGTATTATGGTGGAACTTGTGTGAGATTGTCAAATAAAGAATCTTGATAGGAGAACCATATCTTCAAGATAAGATTTCCCAGAGATGAGAAATCTTCGTGGGATATTTGGAACTCTAAGATAGAATACCTCAATGATTCAGAATGGGACATATTTCTATATTTTCAATGTCACCAAGGAATCCATGATCAGATATAGGTGAATGGTATAACCTTAATTGCCCATGGTTCTAGATATGAATCTAAATGCATGGTCTCTAATTAAGCACAATAGTATTTATGCTATAATCTTTACATGATTGGTAACATATGAGTTAAGTTACACTCAAGGTTCTACATATCATGCTAAGGAATGGAGTTATGCGTCCACCCGCTAGGTGTTATGGGACCTAGAAGATAACCCACACCGTGGTTTTAGATTCACTAGATAAAATGGATGAGATGGTAGGATCACTAAGGACACCTTCTATGGGACCCGACCAGTATTGTCCACTTGGGAGGTCAACTACAGTGGTCAAATTTCCAAAGTGGTACTTAATGCTATGTATTGATCACTAATGGGTGTAAAACTAAACTTTAAAAACAGAAGAAAAAAATCCCTATAAATCATCCTCCTAGTTATCAAGCATACAAGTGAGCTTAAATTTTACAATCAATATGTGTTTGACTGGGTTGTCTTCATAGTTGCAAAAAATATAAATTAATTCATATCATGTTATTGTTCTTCATGCAAACATTGTAACACTAGTTTCAACATTCTTAAAAGTTCTTCCAACTAAAACTGGCATTGGAGCAATTGCTTCTCATTGTCTCCTTCAACAACACCTACAACAACCATATACTATCAATCACAATAAGGCTAGGTTTACAAGGATTCCAATAATACCTAAATAAAACAACATACTAATTGATCACCAAATATCCATAATTAGAATCAAAAACACATTATGTAAGGAAAATTATGTAAGCTATCTACATATGTTCCTTAAATTCTTGAAATTGATACAGAACTACGATCCTTCAATTCAGTTCAAAACAATACTCTGTTATCAACTATATCCACCACAATCTCATAAATAAAACTCTCCAGTAATCGAGAGGCCCAGGTTCAAATATCTCCCCTCACATGTTGCGGATATGTTATATATAAAAGGTTCCTCATCAAAAAAAAAATCTCTAATTATTATTTTTTAATGTAAATTAAAATTTTAAAATTTTTGTTTCACATTTTATTATAATTATCTCAACTTATTTACTTTATAACAATTGTTTATTTTCTTAACAAAATATATAGTTTTAAATTTTATATATATATTCAAATAACTCATAAACATAACATTCTAAAACTCAATCAAGTATATTTGCAATAAAATTTTATTATTAAAATATATTATTTTTAATTAAATTTATTAAAATTTATAATTTTTATCAATTAGATTTTTCCATATCAGATAGTAATGTGTTTAATGAATTAAAGTTTTTTATTTAAAAAAAAAAAAACTAAATTTAAATTCTTTTAAAATATATATTATATAATATCGATAAAATTCATTTTAATTTTATATAATTAATTAAAATATATATTTTTATATAATATTTTTTTATAAGTTACAAAATTTATCTAACTTTCATATAAATGTTTTTTTATATAATTGTAAACATCTAAATTTTTTTAAAAATAAATGACCCAAGGCTCTAAACATGTAGCAGTCCTCCCCCGCCTACATATTCATTTAAGATAAAATACAGCCGTTTTGTTTTTTAATGGAATATATAAAAAATTAATATTAGAATGCCATTGCACCAAAAATCTTAATAGAAAGATAATTAGAAGAATTTAAAATATTTGGTTATGTTAAAAAGTTGGAGAGTAAGTAGGTAGTTAAAATTTTTTAGTTGAAATGGAGAGGCCCTGGGTTCAAATCTCTCTTCTCACATGCTACATATATGCTATGTGCAAGAGATTACAAATTTAGAAAAAAATTAAAAATTAAAATATATATATATATATATATATATATATATATATATATATATATATATATATATATATATTAATAGTAAGGGTGTTACGAATGTTCACCGTCTATAGTATTATGGTCGTCATATGCATGTTGTGTATGTGACTTCAAAAAGTAAAACACCATCAACAATAATATTATATTTTTAACAATATATAAAAAATAGTATATACATATCTGATCTTGCTCAACTATGTTAGAAATTTAAACTATATTTGACACCTCTTGCAAATCGACCAACTCATTGGATCTTGTTTCATTTGAATTAATTACTGGTAGTTGAAACTGTCAGTCTGTTCGGTGATTGAAATGAAACCCTAATTTTGAGTTAACTGCATGTTAGAGAAGTTGGTGGAGATTTCTCACTTCTCACTTGAAACCTTAGATATATATTTGTGTCACCTTCATTTTGTGTGAGTAAGAAGAGATGCTACTAGGTTGGAGAAAATTAGAGCAATAGAGCAGAAGAAGAACGCAGTAGCGTTGTGTGGAGAAGAAGCAGCAAATCTCATAAGTGCAGTCAAAGGACAGTGTATACCCTGCAATCTATCATAGTTGTAGATGATTGTGGATGTATTCCCAATCTAAGTATGTGGATGTATTTCTAGTTTTAAGCAATAAATAAATACTTGCATATATTTTGTCCTCTGTGTATGGTTTATAACTTAGCAAAGTTTACCTCAATATTTCCTTCATTCCGCTTGAAAACCTTGTAAATCTCGCGATAAGAAGTTGTGTTTGAATTTTTGCAATAAATCATTTGTTAACTCTTGTGGATTGGTAGAAGATTGCATTCCGCTCCATTGCTTTGTATTTTATAGCGAAATAAACCTTAGGTTATTTATATTATAAAGTTGCATTATTAATGTTTGCCCTAATATTTTGTGTGGTCTGCAACCTTAAACTTGCTCCAAAATCTGCATGTAAAGTAATCTAAACTCCATTTCAATTTATTTCACTTGTGTTTGCCAGCAAATTACAATCTGCTTGTATTTCTTAGCATTTCAATGCGAAAAGCATTTCGTACTCTCTCCTTGTTAAAAATTGTGGATTCTTAACTCCGCATTATAATTTCAAAAATTGTGATGCCAGCTACAATCTTCTGCATATTTTGAATCTGCACCACCCTCTATGTTAAACCTAGCAGAATCCATTCTGCATGTGCTTGTTCGTATTTCCTTGTGAAATGTTTTCTCCTATGCCCGTTCAAAAGCTGCTATTAGAATCTGCATCTGGTCCTTTGGTTTTAGTTGTGGATTTCCATTCTGCTTTCGGTTACAAAGAAAAGCTATGGATTTCTTTTGACCGAATTTTGCATCCATTGTGGTGACAATTAAAACTTGAAATTGGTATCAGAGCATAACGTTACTTGGTTTTATATCCCCATGAATAATGAACGGGTCACATTCAAGGTGTATAAAGGCCAGAGCTTGTGTAGTGTCCAAAATTATCTTGAACCTCTTATTCAAATCTAGCTTTGAAAGTAACTCATTCTCAAACAGAGCCTCCTACAAGCTCTTATTTTGCATATGCTCATACACCAACAATCTCCTCTTCCCATCTGAATAGTACCCATAAAGAGACACCACAAAGGGAGACCTAAGCCCCTAATGATTGATATCTCATTCTAGAATTCTCTCTCCCCTGTAGGGATGCCACGTCCATCTCTGCAGATAGCAGATATATTCACAAAACCTTTGAAGGATGAAGACTTCAATAGGCTGAGGGAGATGCTTGGTGTCAAAGTTTTTATGAAATCCAGTTTAAAGGAGGGTGTTAGAAAATTAAACTAGATTTGATACCTCTGGAAAATTGACCAACTCGTTGAATCTTTTTTCATTCGGATTAATTAATGGTAGTTGAAACTGTCATTCAGTTCGACAATTGGAAGGAAATCCTAATTTGAGTTAACTAAATGTCAGAGAAGTCGGTGGAGCTTTCTTTCTTCTCACTTGAAACCCTAGATATATAATTGTGTTGCCTTCATTTTGTGCAAGTAAGATGAGAGACTGCAAGGTTGGAGAAAATTAGAGCAATAGAGTAGAAGAAGAACACAGCAGCATTGTGTGGAGTAGAAGGAGCGGTAGAGCTCAAAAGTGCAGTAGAAGGATAGTGTATACCCTACAATCTATCATAGTTGTAGATGATTGTGGATGTATTTCCAATTTGAGTATGTGGATGTATTTTTGGTTTTAAGAAATAAATAAATACTTGCATATATTTTGTCCTTTATGTATGTTTTATAACTTAGCAAAGTTTACCTCAATATTTCCTCCATTTCACTTGAAAACCTTGTAAATGTCATGGAAGAAATTTGTGTTTGAATTTCGTATTAAATCCTTTGTTAAGTCTTGCAGATTGGTAGAAGATTGCATTCCGCTCCATTGCTTTGTGTTTTCTATAAGAATAAACCTTAGGTTATTTATATTATAAAGTTGCATTATTAATGTTTGCCCTAATATTTGGTGCGGTCCGCAACCTTAAACTTGCTTTAAAATTTGCATGTAAAGTAACCTAAACTCCACTCCAGATCATTTCACTCGTGTTTGCCAGTGGATTGCAATCCACTTGTATTTCTTAGAATTTCGATGCGGAAAGCATTCCGCACTTTCTCCTTGTTAAAAAACATAGATTCTTAACTTCACATTATAATTTCAACAATTGTGACATTAGCCACAATATTGTGCGGATTCCAAATCTACACCACCCTCCGTGTTAAACCTAGTAGAATTCATTTCGCATGTGCTTGTTCATATTTCCTTGCAAAATTTTTCCTACTATGCTTGTTCAAAAGCTGCTAATAGAATCTGCATCTGGTTCTTTCGTTTTAGCTACGAATTTCCATTCTGATTTTGGTTACAAAGAAAAGCTATGGATTTCTTTTGACCGCATTCTGCATTCGTTGTGGTGATAATTAAAACTTCAAATTGGTATCAGGGCAATTTGATATCAATTGCAGGTCCAAGGAGAAGATATTAGATATATTCACAAAACCATTGAAGGAGGAAGACTTCAACAAGCTTAGGGAGATGCTCGGTGTCAAAGTTTTTATGATATCTAGTTTAAATGAAGGTGTTGGAAAATTAAACTAGATTTGACACCTCTAGAAAATTGACCAACTCATCGGATCCAAGGAGCAGATAATAGGTCCAAGGAGCAGATAGCATATTTCATAAACCAGATTGCAGTAAAATCTGGCTTGGTTGTAGGCTTCCAACTAAAATTTTATAGAGAGTTAGATCAACACTTTTGTTGTTATCAGTAGGTTTATGGAGTCACCCAAGGACACTCAATGGCAAGCAGGAAAAAAAAAATTACAGTATGTTAATGGAACGAGGAACCATGGAATCTATTATGCCAGAAAAGACCAGCTTGAGCTTATTGGCTACACAAATAATGATTGGGTTGGCATCATAGATGATTGGAAGAGCACTTCTAGATACGCCTTCCATATTGGATTCAAAGTAGTTTCATGGTCCTCAAAGAAACAACCAATTGTTGCACTATCAACTGTTGAGGCAGAGTATGTTACCGCCACCTCAGCCACATGCCAGGCAGTTTGGTTGAGAAGAGTTTTGAATGAACTGAATCATCCACCAGAAGCAGCAACAACCATTTTTTGTGATAATAATTCTGCCATAACACTGTCGAAGGACCCAGTATTTCATGGCAGGATAAAGCACATTGACATACGATATCATTTCATCAAAGAGCTGGTGAAATTTAATGAGATTAAGTTATTGTTTTATAGGTCCAAGGAGTAGATATTAGATATATTCACAAAATCTTTGAAGGAGGAAGAATTCAACAGGCTGAGGGAGATGCTCGGTGTTAAAGTTTTTATGAAATCTGGTTTAAAGGAGGGTGTTACAAAATTAAACCAGATTTGACACATATGGAAAATCGACCAACTCACTAGATCCTGTTTCATTCGAATTAATTACTGGTAGTTGAAACTGTTAGTTAGTTCAACGATTAGAAGGAAACCCTAATTTTGAGTTAACTACATGTCAGACAAGTTGGTGGAGGTTTCTCGCTTCTCAATTGAAACCCTAGATATATATTTGTGTCGCATTTATTTTGTGCTAGTAAGAAGATAGACTGCAAGGTTGGATAAAATCAGAGCAATAGAGCAGAAGAAGAATGCAGTAGCATTGTGTGGAGCAGAAGGAGCAGTAGAGCTCAAAAGTGCAGCAGAAGGACAGTGTATACCATGCAATCTATTATAGTTGCAGATGATTGGATGTATCTCCAATCTGAATATGTGGATGTATTTTTTATTTTAAGCAATAAATAAATACTTGCATATATTTTGTTCTCTGAGTATAGTTTATAACTTAGGAAATTTTGCCTCAATATTTCCTCCATTCTCCTTGAAAACCTTGTAAATCTTGTAGTAGAAAGTTGTGTTTGAATTCCGCATTAACTCCTTTATTAAGTCTTGTGGATTCGTAGAAGATTGCATTTCGCTCCATTGCTTTGTATTTTCAAGCAAAATAAACCTTAGGTTATTTATATTATAAAGTTGCATTATTAATGTTTGCCCTAATATTTGGTGCAGTCCACAACCTTAAACTTACTCTAAAATCCGCATGCGAAGTAACCTAAACTCCATTTTGGATCATTTCACTCGTGGTTGCCAGCGGATTGCAATCTGCTTGTATTTCTTAGCATTTCGATGCGGAAAGCATTCCCCAAACTCTCCTTGTTAAGAACCGTGGATTCTTAACTTCGCATTATAATTTCAATAATTGTAACGTTAACCACAATCTTGTGCAGATTTCGAATCCCCATCACCTTCTATGTTAAATCTAGCAGAATCCATTCCGCATTTGTTTGTTCGTATTTCCTTATGGAATTTTTCCTCTGCACCCGTTCAAAAACTGCTAATAGAATTCGCATCTGGTCCTTCGGTTTTAGCTGCGGATTTTCATTCCACTTCCAATTACAAAGAAAAGTTGTGGATTTCTTTTTCGCATCCACTGTGGCTACAATTAAAACTTCAAACTGCAGTAACCGCACAATTTTTTTCCAAAACATAGAAAATATATATTTATGTCGTTGTTAGTCTGTACAACAGAGAAGATGTTTACAGGTGAAACAGAACATCAATTTTATGAATATATCTTTAAAAGGATAGTGGTGTTAGAAGGATATTATAATAAACTAGTTGGTAATTAAATATTAATGTACTCGATGTTAATAAAATCGAGCAAATATTACGTATAAAAAACGGAAACAAAAAAAGAGACCAGCAAATATTGCGTATAAGAAACGGATTTACGTGGTAATTTACATTCTTTCTAGCGCAAAATCAACCCCTTGCATTTCCGTTTTCCATTGGAAAAACATCAGCACAGTAGAAGCGATCACAAAACGGCTCCTTCGAAGACGAAAACCAATCATCTCAAACTACTTCAAACTAAACAATTTCTAATAGCTCATAAGTAATTTCTAATAGCTAATAGCTCCTTTGTTAGAGAAATTTTGGTAGAAACCTGTTCAAAGTGCAACAAAATTCTTACAAATGTAATAAGCGCTTGATTGTTTGTATAACACTTTCTTGACATAAAATATATATATATATATATATATATATATATATATATTGGTGATTAATGCGAATATAATAGCTATTATTATATTGGTTTTGGTTTTACTTTTAGAATGTGGTATTGTTAATGGTTTTTATAATTTTAGGATCAGGTATTCTTATGAAAGAATTAAGGTGAAGTAAGAAGGAATACAATGAAAGTGTCAAAAATCACCACAATCCATGAGTATATGGAAGCTCATAAAAAAGCATCTAATTGGATTCATATAGCTACAGCTACATCAGGATTAAAAGACTTGTTTTAATCCTTCATACCCAATTGCGAAAGAAAAGAAACTGCAAGGTGAGATGATATAATTGTTTTTGTTTTTGTATTTTTTGAGAGGAGAGAGTGTGGGAAAAGGGGAGGAGTGTTCTTTGTTTTTCATTTTGGAAAAAGATAGGGGATTCAACGTTCAGTAAAAATAACGAAAGGAGGAAACTGACTGGTTCAAAAATTGGATATAAGTGTTCAATAAGTGTGCTGGGATCATAGGTTGGTGTTCTTGATATCAGATGTTATGTTGTCTTGTTGGTTAAATACGTTTATATTTTATCTAAGCAAATTGAATGTGTTAAATAAGCTTGTCTACTACCTAAAAATATATAATAATTCATGATCATTGTTTGTTGATTGAAGTCTTTAACGGAGCATTGTTGTTGAGTCACTCTTTTTCCTGAAGTTTATATATATAAATGTGATTATTTGTAGAGATAAACCATATTGTTGGTGCATGCATAATAATTTTGCTTTGGATAGAAGTATTTGGTGGCTATAATGAACTACAGGTCTTTGTATGTCATATTGTTATGGTAATGAGCAATAGTTTTGTGATTACACTTGAGTTTGGGCTAGGAACTGTGTTATTGCGAGAATGAATATCCTCGGTATATAAGACTAGATTTTGTGAATAAACAAAATGCATTAGTATCATGTGTGCATGTTTTAAAAGAGTCAAATTTGATTCCATTGAAGTAATCCAAAGTTTGTGGCACTGGTGGAGTGAAGAGAATTTCTTATGGGTACCATGAAAATAGGATTCGGATAATTTTCTCCTAGTGAGGTATAGTAGCAGAGTAGCGCAGTGGTCTTTCATTTATTGAAGTGTAAGCCGAACCCAAAAATATCTTGCCACACGAAAGAATCTATGAGGATGAAAACTGAGAGTTACATATTGGATTACTGTTAAAATTTTTCTTGAAATTCAAGAAAAAATATGTTATAATTTGTAATTATTGTGAACAAGTTTCGGGTGTAAATGATTGTCTTGACCAAGCATTGTTTATGTAAACCGAACCCTTTGAATGACAGAAAACAATGTCATATAGAACTTAGTGTTGACATCAAACGACCCTATATTGGTTATGAAATCTGAAGTTATGTAATGTTAGAATTGTATTCTTTATGGTATAAATGCTTTGAAGACTAGCAGTTCAATGGGCTCTGTCTTTTATTTTATTTGGAATAAATTATTTTCCAGAAAGCCATGTACACAATTTATTAATAATTTAAAAGTTAATGACTTAATAGTTTGGTTATATTACGACTCTTGATGCTATGTGAATTGGTTATATTATGGCTCTTGATGCCATGTGAAGCTGGGAATTGGAACAACATTGAATGTAGCTTGTGAGTCTATTTGTGCAGTGAAACCTTGTCATTTCAATAGTAAAAAAAAGGTTTTGAATTATTGATGTCGTGCTTGTATTCATGTTTTTCAATTTGTTTTCTCATACAAATATATGACCTGATAGTAAGTAACATCTAAAGCCTTTGTAATTTTATTGTGGGTAATGTTAGAAATATTAAATCTAACTTCACGCCTACAAATGCTTCGGCGCGAAGCAATTCCGAATCGCATTCGAAAAATGCTTCGGCACGAAGCACTTCTGAAATGCATTCGAAAAATGCTTCGGCGCGAAGCACTTCCGAAATGACTTCGGAAAATGGTTCACCGCGAAGCATATTTATCTCACCCCCAAAAATGCTTTACCGCGAACTAAAATCAAATTGCCTTCTAAAGCAGAATTCAACTGAAGCGAAAATTGGCCGAAGAATAATTCAAGCTCGTAGATCGGGACATTAAACGTCCAAGCGTGCGAGTAGTTGGGGTTGTTCGGCGATTGGACAGGAACCATACTTCTGCATTTAAATCCTATCAGTTGGACGGTGAACTTCTCCCGCATTTTGTCCTCTTCCCTCGCCTATAAATACTGGGCCATTTTTTCATTGAAATGAATGGAAGGAATATAGAATAGAGAAGGAAGAGTGGGAGCAGCGGGAGGATAGAGGTTGGAACAGAATAGTAGAGAGCAATAGCAAGCAGAGGGCAGTCGTAGAGGTAGGGTTTCGACCAGCAGAATAGTAGAAGGGTGAAACCAGTAGCTGCCAATAGCCGAACAGTGGAGCAGCAGCCTCCAGATAAAACCCGTGTTTTTATCCTGCATATGTTTATATTGCAGAAGTTTGTAATCGCTTCAAAAGGAAGCTCTGTAAATGAGGCTTTATTTTTATATATAAAATATTTATCTGCATATTTGGGTCTCTGTGTGTGTTTGTTCTCGACCTCGAAGTATTGCTTATCCACAGACATTCTTCAGCTAGGGTTTTCCCCAAAGTGGCAAAATACCCGTTCGATCTAGAAGGGAATCGAGTTTGTCTGCTTTGCCGAAGAAGTATTTCGGGACTCTATCTTCCCGAAGTAGATTCCACTTCAGAGCCAAAATTTGCGAAACAGCAGCTTCGCTGGGATATTCCCCGAAGTAGTTTCACCTCGGCTGTTTCTCCCCCGAAGTACTTACTTCGGGAGTACTTTTCTCGAAGTAGATTTACTTCGGCAGTGTCTCCCCGAAGTACTTACTTCGGGAGTATTCTTCCCGAAGTAAAATCACTTTGGCAATAATTCCCCCAAAGTGCATACTTTGAGAGGTTTTTACCCGAAGCTCCCTCCCTCGCGTGAAAAATTTGCGAAGTATTTTCACGACACGATTTTTAATCATGATTTAAAATTTTATTATTTCCTTCAAATTGGTATTAGAGCCGTTATTACCGTGATGTGGAGATAGAAGCATGGCTTCCAAAAGAAATTCCTTGCAGTTGTAGATCCCATGATTTAACGACAAGAACTACGATTACTGGAGCATCTAGATGAAGATTTTCTTTGGGTCTCAAGATTTGTGGGACTTCATCGAGAATGGTTACCCAAAACTGGTAGATGCAGCAGCATTGGCCACCCTCTCCCAAGTTGACAAATATATTCTGAAGGAGAACCAGAAGAAAGACCAAAAGGCCTTGTTCTATATTATGCAAGCAGTTGAGGAGACCATCTTCCCGTAGATCACATCAGCCACCAAGGACAAGCAGGCCTGGGAAATTTTGGCAAGTTTGTACCAGGGCACCAACAAAGTGAAGTTGGTAAAACTACAGATGCTTAGGAGAGAGTTCGAGAACCTGCAAATGAGTGAGTCTGAGTCAATGAGCGACTTCTTCACCCGAATGACAGATGTCATCAACCAGATGCGGTTGAATGGTGAAATTGTGGAGAATCAAAGGATCGTGGAGAAAATTCTATGGAGTCTTCCAGCTAAGTTTGATTATGTAGTAATTGCAATAGAGGAATCAAGGGATTTGACAACCCTCTTTATGGATGAACTAATGGGTTCTCTGCAAACACATGAGCAGAGGCTGAGCCGCTCAACTCAGTCCTCTTTGGAGCAAGCATTCAAGGCACAAGTCTCAGTTCAAGACAGTAGCAGGCAAGACTCCCACCAAGGCGCTTCTAGTTCTCAATGAGGAAGAGGTAGAAGCAGGCGTGGGAGAAGTAACAAGCAAGGAGGGAGATCAAACCCTCATGTCAGTGAAACCAGATACAACTTTCATCAGCAAGGAGGAAGAGGCACTGGCAAAAATAAGCAAGGTAGCTCTCAGCAGAAGAAGGACATGTCAAAGGTCCAATGCTACTACTACAAAAAGTTTTGCCATTACATCTCACAGTGCAGAACGAGGATGGCGAATGAAAATCAGTAGCAGGCCCATTATATAGAAGAAGCTGGAAATGCGATAGGAGGTAATGTGTTGCTGACTTGTAGTGTTGAAGAGGAGAGCAAGAAAAACACCAGGTATCTTGACAGTGGGTGCAGCAACCACATGACTGGGAATAGAGAGATGTTCTCATAACTGAATGAAATAGTCCAGTCTAAAGTCAATATGGGGAACAACAACAAGGTTCCCATGATGGGGAAAGGTAAAATCCTCATCCGCACTTGAAATGGAGAAAGAAAACAAATTTGTGATGTGTATTATGTGCTTGGGTTGAAACACAACCTGCTAAGCGTTGGACAGCTTATGCTGAAGGGACACACTATGCAGTTTAAATATGATGTCTATTCCATTAGAGACAAAGTGCATGGACAAATTGCAACAGTGTCCATGACAAAAAACAAAATGTTTCCGCTCCAGATTCAGAATGAATCTTTAATGTCTCTGAGTGTAGTTGTGAAGGATGCTACTTGGCTGTGGCATCTCAGGTTTGGTCACTTGAGTTTTAGTGGCCTAAATTTGTTGCACAAGAAGCATATGGTGAAGGGTTTACCCCTTATTGAGCAACCGAACCAAGTTTGTGAAGTTTGCCTAGTCGATAAGCAGCATAGGGATGCATTCCCTATAGGACAGTCTTGGAGAGCATCACAGCCATTGGAGCTGGTGCACTCAGACATTTGTGGTCCCATGTAGACTAGCACATATGCCGGCAACAAATACTTCCTGACTTTCATTGATGATTTCAGCCGGAAGACATGGGTTTATCCCATTAAGCTGAAGTCTGAGGCATTTGGGAAGTTTAAGGAGTTCAAGGCTCTAGTGGAGAAATAGAGCGACTATCATGTTAAGACTCTTAGAACTGATGGAGGTGGAGAATACATCTCCAATGAATTCCACATCTCCAAATAAGAATGGTAGAACCCATCCAAAATAACTGCCTAATAAAATGATCAACACCTTCTTGATTAGGCCAATCCCTCCAAAGTTGTTCAAAAGTAAAAAAATTGGACCACTATAAGCCATGTAAATTGGCCATTCTCCTCCATAGCTCAGAGGCTAAAGTACACTCAATTAAAATATGGTTTATATTTTTTACATTCTCTTCACACATTTCACATCTAAAAGGGCCATGAAAACCATGCTTCATAAGTTTCTCACCAGTAAGCACCCTACGATGCAATAAAAGCCAATTAAAGAACCTCACCTTAGGCCAGAGATTTTGAGCCCACAATCGAGAAAATATGTCAAAAGAATGGTTGGGATTATTATGGCATAAGGTCAAATAACCTTGAGCAACTAAATACTCACCCTTAGTAGTGTTGTTCTATCCAAAAAAATCTTTTTCATGGGACCAAGAGAGGGATCTCATATGAAGGATGCCTTGGATATCTTGTATTTGTCTTTCTAGGATTTGAATAGGCCAGTCCTCAATAGGGATCCAATATCTACCAACCTTTGAATTACCAGTATGGTATCGATAGTAATTAGCCACCTTTATCCAATTAGCTCGGTGAAGCTCCTCCATCCAAGGCCTCCAATCGGGAAGCGAGTTATCAAAGGTTTGTGACCATCCCAAGAATCTATCCAAAAATTTGCATGTTGACCATTATGAATGATCCAAAATAATTTTTTTCTTATCAAATCCTCACCAGTCTTAAGAACTGCTAAAATAGGAGAACCTTTGGTAGGAAGTTGATAGCGAACAAGGTCTTCAAGACTTTTGTTCTTAGCATATTTAGCACAGAGATTATTGACCCAAAGAGCATTGGGGTTATGCAACATCCTCCAATATAATTTAGCAGCTAAAGATTTGTTGTTATTAATTGAAGACCAGAATCCTAACCCCCTTCACTCTTAGGAAGACATAAAGTATCCCATTTCACCAAGGCCCATTTTCTTTTATCCTTAGTACCACTCCAAAGGAAATGATGACTGATTTGATCCAATTCTTGAAGAACAGCCTTTGGGATATTCAAAATGGAAGAAACATAAATAGGAATAGCTTGAATGACTGATTGTACCAAGGTGATTCTACCCCCAAAAGAAAACCACTTGTTGGTCTACTTTCCAATTTTCTTCTTGACTTTGTCCAACAACCAATTCCAATCTTTATTTTTCTGCCTTTGAATATTTATGGGAATACCTAAATAAGTGATTGGAATAGAGGTCTTCTTATATCTTAATTTATCCAAGACCATGGATTCTGTCTAGCGAAGCGATGAAAGAAAATAACTTTAGATTTGTCTTCATTGATCAAGCTGCTCGATAGACTTAGAAAAATAGCTAATGATTTGCTTAATATTAGAAGCTTCCTTAACTTTAGCTTTACCTAAAAGAGTAGAGTCATCCACAAATTGAAGATGAGAGATAGGTCTACCTCCATGAGCAATGGTAACTGCCTCAAGGGTTTTGTTTTCCCTCTTTTTTGTTATAGTCCTACCCAAGCATTCAGCAAGAATGATGAATAAATAAGGGGATAGCGGGTCACCTTGCCTAATACCTCTGGAAGCTGGGAAATACTGAGAAGGCCTACCATTGATAAGAACTAAGTAGGAAAATGAAGAGATACATCCCATAATCCAATCCATCCAATACTTAGAGAAACCAAATTGCCTCAAAATATTGATAAAGAAGTGCCAATCCACTCTGTCATACGCTTTGGATAAGTCTAACCGAATGAACATAGAAGGAGAATTTTGCATATCCATGGAATGGATGGCTTCCTGAGAAAGAACTATCTCATCTACTATTTGATGTCCTTCCACATATCCCCCTTCCTCTAGGGAAATAATCTTATGCAAAAGATGCTTCAACCTTTCTGCCATGATTTTAGTAATGATTTTGAGAAGAACATTACATAAAGCAATAGGTCTAAAAGCTAAGGTATGATCAACCTATTGAGCTTTTGGAACAAGATTAATATATTTTTTCTTGATAACCTTCAAAATTTCTTTGGCTTTCCTGGCTTCTTCCACCACCTCTAATAAATCAACATGAAGGATATCCCAGGACTCTTGGTAGAACTCAATAGGAAAACCATCAGGACCTGGGGTTTTCCCTTTTTGCATTTTAAAAACTATTTGTTGAATATCATTGATAGTAACAGGAGCAATCAAAATAGAGTTCTCCTCAGAATTTATAAGAGAAGGTATTGCTTGAAGAACTTTTTGTTGTGAAGCTGAGTCAAGAGGAGTAGCAACAAAAAGATTGGAAAAGTAATCAACAACAATAGAGTTCATGCCATCCCAAGTATAAACAACATCTCCAAAATATGATTTTAAGGAAGAAATAAAGTTGTGAGATCTTCGAGGTAGAAGAGATTTGTGAAAGAAATTTGTGTTTTGATCTCCTTCTTTGAGCCATGGAATTCTAGATTTTTGCTTCCATAAGATTTCTTCTCTTTTTTCCCATTCCTCTAACTGAGTTGTGAGTTTAATTTCATCTACACTTCTCTTCTCTATGAGGCCATCTAAATGGATTTTCTTATTCAAATTTTCAAGATGAGCAATAACTTCATGTTTTTTTTATGAACATCCCCAAACTCTTTCCAGTTCCAAGTCTTGATTTTGGATTTAATGTATTGCGATCTTTTGGAAAAATAGAACATCTTAGTCCCATGCCTAGGTTTGCCTTCCTTCCACCATTGTTGCACACGAGGTCTAAAGGAAATGTCTCCAAGCCACATTAATTGAAAACAAAAAGGAGAGAAACTCACATTGGTTTTCCACATTTCCACTATGACTGGCCAATGATCCGAACCAACATTATTAAGAGTCTTCACTTTAGGAATGTGACCATGGATTAAGAAATTTTTAGAGAGCAAAAACCTATCCAATCTCTCCATTATACAAGCTAAGCCTTGTCTTCTATTAGAACAAGTCATAAGGCCATTATCTGGTTGGATATCCACAAGATGGAGGTTTGCAATATATTCACTCATGAGGTTAGTGCTTTTGTCCAAATTTTTATTTCCCCCTGTTTTCTCATCCAGAGAGAGGATGGTATTGAAATCTCCTCCGATAAAGATCCAAGCTTTAGTAGAATGAGAGATAATATGAGTAATATCCTTCCACTATCTTCTTTTTTCCTCCAAAGAATTCAGTGCATAAATAGTAATGTAGAGCATAATCTGGTTGGAATATCTACTTTGAATAGCTATAGCCAACAAACCCCAACTTCCAACCATATGGTGAATAACTACCTCTTTTGGGTCCCAAAGACAAGCAATGCCACCTGAAGTCCCTTGGGAACTGAGGGAAACCACTTTTCTAGCTGGCCAAATTTTACTGGCAAGTAAATCCATATCCTCCATTGACATTCTTTTTTCTTGAAGGAAAACAATATGTGGATGATTTATCTGAATCATTCTTCTAATTTCATTTTGTTTTGAAAGACTCTCTTTGAGTCCTCTAATATTCCAAGTGATGATATTCATTAATACCACGGCTAAAAAAGTTGGGAAGGGCATTAATATTACCTTCCTCTACATGATTTTCACCTTCTTTTACCATATGATATTGATTGGTCTTGAGACGTACTTTTTGATTAGAATCCATCTTCAATTTTTTTTTTCGTTGTTTCTTGACTTATTCCAATTGAATCTAAGATAGCTTCTAACCTTGAAGAATGCTCATACATAGCCAAAATTTTACTAGATGATTCAACGGAGTCTATATTGGGACCTACATTGTTTGAAGTTTTGACATTTGAAATATTGTTTTTCTTGTGTAAATTTTCTCCTTTTTTTTTATTGAAAACCTTTGATTTTTTGGTTTGTCTCTGAGTTCTTCCCTTTATATTTAAATTATGTTTCTAAGATTTTAGTTTCCATTATTTCCTCTTCCTCACTTGGGACATCATTTGTAGAAAGGATTTCAAACATATTAGCAAATGACTTTGATTGATCATTCATAACTATTTTTTTCTAAGTGTTCTTCTTCTTAGGTATTTGGAAACCTACTGATTTTATATCTTATTTCTTTTGATCAGGAATTTTATTTGGGCAAGCACTGGCCAAGTGACCATATTCATGGCAAATTCTACAATGAAAAGGAATGTTCTCATAGTCCACTACTTGCTCCTATGTGTCTTCCCCAAATTGTAATGTGATATTTTTAGGTAGGGGTTTGTAAAAATCTATTAAAACACAAATCCGAGCATAAATAATATGTTCAAAATTTTGAGTACAATCAGCAGTCATCATAAAAGTTCCTAAATATTTTCCAATTGAAGAAAAAATAGTAGGATTCTAAAATTCAATAGGGAGGCCAAAGATTCTAACCCACATTGGAGCTATAGAAGGCATCTCTTCTTCGGATTTAAATTTAGTATGCCAGGGCTTCATGAAAAGCCCTACCCTTCCAAAAAACCAAAGACCCCCTTGAAAATTTTTCTCTCTATCTTCATTATTAACAAATAAAACAAGAAAATAACCATTTGGATAAATAGAGATTTTTAACTCACCTTTAGTTTTCCAGATTTTTGCAGCCTAGACTTTGAAAGATGATAGACTCGGACAAAAATCCATGAACCGAAAAATTAGTCCTCTTTTCTCCAAATCTTTAATGCCAGTATGAATGTTACCCATATCAAGCTTAACAATAGGAGTTCCATCAGCTACTTTAAGACATCCTGACTTTGTTTTCTTGGGATCAATCTTAGGCATTCTTAGAGGTTTATGGGAAGCCCTAATATTGATATTAGCATTGGGCTGAGGCTGCCCACCATGAAGGGCATCCTTAAAATTCATTTTTGGGATCGAGTCTTCGAAATTCTTACCCTTGACAAGGGTTTTCACAGTAGAATTATTTTGTGGGTGCACCTTAGCACCAGATTCACTTGAGATATGAGCCATTTTTTGATCAACTGCTTGAAACTTGTTTTGTGATCTCTTTAATCCTTTCCCTAGATACCGTGGAAAGGTATGGTTTTCACTCTTCTTTTGTGCAGCAAATTGAAAGCCGTTGTCACTCAAGTTCACAGTATGATATGTTGAAAGATAAATTTCTAACCCATATTGTATCCCCTGCAACATTTCCTACTAAAATATTGAGCATAAACCACAAAAATATTGGCCACTAGGGCCCGAAGGCCCTAAAAACCAACCTCTGGAGTTGCTTGCACTCAACCTAGATGAAACCCTCGCATAACCGCTTACCAAATATATCGTTCACACATAGGGATGTGCTAGGATCTGTGTTTCTCCAAATAATATGAAAATTGGTGGAGACGTTCTAGGGTTTTTCAGGCATCTACCCTCAAATTTTTAGCTCAATTCGAGTTCGGATGAGTGAGATATGGCTGAAATGAGTTCGGCAGTTTGGGCAGTCCTGCAAAAAACGTCTAATCAATTTCTCTCCCTTTTACTCACCATATCATTACCATAAGTTCAGTTGTTATTCATGATTACTACTAACACTACTCTCAAATTTTCTATCTTTACTGCAACCATGATATTCAACCTTCTTACTATATTTCTTTGTTTATTGTCTTTGTTGGTGCAACCAAAGTCATTGATCATTGGCTCACTACCTTCCACAAAGGAGGATGAGATGCTCTACCAGTATTTGCAACACGATCGAAGTTACCACTCGAGGACTAGTTTTCAAGGCACATTAAACCCTCTACATTCATTCTAGGCATGATCTCTCTTTTATATTGGTGATATTGCAATCAAGATACAATAAAAGTGGATTATTTATGATCCTTATTTGTGGATAGTATGGTCCATGATGCCAGGTATGAAGTATTTTATTTTACTATATTAGAATTCATTATAGCATATGTTTTTTATAGATGATCTTAATATAATATATCCTCAAATGTTCTCTAAATCTCTACATAAATAAGGATAATTTAAATTTAATTGTAAAATTTTTACATTATTATTTTGGTTTAAGTATTTTGATATATCTTATAGCAATTCTTATAATTATATGAGATATTTTTTTCACTTGCATAAAACACCTTTACTCTAACTATAAGTTTGACTTTTTTTTTTTTTTTTATTGCTGTTGGTTTTCATTATTATTTTTTAACTTTAAAAGCAAGACTCTCTTCATTGCAATCTATTAGAAAACATTATTATTTCATTTGTTATACATGTTCTTTAACAAAATTATTATTTTTATTTAGTTTACTTTATTTTATTTTTAAAACGATAATTTTGATGCTTAAACATATAAAAAAATATTAATGTATTTAAAAAATATATATATATATATATTATTTAATAGAAAAGCGTTAAATTAATTTCACAAAGTGATCTGAATGAAATATAGGGGATTGTAAATGGTAGCATCAAGCACATTTTAACGAACGACATATCTTCGTTTAAAAAACAAAAAAACAAAAACTCAAAATTAAAACAAGCATGTGTCAGTTTACATGAATCGCAAATTATCCGTGAAGTGTTAAAATTGTCTAACATATTCCTTAATGTTATGTATTTACCTTCACCATAATCTCACACACAAACAGAAATTCAGTCTATAGAGTGTTGCACTTTTACGACAATCTTTTTATTACAATTACTTGCCCAGATGTCCTTCGTTTATGTAGAAAAGACCAATTAATTCACGTCATCCTATTGATGTTCGTGTCCAAGCCGGTGTCCCTACAGCCGGTGCAACTACAGCCGGTGCAACTACAACCGGTGGCACCACAGCCGGTGAAACTACATTTATTGTCGAAGTTGCAACTACAGCCGGTACAGCCGGTGCTGCTGGAACATAAATGATCGGTCTCCTGCACCTCCAGAAACCATATGCTATCAAGCACAATAAGGCGAAGCCAACAAGGCTTCCAATAGTACCTAAAGAAAACAACATACCAATTGATCACCAAGCGTCCGTGATCAGAATAAAAAACACATTATGTAAGGAAAATGATGTAAGCTATCTGCATATGTTCCTTAAAATTCTTGAAATTGGTACAAGAACTGCGATCCTTCAATTCAATTCAGCAGAATTCTGCGCTATTAACTATATCCACCGAAATTTCATAAATAAAAATGATCTCTAACTAAGCTATTTTTCTGTAGATTAAAATTTTAAAATTTTTCTTTCACATGTTATTATAATTATCTCATTTAATTTATAATAATATTTATTTATTTTTTAAATATATATATATATAAACTCAATCAAGTAAATTTGCAATAAAATTTTATTTTTAAAGTATATTATGTTAATTAAATTAATAAAAATATATATTTTTTATTAATTAAAATTTTTAATGTCAGATAGTATGTGTTTAATCGATTAAAGTTTCCCACTTTAAATTTAGATTATGTTAAAAAATATATGATTATGATATAATATAAATATTAATTAAAATATACATTTTAATATAATATTTTTTATAAGTTCAACAATTCAGTTGTAAACTTCCAATGTTTTTTATGTAATCAAAGGCTGGTATTAAGAGGCCAGAGTTGGCTAAACATGGAGCAATCCTCCCCTGCCTACATATTCAGATTGCAGAGAAAATATAGCTGTCTTGTTTGTTAAATGGAATATATACGTAAATGCTCACCGCCCGCAGTCTCTTTCTTCTGGCTGTCATCTGTAAAAAAGTAAGACACCATAAACAATAAAATAATATATTTGTAGAAAATGTGCCTACATTTATGTGATAATAATATATCTGATGACAATACCAAACAACTCACCAGACGGAGGAGGAGGTTGGTCTTGCTCAACTGCAGTAACCCCACAAAAGTTTTCAAAAACATAGAAAATATATATTTATGTCGTTGTTAGTCGATACAACAGAGAAGATATTTACAGGTGAAACGAAACATCAATCTTATGAATATATAATTAAAAATATAGTTTTGTTAGACCAATTAATTAAGTTTTAATGTACTCGAGATTAATAAAAACGAGCAATCCCACAGTAACTGATCGGAAACTACCCATACATGCCGCAAAGGAAACTACAAATAACATAATATAAGAAAATGATAGGAGTGTTTAATCCACGTACCTTTTTGAGAAGGAATGAAATGTACTCTATCCGATGTCAAAGCATTGGGATCCGAAATGTTATCGTTAAGGTTTATTATGCTGCTCATTTCCGACTCAAATATTTGAGCTATCTGGGAAAGGCTATTGTCTTCTGTGGCTGCATATGAAATAATTGAAGCCCACTCAGGTAAAGGGCAGCCACAGCCCAAAGCTAGCTCTACCTCATCCCCACTATTGTAATGTCGATTTAACTGGTATCCTGTCCATGCTGTGTAGCTAAAATATTTGTCTGAAATACCCTTTTCGTCTAACCCCACGTCGGAATCGTGCAGGGTGTATTTCAGCCTGTAAAAAAATCCCTTTACATCGTGGAAAATTGAGCACGTACATGGAAAATGGAATTTTGGCCAAATAGTCAGACTGGTCGGCGCTAGGAAAAAGAGAGATTTCTTCACCAGAAATGCCTAACCTGGAAGCCACATCATAAAGTGGGTCGCTAACATTTCTGAGATAAAGGAGAGAATTGCAAGTATGGACATCGGAAACATAGGAGCAATTTAGGGGGTTGATGGTTTCAGCCCATGCTGAAGTATAAAACCACACTGAGAAAAAAACTAAGGCAATCGCTCTTGCAATGTTCTTCATCCTTACAGGAAATTGCGAATTCTTTGTATTCGGATTGGCCCCAAATAGAGTTTTTAAAGTCGCGCACACTCTTGACCGCATGTCCGGTGAATTTCTCGGAACTTGAGAAAAATCGTATACAAACGTGAGTAGTAACGAATGAAATGGATGCATGTGAAATTAATAATAGCGCTATAGTTAGATAGGGCAGACGTTCATTACGTAAATACAAAATTCAAATATATGACTGACTTCTTGCCATGGGTGGCTTCGTCTATAAATATTAAAGATTATAGGAATCCACGTCAAGTCGTTTTTCGCTTTGGTATTGTACGGGAGGGCAATGGTGACAAAATTTCTCGCAATCTGCTTGTTTTTTCTTTTTGTAGTAATGCATTAGCCTTGTTTGAATGTATCGAAATTTCGTATTTAAAAAATAAATAAAAGGAAGATGCGCGGAACGGCTTCAGACCATGTTGCGAAAAACTAAAAACATATATGATATCAACAACGAGGCAACGGGAAACAGAGACCAGCAAAAATTGTGTACAAGAAACGGATTTACGTAAGGAGGTAATTTACATTGTTTCTAGCGCAAAAAAAACCCCTTGCGTTTCCGTTTCCCATTGGAAAAGCATAAGCACAGTTGAAACGATCACAAAACGGCTCATTCGAAGATGAAAACCAATCATTTCAAACTACTCCAGAATAAACAAGTTCTAATAGCTCATAAGTAATTTGTCAAGATGTAAAGCCGGACTAAAAGCGATTCAGTCCAATGGCTCATTTGTTAGAGAAATTTCGGTAGAAACTAGTTCGGGTGCATCTTCTTAGACTTAGGTAAAGTGAAACAAAATTCTTACAAATGTAAGACATGCTTGGTTGTTATCTATATATCTTCATTGGTTGTTATATATATATATATATATATATATATATATATATATATATATATATATATATTTTTGGTGATTTAATATTAGAAGTCATTGGCACCAATGGCAATTGTGACGCTTCCAACCTCAATGCCGCCTTTGAATGGCCACGACGCTCACTCTGTACTCTAACGCATGTGTCCCGGTTCCTTGTGGGCATTAGGGCCAATTGGCTTTAACAACCTTCCTACGTATGGCATCTTCCTCAAGGGATCAACACTTAACTCTAAGCCCTGGCAGTGCCACTAATAATCCATAAAGTCGCGCTCCTTTTAACAGTAGCATTGAGTGTCTCTCAAGAGATATCATTAAAGATGACTAGGTGACACTCTTGGGCTTGGTGCAAACCTGCTGCAAAGCAAGAGAGCAGCATTCTCTATGGAGACCCTCACAACTATCTCTCACACTGTGTCACCTGCCGTTAACATATAGTTTTGAAAGACAAGAAGGTTCACGACAGACCTTGCTCAAGTTTTCCTTATCTCACTATGAAAGGTTCAGTGGCAAGCCTTCCATTAACTAAATCTGCAAGGAGTTCATACAATCTGATGGAGCTTGACATTAACCTGGAATCTCTTCACTCTAATTAATAGAGGATATGGATATCCTCTTTGGCTCATCCAAGTTAGCTCACGGTGTTAGGCTCCTTCTGAACTTTAGAAGTTCTCGTGTAAGTCTAAGTTTTTAACAGCCACTCTATGCAATGGTGCTCCATAGTGAGACATCCCTATGGATGGATGGATGTGAATATGATCAGTTCCTCGCCAAGTGACGGTTTCTAAAAACATTCGTTTTGACCCAAGCATAACCAAACTGCATGTATTTTATTCTAGTAATGCTTTTCTTCCATGGTGGCATTAGGCCTAACAACCAATTTACTAAGTTTGTAACTGTTACGAACTCCTTTAAGACTCATTGGCTACATTTGTTCATCTTAACCGCCATATTGCACCATCATTGGCACTCAATTGCCAATTGCCACCACATGGACATGAAGAATCTCCCTTAATCACTTCTCACTGTTAGCAGCCATACATTTTTTAAAAAAACAAACCTTTTTACATTATTTTAGAATTCCCTTTCATTTAAAGCATTGCTCTATCCGGTTGAAAACGAGCGGCGCTGTGGACATACCGTTGCCCCCAATCGAACTTGTTAGAAATATTAACCCAGATTTCACGCCTCAGCTGGACTACGCTCGCGCAGTCAAGGATCCCGGAAAAAGTTTGACATGACGTCCATCTACCCTCTGACAGATGTGACGTCTGACAGATCTGATCATCGTAGAAGTTAATGCCAGTTCGGTGATTTAATGCTAGTTCGACGATTGGTCAGAAACCCTAGTTGAGGGTCTGTCAGAACCTGTCAGAGGACAACCCCTATCTTCCTCTCCCCACGGCTATATAAGGCAGTTCGGGTCTTCAGACATGTGTGTGGAAAGAGAGCAAAGAAAGAGAGGAGAGCGGGAGGAAATTTGGAGAAACAACAGAGTAGGAGACGAGAACATTTCAGTGAGCAGTGTGGCTCATCTATTTAATGTCCGAGCAGCAGACTCGACATTTGTTTTTCGTCTTAGTTTATCCTGCAGCTTTAGCCTGCAGATGTTAGTTTTCCTCAGTTGAGGACTTTTGTAACCCTCGTCTTATATGAATAAAATTTCCTGTTGTTTAAGGCATCTGTAGGGTTTGCAGTTATCTCTATGTGCTAAAATCTATTGTTGTTCTCTGTAAAAATTGCCTCAGTGTGATTTATTTCGGGTTCTATAAGTTTGAGCTCAGATCTGAAATATCGTATTTAGATTCGGTGTTTCTCTCCTCCCGTACAGTTCTTGCCAAGCCAGGGAAACCAACACCGTAGCCGCGCAAGCCTCTAGATAGCAAAAATTTGGCTAAGTCTGGAGTTGTCCTCCCAACTTTGCAGCGAAGTCGGACTTTGTTGCCTTTGACCAACGCAACCCGACTTCGCACCTTGGTCCATGTGCAACCCAACTTCGCACCTCGATCCATGCGCAACCCGACTTCGCACCTTGATCCATGCACAACCCGACTTCGCACCTCGATCCGTGAGCAACCCGACTTCGCACCTTGATCCGTGCGTAACCCAACTTCGGGCCCTCACACTTTGCTCTCTCGATGGTGCCAAATAAAATTTTAATTAAAACTTCAAATTGGTATCAGAGCCACTGATCCCTTGATGCGGAGACCAAAGCAGAATGGCTTCTAGCAACAACAACTTGCAGTTGCAGATCCCGCGCTTCAATGGGAAAAATTATGATTACTGGAGTATCCAGATGAAGATCATGTTTGGATCTCAGGAGCTATGGGAGTTAGTCAAGAATGGCTACCCAGAATCGGCAGATGCAGCAGCACTGGCTGCCCTCTCTCAAGCAGACAAGGACCTGTTGAAAGAGAACACAAAGAAGGACCAGAAGGCCCTCTTCTACATCATGCAAGCGGTCAAGGAGTCCATCTTCCCACGGATCGCATCAACCACCAAGGTGAAGCAAGCCTGGGAGATTATGGCCAGCTCTTACCAGGGCACCAATAAGGTAAAGTTGGTGAAGCTGCAGATGCTCAGAAGGGAGTTTGAAAATCTGCAGATGAGTGAGTTTGAGTCCATGAGTGATTTCTTCACCCGAATGACGGACATTATCAACCAGATGCAATTGAACAGAGAAATTGTGCAGAGCCAAAGAATCATGGAGAAAATTCTCAGAAGTCTACCTGCCAAGTTTGACTCGGTTGTGATAGCAATCAAAGATTCGAGGGATCTGACAACCCTCTCAACCGATGAGCTCATGGGTTTGTTGCAGACACATGAACAGAGGCTGAGTCGTTCATCTTATACCTCTCTGGAGCAAGCATTCAGGGCTCAGGTCTCATTCCAAGATAGCGGCAGACAAGATTCCCACCATGGTGCCTCTAGTTCTCATGGAGGAAGAGGTAGAGGTAGGCGTGGGAAAGACAACAAGCAAGGAGGAAGGTCAAACCCTAATGAAGGAGAGACCAACTGTAATTTCCATCAGCAAGGTGGAAGAGGTAGTTCAAAAAATTAGCAAGCTGGATCTGGTCAGAAGGACATGTCAAAGGTCCAGTGCTATTTTTGCAAGAAGTTTGGCCATTACATCTCATAGTGTAGAAAATGGATGGCCAAGGAGAACCAGCAGCAAGCCCATTACACAAATGAAATCGGAAATGCGGCAGGAGGAAATGTGTTGTTGACTTGCAACATTAAGGAAGAGTGCCAGAAGAATGTCTGGTATTTAGACAATGGGTGCAGCAACCACATGATAGGAAACAAGGAGATGTTCTCCCACTGGATGAAACAGTCCAGTCTAAGGTGAATATGGGGAACAACAACAAGGTTCCTGTAATGGGGAAAGGAAAGATCCTCATCCGCATCAGGCACGATGAACGAAAGTAGATCTGTGATGTCTACTATGTGCCTGGCCTGAAGCATAACCTGCTGAGCATTGGACAACTCGTGTAGAAGGGACATACGGTCTAGTTCAAAGACGAAGCTTGCACCATCAAAGACAAGTTGCATGGGCAGATTGCTATAGTATCCATGATGAAGAATAAAATGTTTTCACTATAGATTCAGAATGAATCATTGATGTCTCTAAGTGCAGTTGTGAAAGATGCTACCTAGCTGTGGCATCTCAAATTTGGTCACCTAAACTTCAGTGGCCTAAATCAACTGCACAAGAAGCAGATGGTGAAGGGTTTACCCCTGATAGAGTAGCAAAATCAAGTTTGTGAGGGCTACTTAGTCGACAAACAACATAGGGATTCGTTCCCTTTCGATCATTCTTGGAGAGCATCATAGCCATTGGAGCTGGTGCACTCAGACATTTGCGGTCTAATGTAGACCAGCACATTTTTTGACAACAAATACTTCTTAACGTTTATAGATGACTTCAGCTAGAAGACTTGGATCTATGCCATCAAGTTGAAGTCAAAAGCATTTTCTAGATTCAAGGAGTTCAAGGCTCTGGTGGAGAAACAGAGTGGATATCAAATCAAGACTCTCAGGACAGATGGCGGAGGTGAATACATCTCCAATGAATTCCATAACTACTGCAAGCAACACAAAATTTGAAGGCAGTTCACTGCCAGATACACGCCACAATAGAACAACGTAGCTGAGAGGAAGAACCGAACCATCATGGAGATGGCATGAAGAATGATGAAGGTGAAGGGATTGTTGCATGAATTTTGGGTAGAGGCTGTAACATGTGCAGTCTACATGTTAAACATATGTCCCACCAAAAGCATGAAGGAAAAAATCCCTTAGGAGGCCTAGAGCGGTGTGAAGCCAAGTGTGGCTCACTTGCGTGTGTTCGGGTGCATTGCATATGCACATGTTCCAGAAGAGAAGTGGCAGAAGTTGGATGATAGAGCTGAGAAGTGCATTTTCATAGGGTACAGTGAGCAGGCGAAGGCATATAGGTTGTACAACCTTGTGACAAAGAAGCTCATCATCAGTCATGATGTGAAATTTCTTGAAGATGAAGCCTAGAACTAGAAGTCGGAGACTAGCCGATCAGAGCCAGCAGTGGTAGAGTCTGTTGACTTGGAAGAAGG
This sequence comes from Wollemia nobilis, assembly GCA_028583015.1. Lineage (NCBI taxonomy): Eukaryota > Viridiplantae > Streptophyta > Pinopsida > Araucariales > Araucariaceae > Wollemia > Wollemia nobilis. The sequence continues at coordinate 1,874,355 of JAQPPZ010017034.1, read as the reverse complement.
AAGTGTTCAGCCACCTGCAACCTCCAGGAGCAGCAACGATGCCAGTAGTAGCACAACCACTCCATCTCGGTTGCCTCCATGTCCAAGTAGAATCTAGAACATGGTGACACCAATGAAGACAAGGAGCTTGCAAGAAATATATGAGGCAACCCAAACCCATGTAGATGAAGAGTACTCTGACTTTGCATTCTTTACTAAAGTTGATCCAGTAGAGTTCAAAGATGCAAGTCAGAATCAGAAGTGGGTGTAGGCGATGGATGAGGAGATTAAAGCCATTGAAAAGAATGATACATGGCAACTGACAGATCTTCCAATAGGGAAGAAGACCATTGGGGTCAAGTGGGTGTATAAGACAAAGTTCAATGCCCAAGGAGACATTGACAAGCATAAGGCCAGACTGGTGGAAAAGGGCTACAAGCAAAAGTCAGGCATCTATTACCATGAGTTTTGTGCATCTGTAGCCCGACTTGACACAGTCAGGATGATCCTAGCATTGGCAGCCCAACAAGGTTGGAAGATGTACCAGATGGATGTCAAGTCAGCCTTCCTCAATGGAGTGTTGGAGGAAGAGGTCTACATAGACCAGCCACCAGGTTATGAAATTGAAGGCCAGGAGGGCAAAGTCCTAAAGCTAAAGAAGGCCCTGTACGGTTTGAAGCAGGCGCCCCAAGCTTGGTACAACTAGATTGATAGTTATTTTTAGCAAAATGGGTTTGTAAAATGCCCATATGAGCACACCCTATACATGAAGACAAATGATGTAGGTGAGCTCATAATCGTCTGTCTTTATGTGGACGATTTAATTTACACTAGCAACAACACAACACTGTTTGCCTAGTTCAGAACAACCATGAAGGAGTTCGAGATGATGGACTTAGGGCTGATGAAGTATTTTCTTAGCATTGAAGTTGACCAATCGACAGATGGCATCTTCATTTCTCAGGGTAAGTATGCGAAGAGATGTCCTGAAGCGATTCAAGATGGAGGACAGTAAACCTGCCATCACACCTATAGCCACAGGTTTGAAGCTGAGCAAGTTGGATTCAGGGAGGAATGTAGATCCAACCCTATTCAAGAGGCTAGTTGGCAGTCTGATGTATTTGACTACAACTCGGCCAAATCTGATGTTTGAAGTCAGTTTGATCAACCATTTCATGGAGACTCCGAAGGACATGCACTGGCAAGTAGGAAAGAGGATCTTGCGCTATGTCAATGGGATGCAAAACAATGGCCTATTTTATGCCAGATAGGACCAGTTGGAACTGATGGGCTTCACAAATAGTGACTGGGCTGGCATTATCAACGATCGAAAGAGCACCTCCGGGTATGCTTTCCATATCGGATCAGGGGCAGTCTCATGGGCATCCAAGAAATAACCCATCATTGTGTTGTCCATAGCCGAAGCAGAATATGTCACCGCCACGTCAGCCGCATGCTAGGCAGTTTGGCTACGAAGAGTTTTGAATGAATTGAACTATCCTTCGAAAGGCGCGACAACAATTTTTTGTGATAACAATTTGGCCATGGCACTGTCAAAGGATCTCATGTTCCATGGCCGGATGAAGCACATCGATATTCGTTATCACTTCATTAGAGAGTTGGTGAAGTCCAAAGAAATTCAACTGTAGTTTTGCATATCCAAGGAGCAGTTGGCAGATATTTTCATGAAGCCTTTGAAGGAGGAAGACTTCAGCAGATTACGAGAGCAACTTGGAGTCAAAGCACTCATGAAATCAGGTTTAAAGGAGGGTGTTAGAAATATTAACCCAGATTTCACGCCTCGGTCGGACTGCGTTCGCACAATCAGGGATCTCAAAAAAATTTTGACATAACGTCGCACCTACCCTCTGATAGATGTGACGTCTGACAGATCCGATCGCCATAGAAGTTAATGCCAGTTCGATGATTTAATGCTAGTTCGATGATTGGTTAGAAACCCTAGTTGAGGGTCTGTCAGAACCTGTCAGAGGACAACCCCTATCTTCCTCTCTCCGTGGCTATATAAAGCAGTTCGGGTCTTTAGACGTGTGTGGAAAGAGAACGGAGAAAGAGAGGAGAGCGGGAGGAAATTTGGAGAAACAACAGAGTAGGAGACGAGAACATTTCAGTGAGCAGTGTGGCTCATCTGTTTAATGTTCGAGCAGTAGACTAGACATTTGTTTTCCGTCTTAGTTTATCTCGCAGCTTTAGCCTGCAGATGTTAGTTTTCCTCAGTTGAGGACTTTTGTAACCCTCGTCTTATATGAATAAAATTTCCTATTGTTTAAGGCATCTGTAGGGTTTGCAATTATCTCTGTGTGCTAAAATATGTTGTTGTTCTCTGTACAAATCACCTCAGTGCGATTTCTTTCGGGTTCTATAATTTTGAGCTCAAATCTGAAATATCGTATTTAGATTTGGTGTTTCTCTCCTCCCGTACAGTTCTTGCCAAGCCAGGGAAACCAACGCCGTAGTCGCGCAAGCCTCCGGATAGCAAAAGTCTACAAGGCAAAAATTTGGCTAAGTCTGGAGTTGTCCTCCCAACTTCGCAGCGAAGTCGGACTTCACTGCCTTTGACCAGCGCAACCCGACTTCGCACCTCGGTCCGTGCGCAACCCGACTTCGCACCTCAGTCCGTGCGCAACCCGACTTCACACCTTGATCCATGCGCAACCCAACTGCGCACCTCGATCCGTGCGCAACCCGACTTCGCACTTCGCTCTCCCAACGACAGCAAATAAAATTTTAATTAAAACTTCAGAACTCAGTGTGAACCCATCACAAGCTTCTGCGGAAGAATACGCTCCCTCTGAAACGTAGCTGCGCTATCACTAATACTGCTCGACCACGCACGATACATCAATAACCATGATTTTTACCCTGCCATGCATACCTATTATCCTACTTTGTTGTATTGGACGTCCGTTGTTCGCATACATATACCCTGCCATGCATACATATTATCTTACTTTGTGCTGCCACTGTAATGATAAAAACATTGTATATATATTTTTTTATATTGGAATAAAATGGCAATCCATAAGGTGATGCTCCACTGCTTCGTCGTCGCACACTGTCATGCTCCATGATCACCGAAGCTTTGAAAATCCACGTTGTTATCCTCGTTGTCTGTCGTTCTGGGGTCATCCTCCTTCGCGTTGCGGCCTCAGGTTCGATGTCTCTTCAATTGCCGTGTAATGCACCTCTACACTGTGAACAACCCTGTTTCGTTTAGCGTCTAATATCCTCGACACCGGTCCTCGCCAAGTCCTAGCCAACGCGGTCTAATCAGCGTCGATGTCGCGACGTAAACCTCTACGTCAGCGTCCCCACCGATAACCTCTGCTAGCACACCCGAGTCCCCGAGTCCTCTACCTAGTCAGCCGCTGCCCGCCTTTCCGACATCAATCACCTGCACGAAGAGAACGTATTTTAATTTATCCGAATGTAAAGAAAACAACAAAATCTTAAATTAAATTGAAACTTTAACATAGTCTTCATGAGCTTTAATGAGCATGGTACGCAAAGACTTGATTTTATTTCATTTTTCTTTTTTATTATTATTATTATTATTATTATTATTATATGTATATAATAATATATTTATTTTATATATATATATATATATATATATATATATATATATATATATATATATATATAATTTTTATTTTTATCCTTTACTTTATTTTGATTTTATTTAAAATGTAGATTAATCAACTTTTAAAGAAAAATTTAACTTTTAAAATCATAATAACGAGAAAGCATTATGCACTCAAAATTTAAAATCCTTAATTTCAATCCAACAATTTAATAATACACACTAAATGCTTTAGAAGAAAATAAGAAGGCACTACCCAACAACTTGGAAACTGCATTGCAAACATTTAGGATGAAACCTATCAAAATCATTGTTTCAAGGATACCAAAACTCTCAAAACTCAAATTTAAAGGTGGTCCCCATATTTAGGATACGTTGTGGAACAGTCACAATAGTACCTCATCTAAAAACCAACTAGTAGTCAACTACATTCAAGCATGAGATATAATTTTCTTTTTAATTGTTATCATATGCAATAGTTAAATGCAAAAAGAATCATTTCACTTTCTTTACACTCATTTTCTTCTCATGCATAGCCACCAATATAGTAATAAATTATCCATTTAATCATGAGGAGATGCTTCTACCAATATGATGTTTACATTTCAATTCAAGACCTTCATCTAGCCATCGAAGTTATACATGTGTAGCCTAAGCCAATAACAGTGTACAATCCATTTACTAGAGTATACATGACAACCATATAGTCATAATTAGATATAAATATAGAATACCGTAGAGAAGACTTTATAATCATATCATAGGCACAAATGGACAAACATCAATGTCGTCATTTATCCATGTTGATATTTTCTCCGCATATTATGTATAGGACTATATTTATGCAAGTCCAATATCAATGGAACTTGAACAGTCAACTATGCCTCTAACAACTTGCTTACTTGATATCAAAATATAAACTTTTAGGCTAGAAAGCAATGGGACTAGAAGTATCAACCCTACATTCAACAACCTACTAGCTATAAAACAAGCCTTATAATAACTAATAACAAAGGCAACATACTAACATTAATTATAAACAACAAAATACATGTTACTAGAGATAGTACATGGATCTCAATAGTTGTTTGTATTGAATAAACATAGTGATAAACTCAACACAAATACTTATCACAAAAACATGGGAGGAATTTAAAGTGTTATGTATCGGTTTTTTCATTTTATTTCTTATTAGCAATGAGAGATTAATCTATTTGATAATAATTTACCTTAGCATCATGTAATATAGGATGTAAGGTTAATCTTATCAAATATAGTTTGCCTTGATATCTTCTCTATGTTACACTTGATCTCCTACTCACAAGTTGTTTCTTCTTCCTCGTTGTTTGTATTATCCTTCATGTGTATTCCCATTTTAGGTGTTCTTTACTTCTCTTTGTATATTTCCCTTTGTTATTCCATTTCCCTTCATTTTTTCCTATCCCTCTCAAATTTTTTGTATCACTCATCCATTGTATACACATCCTTTTCCCAATGCTTTTATATAGGGTCAATCTTCCCTTTTTATGAAAATACCTAAGAGATAGTTACTAATTCTAACAATTGGTAGATGTGAATGAAAATAATGGTTCATCCACATTAGCCACAAGGTGTTTTATTTTGATGTATTACTAGTCCTTTTAGTTTCCCCTCAAAATAATTTCTTGAACCCATTATGTAAGTGTACCTTTAAGTATCCATTCAAAGTATTTTAGGGTTATCCTCTTCTTGCAATGATTATATAGATTTATTCACTCTAACATTGACATAAAACATATGGTATTTGAACATCACAATTTGGTTATGGTTTATAGGACACAACATGCTTTTGATTTTTTTTCTTGCATAACATATGATCTTTGACACCTATAAAACAAATAACAATCATTAAGGAAGATCATGAATATATAACAAGAATTATTACATACTATCTAGCTAAATATCATAAAATAACATAATCATATAAATCATGGTATTCATTCACTATCCATCAATGTAAATCATACATCATTTCATCATTCCTTACTATATATCTTTTCAAATCAATCATCACTATTGTTTGTGTAGTTTTCCACTTTTATCTATAAGTCATGTTTCATCAATGGGGTCAAGAAGGCAAGCACTACATCCCCTTACCTAATAAGAAATTTCATCTAGAAATTCATTATCCAAGTAGGTAGGGTATATTAGAATTTATAATAATACAAAATTATTATTGCTCATTTACTTACTAAATTAGTCTTTAAGATTGTGACAATATGAAAAATATTGTTGTAAGCAATCTCAATTAAAACTTGTACACTTCACATGAACAAAGAAAACATATTTTATCACACACATATAGTTGTAAAATCATGCCCATCTTGGAAATATCTCATTATTGTCTATGATTTTATTTCAACAATGTATATCTCTTATTATTTACAATTGGCCTCTACTAGATAGTAATTTTTTGATAAAATGCTTACGATGAAAAACCATTCCTATCAAAACTATCTTTAGTGCCAAATATTATTTCATTGTACAAATCAATTTTTTTTTATTGTAGATAATTAGATCATATTTATTAATGTGCTAACATATGGGTAGTTTCCAACTAATTCAAGGATCTATACTAACAAAGTTTTTAATAATTTTGGGGATCACTCTAACTCTATCTAAACCCTATAAAAAGGTTGGCAATAAAAAGGACAAATGACCATATGATCTCCTAATCTAGTATTTCTTTAAGAAACTAGATAGCTTTGGTAGCTTAGGGGTTGGATATTGAATTATAAGTCCCATAAAAATGTCCACCCATTAATAAATTATCTTGATGGTTCCATGCATAGATGACTAGACATCATTTAATTTTTTATAGTTGTCACAACATCATGAGTGTTTTGCACCAAAATATCTTGGGTGACTTGGTTTTGCTTTTAGATCTTCTCCTTCATCACCTCAACATAGGCTTAATACTACCTATGAATATATTTGCATCCTTGATGACTTAGTCCTTGTACTTCATATACTTTTTAATGGCTTTCATAAGCATTATGAACTCTTGTTAGTTGTCTTTTATGAGAATGGATGGTTTATATAGAAAAGTAAATAATCAATCTATCTCTAAAAATTGATATAATAATGCTCCATACAAAATAATAATTACTCGCACCTCAATGTTATGGATGATCGTATGTCACATTATCAGGTCAAACCTCCCAATAATATTTTTCAAGGTTATGCTACCATCATTTCTTTTCAAAATATTTCTACAAAACTCCCTTAAGTAGAAAACTCTCATTTCTAATAGAAGCATTAAGTTTTAAAGAATAATATTTAATTAGACATAGGGGTAGTTTGCCAATCGAAACTAAATTTTCTACTTCCATGAAATTGATACCATTCCAAAGTAGAATCATCCCCAAAACAAAGGTTCATTCAATTTTATCAAAGGTGGATTCTAAAAAGACCAATTGCACCTTACTTAGTTTAGATGTCATGCTCACAACATTGCACATTTTCTAGCAACTACAATTCTTTTTAAGTTATGAATCAAAGATCTCTTTTAAGATTTTACCATCATTTTAAAATTGCATTCTAAAGTTAAATGCAATCTTCCATTTTTCTTAAAAGAATTATCTCAAATACTACCCTCGCGACATCTTTATCTGGTCTACAGATAAATAATTAAATATACAGTCATCCTTTCATAACTTATAAGTTGCAAGTGACTTACTCCTCTAAATTCATATAACTTCCTAAATTGTATACAAATTAATTAAGGATTTCATCAAGCTTAAATATATCTAATTGTGACATCAATTTAAAAATAACATATATAGAAGAATCTAAAATAATATTTTCTTTAATTATCTTATAAATCATTTAATTCATAGCTATATAATCCGACGTCACTAAATCCAACTATGTAATTTCTAATTCAAACATGAGTACAAGAGGGTATTATCCATTTTACTTTACATGCAAAAAGTTTAAATATGGATAAGAGTTTTGAAAAACATCTTCTAAGTTATGGTCCATCTATTACATTTAAGAGTTTTCTTTCAAAGACTACTTTCACAGCAAACATGGATGTCATCCTTCATATGCATGAGGTCTCGGTGTTGTCGGTTCATTCTGAAAGCACGAGGATACGGAAACAAGAAAGGAAAGACTCCAAACACGATGCAAAAAATGAAGCTAAACTTAACGCTATATCCTACGAATTAAAAATGCATGAAATGGAGAAAGCATGAATTGAAACCCAAATGAAATAACAGCCCTTCTCTTTTATTGATGTATTCCACAACTCGGTTACAATTCGCATCCTCCCTTTTCAGGGGCGAGGAGCGTTAAATTCATCTCTTGGTTACATCCATGGATAGCCTTCCTTCTTCCGCGTGCCCACATGTAAGATGGGCGGACCAAAATGTCACCGCCGCTTGTGTCTACGAATGTTGATTCCTGAATGCTCCTCCGATGTTCCGGTCCTGCGTTCAAAGAAACAAAAGATAATCAATAGCACCTACGGATAAAACAAAACATGCAATCCCCAAGCCTACGATAAATAGATGAGAAAAATGAATTAAACTAAGACTAAAATGAATCCAAATGCTCTAAAAATTTGACAGGGGCATCAGGACATCACCAGGAGGGCACTGCAAAAATAACAGTCAGGAAATTCCTTGCCGATTTGAATTCGCTCTGGGGCGGGACGAATTCACCTGCAACAAAATGCCGAAAAGGTGTTGTCCCAAATGTCCAGCCTAGAGAGCTCCAAAAGACCTGCAAACTTGGGGTTAGCTAATTGGGGGCATTTTGGGAAGACCCAGATGGTCGGATTTTCCCAATTTGACCTCCATCAATGGGAATATGATGACGCTACCTGCAAGTTAGTAAAAGCGAACAAATATAGAAACACGATCAAAATTGTTCAAAACGAGACGAAATTTAAATGACAACCTATCTAAGCATCATAGATTTGAATGCAAAAGACAAAAATGATAGAAAGCAAAATCTGCTATAGATCCCCAATCGCTCCTAAAAGGGACGATTAGGCTTGCGGCAGAGCAGGGCGCCCGGACGGGCCGCCCACCGTTTGGGGCCTGATTTCGGTACCAATCCACTTGGGATGGGTCCGAAATCCCTTACAAGGTGTTGTCGGAAAATTGGGTGGTATACTGTGGTCAAATTTTGGGTTTTGAGCTCAAGATTCGCCCTTCCACTAGTCACCCAATGACCTCCTCTCTAAAAGAGATCAAGGATGTGAAGGGTACAAATCGCACTAGGGTGTATGGGGAAATAAAATGGCAGCACTTCGTTGCTCACAATTGCTCTGTCTTCCTCTATTTTGGGGTGGGAAAACCCACCAATTTATAGACCTGGAGGTCTCTTGGGGATGAGCATGCAGGGGCGCCACTTGGCAGCCATGCCCTTCCAGGGGAGGGAAGATTCCTCCCTGATTAGGGGCTTCATGACTGCCCCTATAACAGCCTCTAACGCTCGAAAATGCTCACCCATGCTCCCATGAAATGAAGGAGGCGTTAAGTGGCGGATCCGAGCTGCCATTTGTCAAGATTTGACTTTTTTCCCGTCAAACCTGCAATTCGCCCCACCCCGGAGCGAATTATGAATTCATCCCGGGGAGGAGCGAATCCCAATTTGAATTCGTCCCTGGGTGGAACGGATATTGAGCAAAGTGCCTGAAGGTGCCAAATTGATTTTTGACCTTCCAAAACTGTTGTGAGAGTGGTTAGGACCACTGTTTGACCTCTGGGGGCTGCCCTTGGGGCTGTGTGTGTCAATGCGATCAGTGTTTGCAGTCACATAATCGGATTGGTGTTGTTTTGGTGTCTATAGATGCCCCTTTTTGGGATGCGCTGTGCAAGGCACAACGTCGAGCAAAAAATAGATATCCAAAGCACTAATGATTAGGGTTTCTTGGTAACCTAACCAAATTTTGATGCCCCAAGTATGAAGAGGGCATGCATTCTTGAATCCTTGCTTCTGACAAGCGAAGGAACTCAATTCAAGTGTTAACCTTTTTCGGTGAGGTGTGACTTGAACTTGGACATTGATCAGTCATGAATAGGCAAAGGGCGCAACCTTTTGTCTGTGAGAACCTTGAGTTCATGATTCATGAATGCCAAGTGATTGATCAGCTTGTGATTATTGCTTGTTTACTGCCCCAAGCAGGAGCGTGATTTGTCTTTGCCAATGATTCTTCGAATGCATGCCATTTCCATGATTGGGTGTGTATTTGTTGATTGGTGACTAAGTGTGACTACCCCCTCAAGCGACGAATCGATGAGGGAATGACCAACATGAGAAAAGTGACGAGTCACTTGACCCAAGATGACTTAGGTAAGGGTGCCTTCAGAGATTTATCTTTGAATGTGTGTGCAGTTTTCTGACATTTAGACCTATTTTTGGTGGGTGTAAACCCTTTTGGCGACGCCGTTTGGAGCTGAAATTGTCAAAAATTCATCTTCCCGTGGAGCGGTCCGGCCATGGTGGCCTTCTTAGGGAGTAGGATGGTGACAATTTATAACCCCGATATCTATTTTGGATGCCAAGAATGTCAGGCATGAAGGCGCCTTCGTTCGGCAATGTTATTGCTATTTTTGGTTGGGTTTTGGCCCTTTTGGCGACGCCGTTTGGGGATGAAATTCTCGAAAATCCGTCTTCCCGTGGAGCGGTCCGGCTATGGTAGCCTTCTTAGGGAGTAGGATAGTGAGGATTTGTGACCCCGACATCTATTTTGCATGCCCGAAATGTCAAGTGCAAAAGCACTCTCATCGGGCAAGTTTATTAGCTGTTTTGGTGCATTTTTGTTCAATTTTTGTTGTTTTTGAAATTTTTGCTCTGGATTCGTTTCGGGGTGGGATGAATTCCTATTGAGCATTCATTCTAGGGTGGGATGAGTGCTAACCAGAGTGCTCATCCTAGGGAGGAATGATTACAGGCTCAAAAAGCCTATTTAAAGGCCAAAACTAGGGTTTGGGCTCATTTGCACTTGTTTTTCTGGCGATTTGGAGCTCTGAGGAGGAGGGTCAATTTTGCGAAGCGAAGCACTGCCAAATTTTTTTGCCACCATGAGTGCATGAACCGGATCGAGCGGTGGAGCTGAAGCGAGACCAGTAAGTGAACTCCCTCTTTATTATTTTCTTGTACTAAATTTTGCTATGTTTAATTTTTTTTTTTTTTTGTAATTTATCAAATTAAGAGTGTAAACCCTAAGTTGACAAATTAACTATTGTTGTTGTACACTATTTTTCATGATTCTAGCATGCTTATTTTGTTGTCTATTGTAGGTTGTGAAGAGCCGGTATCACGTGCCGATTGTGTTTGCTGAAGCACGGGAGGCGCTAGTTGTGGCTGACTGGGAGTGGCTTGACGCCCTCGGGCTCAAGCAGGTGGCTCGCTGGAGCCAGGTGATTGGGGATCGGGCCTACCGATGGGCCTTGATCAACTTGTGGGATCCTCGGACTAATACTTTCCATCTCCCAATAGGGGAGATGATAGTCACTTTGGAGGATGTCTATCGGATTCTTAGGATTCCAATAGACGGATAGCGGTGTTGACCCTACTTCGGGCATGGGGAGGAGTTGGGGGTGGATGGTCCAGTGGAGATGGTAGAGGTTGACTACCAGATGGGTAGAGGATTCTAGTTTGATGGTGGTTTGAGAGGGGGTGTTGGGAGTGAGGCATGCATTGCTTATGGGCCTCATTTCCAACATGTCTTACCCGACTGTAGTGGAGGTTCCCGTGGAACTTCTGGATGTGGTCTATCGGTGGAGTGTTAGTAGGAGCCTTTGATCATGAGATGGGGATAGATTTGGGAGGTTTAGGAAGGGGATCCTATCTGGGGTTGGCGACATAGGGATGGAGAGACCTGGGGTTTATGGATGACGGGATGGTGAGATAAGGATATTGGTTATGTGGCTCTATGTGTGGTGGTTAGGGAGTAGGAAGAGTGGGAGGGTGTCGTAGGGCACTATGTCGATGCCTTTGCTGTGGCTTCGGGGGAGGTTGTGGACCTTATCGGTGTGGAGGTGGAGAGTGGCTATCGGTGGGTGGGGAGTGGTGATGGGCATGGGACCGTAGAGAGTTCTTCATATAGTTGGAGTGAAATTTTGGGGTGCACAAGAGGTTGGTGAGCCGTGGTCTATCGGTGGGGGAGAGAGGACTCTGGGATCGGTCGGTCATCAGCACATTAGGTGAGGATTGGAAGTGGATGATCGATGATCCTAGAGTGGATGATGATGGAGACTATGCTAGAGGTATGATCAATGGTGGGATACTGGATGGTGGGAGAGGGACCATTGGGAGGTGAAGAGTGAGTAGGGGATGATGGTGCGGAGGCACCAGGTGAGGGTTGGGGAGCTCCGCTAGAGGAGGCGAACATGGTGGAGGTGGATGACTCGAGCATGGATTTTGGGGCTCCGGATCAGCCGGAGATGTAGGACGTCCCGGAGTAGTGGGAGCTAGAGCAGGCTACTATTCTAGAGGTGCCTATGCATCAGGGAGATTCAGAGGACATGGAGTCAGGGTTACACGTTGAGAATGCGTGGTTGGTGGAGCTATTGTGAAGGCGAGATGAGGAGCTAGGGGAAGCTTTGCAGGAGAGGGATCTCCTACGGGCTCAGGCAGAGCGGGAGAGCACATTCGTGCACACCATGGGGGATGGGGACACCAGCACTGCATAGGAGAGGGATCTCCTATGGATGCAGCTGGCATAGCACGATGATGCAGTAGCTTACTACCATCGATGGGAAGCAGAGTGGTTGCGGGAGGTAGATTGGTCTCGATGGGAGACAGATTGGTCTCGACATCGGATGGATATGGAGGGAGAGATTATCCGCCTCGGTGGGTGGTTACCTAAGCCTCCTAGAGGTGGCTCTTCATGTCGGACGAGGGACAGTGGTACTGAGCAGTCAGCATCATCTCATCGCAGGCGATTGGATGAGGGAGGTGGTAGAAAGCGTGATGCGGGGGCTAGCAGTAGCCGCCCTGAGGGGTCCCATAGGACCCACACCACGGGGGGTAGTTCCCGTCGCACCGATCCTGCGTGATCATGGTGGCCGACGCCTTAGGCTTGGGGGTTTTGAGATTTTGGATTTTGGTTGCGGGGTCACATGACCGGTTCTTTGTAGCCTACGGGCATTTTTGATGATATATACAGATGACTTTATTTTGTTTATGCGCATGTGGTGATTTGATTTTATGCATGATGATTGATGAATATGGATGTATGCATGTTAAGTTATAGTGATGAATGCATATGTTGTGCTAAAAATGTGCATGTTTTTAAGTTATATAATATGCAAATGGAATGGATGAATTGAATTTGTGATTTTTGGTGGTCGGACCATAGACTGTTTAGAACTTTATGGCTTTTTGTCCTAGGCGATTGCTGCGGTGAATAGCTTTGTATGTATACATGTTTTTTTTTTTTTTTTTTGGTATGGCGAGAATAAAATATAGTAAGTTGGTTTTGAATGCAGTTAAGGTTTTCTGAGACTCAGATGTTTTAACTACCTAGCCATGACTGTACTTTATCTCACAAGACTTTTTGAACAAGGTATGAATCGGACTTGTTTTGGACCAAGTTATTTCACATCCCTGTGTGTGCAATTGGGTTCATTTATGTGGTGTTAGGTCAGGATACCGCCAGTGCCAGATAGGCTGTCAACCAAACCTGTACTGAGGATCACCTGATTAGCTCCACTAACTCCTTTGTTGTGTTTAGTCAGATTAATCTGCGGTGCTATCGTGGGATACCATAAGCTAGCTCATCCACATGCAAACATTGATCTGCACACAAGGTAATGTGATAGATATATCGTCATGCGGGAGGTTTACCACCAGTGACCGATAGGCTATCAACCAAACCGGTACTGAGGTTTGCCTCATGACCTGTCGGAATGTTGAGAGTTCTAGGGATTCAAGTTCGACTCCCTTCTTTTCTTCAATTGTATTGGGATACTTGCTCTTTTGTAGTGATAAAATCACTGTTTATTTTTGTATATTTTTGTGCATTTTTTTTTTGAGCAAGGGATTGTGAATAGTGAGTGGTGATAATCACTATTGTATGTGCTTTTTGATGTATGCACTGTGGTTGTGATGTCAAATTTTGGAGTTTTGACTTTTGCAAATTTTGATGATGTTTGCAACTTTTTGAGAACTTGGGATTCTTGGGGAATTGGGTAGGGAGGATGCTTGTCCTTTTGCCAACTCTCAGCATTCTTGGGGTCATTCGCACAGGGGGATGAGCAAGATAACCGTTTCGCTTATGGTGACCTGGATTGCTTTGCAGGGTTCATCTTTCATTCACACAACTTGGGAATTTTGTTATATGTTTTAACTTGTGTTGGGATGCTACGTAACGAGGTGTGATCCAAGTAGAATTCTACCTGCGTAAAATTTGTCTGACTTGGTACAGTATGTGGCTAGAAAGCTAATGACGACTGAATGACGAAAACTCTCGATACAAAATAACTGACTATGATGTGGGAGAATATCATGAATGGCGGTTATAGGCGATGAGCTATTGACAAAGTGGGAAAACAAAATGTGAAAATGATGGTTTTGCCAAGTAATGACAGTCTATGGTGCTTCGACCTTTATGACCACAAATATGCAATGTATGGGTTTGATGCTGAATGCAACTATATATTTTTGTATTTTTGAGGGATTGATTTTTGTGAATATGAAGGTGAGATGAAAAAAAGGAGCTCTATGTTGTTATGATGATTTTGCGTATGCATGGGAATGAGATGCAAATTTTTGTTATTTTTTGATGATTTTGTTGTTTTGTTGTTTTTTTTTTTTGGATTTGCTTATTTTTGTGAGTATGAGGATGAGATGCAATGGAGTTTTGTATTGTTGTGATGATTTTGAGTATGCATGGAAATGAGATGCAATTTTTTTGTTATTTTTGATGATTTTGTTGTTTTTGAATTTTCTTATTTTTGACCAAGCGATTGTAGGAATCCTTGGAGCATTTTGGGATTGACCAAGCGATTGTGGAAATCCTTGGAGCATTTTGGGATTGACCAAGTGATTGTGGAAATCCTTGGAGCATTTTGGGATTGACCAAGCGATTGTGGAAATCCTTGGAGCATTTTGGGATTGACCAAGCGATTGTGGAAATCCTTGGAGCATTTTGGGATTGACCAAGCGATTGTGGAAATCCTTGGAGCATTTGGGGTTGGGCTATGGCTCGTTTAAATGTGGAAAGGCCACAAATGACTGATGTTCAAGGGTTCTAGTTCCTTGATTCCGTCAAGAGAGGCTAGCCGGTATGTTCCAGGGCCTATTTTGCTATCAATGACATAAGGACCTAACCAGTTTGCCATGAACTTGTCCCTTAATTGGGGCGGCAAATTAGAGTTCTGCTGGTTCTCTTTCAAGACCAAGTCACCAACCTGAAAGTCCCACAGGTGAACTTTCATGTTGTATGCTCTCTTAAGTCACTCTTGATAGATACGTAAATGCTCGAGAGCATTAACGCGTCGCTCATCAAGCAACGTAAGCTGGTCTAACCGGGCCTGCCATGCAGTGTCATCATCGATGAACTCGTGCATTGATATGCATAGGGAAGGAATTTCCAACTCGAGAGGCATGACTGCCTCGGAGCCATACACCAGCAAAAATGGAGTTGCCCCAGTGGGTGTCCGAATGCTAGTGCGATAGGCCCACAGGGCAAGTGGGATCTGAATGTGCCAATCCTTATGATTATCTGTGACTATCTTTTTAAGGATGGCAACTAGCATTTTGTTCGACGCCTCTGCTTGCCCATTTGCCTGCGGATAATAGGGTGTCAAAAAACTATGCTGAATTTTGTACTTTGTGGTCAAAGCATGCACATCTTTGTTCTTGAATGACGTCCCATTATCCGAGATTATCTTGGATGGAATACCAAAATGACATATGATGTTATGCAAAATGAACTCCACAATGCGGGGTCCAGTCGTAGAGGTCAGCGAACCGCTTCCACCCACTTGGTGAAGTACTCTGTGGCCGTTATGATAAACGTGTGATGGCTGAACGATGCAGGGGAGATCTTTTCGATGAGATCTAAGCCCCACTACAAAAATGGCCAAGCCGATTGGATCGGCTGCAAGGCCTGGGAAGGTACGTGTGTCAAATTGGCATGATGTTGACACTTCACGCACTTCCTGACATATGCACAACAATCTCGCTCTAAAGATGGCCAATAATAGCCCATGCAAAGAATGCACTTTGCGATGGCCATACCGTTGAAGTGGCCACCGCATGTACCATCGTGTGCTTGGGTGATTGCCCAAGCGGACTCCTGTTGGTCCAAGCAATGGAGGAGAATCCCTTCGTAGCTCCGATGGTACAAAATGTCTCCTAACAAGACATGCTTTGCCGCTTTCTGTTTGAATGATCATTGTGCGGCATGTGTCAATCCAAGCGGGAGGTTACCTAACTTGAGGTAGTCCCTGATGGGTGTATACCAATCCTGCTGATCGAAAGCCTCGATAGTCTGAATAACCAATCCCTCTTGAAGTTCATCCCTAGCAAAAGCTGAGCGGGAAAGAACTTGCAAGAATAGCGTTGTATTGCTATTAATGGGAGTAGGGGAGAACAAGGACCCCCAGTTGGCATGATTCAAATGATCATGGATTCGAGAGAACCTGTCCATGGATGGCTCAATCTGGATCAAGTGGATTCCTGGCGTTAAATCGGAGCTTGCTCGCTCCATCGCTGATTGCGATAATGTTTTGACTTGAATGGTTGTCATTTCACCAGAAATGTCTTGCGGGATTAAGGACCCCAAGGAGGCCATAGTGTCCACAAAATGATTCGATGATCGAGGGAGTGCCTCGATGTCGTACCATTCAAGCTTTGCCAGGAATTTGTCCACTAGGGCTTTGTAGGCCTGTAGAACTGGGCATTTGCATTGGAATACCCCTTTGACTTGGTTGACGATTAACAACGAATCACCAAAGATGTTCAATCGTTTAATGTTCATGGTGATTGTTGTCTGAAGACCTATGAGCAAGGCTTCATACTCTGCATTGTTGTTGGTGCATGGGAAATTTAATTTAAATGACAGGGGCATTGGAGCGCCCTACGGTGTGAAGAATACTATTCCCGTGCCACCACCTTGCTCACATTTAGAACCATCAAAAAATAGGGTTATGTCAGCCTGTGACTCAGGCTTGTCAAAATCTGTTGATTCTGAGACATGGAAGACCCCATCATCGGGTAGTTCTATGACCAGAGGCTGATCGTCTTCGAGAGGAGCCTCTGCTAGTTGATCGGCTATGACCTGACCTTTTATGGATTTTTGTCCGATAAACTCTATGTCAAATTCCGTCAACAACATGATCCATTTCGCCGTGCGACTACTATGATAAGTACGACTCATCATGTACCGCAATGGATTCTCCTTAGACACAACATACGTCTTGTTGCTCAGCATGTAATGGCATAGCTTTTTAGTAGCAAACACCACTGCCAAGCAGAGTTTTTCAACGTATGCATAGTTAAGTTCATAGCTGACCAGGGTGCGGCTAAGATAGTAAGTAGCCTGTTCTCTATGAAGTTCATTCTTCTGGGCTAACATGGCTCCCAGTGCCACCTCAGTAGCTGAGATGTATAAGTAGAATGACACTCCTGGTCTAGGTGGTGCCAATACTGGCGGTGAAGCCAAGTATTGTTTAATGTCATCAAAGGCTGACTGGCACTCGTCATCCCAGTGAAATGCTACCCCCTTGTGCAACAACTTGTTCATTGGTCGGCACTTGTCAGATAGCTGCGCTATGAAGCGCTTGATCGACGCGACCTTTCCTTGTAGGCTTCTGAGCTGCTTGATGGTAGTTGGGGGAAGCATTTCAAGGATTGCCTTGACTTTGTTTGGGTCCACCTCGATACCTCATTTTGAGACTATGAAACCCAAGAGTTTTCCAGATGTGACGCCAAAAATGCACTTCTTGGGATTCAATCTGACTCTATGTTCCATGAGGCGATCGAGGATCTTGCTTAAGTCATCGAGATGATCTGGGCACAAAAGAGATTTGGCCAACAAATCATCCATGTAATCTTCCAAAGTCTTGTGCATGTAGTCATGGAAGATGTATGTCATGGCACGTTGGTAGGTGGCGCCAACGTTTTTAAGGCCAAAAGGCATGACCTTATAACAAAATGTTCCCCAAGGCATTGTGAACACCATTTTTAGCTGGTCCTCGAGATTGATACAAATCTGATTGTATCCCGAGAAACCATCCATGAGGGAAAGCATTTCGTGACCCATTGTAGCATCTACCAATGCGTCGATGCTCGACAAGGGAAAATCATCCTTAGGACTCGCTTTGTTTAGATCTCAAAAATCAGTGCATATGCGAATCCTCCCGTCAGGCTTCTTGACGGGCACCATGTTGGACAGCCATGGTGGATAATCCACGTAGATGACAAACTGTGCATCCAACAACTTTTGCAATTCATCTTTGACCATTAAGGCCATTGTTGGGTGCATCTTGCATAGTTTTTGCTTAACTGGCTTGACTGTCGGATCAAGCGTTAGATTATGCATGACTAGCTATGGGTCTAGTCCCGGCATGTCTTTGTATGACCATGCAAAAACCTCCTTCTTCTCTTTGAGAAGGGCAATGTAGTCGGCTTGCTCTTCGGGGGATAAACTTACCCCTAGCTTGATGATCTATGGATTCATTGGGTCTGAGCCGATGTCTACGTCAGTCATCTCCTCGACTGACATGTGGGATCCGTCTTCCAACTGATGTGGAGTTGGGATCAAGTGGATATCATTTGCTGAGTTAAGATCATCGTTAGGAACCTCGGGTCCCTCTTCGACATGGAAGATATCCTGAGTTGGCCTAGGGGTAAAATGAAGCATTTCATCGAAAGGCCAGTACTCGGATGGGGATGGAGGGGAATTGACGTGATCCCAGTCGATGGCATCTATGTCTAGAGACAATGACTGTGTTGGATCAGCCGGATTATGGATGGGGGTGGTTAAATCAATGGAGATCATGTTGATGGAATGATTTTGGTCTCCATTACCATGGGTGTGGGTGCTCGGACATCCTAGATGCTCTCTATGCTCTGGATCTGGCTCTAGAGGGACGGGCACGAATGGATCGGCCCTATGTGCGGATAAGAAGACAGGGTCTACCCTCGACACTGATGGCACTATAGGGTCTTTGGGCGGAAGGTATGCTTCGTATGCCCAGAGTAGCGGATCCAACACTTGGTCCCACCGTGCTGGGTCTACGTACCACTCATGCCCAAGCCTTATGTTTAATTGTTCGAACAAGTCGTTAATCTCCAAGGGGTATGGTCGCCGCATTTGCCGCATGTGATTAAGATATGTCATTTCTGTTTCATCTTCATAATCACTATCGGAGATCCAAAGGCCTTCGTTGGCTCTGACTACTTGCGGCATTGAAGGCTCGCCTTGCTCAAGCAAATTGATCTGGCCCCATTGAGGTTGTTCCGCTCTCTACGGGGGGACTTGATTTCCTTGGAGTGGCACTTGCTCGATAAGAGCATCCAAGGGGAACATTGTCAAGAGGTTTTCTTGATAATCATCCATGGGGATCACCTGTGAGTGATTGTTATCTGATTCGAAGGGGTCCCATGGTGCTACCTCATATTCCAATTCATCCTCTGAGGACCCTTCTTGCCATTGTCTAGACTCTCCCTGAAAATGAGCTCTCGAGCTCTCTCCTCTCTCGAGCGAAGGGAAGGGATTGCTATGGCCAACAAGGTTGATTGTCGTTAATGGGAGATAATCCCTCAACGTATATATGGTATTAGGGTTGGCATATGGATCTGATGCCAATCCCCCTTGTTGCCTATCCCTAGGCCTTGCATGTTCTCTACCAAGATGTCCAGGGGTAGGGGGTGGTTGAACCCTACTCCTGACTTGTCATACGACATTTGGTATCTTGGTTGGCAAAGAACACGTACCCCCTACTCATATCTGCCTAACCCATATCCGTGCCAATTGCATTGGCCAAGGTATCTCAGAGCAAAGTCTGGGTTAGACAAATAATTTACATTTTTAGCAAAAGGCTCTTCATCCTCGTCCTCTTGCGTGCATGGTGCAATGCCATGATCAAGGCCCCCATACACAAAATTTGTCTGGTTCGGCGGGTAGCCTAGGGGAACAATAGTGCCAATGGGAAGGCGAGGTCTCCCCATGTCCTGCATGGACTCTAGTGCGGGTGTTGCTACAATATTCCACACCAGATACTCCCCCTAGGCCCGTATTGGCCATTTCAACGTTGATCGTTGGCGGTTGAGGGGGAGGGAATGGAAGTTCTCCTTGAGTCCACTCCATGTCGGGTGGACTAGGAGCCTCGACTTCCATTCGGCTAGGCATTTCCTCCATAGAGATAGTTGATACTGATGGCAGTGTCTCTTCCAAAGGTTTTGCCTCTTCCAGGGGTTTCTTCCCTTTGTCCTTTTGTTTGGTCTCCATAGATGGTGTCATTGGTGGAGGACCAGACGATGAAGATGAACCCAGCTGGGGTTTTGAAGAACTTGCTAACGGGGATGCCTACGGAATCGGACCCTGTTTAGATGGATTTAACTGGAAATCCAAATGCATCGATGGCAGGGTCGATTGCGGCATCAGCTGCACCGCATTACAATACTTGAAGGGTTCTAAGTCCGTCGGGACTACATGCACCTCCCCTTCAAATGTATACTTTAAGCATTGGTGAGCTATCGAAGGGACACACTTCATGTCCCCGATCCATGGCCGGCCCAACAAGATGTTGTAGGCCATCTCACCCTCCAATATGTGGCACAATGTAGGTATGGTCTTTTGTCCCACTTGGATTGGTAGGACTATTGTGCCAACTGTCGAGCAGATTGCATCATTGAATGCTCGTAGAGTGTAGGTGGAAGTTGTGATGTGAGATGCGGGCAACTTCAGATGCTTTAAGGCCATAGTTGTGATGATATTACTGGACGAGCCAGTGTCTATCAACACCCTCTTGTATGGGATCCCGTTGACCCATGCGATAACGTGCAGGGGTGGATCCGCCATGTCATCAGTCACTGATCTCAATTCATCTTCTCGAAATGTGATGACCGGCTCAGTGCATCGCTTGACATGCCCCATGAAGTTGTTGAAAGAATTTGTCTCATGGGGCTGCAACTCGATGGCTTTCAAAATCTCCATTAGAGCTTCCCGATGGGGTATAGATTGTTGTATAAGCTCGTATATGGAGAGCCTAGCCGATGTGGTCCTCAAACTCTGAGTGAGTTTGGTCCGAAGTGTGGCCATTGGTCTAGGCGGAGGAGGTTGTGCAAGGTGCTGTTGTGGTTGGGACATTGTTGGCACCTCTCCTATAGCTGCCATAGGAGTATTCATGCTCGGATACCTCCTGTTTCGAGTCACTATACTTATCATCCCTACATACCCCTGCATGGGGCAGTTCTGTGTGACCTCGTTAACTTGTAGGGTCTTTGCCTACGGAGCATGAGCAGGCAAGGGGTCTTTGAAGACCTCCATTTGTTGATTACTTGGTGCGACGGGATTATCCACCGCTAAGGTCTTGTTATCAATCAGGTCTTGCACCAAGCCCTTAAATTTCCAACAGGCATTTAGGTCATGTCCCTGCCGCCTATGGAACCTACAGTACAAGTCCTCTCTATATCCCTTAGGCTTGGGTGCATTGGGATCTATAGTCTGAATCTCTGGCAGAGTTGATCAGGTTTGCCGCCAACAAGCGGTCAAACAAGGAGTCCCTGGACTCTGTGTAGGGTGTGAATTGTCGCCTAGGGCGACGCTGCTGACCTTGTTCTTGCCTCTGATTTTCTCTGTCATAGTTGTTAGGAGGCACTACCTGATAATTAGCCTTTTGAGGCTGAGTTGCTTGCACAGGCTTAGGGACGTTGATTGCAACTTGGTTAACCGTAGTGGGTTTTTGTTGCATGGTCCCAACTTTAGTGTTTTTAGTCCACTCTTTTTTCTTAGGTTTGGCTATCTCGCCATCCTGTATTTTGATCTCTTCAATAATTTTGGCTTGTGCCAGAGCTTCTTCTAGGGTGGCATATTGCTGCAGCTGCAATAGCATAGAGATCGATCTCAAACAACTTTTGGAGAACATCTGAGTGAGGTCGGACATAGGAGGGAGGTAGGGCAGCTTCGAAAGCAAAGTCCTCCACCGATTCCCGTAGGCCGCCATGGTCTCCTCCTCATACTACCTCGAGGCTGGCTAAGTCACTTAGTGACGCCTTCTTCTTGGTATTGAAGGCGAAGCATTCGAGGAACGCATCCACTAACTGATCTAAATTGTTAATGTTGTGCTTTGGTAGCTGAGTAAACCAATCCGAGGCAGGGCCTACGAATGTGGTTATAAATGTTCTCAATAACAAAGCATCATTGTCCTGAATGCCGAAGCATTGGCTCAGGAACCTTGTCACATGCTCTTGAGCATCTTCCTCACCTCTAAAGGTTGCCAACTGAGGCAGCTTAAAGTGTTCAGGGTAAGGAGGTGCTGGCACTGACGGATGCACAGGATGACTGCGGAGCTGGCGTAAAGTGGGCTTTTGGGGCCCAAAATTTTTGGTTTCCATAGACTCTAGCAACGCTTTATATGCATCTGAGGATTTAATCTCTTCCTCTTTGGTTTGCTCCCATTGTGGGTTGTGGGAGACTTGAGGCCTCTGAAGGGGTGGCCGGATGGCAACTCCTCCGCCTAGGTAGGGCATTTCGGCCCGCTCATCTTCTTGCTCATACTCCTCGTAAGCTGCCTGAGGAGTCTCTGGGCGAGACCTATGACCCAAGGTGGGTCCCCGCGGAGGGTACCCATCGTTGTTCCGGGGAGTGGCCTCCCGTTCAGGTCTAGGAGGTCTCGGAGGCAGCACTTGGTAAGGTCACGGGGACCTATCTCGCACCAAGGGATTGTGCCTCGCATATGGTTCCGCTCTTTGGGTGCGCGGGGTTGGAACCCTCTCAGGCATCGGGTTATGTAGCAGCTCATCTGTTTGGCGCCTAATGCGCTCTTTGCTAAGGCGATATAAATGTTCTAGCTGTTGTTGATCTTGCTCAAGCCGCGTGATCTGCGCTTGGTGGGCGGCATGTCTGGCGACTTCCAGGTCGATTTGCTCCACCATATTGAGCCTAGGAGGCCTAGATGCCTCTCCTATGCACTTACCTCGATCGTGATGATCCGAGATCTCAATAGGTCGCTTCCCTCTATCGAGGTTGGCGGCATTTACCTGAGGCTCTGGCCTCAGTGGGTGATCATGGTATCTAGCTGGTGCGGAGGCGCATGGCCCCCACGCTGTATCTTGCTCTTGAGGAATGTAATCATCTTCCTCGTGCTCCCTTTCATATGTGTGAAAGGGGCGGGCAGAGTTAGCTCACCCGGTTTGAAGAGCCTTGCGCTCTGGATTTTGTCTATTGGTTCTAACAGTGATGGGGGGCAAAGGAGGGATGCCATAATCATGTGGCCTCTCCTCATGGACACTATGCCACTCTAGCACTTCATTGCACGGTGGCCACTCATATCGGGCTTCTAAGGGAGCCTTCTTATCTATGTTGAGCGCCACGTGTAAGGACTCCTCCTGAAAGGGGCTATGATGAACGGGCGTGTCCCTCAAAGGGGTGTCCCTATAGTTCCATCTTGACATGGACTGATGCGGACTCTCTTGCGGGTCGGGCCACCAAGGCGGTATGACCAAGTCCTTGGTGCTGTAGCGGAGGCGACTTGTGCCCCCTTGTACACTTTTCGCAGCTTCCACCCTTGATTGGGCTTGGCTACGTGTGTACACCATGGTGGTGCTTTCTCTACAAGCTATGTAGATTTTTATCTCTTTTATGATTTTTTATGCTACACTAAACAAAAAAGGAGCACACACATACACAAACAGTGATTATCTCATTTAAATATTGAGAGTGTGTCCTAAACTTGGTTTAGTGTGTTTTGATTTTTTTTTTTTTTCTTTTTGTTTTTGGTTTTGAAGGTTTTTTAAAGAATGTTTAAATGCAAAATGAGGGCTCTTATGACTCCCAAAATTGGTCACCCCTTCGATATACCATTGCCAGGCCGATATACCAACCTCTCTATATACCCGCCCTTACGTGAGGGAAACTATAGGTACGTGAGAGCAGATGGTACGTGGAACGTAGGCGGTACGGAAGGGGAATCACCCTGTTTATGACACCTACCATAGAAGACTTATCCTCATGCATTGGGAATCACCCCAACTACACTCGGTCAGCTTTCATCAGGATTTACGTCTAGCAACAGTTGCGATCGGGGTAATGGATGCAAAAATCAAGCCAAGGTGGTGATGAAATCCACCGTTGGTCTTGATCAAGGGCTGGGGTTTTACGACCAGCGCCTTGGTTTTTAATTTGCCACGTGGTGTGTGGGGTTCCTTTTATTTTGCAAAAGGAAACAAGCAAATGACAAAAGGAAAACTTTCCCTAAGCAAACAAATAATCCAAAATAGAAACACTGAACAGAAGATGACAGAAAAAAATGCAGAATCCTTACCTCTTCTCTGTCCGCATCTGTCGGTCCTGAGTTTCTACCCAAAAACTTCATAGACTGGAATTCATCCCGGGGTGGAATGAATTATAGGACTGTATTCATCCCATGGTGGGGCGCATTCCAATTCGTCCCTGGGTGAGACGAATTACAGTTCTGTGTTCGCCACAGACTGGAATGAACAGCAGTCCCGCATTCCAAAAAAAAGATACCTGCAAGCAAGGTAAATTTTGATCAAATTTCTGATCCAAAAATGTAGAGGATAGAGTCCCACCATGATCACCACTGAAAGCACGAGGATACGGAAACAAGAAAGGAAAGACTCCAAACACGATGCAAAAAATGAAGCTAAACTTAACGCTATATCCTACGAATTAAAACACATGAAATGGAGAAAGCATGAATTGAAACCCAAATGAAATAACAGCCCTTCTATTTTATTGATGTATTCCACAACTCGGTTACAATTCGCATCCTCCCTTTTCAGGGGCGAGGAGCGTTAAATTCATCTCTTGGTTACATCCATGGATAGCCTTCCTTCTTCCGCGTGCCCACATGTAAGATGGGCGGACCAAAATGTCACCACCGCTTGTGTCTATGAATTTTGATTCCTGAATGCTCCTCCGATGTTCTGGTCCTACGTTCAAAGAAACAAAAGATAATCAATAGCACCTACGGATAAAACAAAACATGCAATCCCCAAGCCTACGATAAATAGATGAGAAAAATGAATTAAACTAAGACTAAAATGAATCCAAATGCTCTAAAAATTTTATAGGGGCATCAAGACATCACTAGGAGGGCACTACAAAAAGAATAGTCAAGAAATTCCTCGCCGATTTGAATTCGCTCCGGGGCGGGACGAATTCACCTACAACAAAATGCCGAAAAGGTGTTGTCCCAAATGTCTAGCCTAGAGAGCTCCAAAAGACCTGCAAACTTGGGGTTAGCTAATTGGGGGCATTTTGGGAAGACCCAGATGGTCGGATTTTCCCAATTTGACCTCCGTCAATGGGAATCTGATGACGCTACCTGCAAGTTAGTAAAAGCGAACAAATATAGAAACACGATCAAAATTGTTCAAAACGAGACGAAATTTAAATGACAACCTATCTAAGCATCATAGATTTGAATGCAAAAGATGAAAATGATAGAAAGAAAAATCTGCTATAGATCCCCAATCGCTCCTAAAAGGGACGATTAGGCCTGCAGTAGAGCAGGGCGCCCGGACGGGCCGCCCACCGTTTGGGGCCTGATTTCGGTACCAATCCACTTGGGATGGGTCCAAAATCCCTTACAAGGTGTTGTCAAAAAATTGGGTGGTATACTGTGGTCAAATGTCGGGTTTTGGGCTCAAGATTCGCCCTTCCGCTAGTCACCCAATGACCTCCTCTCTAAAAGAGATCAAGGATGTGAAGGGTACAAATCGCACTAGGGTGTATGGGGAAATAAAATGGCAGCACTTCGTTGCTCACAATTGCTCTGTCTTCCTCTCTTTTGGGGTGGGAAAACCCACCAATTTATAGACCTGGAGGTCTCTTGGGGATGAGCATGCAGGGGCGCCACTTGGCAGCCATGCCCTTCCAGGGGAGGGAAGATTCCTCCCTGATTAGGGGCTTCATGACTGCCCTTGTAACAGCCTCTAACGCTCGAAAATGCTCACCCATGCTCCCATGAAATGAAGGAGGCGTTAAGTGGCGGATCCGAGCTGCCATTTGTCAAGATTTGACTTTTTGCCCGTCAAACCTGCAATTCGCCCCACCCCAGAGCGAATTATGAATTCGTCCCAGGGAGGAGCGAATCCCAATTTGAATTCGTCCCTGGGTGGAACGGATATTGAGCAAAGTTCCTGAAGGTGCCAAATTGATTTTTGACCTTCCAAAACTGCTGTGAGAGTGGTTAGGACCACTGTTTGACCTCTGGGGGCTGCCCTTGGGGCTGTGTGTGTCAATGCGATTAGTGTTTGCAGTCACATAATCGGATTGGTGCTGTTTTGGTGTCTACACATTCCTGCACAACATCCTTGGTTTTGCTTTCTATCCAACGCCGCATAACCCGAACAACCCATTTCACATAGAAAAACTCATACAATGTCATCAAAGATAAAATTACTACTCATAATGAATGATTATGCATCCTACTATACATACATGTAATTTAAGCTAATATAGAAACAATCTAAAAACTCACATATCTCCTAGCTTGAGATTTAATCCAAGTTACTCTTTCATCTTGTTTCTTCTTTTATTGTCTACCCACTTCCTTAGGTAGTAATTGCATAACTATTGGTTTCTTTCTTGTTTTAAAATTCAGCAGCATGTCATCATTTAAACTTCATTCCTTTGTTTTCAAATGTAATTAAACACATCAACAAAGCGATACATCTTTCCCAGCAATACATTACTTTACAACTACATTTTAATTCAACCAACACAGTAGCATTCATCGTAAATTTTATACTATCTATTTGAATCAATTCTACATGGTTTTCACCATATTAATCAACATAGTTCTTGCCACCTCCAAACTTAATTGGTCATAGTTTACACAATAGCATTCTTCTTTGATTTTTTTACCATTTTAAAAATAATTATACATAGTATGAACAATTGCAAACATAATATCTCCTTACTATTTCTATTTTCAAATAAACACGGTATGCACAACAACAATCATGATAACACCAAACCGTTTACATGTTCAGATAAACGTAGTATGCACAAAAGCAAACATAATAACACCAAATAATTTTCCTCTCAGCTACGTTCCTTCTAACCTGTAAAAAGGATTCAAAATAAAAAAAACAACGGCCCCGACAACCGCCTTTCTCAAAGGATTCATCCACTATCCCACGAAGGGACAGCGTGGAACCAAGAACAAGAAATGACTACTCCTCGAAATGATGGAAAATTAATTCCTTCATACTTACACTATGCCATCAGGGATGTGCAAAGGCACCATGAAGACCACAACAAACACATGACATTCACCACCATCTGATAGCATTAAGAGCTATCCTCAATGGATCGATGCATAATTTCATCTGGGAAATCTATCTACCATATAGAAAATCCCTAGGTAGTAATGCCCAAATTCGTCATTAAGTCTGCAATGACATTGACTTTCTAAAACACGTGTACAACGGACACAATACTCAAAAATGAATGTTCCATATAGTCTCCTTTATTAGATTGGACACCTTCTAACCCGCTTGACATTCTCCCTTCAGTATTTTAATTACATTAAAAGATTCGTCCTTGATTCTAGCATTGCGGATTATATAATTATTAAGTAATATAAATAAAATTATTTTTAATTTTATATAATTAATTAAAATATGTATTTTTATACAATAATTTTTTATAAGTTGCACAATTCATCTAAGTTTCATATTTTTTTTTTAATAGTTGTAAACTTCTAATATTTTTTTCAAATAAATGATCCAAGGCTGTTAAACATGTGAAAGTCCTCCCCCGCCTATGCATTCAATGAAGATAACTTAAGATTAGAATACCATTAGAAAAATCTTAACATAAAGTGTGTCACGAATGCTCACCACCTAAAGTATTCTGGCTGTCATATGTGATGTGTATCTGGCTTAACTGTGCCTGATTTTAAAAAGTAAAACACCATCAACAATAATATTATATATTTGCAGAAGATGTGCATACATTTGTATGACAATTATATATATATATATATATATATATATAAATAAATAAATAAATAGTATTCACATGTCAGATCTTGCTCAACTGTAGCAACCCCATAAAAGTTTTCAAAAACATAAAAAATATATATTTATGTCATTGTTAGTCGGCACAAAAGAGAAGATGGTTACAGGTGGAACGAAACATCAATATTAGAAATATATCGTTAACCAAATAGTGTTGTTAGAAGAATATTATAATAAACCACTTAATAATATAGTGTTAATGTAAATAAGCAATCCCACACAAATGAAATGAATAACTGATCCCAAAGTACCCACACATGCCGTGATGGAAAACTATAAATAACACAATAAACAAAATGAAAGGAGTGTTTAATCCTCGTACCTTTTTGAGAAGGGATGAAAATACTCTATGGGATATCATAGCATTCTTATCCATGGATTATCTTTTGCCTATCTATCTAGTGGAACGATGATATGGTGAGTTGGCTGAAGGAAGAATTAAATCTTATTAAAATCAAATCGCATCAATAAAATATGCTTTGCAGCTTGATGAGCGAGAGAGGAGCTTCATAGATTTTAGTTACAAGGAGGGAGCTTCGTTGGGCACGATAGCGAATCTTCACAACTAAAATGGAGTTTTGCAAATATTTCGTTTGGATAGGGTGCTTCACATTAATTTCAAGCGAAGCAGCTGCTTCGCACAGTTTACTTTCGAAGTGGCTGCTTCGGAGGAACTATTGCCAAAGTGGCAATTTTTCAAAGGAAGACTACGAAGCACAATTTCATGGCTATTTGGCAGCTTTGGGCGAAGTGGCTTCAGAATCCCACTTCGGGGAAATAAAGTGCCAAAGTGCTTCTTCGGCACAACAAGCAAATAAATAAATTTTCCTTTAGAACCGAATGAGTGTTTTACCACTTCGGGGCAAACCCTCACTGAAGTTCGTCTTCAAATAAGCAATACTTTGAGGCAGAGAAAAAACACACATAAACCCAAATTTGTAGGACAAATATTATATAAATTTAAATATAACTGGATTTAAATAAAACTTCTTTCTATGAAGCGATTACAATCATCTGCAAGATAAAATTTGTAGGATAAACACAAGGATTTTTCTTGGAGACTGCTGCTCTACTCTCTGATTGTCTACGATTGCTACTTTCACTCTACTGCTACTCTGTGCTCGAAACCCTAGCTGTTGTGGCTGCTCTATGCTTGCTATTCCCTTGCTGCTTCTTTTGCAAAATGACAAATGGTCTGGTATTTATAGACAAGAGATGAGGACAAGAGGCAAGATTAATTCACCAATCGACTGATAAAAATTCAATTTCGAAGAGGGTTTCTTTCCAATCACCGAGCAACCCCAACTAACCACATGTGCGATGTCAGACCCTCAATTCCCATGCCTAGTACTGCTTCACCAGTTTTAAATGCGAACTACCAGATTTAAGTTACTTCACGACGAAGCATTTTCAAGTGGCATGAATTTGCTGCTTCGTAGCGAAGCACCTTCAAGAGGCATGTTTTTATTGTTTCGTAGTGAAGCACTTGGGAATGGCGTGAAATTTGGTTTAATAATTCCAACACCATCCTTTAAACTGGATTTCACAAATTCTTTGACACCCAAAATTTCTCGCAACCTGGTGAAGTCCTCCTCCTTCAAAGGTTTTGTGAAGATGTTAGCTAACTGCTCCTTGGACCTGCAAAACTACAACTGTACTTTGCCAAATTTCACCAGCTCTCTGATGAAATGATACCGGATATCTATGTGCTTCGTTTGACCATGGAATACTGGGTCCTTCAAGAGGGCGATGGCAGAGTTATTGTCACAAAATATTTTTGTTGTTGCTTCTGGCGGATGATGTAGTTCATTTAGAACTCTTCTCAGCCAGACTTCCTGGTAGGCGGCTAAGGTGGCAGCAACATACTCTGCCTCTACTATAGGTAAAGCAACAATTACCTGCTTCTTTGAGGACCAAGAAATAGCTCTAGATCAAAAATGGAAGGCATATCTAGAAGTGCTCTTTCGATCATCTATGCTACCAACCCAATCGCTATCTGTGTAGCCAATCAACTCAAGCTAGTCTTGTCTGGCATAGTAAAGTCCATGGTTCCTCGTGCCATTAACATATCATAGAATTCTCTTGCCTGCTTGCCAGTGAGTGTCTTTGGGTGACTCCATAAACCTACTAATTAAACTCATGGCAAACATCAAATCTGGCATGTTTGCAGTCAAGTACATCAGGATTCCAACTAACCTTTTATAGAGAGTTGGATCAACACTTCTGCTATTGTCAGTATTTCTCAACCTCAAGCCAGTGGCAACCAAGGTGATGGCATGTTTTTTGTCCTCCATATTAAAATGCTTCAGGACATCCTTAGCATACTTGCCCTGAGATATGAAGATGCCATCTTCTAATTGGTCAACTTCAATGCCAAGAAAGAATTTCATCAGCCTCATGTCTGTCATTTCAAACTCGGACTTCATGGCTATTCTAAAATCCTCAAATAGACTGCTACTATTGCTAGTATATATCATATCATCCACGTACAAGCAGACAATTATCATCTCACCCTCTATGTTTATATTTAGGTATAGGGTGTGCTCATATGGGCATTTAATGAACCCATTATCCTGAAAGTAGTCGTCAATTCGGCTGTACCATGCCCGGGGTGCTTGCTTCAACCCATACAAGGCCTTCTTCAAATTTAAGACCTTGTCTTCTTGCCCTTGTATTTCATATCTGGGTGGCTGGTCTATGTAGACATCTTCTTCCAAAACTCCATTAATGAAGGCAGACTTGACATCCATCTGATAAATGCTCCATCCCTTTTGAGATGCCAGTGCCAGAATCATTCCGACTATGTCAATTCGGGCTACAGGTGCATATACCTCATGATAGTCAAATCCTGACTTCTACTTGTAGCCTTTCATCACTAATCTGGCCTTATGCCTGTCAACTTCTCCTTGGGCATTAAAATTTGTTTTATACACCCACTTGACCCCAATGGTCTTATTTCCTATTGGAAGATCTGTCGGCTACCATGTCTCATTCTTCTCAATGGTTGCTATCTCCTCATCAATCGCATTCACCCATTTGTAATTCTGACTTGCCTCTTCAAAATCTACTGGATCACACTTAGTAAAGGATGCAAAATCATAATATTCTTCATCTATCTGATTTTGGGTCACCTCATAAATATCTTGCAAGCTTCGAGTCTTCGCAGGTGTCCTCAAGTTTGGAATTCTGCTTGCAAGTGGAGGTGATCGGGGTGATGAGGTTGTGCTGCTTCTGGCACCACTATTACTGCTTGGGGGTACAGGTGGTTGCACACAATCTTCCTCCAAGTTCATAGGTTCAATAATGGTTGGTTCAGGCTGACCAGTCTTTGACTTCCAATTCTAGGATTCATCCTCCAAGAACTTCACATCGTGGCTGATGACAAGTTTCTTTGTCATTGGATTGTACATCCTGTATGCCTTTGCTTGTTTGTTGTACCCTGTGAAAATGCATTTTTTAGCTTTGTCATCCAGCTTTTGCCTTTTCTCATATGGAACATGTGCATATGCTATGCACCCAAAAACTCGCAAATGAGCCACACTTGGCTTCAGATTGCTCCAGGCTTCCTCCAAAATTTTGTCCTTCACACTCTTGGTGGGACATCGGTTCAGCAGATAATCTGCACATGACATAGGTTCTGCCCAGAACTCATGTGGTATACTTTTCACCTTTAGCATGCTCTGTGCCATCTCCATGATAGTTATGTTCTTCCTCTCAGCTACACCATTTTGTTGTGGTGTGTATCTGGAAATCAACTACTTGCAAATTCCATGATGCTTGCAAAAGTTGTGGAATTCATTGGAGATGTATTCACCTCCTCCATATGTCCTGAGATTTTTCATAGAATACCCACTCTATTTCTTAACCAGAGCCTTGAACTCATTAAACTTCACAAATGCCTCTGACTTCAGCTTAATGGGATAAAACCATGTCTTCCGGCTAAAGTCATCTATGAAGGTCAAGAAGTATTTTTTGCTAGCATATGAGCTATTCTACATGGAACCGCAAATGTATGAGTGCACCAGATCCAATGGTTGTGATGCTCTCCAAGACTATCCTCCAGGGAATGCATCCCTGTGCTACTTACCGACCAGGAAACCTTCACAAACTTGGTTTGGTTGCTCAATATTGAGTAAACCCTTCATCATTTGCTTCTTGTGCAACAAATTCAAGCCACTGAAGCTCAAATGACCGAATCTGAGATGTCAAAGCCAGGTAACATCCATCACAACTACACTTAGAGACATTAATGATTCATTTTGAATCTACAGCGGAAACATTTTGTTTTTCGTCATGGAAACGATTATGATTTTTCCATGCACTTTGTCTCTGATGGAACATACATCATCTTTGAACTGCATAGTGTGTCCCTTCTACACAAGCTATCCAACACTTAGCAGGTTGTGTTTCAACCTAGGCACATAATAAACATCACAAATTTTTTTCTTTCATCATGCCAGGTGCGGATGAGGATTTTACCTTTCCCCATCATGGGAACCTTACTTTTGTTCCCCATCTTGACTTCAAACTGGACTATTTCATCCAGTCATTAGAACATCTCTCTGTTCCCAGTCATGTGGTTGCTGCACCCACTGTCAAGATACCAAATATTTTTCCTGCTCTCCTCCTTAATACTACAAGTCAGCAGCAAATTTCCACCTATCGCATTTTTGGCTTCATCTGTATAATGGGCTTGCTACTGGTTCTCATTAGCCATCCTCTTTCTACATTGTGAGCTATAATGGCCAAAATTTTTGTAGTAGTAGCATTGGACTTTGAATTTATCTTTCTTCTGATAAGATCCACGTTGTTGATTTTTTTTAGTGCCTCTTCATCCTTGCTGATGTAAGTTGTAGCTGGTCTCACTATCATTAGTGTTTGATCTCCCTTCTTGCTTGTTACCTCTCCCAAACCTACTTTTGCCTCTTCCTCCTTGAGAACTAGAGGCGCCATGGTGGGAGTCTTGTTTGTCGCTATCTCGAAATGAGACTTGCACTTTGAAAGCTTACTCCAGAGAGGATTGAGTTGAGCGTCTTAGCCTCTGCTCATGTGTCTGCAGAGAGCCCATGAGCTCATCCATCGAGAGGGTTGTCAAGTCCCTCGATTCCTCTATTGTAATTACCACAGAATCAATTTTTTTTGGAAAACTTCATAAAATTTTATCCATAATCCTTTGATTCTACACAATTTCACCATTCAACCGTATGTGGTTGATGACATCTATCGTTTGGGTGAAAAAAATGCTCATCGACATGGACTCACTCATCTGCAGGTTCTTGAACTCTCTCCTGAGCATCTATAGTTTCACCAACTTCATTTTGTTGGTGCCCTGGTATGAGCTGTCCAGTATCTCCTAGGCCTGCTTGGCCTTGGTGGCTGATGCAATCAACGGGAAGATGGTCTCCTCAACTGCTTGCATGATATAGAATAGGGATTTTTTATCTTTCTTTCAGTTCTCCTTTAGAGGGTCTTTGTCAGCTTGGGAGAGGGCGGCCAATACTGCTGCATATCTTTGGTTTCGGGTACCCATTCTCCACCAAGTCCCACAACTCTTGAGACCCAAACAAAATCTTCATTTGTATACTCTAGTAATCATAGTTCTTGTCGTTAAATCATGGGATCTACAACTATAGGGAATTGTTTTCAGAATCCATGCTTCAATCACTGCGTCACGACAAAAATAGCTCTGATACCAATTTGAAGGAAGAATTAAATCTGATTAAAATCAAATCACGTTAATAAAAGACGCTTCATAGCTTGATGAGCGAGAGAGGAGCTTCATAGATTTTAGCTACGAGGAGGGAGCTTCACTGGGCATGACAACGAAGCTTCACAACTAAAATGGAGCTTTGCAAATATTTGGTTCGGAGAGAGTGCTTCGCATTAATTTCAAGTGAAGCGGCTACTTTGCACAGTTTAATTCTAAAGTGGCTGCTTCGAAGGAACTATTGTCGAAGTGGCAATTTTTCAAAGGAATACTGTGAAGCACAATTTCATGGCTATTTGGCAGCTTCGAGCGAAGTGGCTTCAGAATCCCACTTCGGGGAAATAAAGTGCTGAAGTGCTTCTTCGGCACAACAAACAAATAAATAAATTTTCCTTTAGAATCGAACGAGTGTTTTACCACTTCGGGGAAAACCCTCACTGAAGTTCGTCTTCAAATAAGCAATACTTCGAGGCAGAGAACAAACACACATAAACCCAAATTTGTAGGACAAATATTATATATATTTAAATATAACCGGATTTAAATAAAACTTCTTTCTATGAAGCGATTACAATCATCTGCAAGATAAAATTTGTAGGATAAACACAAGGATTTTTCTTGGAGACTGTAGCTCAACTCTTCGATTGTCTGTGGTTGCTGCTTTCACTCTATTACTGCTCTGCGCTTGAAACCCTAGCTGCTATGATTGCGCTGTGCTTGCTATTCCCTTGCTACTTCTTTTGAAAAATGATGAATGGTCCGGTATTTATAGATGAGAGATGAGGACAAGAAGCAGGATTAATTCACCAACCGATTGACAAAAATTAAATGCCAAAGAGGGTTTCTGTCCAATTGCCGAGCAACACCAACTACCTGCATGTGCGATGTCAGACCCTCGATTCCCATGCCTGGTTACTGCTTCGTCAATTTTAAATGTGAACTACCGGATTTAAGTTACTTCATGGTGAAGCATTTTCAAGTGGCATGAATTTGCTGCTTCACAACGAAGCACCTTCAAGAGGCATGTTTTTATTGCTTCGCGGTGAAGCGCTTGCGAACGGCGTGAAAGTTGGTTTAATAATTCCAACATTAGCCACCTACATGCATCCTTATTTCCTCATTTAACTTATAAATTTATCAGTAGCGAAACAAGGATAGGGTGAGTTGGCCACCTACATGCATCCTTGCTGCCTCATTCAACTTATAAATTGATTAGTTGGAAAGCCTAGGGTATGTGTTTTAATTCAAAAAATCTGGAGGAAAGAAAGGTTGTGAAAAAGGAGAAAATCCACTTGGTGTTACAGGTCTTTTTCCTCTGTTGAATTTTGGTAGTGAGATACTTTATATCTGTTTAGAGAATTTTAGAATTTCTCTGAGTGTTTAGACACTCTGTAGTGGGGAAATTATGATTGCCTAATTATTTAGTAGAGAACGTAGATAGTCTTTGGACCTAGATGTGAAATTATAGATTTATTCATCACTACCATATTAATTAACCAATGGTTGTGCAAACAAATATCCTTCTCTCTACATTTTTTAATTTAACTTCGTCTACTGTTATGACATCGTATTTTACAAAATAAAAATATTGGAATTACTTTAAGTGGTATTTCTTCCTAAGTAAAATACTGACATATATATATTTATTCTTAGATAAAATCTTGTACACCGAAATACTAACTATGTTATTATTTAGGGAATTGTATGTTTTAAATTAAGGATAAGAATGAATAAGCTAGAGTGTGTATCAATAAAATTTATCCAGATAGATGACCAAGATACAAAGTGTGGTTCAATCTACCAAGATACTGCTATACTATTGGATGTATGAATAGAACAAAAAAAATGTATTTTAGTTACTTCAATATACTTGTACAAGTATAATGAAAAACACACAATTATATGTATTGAATCATGTGATACCAAGTATAATTATTATTATACTTTCAACTTTTAATTAACTAGAATTTACATTACTTAGCTCACTCCTTTGGGAAGTCATATAGATTAAATGAAAGCTATTTTTAGAGTTACTTTCATGCGTGTGAATTAGGTTGAATTAGGTTTCATATTTTCAAAGTTTATTTTTCCTATATTCTTAGAAAACTTAGTTGTTGTGAACATCTCATCTTGAATTAAAAAAATAGTATAGTATAAAATAATCGCATATCAAAGTAAATTTGATCAAATAAAGGATCAATTTTGAAATCTAAATGAATTTTTTTAAAATGAAGTTAATAAAAAAGTCCATAATGAATGCCAGAAGGGATGTGTTATTATTATATATTTATAAATTTATTAGAAACTATGAAAGAAATTTTTTTTTTTAATTGAAAAGTAGAACTGAATATTAAAGATGAGCAAAAGAAAATTACATCATATGTAATATGTCCAAGATTCAGATAAGACACTTAAAACAACTAAATCCTCTTGAAAAGAGAAACATATTGTAAATCATATGAGATTTAAAGTTTCATTATATTTTTGTACAAATATACAATAACATCTCCGAGCAAGCAAATAGTAATAGTTGTACATATTTGCATTTTTTCCTCAGTGCAACTATCAACAAGATCATAATTTTGAATGACATTAAATTGGCGAGCTAGCTTGACCTTGGAAACCTGTAAAATTCTCCCCACCTGAAACAAAACAGAAATTTTATTGAATCTCCTAAGAGACCCAGTAAGGTGCCTTGGCCTGTTCTGAAAACAATCTTCATTCCTAGCTTTCCATATTATCCATAAAATTTTAAAAGAAAGTAAAAACCAAAATATATTGAAATATGGTTTCATATGAGGAATGTAACCAAGAAGAATTTGTTTCTTAATATGATCCAAATTAATATTTCACCCCTGCATATTATGAAAGAAATATAACCACAATTCCTTAGCATAAAGGCACTCAAAAAAGATATGATTCAATGTCTCAGGAGTCCTAAAAATGGAGAAATATATAGCAGTATTAGGATCAGAGGATAAAGGAAGCCTATGGAGTAGCAGATGCCATCTAAAACATGCTTTTTTGGTTCAAGAAATTGGACCAAATATGTTGCATCCTCTTCTGACCCTGCGCTGGAGAAAGAGAAAGCGACCACTTAGTATTAATATGATCAAAAATGTCATTAGTATCCGTAAGAATCTTGTATATGGATTTATATTTAATATCACACATTTTGGAGCCATCAAACCAATACAACTTATCCATATAACATTGTTCAGAAACCACAAATTTTGGATTCTTCAAATTATTGAAGGAGGCAGAAAAAATAGTATAAGTTCTCTTGTGAGAGTTGGGAAGACCAAACTCCCCACTAAGTTGTTACCAAGATTTGAGCACACCATTATTCATAATATCATTAAAAGTATTTACACCATTCACAGACCAAGCCTTAGCAGAGCAATCCCTCAATCTAGCAATCTTAGTATTATTGAAAGACAAATTCCACCAACAAGACGAATTTAACAAATGCACATTATTATTAGTTTTAATATCAGAACTGATACAAATTTTATTTCTAACAGTAGTCCAGGCCTTCCAAATGCTTTGGAAAATAGTAGAACCAGCAGGCCTAGCATCAAAAGAGCCAACCAAAATATCCAAAAAAGATAGATTTTTCTAGAACTGGGCCCTTTTAGGGACAACATTGTATATGTTATATATAGTAAGCACCTTCCATGGTTCATTGCCATAAATACATTTAGTAATCCATTTATAAGCCAAGGCAACACCTTGCAGCCTTACATTGGTAAGACTCGGCCCACCCATAGCCTTATTAACAACAAACTAGCTCCACTTAACTGAGTGAATCTTTTAACAAAAAAGTTACTAGCCAAGAGGAACTGCTTAATATACTTCTAGATCAAATTAATTTGATACAAGCTGAAAAGCCAAGTTGATGAAAAATAGACAGTGAATGTAGAAAGAATGTGTTGACAAACCTATAATCTGCCAGCCAAGGACAAGTTATTTTTCTTCCATTTATCAATTTTAGCAATAATTTTTTCCTTCACCCAAAGCCACATATTTTTAAGATCTGGCTCAACAACAAAAGGAATCCCAAGATACCTGACTTGGGAAGAAGGACCATGCCACTATATTTCAAATCTGCCAAGCCAACTCGAAGGATCATAATCCCATACCAAAATCAAATCATAGATTTAGAAGTAGAAACCTTAGCACCTAAGGCATTACAAAATAGGTTAAGCCTAGAGAACAGAGAAACAAAATTGTCCTCATCTAATTGCACAAATAAAGAAGTATCATCAACAAAGACCATATTTATAAGCTCCATATTATTGGGTAGAATAATACCCTTTATATTAGGACTAAAAGTATTATTCCTGAGCATATAGTATAACAGGTCATTAGCAATTACAAACAATGAAGAAGCCAAGGGACACCCCTATCGTATTGATCTTTGTAAAAAAATAGGTTCAAAATAGCTCCATTAATCTCTATACAAACATTAGCATCAGCTAGAAGAGTGTTAACCATATTACAAAATTTAGGAGGAAAGCCAAAGGCCAACAAAGCACTGATAATGTAATTACATTCCACACGGTCATAAGATTTTTCAAAATTAAGAAGGATCATACCAATATTTTGACCTGGATCCTTGGCCCAATGCATAGATTCCCATCCTGTGATAATATTTTCTAAGATATATCTTCCTTTAACAAACCCAGTTTTGGTAGGATTGATGAACTTAGGGAGTAAATTAACCAGTCTTAAAGCCAAAACCTTAGCCATAATTTAATAGGAGACATTCAATAAAGTTATAGGCCTCCATTTCTTAATTAGATTTTTATCACCCCTTTTGGGAAGGAGTCTAATAACTCCAGAATTAATTTCACAACCCAAGGAGCCTCTACCAATAGCCTCAGCATAGACTTGTCGGAGGTCCTCACAAATCCATTCCAAATTCTTTTTGTAAAATTCAATGGGTATACCATTTGGACCAAGAGCCCTGTCACTGTTAATGACCATAATAGCCTTATCAATCTCCTCCTTAGAAATTGGTTGACTCAACATGTCAGCTTCATACTAAGAAATATTTTTAGGTATTAGCTTACAACATAATTCTCTTTGTTTCATTCTGTCCTTATTATCTTCAAAAGTGAATAATTTTTTATAAAATTGATAGAACAGATCCATAATTTTATCATCATCAAAAACCAAATTCTGCCCATATGATATACTAACAATATTTTCCTTAACAACTTTCTCTCTAAGGATATTAAAGAAAAACTTGGAGCTTTTGTCACCATAATTAAGCCAATGTAGCCTAGCACGTACCCTTTGTCCCTGAATCTTATTATTTTCTAATTGATTGAGATCATTTTTAACCTATACAAGTTTTATCAATATTTCCATGTTATTAGGCTGCCCCTGGATACTATGTTCAAGTAACCACATTCATTGTCTCAAATATTTCTCATAACATCGGAGCTCACAAGCTCTCTTTTTACCAATGGACTAGAAAAGAGTTTTCCATCCCTTAACATTATATCACCATCTAACTATAGCACTTTACTTACTGAGTTTAAATCTATTAATTTCCTTAAGAGTGAAAATAGCCTTTAAGAAATTTGGAAGATCCAGAAGAGAGACATTCAAGTTAAATTTCCATTGAGAGTTCTTGTTCTCATGCCTATCTTCATGAAATCTCAAATGTACCATAGTAGAACAGTGATCAGAGCAGACAAAGGGATGCACTGAAATCTTACTGCCATTATTTACATGATCAAAATTAAAGAAAGGATGAGAACCATAAAATCTATCAAGCCTACTATAAATCATGTTATCACCCTATTGCATATTACACCAAGTAAACCACAATTCATTTTGGTTTGCTACTATGATCTTGCAAAGGGTCAAAAATATTAAAGTGAGTTTTAAAACTATTCCACCATATTTTCTCATCACCCTTCCAATCAAATTTGTTACCACCTACTTTATCATGCTGGATTTCAATCATGTTAAAATCTCCTTCGAACAACCAAGGGATATTGGGTAAATGTAATAACCAGTTCCATAGAAAACATCTATCTCTATAATCATTTGCAACATATATTGAGCAGACACCAAATTGCACACCATTGTGCTCTAAAATAACCCAGACCGCAGTATTACATGGATAGTGACTAGACTCAATAACATGAGCAGCCCATAAGGGAGAAAGCAAAATAATAGTTCCTCCCCTCCCTTCAACATGATTGGTATAAAAACACTTAGCATTATGCCAAATAACATTCAGAGTAGACTGTAACTAAAAACTAGCTGCCTTAACCTCTTGCAACAAAATACAATTAAAATAACCCAAATTTTTGATGTGATTCTTGACAAAATATTTTCTATCCGGGGACTCAAGACCCTTGACATTGTAGCTCATGCATTTAAATACCATGTCCAGAATTAAGGTGAGAAGAACCAGCCTTGGCTAGTTCTTTAGCACTTTTTAAAGATTTACCTTTACTATCCTTGACATTAACTCTTTTCCTCTTTTTTTGTTACTTTAGACTAGACCTTATCATCCAATTCTAATCTGCCATTATAAAAATTCTCATCTAATGAATCAGAATATTCACTACTAGGAATTGTTTCAAAGTTCGAAACCTCAGTATTAGAACCTTCTTCATAGTTACCACTACCCTGATTATTTTTTTGCCTTTCCAAAGCTCTACTATGAATAGAAGGTAACGCTAATTGTTGGGCATTATGTTTAGTGTAGGCATCAATGGGGATACTTATAATGTCATTATTGATCATATTAATACTAGACTGAATGCTTTCATTTTCCCCAGCCACAGGGGCAGGAGAGGGTTGCAACCCATTTGGTTCATCCAAACATGTTAGGTGGCCACTGCTACCCACACCCACTTCAATAACCATACTTTCACCCAGAGCTATTTGCTCATTTACCTTGTTAGTATTAACAACAGAGTTATTAGTTTGCTCAAGAACCACCAAAACTTTACTCCTAGAGCCATCAAAATTTTTATTATGCCCTATATTAGATCCAGAATTAATATTATTACTTAGGGGGCAGAAACCCCAGAAAAACCTTCTTTTTGTTAGCTAAAATATGACAATTCCTCCTCACATGTCCCTATTTTTTGCATATAAAACATGTATTTACCCCACCCAACAGTTCCAATTTACAAGATAATGAAAACTCCCCATAGTCTATCTCAATCTCTTCAAGAAAATCCACACTAGGGTACAGGAAAATCAAAACCCTAGCATGCATGTGAGACAAGACACTGCTAGTCTCTTCCACCTGCAATACATGGCCAAACGGATTCAATACCTGAGGTATAAAAGACCATAAGACTGGAGGGACATACCTCACAACAACCCATCTCGGGTATGAAACAAAAAAAACTTCCTCAATTAAAATTTTTGGTGACCAAGCAACAACCTAAAAACTATCTTCCAAAAATTCCAAAACTATTTTGCAACCACTTGTCTTTGCATGTCGACAGATTTAAATATGACCATATAAAGCCCATTTTGCACCATACAACATATGGAAATAGAAATACCTAACCATTTACCCCACACGTTATTAGCCCAGTCATCAAAGTAACAGCGTGATGGCAATATTTCATTATTTAAAGCCACAAAGAAGATAGAGACATATTTCAACCTCAACTTTTCATAACACAAGACATTAATCATGGCAGTGCTAGGAACCAACTTAACCTTTCCAGAATAGGCCAAAGTATCCTTACCACTCATGGTGAACATGATATCAGCAAGGATATTTCACTGGACCCCACACTCCACAACATCTTTGAAACTTTTAGTCCTTCCACCTTCATTCATCATTGGGTTTTGACCACCATTCACAGCATCACAGTATGATTGCGTTCGACCATCCATAGCACCCATGAAAACATCTACTTTCAATTTTTTGACTGCCGAAAACCTATCACCTTCAACGGACTCTGTGATAGCTCCGTTCTACACACACTCCTCTGGCGGTCTCCCTTCTTCCCCCATATCCACCTCAGTTTCATTCCTCTCCCCCATTAATTCTTATAATCTTTGTAGTTGAATTCAACTATGAAAGTAATTTTGATAGTAGTCTACACTTTTATGTCTTTTGAAATATATATAATAAGTTTGAAAGGTAAATTTGAATTTCTTTAGTTAAAATATGTTTTAGTTTAGCGAAATTTTTCTTGGTTTCATGCATTCCTCCTTTATATGATAAAATAATCCTTTTAAGTTCATGTATAGTATAAGTTTACCCCTTTAGATTCATGTTTTAATAGGAGCACACTGTCTAAAAAATAATTTGAATGATCTAATTTAGGTAATAATTATTTTGATGGTAAGATTATTAACATCTGAATTCATCATTTGAAAGGAATGCTATTCTACTTAATGAAGTAATTTGTTTTTAAAAAGGTATTCTTGAATTATTTTTCTTATTGATGCTTAATAGAATAAGTTATATTAAAGTATTGTTCTTTATTTTAAGTTATTATTTTACTTATTGATTTAAGTTATTTTAAGGGATTTTTTTATTAAGCAAAAGAAATTAATTCCATAGTTTTAAAAGGTTTAATATAATAAACTAGGCACCCACATGTTGTAGATGAGTTGGAGATGGTAGGGAAACCCTCCAAGGAAGGTCCTTGGTTCAAATATCCACCCTATCAAACGCACATGGGGTACCCAAAATCTAGTTGATAATGCTAGTGTGGTCAGGGTTGGGCATGACTCCCGGGTGATTTTGATGGTGTAGAACTCCCTGATCATGGTTTCTTAGACCAAGGCAACCCCGCAAGGGGTTTTTTGTTAAATTAAATATATATATATATATATATAAATAAAAGTAAACGCCCTTGGAGAGAAACCTTAAACCTAACAATATACCTTAAACTAAACCATCAGTGAGGAGGGATAAAAACCAAGATATCCAATTCCATTGTATTATAGGTATGTAACAAATGAAGATTCGTGAATGGCCACTAAATATGGGTAGAATAAGACGTTCATATAAGCCATTATACAAGCAGTATTATGGTGGACCTTGTGTGAGATTGTCAAATAAATATTCTTGATAGG
The DNA here is from genome assembly GCA_028583015.1 of Wollemia nobilis. NCBI lineage: Eukaryota > Viridiplantae > Streptophyta > Pinopsida > Araucariales > Araucariaceae > Wollemia > Wollemia nobilis. The sequence goes on along the minus strand of JAQPPZ010017034.1, from coordinate 1,831,762 downwards.
AGAACCATATCTTCAAGATAATATTTCCCAGAGATGAGAAATATTCGTGGGATATTTGGAACTCTAAGATAGAATACCTCAATGATTCATAATGGGACATATTTCTATATTTTCAATGTCACCAAGGAATCCATGATCAGATATAGGTGAATGGTATAACCTTAATTGCCCATGGTTCTAGATATGAATCTAAATGCATGGTCTCTAATTAAGCACAATAGTATTTAAGCTATAATCTTTACATGATCGGTAACATATGAGTTAAGTTACACTCAAGGTTCCACATATCATGCTAAGGAAGGGAATTATGCGTCCACCCGCTAGGTGTTATGGGCCCTAGAAGATAACCCATACCATAGTTTTAGATTCACTGGAGAAAATGGGTGAGATGGTAGGATCATTAAGGACACCTTCTATGGGACCTGACCAGTATTGTCCACTTGGGAGGTCAACTACAGTGGTCAAATTTCCAAAGTGGTACTTAATGCTATGTATTGATCACTAATGGGTGTAAAACTAAACTTTAAAAACTGAAAAAAAACATCCCTATCAATCATCCTCCTAGTTATCAAGGATAAAAGTGAGCTTAAATTTTACAATCAATATGTGTTTGACTGGGTTGTCTTCATAGTTGCAAAAAATATAAATTAATTCATATCATGCTATTGTTCTTCATGAAAACATTATAACACTAGTTTCAACATTCTTAAAAGTTCTTCCAACTAAAACCAGCATTAGAGCAATTGCTTCTCATTGTATCCTTCAACAACACCTACAACAACCATATACTATCAATCACAATAAGGCTAGGCTTACAAGGATTCCAATAATACCTAAATAAAACAACATACTAATTGATCACCAAACATCCATAATTAGAATAAAAAACATATTATGTAAGGAAAATGATGTAAGCTATCTACATATGTTCCTTAAATTCTTGAAATTGATACAGAACTACTATCCTTCAATTCAGTTCAAAACAATACTCCGTTACCAACTATATCCACCACAATTTCATAAATAAAACTCTCCAATTATCGAGAGGCCCAGGTTCAAATCTCTCTCCCTCACATGTTGCGGATACGTTGTATATAAAAGGTTCCTCATCAAAAAAAAAATCTCTAATTATTATTTTTTAATGTAAATTAAAATTTTAAAATTTTTGTTTCACATTTTATTATAATTATCTCAACTTATTTACTTTATAACAATTGTTTATTTTCTTAACAAAATATATAGTTTTAAATTTTATATATATATTCAAATAACTCATAAACATAACATTCTAAAACTCAATCAAGTATATTTGCAATAAAATTTTATTATTAAAATATATTATTTTTAATTAAATTTATTAAAATTTATAATTTTTATCAATTAGATTTTTCCATATAGTATGTGTTTAATGAATTAAAGTTTTTTATTTAAAAAAAAAAACTAAATTTAAATTCTTTTAAAATATATATTATGTAATATTGATAAAATTCATTTTAATTTTATATAATTAATTAAAATATCTATTTTTATATAATATTTTTTTATAAGTTACAAAATTTATCTAACTTTCATATATATGTTTTTTTATATAATTGTAAACATCTAATTTTTTTTTAAAATAAATGACCCAAGGCTCTAAACATGTAGCAGTCCTCCCCCGCCTACATATTCATTTAAGATAAAATACAGCCGTTTTGTTTTTTAATGGAATATATAAAAAATTAAGATTAGAATGCCATTGCACCAAAAATTTTAATAGAAAGATAATTAAAAGAATTAAAAATATTTGGTTATGTTAAAAAGTTGTAGAGTAAGTAGGTAGTTAAATTTTTTTAGTTGAAATGGAGAGGCCCTGGGTTCAAATCTCTCTTCTCACATGCTACATATATGCTATGTGCAAGAGATTACAAATTTGGAAAAAAAATAAAAATTAAGATTAAAAAATATTATATATATATATATATATATATATATATATATATATATATATATATATATATATATATATTAATAGTAAGGGTGTTACGAATGCTATAGTATTCTGGCTGTCATATGCATGTTGTGTATCTGGATTAAAAAATAAAACACCATCAACAATAATATTATATTTTTAACAATATATAAAAAATAGTATATACATATCTGATCTTGCTCAACTATGTTAGAAATTTAAACTAGATTTGATACCTCTGGCAAATCGACCAACTCATTGGATCTTGTTTCATTTGAATTAATTACTGGTAGTTGAAACTGTTAGTCTATTCGGCGATTGAAATGAAACCCTAATTTTGAGTTAACTGCATGTTAGAGAAGTTGGTGGAGCTTTCTCACTTCTCACTTGAAACCTTAGATATATATTTGTGTCACCTTCATTTTGTGTGAGTAAGAAGAGAGGCTGCAAGGTTGGAGAAAATCAGAGCAATAGAGCAGAAGAAGAATGCAGTAGCGTTGTGTGGAGAAGAAGCAACAAATCTCATAAGTGCAGTAGAAGGACAGTGTATACCCTACAATCTATCACAGTTGTAGATGATTGTGGATGTATTTCCAATCCAATTTATGTGGATGTATTTCCAGTTTTAAGTAATAAACAATACTTGCATATATTTTGTCCTCTGTGTATGGTTTATAACTTGGCAAAGTTTACCTCAATATTTCCTTCATTCTGCTTGAAAACCTTGTAAATCTTGCGATAAGAAGTTGTGTTTGAATTTTTGCAATAAATCTTTTGTTAACTCTTGCGGATTGGTAGAAGATTGCATTCCGCTCCATTGCTTTGTATTTTCTAGCGAAATAAACCTTAGGTTATTTATATTATAAAGTTGCATTATTAATGTTTGCCCTAATATTTGGTGTGGTCCACAACCTTAAACTTGATCCAAAATCCGCATGCAAAGTAATCTAAACTCCATTTCAATTTATTTCACTTGTGTTTGCCAGCAAATTACAATCTACTTGTATTTCTTAGCATTTCAGTGCAAAAAGCATTTCGTACTCTCTCCTTGTTAAAAACTGTGGATTCTTAACTCCACATTATAATTTCAAAAATTGCAATGCCAGCCACAATCTTTTGCAAATTTTGAATCTGCACCACCCTCTATGTTAAACCTAGCAAAATCCATTCTGCACGTGCTTGTTCGTATTTCCTTGTGAAATTTTTCCTCCTATGCCCGTTCAAAAGCTGCTATTAGACTCTGGATCTGGTCCTTTGGTTTTAGTTGTGGATTCCATTCCGCTTTCGGTTACAAAGAAAAGCTATGGATTTCTTTTGACCAAAATTTGCATCCATTGTGGTGACAATTAAAACTTGAAATTGGTATCATAGCAGAATGTTACTTGGTTTTATATCCCCATGAATAATGGATGGGTCACATTCAAGGTGTAGAAAGGCTAGAGCTTGTGTAGTGTCCAGAATTATCTTGAAACTCTTATTCCAATCTAGCTTTGAAAGTAGCTCATTCTCAAATAGAGCCTCCTGCAAGCTCTTATTTTGCATATGCTCGTACACCAACAATCTCCTCTTCACATCTGAACAGCACCCATAAAGAGACACCACAAAGGGAGACCTAAGCCCCTAATGATTGATAACTCATTCTGGAATTCTCTCTCCCCTATAGGGATGTCACGTCCATCTCTGCAGATAGTAGATATATTCACAAAACCTTTGAAGGATGAAGACTTCAATAGGCTGAGGGAGATGCTCGGTGTCAAAGTTTTTATAAAATCCAGTTTAAAGGAGGGTGTTAGAAAATTAAACTAGATTTGTTACCTCTGGAAAATTGACCAACTCGTTGAATATTTTTTCATTCGGATTAATTAATGGTAGTTAAAACTATCATTCAGTTCAACAATTGGAAGGAAATCCTAATTTGAGTTAACTGCATGTCATAGAAGTTGGTGGAGCTTTCTTGCTTCTCACTTGAAACCCTAGATATATAATTGTGTTGCCTTATTTTTGTGCAAGTAAGATGAGAGGCTGCAAGGTTTGAGAAAATTAGAGCAATAGAGTAGAAGAAGAACATAGTAGCATTGTGTGGAGTAGAAGGAGTAGTAGAGCTCAAAAGTGCAGTAGAAGGATAGTGTATACCCTACAATCTATCATAGTTGTAGATGATTGTGGATGTATTTCCAATTTGAGTATGTGGATGTATTTTCAGTTTTAAGAAATAAATAAATACTTGCATATATTTTGTCTTTTATGTATGGTTTATAACTTAGCAAAGTTTACCTCAATATTTCCTCCATTCCGCTTGAAAACCTTGTAAATGTCATGGAAGAAATTTGTGTCTGAATTTCACATTAAATCCTTTGTTAAGTCTTGCAGATTGGTAGAATATTGCATTCCGCTCCATTGCTTTGTGTTTTCTATAAGAATAAACCTTAGGTTATTTAGATTATAAAGTTGCATTATTAATGTTTGCCCTAATATTTGGTGCGGTCTGCAACCTTAAACTTGCTTTAAAATTTGCATGTAAAGTAACCTAAACTCCACTCCAGATCATTTCACTCGTGTTTTCCAGTGGATTGCAATCCACTTGCATTTCTTAGAATTTCGATGTGAAAAGCATTCCACACTTTCTCCTTGTTAAAAAACATAGATTCTTAACTTTGCATTATAATTTCAACAATTGTGACGTTAGCCACAATATTGTGCGGATTCCAAATATACACCACCCTCCATGTTAAACCTAGTAAAATTCATTCCGCATGTGCTTGTTCATATTTCCTTGCAAAATTTTTCTTCCTATGCTCGTTCAAAAGCTGCTAATAGAATCTGCATCTGGTTCTTTGGTTTTAGCTACGAATTTCCATTCTGATTTTGGTTACAAAGAAAAGCTATGGATTTCTTTTGACCACATTCTGCATTCATTGTGGTAACAATTAAAACTTCAAATTGGTATCAGGGCAATTTGATACCAATTGCAGGTCCAAGGAGTAGATATTAGATATATTCACAAAACCATTGAAGGAGGAAGACTTCAACAAGCTTAGGGAGATGCTCAGTGTCAAAGTTTTTATGATATCTGGTTTAAATGAGGGTGTTGGAAAATTAAACTAGATTTGACACCTCTAGAAAATCGACCAACTCATCAGATCCAAGGAGTAGATAGCAGGTCCAAGGAGAAGATAGCAAATTTCATAAACTAGATTGCAGCAAAATCTGGCTTGGTTGTAGGCTTCCAACTAAAATTTTATAGAGAGTTAGATCAACACTTTTGTTGTTATCAGTAGGTTTATGGAGTCACCCAAGGACACTCAATGGCAAGCAGGCAATTTTTTTTTATAGTATGTTAATGGAACGAGGAACCATGGAATCCATTACGCCAGAAAAGACCAGCTTGAGCTCATTGGCTACACAAATAATGATTGGGTTGGCAGCATAGATGATTGGAAGAGCACTTCTAGATACGCCTTCCACATTGGATCCAAAGTAGTTTCATGGTCCTCAAAGAAACAACTAATTGTTGTACTATCAACTGCTGAGGCAGAGTATGTTATCGCCACCTTAGCCACATGCCAGGCAGTTTGGTTGAGAAGAGTTTTGAATGAACTGAATCATCCACCAGAAGCAGCAACAACCATTTTTTGTGACAATAATTCTGCCATAACACTGTCGAAGGACCCAGTATTTCATGGCAGGACAAAGCACATTGACATACGGTATCATTTCATCAAAGAGATGGTGAAATTTAATGAGATTAAGTTATTATTTTACAGGTCCAAGGAGTAGATATCATATATATTCACAAAATATTTGAAGGAGGAAGAATTCAACAGGTTGAGGAAGATGCTCGGTGTTAAAGTTTTTATGAAATCTGGTTTAAAGTAGGGTGTTAGAAAATTAAACCAGATTTGACACATATGGAAAATCGACCAACTCACTGGATCCTGTTTCATTCGAATTAATTACTGGTCGTTGAACCTGTTAGTCAGTTCAATGATTGGAAGGAAACCCTAATTTTGAGTTAACTACATGTCAGACAAGTTGGTGGAGGTTTCTGGCTTCTCACTTGAAACCCTAGATATATATTTGTGTCGCCTTTATTTTGTGCTAGTAAGAAGATAGACTGAAAGGTTGGAGAAAATTAGAGCAATAGAGCAAAATAAGAATGCAGTAGCATTGTGTGGAGCAAAAGGAGCAGTAGAGCTCAGAAGTGCAGCAGAAGGACAGTGTATACCCTGCAATCTATTATAGTTGCAGATGATTGTGGATGTATTTCCAATCTGAATATGTGGATGTATTTCTGATTTTAAGCAATAAATAAATACTTGCATATATTTTGTTCTCTGAGTATAGTTTATAACTTAGGAAATTTTGCCTCAATATTTCCTCCATTCTCCTTGAAAACCTTGTAAATCTTGCAGTAAAAATTTGTGTTTGAATTCTGCATTAAATCCTTTATTAAGTCTTGTGGATTAGTAGAAGATTGCATTTCGCTCCATTGCTTTGTATTTTCAAGCAGAATAAACCTTAGGTTATTTATATTATAAAGTTGCATTATTAATGTTTGCCCTAATATTTGGTGCAGTCCACAACCTTAAACTTACTCTAAAATCCGCATGCGAAGTGACCTAAACTCCATTCTGGATCATTTCACTCGTGGTTGCTAACGGATTGCAATCTGCTTGTATTTCTTAGCATTTCGATGCTGAAAGCATTCCCCAAACTCTCCTTGTTAAGAACCGTGGATTCTTAACTTCGCATTATAATTTCAATACTTGTAATGTTAACCACAATCTTGTGCAGATTTCGAATCCCCATCACCTTCTATGTTAAATCTAGCAGAATCCATTCCGCATTTGTTTGTTTGTATTTCCTTATGGAATTTTTCTTCTGCACCCGTTCAAAAATTGCTAATAGAATTCGCGTCTGGTCCTTCGGTTTTAGCTACGGATTTCCATTCCACTTCCAATTACAAAGAAAAGTTGCAGATTTCTTTTCCGCATCCACTGTGGCTACAATTAAAACTTCAAACTGCAGTAACCGCACAATTTTTTTCCAAAACATAGAAAATATATATTTATGTCGTTGTTAGTCTGTACAACAGAGAAGATGTTTACAGGTGAAACAGAACATCAATTTTATGAATTTATCTTTAAAAGGATAGTGGTGTTAGAAGGATATTATAATAAACTAGTTGGTAATTAAATATTAATGTACTCGATGTTAATAAAATCGAGCAAATATTACGTATAAGAAACGGAACCAAAAAAAAGAGACCAGCAAAAATTGCGTATAAGAAACAGATTTACGTAAGGAGGTAATTTACATTCTTTCTAGCACAAAATCAACCCCTTGCATTTCCGTTTTCCATTGGAAAAACATCAGCACAGTAGAAGCGATCACAAAACGGCTTCTTCGAAGACGAAAACCAATCATCGCAAACTACTTCAAACTAAACAATTTCTAATAGCTCATATGTAATTTGTCAAAATTAAAGCCAAGAGCTCCTTTGTTAGAGAAATTTTGGTAGAAACCTGTTCAAAGTGCAACAAAATTCTTACAAATGTAATAAGCGCTTGATTGTTTGTATAACACTTTCTTGACGTAAAATATATATATATTTTTTGGTGTTTAATGCGAATGTAATAGCTATTATTATATTGGTTTTGGTTTTATTTTTAGAATGTGGTATTGTTAATGGTTTTTATAATTTTAGGATCAGATATTCTTATGAAAAAATTAAGGTGAAGTAAGGAGGAATACAATGAAAGTATCAAAAATCACCACAATCCAGGAGTAGATGGAAGCTCATAAAAACCATCTAATTGGATTCATATAGCTACAGCTACATCAGGATTAAAAGACTTGTTTTAATCCTTCATACCCAATTGCGAAAGAAAAGAAACTGCAAGGTGAGATGACATAATTGTTTTTGTTTTTGTATTTTTTGAGAGGAGAGAGTGTGGGAAAAGGGGAGGAGTGTTCTTTGTTTGTCATTTTGGAAAAAGATAGGGGATTCAGCGTTCAGTAAAAATAATGAAAGGAGGAAACTGACTGGTTCGAAAATTGGATAGAAGTGTTCAATAAGTGTGCTGGGGTCATAGGTTTGTGTTCTTGATATCAGGTGTTATGCTGTCTTGTTGGTTAAATATGTTTATATTTTATCTAAGAAAATTGAATGTGTTAAATAAGCTTGTCTACTACTTAAAAATATATAATAATTCATGATCATTGTTTGTTGATTGAAGTCTTTAACGGAGCATTGTTGTTGAGTCACTCTTTTTCCTGAAGTTTATATATATAAATGTGATTATTTGTAGAGATAAACCATATTGTTGGTGCATGCATAATAATTTTCCTTTGGATAGAAGTATTTGGTGGCTATAATGAACTACTGGTCTTTGTATGTCATCTTGTCATGGTAATGAGCAATAGTTTTGTGATTACACTTGAGTTTGGGCTAGGACCTGTGTTATTGCGAGAATGAATATCCTCGGTATATAAGACAAGATTTTGTGAATAAACAAAATGCATTAGTATCATGTGTGCATGTTTTAAAAGAGTCAAATTTGATTCCATTGAAGTAATCCAAAGTTTGTGGCGCTGGTGGAGTGAAGAGAATTTCTTATGGGTACCATGAAAATAGGATTCCGATAATTTTCTCCGAGTGAAGTACAGTAGCAGAGTAGCGCAGTGGTCTTTCATTTATTAAAGTGCAAGCCAAACCCAAAAATATCTTGCCACGAAAGAATCTATGAGGATGAAAAGTGAGAGTTACATATTGGATTACTGTTAAAATTTGTCTTGAAATTCAAGAAAAATAATGTTATAATTTGTAATTATTGTGAACAAGTTTCGGGTGTAAATGATTGTCTTGACCAAGCATTGTTTATGTAAACCGAACCCTTTGAAATGACAGAAAACAATGTCATATAGAACTTAGTGTTGACATCAAACGACCCTATATTGGCTATGAAATCTGAAGTTATGTAATGTTAGAATTGTATTCTTTATGGTATAAATGCTTTGAAGACTAGCAGTTCAATGGGCTCTGTCTTTTATTTTATTTGGAATAAATTATTTTCCAGAAAGCCATGTACACAATTTATTAATAATTTAAAAGTTAATGACTTAATAGTTTGGTTATATTTTACTCTTGATGCTATGTGAATTGGCTATATTATGGCTCTTGATGCCATGTGAAGCTGGGAATTGGAACAACATTGAATGTAGCTTGTGAGTCTATTTGTGCAGTGAAACCTTGTCATTTCAACAGTAAAAAAAAAAGGGTTCTGAATTATTGATGTCGTGCTTGTATTCATGTTTTTCAATTTGTTTTTTCATACAAATATATGACCTCATAGTAAGTAACATCTAAAGCCTTTGTAATTTTATTGTGGGTAAAAAGTTCCAGCTTTCGTCTCTTGGCTATGCTTAAACCAGAAAGGAATTAATGAAACAAATTTTGGTAAATAAGGAAAACCTGAGTGAAAATGACAAACTATTATAAATACCTAACTGAGGTTTAATTTAATGATTTAGTATAATTAAACAAAAGTTGTTGAGGGACAACTTTTGGAATTACTATAGAGACTTTGAGAGGAATTTGTGATTAGAGGCTATGATTAATTCCATCTTAATACAATTACTCATGAGATTAGTTGTATGCATACTCACACCTCAAAAGCATTAGGTGTATCTAAATCTAATTATCCTTCTAGATAATTCCTTATCCTTCTTGATAATAATTTTTTAAATGGTTTCCATCTTATTGTCTAAGGTAAATCAAAAAGTTGTTCTCAAGAAAGTAAGGCATATCTCAAATATCCAATTTATTATTCTAACCTATGCCTTCTAGATAGACAACTACACTTACTAGATTAAACTATTATAAAAAAGTTTAAAGCATACAAATAAGGTTTCGTGTTGCCACCAGATCCACTATTATAAAGCAACTTTATACCTTAACTATCTTTAACCTAACCCTCGTAACTAAGAGATCACTAACATTGAAACCACTCCTTTTTCCTTAATGCTAAAACACTCAAATCATTGTTATTGTAAAGTCCATTTTTACGACTTCAGCTAATATACGAATTCCCTGTCAAAATATTCTATGTTGAAGAGATTTATGGAAACTTATTAACATCTATTTTATAAATATAATATAAAATATTTAAATGACAGAAGTAGTGATCCAAATTATTCCACTCTCCTAAAAGCTCTGTCGTTATTATAATAACTATAGTTCACTATTAGTTATTATAATAACTATAGTCCCCTATTAGTTATTATAATAATTATAGTTCACTATTAATTGTGGCTAGCATCTTTATGTTTTAAGAGTGCGCTCGAACTCCATGAGCACAACATAATAGAAGCTCATCTAAACCTTCCTGACAGCCTCTAAACGTAAATTCCTCTCCAAGTCTCTATAGTAATTCCCAAAGTTGTGCCTCGACAAATTTTGTTTAATTAAACTAAATCATTAAATTAAACTTCAATCAGATATCTATAACAGTTTGTTGATTCCTTTCGGGTTTTCTTATTTACCAAAAACATGTTTCATTAATTCCTTTCTGGTTTAAGCATAGTCATATTGAGAAACAGGAATACAAGCTAGTCATATTGAAAAACATGAATACAAGCACGCCATCAACTTCTATATGCATATTGAATATTTATTTAATGGTTGGTTTTATAATTTATTATTTATAATCAATTTAATATAAAAATATAATGAATAATAATTTTATTATGTTAAAATTGCGCGTGGATCATGGAATTCTCTAATTTTAATTAAAAGGAAATAAAAACAAATAGAAATAAGAAATATGACCACCTGGCTAATAGAGGGAGCAACTAGCATGCTATGTACTTTTAGCCCTTTTCTTCGATAAAAGAATGAGAAAGATGAGAGAGGGGTGTTAACAGTGGATAACAACAGACCGGCATCGAGAGTGAGAGAACAGGTTGGCTCTGTGATATTATGCAGCTCTTATTGATTGGAAAATGAATGTTATTTTTTTTGGTATATAGAAGCAATGGTTACAATCACGATTTTTAGTAACTACCAGCACAGCTGGTAGGGTTCAAACTATCTACGAAGGCTTCCAGGACTTCCACCGTCTCGGTACATGGTAACCCGGCGTGAGATGGGGACCGTCGGACGCACAGGGGTTGCACCGTCGTCATCAATCTGGCGCACCACTCAGAGGAATCAGATCTGGGCTACTGTCTGTGCATGGGCAAGCCCGTGGGATTGGAACCTAGGTCTCCTCTCGGTAAGCGCCCCAACTTACCAATCCACCTAGACCCACGGACTGAAAATGAATGTTATTGTTAGAGATTTTGAAAACATCTTGTATTCCGATTGTTGATTGCTAAGTTTGCTTGTTTAATTAAATTTAAATTCTAAACTAAAATTACGTTCCAGTTGTATGAAAAGTATTGCTTTCTATTTGTTAAAAATTTTAAAATAATTTCTAGATGAAAAGAGTGTGGAACCCTAAAGATCTTGCTATTTATTGTTAGAGCTTTTGAAAACATCTTGTATTCCGATTGTTGGTTGCTAAGTTTGCTTGTTTAATTAAATTTAAATTCTAAACTGGAATTACGTTCCAGTTGTACGGAAAGTATTGCTTTATATTTGCTAAAAATTTTAAAATTATTTTTAGATGAAAAGAGTGTGGAACCCTAAAGATCTTGCTATTTATTGTTAGTTCTTTTGAAAATATCTTGTATTCCGATTTTTGGTTGGTAAGTTTGCTAGTTTAATTAAATTTTAATTCAAAACTGAGATTAGGTTGGAAAGTATTGTTTTCTATTTGTTAAAAGTTTTAAAATATATTTTAGATGAAAAGAGTGTGGAACCCTAAAGATCTTGCTATGTTGACATATGCTCTAACGTACGTTTCTGTTGGTTGATAAATTAACTTTTATTAAATATTATGTTTTGTCTCCTTCGTTGTCTTCTGTGTGCTGATTGTTGAAGCCCTATCAAGTTGTGTTATCATCCAAATTTTAAAAAGGAGAAAAAAAAGGTTGAATTGGGCTTTTATTTTAAACAATTTTGTAGTAAGAGATTTCGGGAAAATAGATGCTAGAGCTAGTGTCTCATATTCATGTGTAGAGTTTGCTTTTAACTTAATCTGGACATATGAATGCATAGATATGAATACATAGATCGAGTAGGTAAATGGTTTTGTATGAGAATAATTTGAGAACGTTGTCATATTTGTGTGTTGTTATTGTTTCCTATTGTATATCTTTTCCTACTTAATGAAATGTTATTGCATCCATTTCTTTATTTAGGTCGTTCTGATCCCTCCATTGATTATGGAGAACCTGGGGCTATGAATGGGAGCTGAGAGCTATCAATAATATTATTGTGTCATGTGTGTGCTCTCAATAATATTATTTTGCCATGTGTGTTGGCTTTTGGAGAAGCCAAATATTATAATTATATTTCTCCGTCAGACAAATTTTGTTGCTGTATTAATTAGATTTACAAGGAAAACTCTGCTATGATAAAGGGTTGATGTTTCTACCGAATGATAATTATTTAAGTATCAAAAGATTAATTAAATCCAAGTATAAAAAGATTTAATATCCGTCGAATTAAATCCTTTAATTCAATGGATTCTTAAATATTAAATTATTAAATATTAAATAAAAATTTAAATGAAATATTAATTTTTTTTTCTTAACATGGTGCCACTAAGGCTAAAAGCTGCCACAGTATTTTGCGCCGTCCTCCCCGCCATGCGCAATGCCACAATCATTTTAAACTTTTAATGAAATATTATTGCATCCATTTCATTATTTAGGTCTTTCTGATCCCTCCATTGATTATGGAGAACCTGGGGCTATGAATGGGAGCTGAGAGCTATCAATAATATTATTGTGTCATGTGTGTGCTCTCAATAATATTATTGTGTCATGTGTGTTGGCTTTTGGAGAAGCCAAATATTATAATTATATTTCTGCGTCAGACAAATTTTGTTGCTGTATTAATTAGATTTACAAGGAAAACTCTGGTGTGATAAAGGGTTGATGTTTCTACCAAATGATAATTGATGTTTAAGTATCAAAAGATTTAATATCTCTCAAGTATCAAAAGATTTAATATCTCTGAAATTAATGGATTTTTAAATGAAATATTAAATTTTTTTTTTTTTTTTTAACATGGTGTCAGGCTGTTACTGGCCGTCACAGTATTTTGTGTTGTCCTCCCCAAGCCGCCACATAAATCTTCTCGCACAATACCACAATCAGTTTAAATCTTTTAATGAAATATTATTGCATCCATTTCTTTATTTAGGTCGTTCTGATCCCTCATTGATTATGGAGAACCTGGGGCTATGAATGGGAGCTGAGAGCTATCAATAATATTATTGTGTCATGTGTGTGCTCTCAATAATATTATTGTGTCATGTGTGTTGGCTTTTGGAGAAGCCAAATATTATAATTATATTTTTCCGTCAGACAAATTTTGTTGCTGTATTAATTAGATTTACAAGGAAAACTCTGATGTGATAAAGGTTGATGTTTCTACCGAATGATAATTGATGTTTAAGTATCAAAAGATTTAATATCCCTCAAATTAAATCCAAGTATCAAAATATTTAATATCTCTCGAATTAAATCCTTTAATTTTAATTCAATGGATTTTTAAATATTAAATGAAAATTTAAATGAATTATTAATTTTTTTTTTTTGTTTTAACATGGTGTCAGGTTATCCAGTTTTTATGGTCGCCACAGTATTTTGCACTGTCCTCTCAGGAAACCTTCACACAGATCTTCGTACAATACCATAATCATTTTAAATCTTTTAATAAAATATTATTACATCCATTTCTTTATTTAGGTCGTTCTGATCCCTCCATTGATTATGGAGAACCTGGGGCTATGAATGGGAGCTGAGAGCTATCAATTTGTGTCATGTGTGTGCTCTCAATAATATTATTGTGTCATGTGTGTTGGCTTTTGGAGAAGCCAAATATTATAATTATATTTCTCCGTCAGACAAATTTTTTTGCTGTATTAATTAGATTTACAAGGAAAACTCTGGTGTGATAAAGGGTTGATGTTTCTACCGAATGATAATTGATGTTTAAGTATCAAAAGATTTAATATCTCTCAAATTAAATCCAAGTATCAAAAGATTTAATATCTCGAATTAAATCCTTTAATTCAATGGATTCTTAAATATTAAATTATTAAATATTAAATGAAAATTTAAATATAATATTAAATTTTTAACATGGTGCCACTAATCCCGGCAGGTTGTTCCGCCACAGTATTTTGGGCTGTCCTTCCCGGAAGCTGTCACTGCCACACAGATCTTCGCGAGGTTGTTCCGCCACAGGATTTTGGGCTGTCCTTCCCGGAAGCTGTCACTGCCACACAGATCTTCGCGCAATGCCACAATCATTTTAAACCTTTTACACCCCTGAAAGCACCAGATATGGACAGGTGTTCAGTTCGGGAGGCCTGAGATCTGAACCTTGGAACTCTGACCCCTTTATAAGATTTGGATGAACCAATTGATCTACACCTTAAAATATTAAATTATTAAATATAAAATGAAATATTAAATCTTTTAAAAAAATTTAAATATTAAATTATTAAAAATTAAATGAAATCTTAAATTATTGAAGAATTTTGCAATTATTAAATATTAAATGAAATCTTTTAGCGATTCCTAGCCTTTAATATTAAACACTTTTTGTTTTCAGTGACGTCTCGGCCCGGGGCTATTTGCTTATACTTGAGTATTTCTGAAAGAAAATTAGATAAGCTAATCACATCCACTGGAAAAGGTTAAAATCAATTGATGATTTACATTTAAATTACATGATGACAGTTCCTTATGAGTATCTCACCGCATTTATATCATCATTTACTTCCTTTATTGATAAATGCTTGGGGATATATTTAGCTTGGGTTATGTAGCCAATCTGTTGGATGAATTAAAGGATTGCTTTTATTTTTGAGAGATACCCTCAACCAATTTATTAATTAAATAATGTTCGGTAACATTAATATCCTCAGGAAAATCGGGAAGAAGTTTGATTTTATTAAGTTTTCCTCAGAGTCGTGCGTTATAAATTACTGAAAAAAATATATAGAAAAATTTAAAAATATATTCAATTGTTTCCTTAAATCAAGTTGCTACTTTCATGTGCAAATATGTGAAGATAGAAAAATTTAAAAATATATTCAATTGTTTCTTTAAATTAAGTCGCTACTTTCATGTGCAAATTGTGTCTTTAAATCAAGTTGCTACTTTCATGTGCAAATATGTGGTTTATTTTTTGTTTTTTATTTGGTTACTGTGAGAAATTTTTATGATTAAGTTGATATTTTTATGTGTAAATATGTGAAGTGAGGTTTATTTTTTTTGTTTTTTTATTTGGTTACTGTGAGAAATTCTTATGACTAATGGGTTGGACAGTTTCCTTCCAACTATGATTTCTCCTAAAATTGAGAGCTATATTAATAGAAAATTTAACACAAAACCACCACACATACACTCTTCAAACTGGTTCACACACCCACCCTTTAAACTTGTGCACAAAGCCAGAATACACTGCACCCCAGGTACAAGTGAGATCTATTTTTATAATGAATCCGGGAAGAAGTTTGATTTTATTAAGTTTTCGATTTTATTAATTTTTCCTGCGATTCGTGCGTTATAAATTACTGAAAAAAGAATAGATAGAAATTTTTAAAATATATTCAATTGTTTCTTAAAATCAAGTTGCTACTTCAATGTGCAAATATGTGAAGTGAGGTCTATTTTATTAATGTAGTTTGGTTTCATAAACATAGAGGTAGTTTTGACTTTGGTTGTCTTCAAACAAGTAGTGTATGTCTTTCACCATTTGCCATGAGATTAGATTTTAAATAATATATAGAGCCCTCTTAGGTTGAAAGAAATAAATATAACTTTATTTGATCCTTTAAAAGGAATATGTTGTTGTATCCATATTTTAGATAAATTGGTTATCTTATTGAATTAAGAATGCTCGTTTTTTAATTATAAGTTATATTTTGAGTTATCTTAATGAATTAAGAATGCTCATTTTTTAATTATAAGTTATATTTTGAAGTTAAATTTTATATCTAGTTTTTTTTTATAACAAAGAAGTTTCAGTTTATATGTGGGTGGTTCATGCTTTGATGTTTTTATATACTAGTTTTCTTTGAAATAAGTCTTTGAATTTAATTTTATGCATGTGAAAGAATTATTCATTTTTATAGGAAAAAATTGAATAAATATCCTTTAGATTAATTGGGGCTGATATACTTTGAATTTAAGATGATTGTATTGCCTTTACTTTAAATAAAATAATTTCCTGATTATGGTAGATAAGGTTGAGGATGTTACCTTTTTATTAAAGGATATTTATGTAATTATAGAAGAAAATGATTTTTTAATTATTGTAGATAAGGTTGAGGATGTCACCTTTATATTAATTTAAAGAGTCCTTCCTTTTTGTTGAAAAAGATCACAAACTTGTGGGTTTTGGTTGTAGATCTTTACTATAAATCCTATGCTAATTTTAGAATTTCAACAAATAGGATGATCCAAAATAAACACCAATTTATATGAAGATATACCTTAGGATTTTGATTAGAATAATCCAAGTGAAAGTATGGGAATCCTCCAAGTAAAATCCCTCATGAACCTAATCACGAGGAAGGTGATTTGCTAATTAAATTTTGAACTCCTATCAGACAAACCATAAGTATTTAATTAAATTCATCATGAAGTATAAATGACCATGATCTCCATTTAATTCTTCCTAAAGCACCCAATACCAATGGATATGAGAATGGTACCCACTATGATTCAAGAATGGTCACATTCCTGATAGGAAGGATCATAATGAGAAAGGTAACTAGGGGTAGTATGGTATGCTTCCTCTAGGTCATTGTACAAGTATTAAGATGATGGATCCTTGATCATCTTATGATTAGGAGAAAACAACTCCACGATGATTAGTATGAAATAATTTGTTGTTAATCGTACCATGAAAAGAGATATCAAATCCTAATTCTGGATAATCGTAAGGCCCTAATTAACTTTTTTTTAGAGGATATTTAGTTAGGTACTAGGAATATATTCTAACTCTTTACATGTTAACTATAGAACAAAATGACTAGAATAAGTCCAGATTCTTCATGCTAAAGGATGGGGAGAGTATGCATCCCTATAGATAAATCCATATTCTTCATGCTAAGGGATGGGGAGAGTATGCATCCACCCTCTAGGTGTTATATTCCCTAGAGGATAACCACATTCATGAATCTACACTCTCATATGAGGATGGAAAGTTAGATTCATAAAAAGGCACCTTCTATGGGATTTGGCCAGTCTCATCCACTTGGGAGGCCATCTACAGTGGTCCTAATTTCCAAAGTAGCACACTATATATCATACTAATAAAACATTGGGTGATCATAAAATACTTTATCTCATGAAATTTTATTTTGGGTTAAGTCTAAACAAGAATTTTCATCTTATGGAACCAGTGGGCTAGACTAGGTTGTACAACCAGGTGGGTTAGACTTGGGTTGTTACAATTGGTATCAGAGCCTAGGTTGTGAGACTCTAGGTCATAGATTTTTTTTTGTGAACTTGGTAAACCTAAACCAAATAATTTAGCATAGCTCTTTTGCTCAATAAAATAAATGATGGAATATCTTGTTACAAATATTGTATTGTTCTAGCTCCAAATGGATCAAATATCATCATTAATGAAGTTACTAGTGAGTAGGATGGAGATTTAGTAATAAATAATGAAACTATTTATAGAAGAGAATAGTAAAGGAAACAAGTAAACTAAGAAAAGGAACAAGCACAAGATAAGAGTAAAATCCTCAAGGAAGGAGGCAAAGATTAACAAAAATATATAAGCCCCATCAAATAAAAGAGTCTAAACATGGAGCAAGTACCAATAGGAAAGGAAAGGCCCATGCACCAGAAGCAATTTGCTACCTTTGTGGTGGTCCCCACTATGTTAGCAAATATCCTCATAAGGTAAATCAAAGAGAAGCACCAAAGGTTCAACCATACCTGACTAGGTTAGTGAGGTAAGCAATGACTAAGGACATGCCCAATATTCTTATACCTTAAGAGGTAAGAATTACTTGATAAGTATGTTTGTTAAAGGATACTACAAATAATTTTGTTTCTACTAACATAATGAGGGATATACCAAAAAAGCCAATATTTTTGAAAAATAAGTGGAAAGTCAAATTTGGGTTGGGAAAACCTTATACAGTTAACCAATGCTTGTTTGACCCACATATTATCCTAGCTCAAGGAGAAATCAATAGGCATCTATACGTAGTTTACCTGCATACCTTTGATAACATCCTTGGTGTGGACTTGCTTAAAATCCATAAAGCCCTCCTTAATTTTGAGGAAAGGTGGTTAGATTTCACATATGAAACTAATCAATAAATTCAGGTTCATTGTGATTGTAGCTCCTTTAGACCTTATTTATTATTGGCCATGCAAATTAGGAAATCAATAAGGAAGGGTGATATAATATATGTGGTCAAATTGAATAAGAAGGAAGAAATGGAGTCCAATTCATACCTTTTCTAGAAGTGTTCTATACTAAATAAATTTAGGGATTTATTCCCTAAATATTTTTTAAGCCTTCCACCCCAAAGAGGATTTAATTTCTCTATATAAGTTCTACCGAAAGTAGCACCAATTGCAAATTCTCCATATAGAATAAATCCCATTGAATTATAAGAGCTCAAGACTCAACTACAAGACTTACTAGAAAGGGGACTCATCAAACCTAGTTTGTCACATTTGGGTGCTCTTGTCCTTTTTATCAAGAAAAAGGATGGATCTCTAATATTATGTATACACTATCGAATGCTTAACAAGGTTACTATCAATAATAGGTATTCATTACCTAGAATTGATGATATTTTTGATCAATTGAAAGGAGCTTGTTGGTCAGAGAATCTATCTAATGGAAATGTTTGTGCACACACAAACCTTGAAAAATATCAAATGATTAGGGAGCTCATGAGAACTACAACGGTTAATATTTAAAGGAGGTCGGTTCCTTGAAGTCCTAATTAAATATGCCTAAATAAGAGGGGAAAAAGGTGTTGAAAGAGATAAAAGAGGCTAAAGACAAAACTTATAGTGGTACATATTAAGAAATATCAAAACATAAGCAAGAACAAGGATTACATAACTAAATAATCAATTCCCTAATAAACCAGTTGCTTTGCAATCACTTACAGAACATTAAATTTAAATATATTGTATCTTAATCAGACCATAAATTCTAGATAAGTGAATGAGTACAATAGAAATATAGGATTCATAATTAATACCACAAACATTCAACATGCTCAAATTAGAAATAAGTGATCATCAATACATACATGCTCTACAAATGAATTGAACCAGAGGCTAGACAATAGTCAATTTGTATTAAGATGTAAGTAATCCATCTATACATATGAATTGTAAACACCTGAGAGCTGGCTAGTTTTCCTTTTACATTCTTGTATATATAGTCTTTTCTACAATCTCATCATTATAAAAAGCATCATATTCAGATATGAATCACTATCATGTCATAGGAGGTACCATCTGGTTTGAAGTATAGATGCTCCAACCACCTCATCATGACCTACTGATTTGTCCAAAATCAGTGCTATACTAGGTAGTTTTGAGCTTGTTTCTTGCATCTGGTTCATTGATCTTTGTTGATTGTTTCTAGTTGAGTCACCTTGTATCCTACGTGATGGCCACAAACACAATCATGCTTCTAAGATTCCACTGATAGGTAATATTCATCGGATATGTGTCCTAGGATAATGGCATTCCTCATGTAGATGGTCCAACATTAGGTCTAATTGATCCAATTACAAAACTTGTGCTATCATTATGTTGAGTGTTTAAAGCCTTAGTGCATCCTAGTCGGGTATAAAACCTTCAAAAATCTTAGCATTTATATTATTTATGATCCCACACTCTCTGGTATCAAGCCAAGGTTTTGGTACCCCTCCAGGTGTCGACTGGGTCAAAACCCTCCAAGCATAAAAAACTAGATTTTCAAGCAAACCAGGGATTTAGTACCCTCCCGTGCTTTGGTTAGGTACAATTCATTTGATATTCTCCATACCCTATTCTTATTGACTTTCTATCTTTGGGTAGACAATTGGCAACCCTCTAGGCTTTTGCTGGGTTCAAATCCTCTAGTGGCATTAACACTTAGCATATTTCTACAATGCAACATCTTTCTGCTATAGGACAAGTCTCTAAACCAATCCGATGTCAGTCATGTGCAAAAACTCTTAATTTGGGTATCTGGTACCTATTCGGGCTTTAATTGGGAATGATTCCTCTAGTACTTCTTGGAATTGGTAATTTCCTTATATTCGTGTGCCAAAAATTTTAGACCACCCTCGACCCTAGTTGGCTACACAACTTTCAGTCTACTTTGTACAGGCCATATTCTGGGATCTCATCGGGCTCTAATCAAATGTAATTTTTTTTGTTGCTACAAGCTTCCTAGTTGGGCCAGATCTTTGAGCCCTTCCTAAGCCTTACCGGAGGAAACAAATTTTTGTCTCCCCTAGACTTGGTATATTGACACTCGTAGGTCAAGTTGGGTCTTTAGGATCAATCCAAGTGCCAGTTATGTATAAACTCCCGGTCATATTTAGACTTAGCCAATTTTGCACTAAATATTTTCATGTTGCATAGTACATAGCACTTTCTTATCAAAGTGCATGTGGGTGGTGGTCAAAAATACCCATATTCTTGGTGGCTTCTAGGGAATTTTTATCTCAAAAAAAGAGAACTCAAACCAATTTTTCCTATATCACAGGCTACTCATTAAAAATAGGGTTAAGATAGGAGATAAACCATTGAGGCCTTTGTAGTTGTTGTGCGAATAGTGATCAAAATTGTGGTTAAGGACT
This sequence comes from Wollemia nobilis, assembly GCA_028583015.1. Lineage (NCBI taxonomy): Eukaryota > Viridiplantae > Streptophyta > Pinopsida > Araucariales > Araucariaceae > Wollemia > Wollemia nobilis. Next base: position 1,810,840 of record JAQPPZ010017034.1, on the reverse strand, counting down.
GGATAATGGACTCCATTTTTAAACTTACGGGTAGTAAGTGATAGTGTAATGGAGGCATTGAAATCAAAATTGTGCATGGGAATCCTTAAAATACGATATGCACCCATAAACATGGAACTTCATAAATAGATCTGGTTGTAGCCATGGGTTGTTTTAGAACTAGGATGTGCACCTTAGGAAATCACCATTCTTCTACTTGTGCTTTCTATTCTTTTTTATTTTCCTGACCTAGCCTAGTAGGAAGCTTTTCATTATATCATGGGCTAACCTCTAACTCCCTAAGCTCTTCCTCATTGTGTTTTTTCTGATGTTGAATGATACTTATCAATAGTGGCTTGAAATAGGCATATGTTTTGGAACTGATTTGTGTGACTTGTCACCTAATTATTTATTTTAATTTAGGTAAAATTTGCAAGTATCATTGATTTGATTTGGGATAGTACGAATATTGATGTGTATCCATTTTCTAGTATTGATGATTTGATGGTATTTTATTACTACTACCTTCTTGTTTGTTGTGCTAGAAATAGATTTTACACCTTCCCCTTAATATTACTTTACACTTGTTCCATTGGGATTTAGAGGCATTATTCTTAACTAGACGTAATGGTATGATTGTATAAAAAGCACAAAGGATAGTATAATACATGGATTTTTCTAATCAATCCTTAGTGATGCATGTTGTTGTGATTATTTTTCTTTGTGGATGCTCACTTTGTGCAGTTGGACCTGATGAACCTTAGTTGACTTGTCTATATGGAGTTGTTGGCACATATTATTCCACATATCTTGAGGTAGGTATGGAATTCCTTATAGTTCCAAGATGACTTCACTTAGTATCCCTAAATAATAATGAGGTTCATTATACTTTTCAGCCAAGTGCTCTGGTTTTGATAGGAGATGAGATAGCCTATAGTGAAAACAACTTTATCAACATCTAGAGGCTTGGATAATGAGTCAATATCACTTTGGTATCTCATATGTATTTCAGATAGCTAGGTGAGTTTTTTCTACTTGTACCACAAGCCTTGAATCTTCTACATCCTTTTTAGACTGTGCTTTGATAGTAGGGAAGTTATCATAACATTTTAGCATTTTCTAGGATATATGGCTTATCCCCTTCTTGTTGCAAATCATTTGTAGTTATGGATAAGGCTTCCTCCTATTTTTCTAATTTTCTCTTTACCTTGGCTATTTTTGTGTCATATTGATCATTTTCTTCTTGTATCCTCTTCAAATCATCCTCCAAATCTATTGGTTCTCCTCTTCTAGCTGAAGAGTAGAAAATATCTTTGGTAATAGTTCCTAGTTAGTGACTGGGAGAACCAAAGTGTCCAAGAAGGTAGGCAATGGGATGAGGGTATAGGATAGTATAGACCTTACAAAAGGTATATTTCCCTATAAATCTTGACTTCTTTTGGCTATGTGGAGTGAAGAAGGTAGGAGCTTGTGTTGGTGGGTGAACTGGGAGAAGGATTATCTTTTGCTTTAATTTTAGAGATTGTAGGGTTCATATTGAAAGGGATAAAATTTGGCATGGAGGGGAGGTCAGAACTTCTAGGATTGAAGTACTTGATGGAAGTGAAAGCACAAGGATATGGAAGCAAAAAGGAAAGCAAAGATGCAATGCAAACCGAACTAAACTTAACGCAAAATCCTAGGAATTGAAAGTGCATGAAAAGAGGGAAAGCATGAATGAATCAAGGTGAAACAAAGGCAAATAAAGAAGACAGCCCTTTTTATTGATATGTTTAAAAACTCAGTTACAATTCGCCTCCTCCATTTTTAGGGGGCTAGGAGCGTTTAAGTGTGCATTCTTGTTACATCCATGGATGTCCTTCCTTCTTCCACGTGCCCACATGTAAAATGGGCGGACCAAACATCGCCGCTGCTTGCGTTGATGAGTCTTGACTCCTTGCTGCTCCGCTGATGCCCAGATCCTATGTTCAAAGGAACAAGAAGAAGTCAGTAGCACCTGTAGATAAAATAAAGCATGCAATCCCCAAGCCTACGATAAATGGATGAGGAAAATGGATAAAATGATGACTAAATTGGATCCAAATGAGCTGAAAACTTCACAGAGGCACGAGAACATCACTAGGAAGGCACTGCAAAAATAAAATTCAAGAAATTCCTCACCAATTTGAATTCGCTTTGGGGCGGGATGAATAGACCTGCAACAAAATGCCGAACAAGTACCGTCCCAAATGTCCTGCTTGGGAAGCTCCAAAAGACCTGCAAAGTTGGGGTTAGCTAATTCAGGGTATTTTGGGAAGACCCAGATGGTCATATTTTCCCAATTTGGCCTCTGTCAATAGGAATTTTGTGGTGCTACTTGCAAGTTAGTAAAGGTGAACAAAGATAGAAACATGATCAAAATTGTTCAAAACGAGATGAAATTTAAATGACAACCTATCTAAGCATCATAGAATTGAAGGCAACAATGAAAGAAAGAAATTTTGCCACATATTTCCCATCGCTTTGAAGAGGGGTGATTAGGACTGTAGCAATGTGGGAGATGGGCACCCAGGGGCAGGCCGCCCGCCTTTTGGGGCCTGATTTTGGCACCAATCCACTTGGGATGGGTCCAAAACCTCTTGTGGTATATTGTGGCCAAATTTTAGGTTTGGTTCCGGATTTGTGCTTCCAATAACCACCCTATGACCTCCTTTCCAAAAGATATCAAGGATGTGAAAGACACAACTCAGAAGGGTGTGGGTGTGAAAGTAAAATGATAGCACTTCATTGCTCCAAAATGATCCTTCTTTTTCTATCTTGGGGTGAGGAAACTCACCAGTTTATAGCCCTGGAGATCTCTTGAATTTGCCATGCAGAGGCGCCACTTGGCAATCATGCCTTCCCAAGGGGTAGGAGATTCCTCCTTGATTAGGGACTTCATGACTGCCCTTGTAATTGCCTCTAACGCTCGAAAACGCTCACCCACACTCCCATGTGATGAAGGAAGCATTAAGTGGTGGATCTGAGCTGCCATTTGTCAAGATTTGACTTTTTGCCCATCAAACCTGCAATTTGCCCCACCCTGGAGTGAATCCTGATATTCATCCCTGGGTGAGGTGAATCCCAGTTTGAATTCATCCCTGGGTGGAATGAATATTGAGCAAAGTTTCTGAAGGTGCCAAATTGATCTCTGACCTTCCAAAACTATTGTGAGAGTGGTTAGGACCACTGTTTAACCTCTGGGGGCTGCCCTTGGGGCTGTGTGTCAATGCGATCAGTGTTTGCAGTCACATAATCAGATTGGTGTTGTTTTGGTGTCTACAAATGCCCCTTTTTGGGATGTGCTATGCAAGGCGCAACGCTGAGCAAAAATAGATAACCAAAGCACTAATGATTAGGGTTTCTCAGTAACCTAACCAACTTTTGATGCCCCAAGTATGGAAAGGGCATGCATTCTTGAATCCTTGCTTCTGACGAGCGAAGGAACTTAATTCAAGTGTTAACCTTTTTCAATGAGGTGTTACTTGAGCTTGGACATTGATCAGTCATGAATAGGCAAAGGGCACAACCTTTTGTCTATGGGAACCTTCAGTTCATGATTCATGAAATGCCAAGTGTTTGATCAGTTTGTGATTATTGCTTGTTTACTGCCCCAAGCAGGAGCGTGATTGTCTTTGTCAATGATTCTTTGAATGCATGCCATTTCCATGGTTGGGTGTGTATTTGTTGATTGTGACTACCCCCTCAAGCAACGAATTGATGAGGGAATGACCTACATGAAAAAAGTGATGAGTCGCTTGACCCAAGATGACTTGTGTAAGGGTGCCTTTAGATATTTAGCGTTACATGTGTGTGCATTTTTTTGACATTTAGACCTATTTTTGGTGGGTGTTAACCCTTTTTGGTGACGCTTTTTAGAGCTGAAATTGGCAAAAATCTGTTCTCACATGGAGTGGTCCGGCTATGGTAGCCTTCTTAGGGAGTAGGATAGTGACAATTTGTGACCCAATGTCTGTTTTGGATGCCAAGAATGTCAGGCACCAAGGCGCCTTCGTTCGACAACGTTATTGCTATTTTTGGTTGGATTTTGACCCTTTTGGCGACGTCGTTTGGGGATGAAATTCTTGAAAATCCGTCTTCCCGTGGAGTGGTCCGGCTATGGTAGCCTTCTTAGGGAGTAGGATGGTGAGGATTTGTGACCCCGACGTTTATTTTGCATGTCCGAAATGTCAAGTGCAGAAGCACTTTCATCGGGCAATATTATTGTTTGTTTTTGGTGCATTTTTGTGCATTTTTTTTTATGTTTTTGAAATTTTGTTTGTGAGGTCAGAGGACCGGTTCATTGTAGCCTGTAGGCATTTTTGATGATATATATATGGATGATTGTATTTTTGTTACACATGTGTCATGATTTTATGTTATGCCTAATGATTAAGGAATGTGTATGTATGCATGTTAATTTACAGTGATGGATGCATGTGTTACGATGAATTCAAATGTTGCTTAATGTATATGATATGCAAATGGAAATGAATGAATTGAATTTGTGATTTTTTGGGGTGGCACCATAGACTGTTCAGAACTGATGGCTCTTTATCTTAGGCGATTGCTGTGGTAAACGACTGTTTATGTATGCATGTTATTTTTGGTATTTTTTGATGGTGAAGCGAGGATGGAGGATATCACAGTTGTATTTTTTATTTTTTTTAAATGTAGTTAGGTTTTCTGGGATTCAAATGTTTTAACTAACTATCCAAAACTGTATTTTATTTTACAAGACTTTTGAACAAGGTATGAATATGAATTGTCTTTGACCAAGTTATGTCACATCCCTGTGTGTGCAATTGAGTTCGTTTATGTGGTATTTGTCAGGATACCACCAGTGCCAGATAGGCTATCAACCAAACCTATAATTAGGATCATCTAATTAGCCCCACTAACTCCTTTGTTGTATTTAGTCAGATTAATCTGCGGTGCGGTCTAGGAAACCATAAGCTAGCTCATCCACATGCAAACATTGATCTGCACACAAGTTAATGTGACAGATATATCATCATGCGAGAGGTTTGCCATGAGTGACCGATAGGATATCAACCAAACTAGTACTGAGGTTTATCTCATGACCTTCTGAATGCTGAGAGTTCTAGGGATTCAAGTTTGACTCCCTTATTTTCTTCAATTGTATTAGGATACTTGCTCGTTTATAGTGATGAAAATCACTATTTATTTTTGTTATTTCTTTTGAGCAAGGTATTTGAATAATGAGTGATGAGGATCACTATTGTTTGTGCCTTTTGATGTGTGCACTTCGGGTGGGATGTCAAATTTTTGGTGTTTTGATGTTTGCAAATTGTTGATGTTTTTCAACTTTTGAGAACTTGGGATTCTCGGGGAATTGGGTAGGGAGGATGATTGTCCTTTTGCCAACTCTCAGCATTCTTAGGGTCATTCTCATAGGGGGATGAGCAAGATAACTGTTTCACTTATGGTGACCTGGATTGCTTTGCAAGTTTTATCTTTCGTTCACACAACTTGGGAATATTTATGTGTTTTAATTTGTGTTGGGATGCTACGTAACAAGGTGTAATCCAAGTAAAAATCCACCTTCATAAAATCTATCTGACTTTGTACAATATTTGGCTAGAGAGCTATTGACAGCTGAATGATAGAAAATCTTGATACATTAAAAGACAACTGACTATGATATGGTGAAAATATGTGAATGGCATTTATCTTTGATAGACTATTTATGAAGTGGAGAAACGTGGAGCAAGATGGATTTGCCAAGTAATTATAGTCTATGGTGCCCTAATCTGGATGACCACAAATATGCAATGTATGGATGTGGTGTGTAATGCAACTATATTTGTGTTTTTGATGGATTGATTTTTGTGAGTATGAATATGAGATGCAAAAATACCTCTTTATTTTTGTGATGATTTTGAGCATGCATGGCAATGAGATGCAATTTTTTATTATTTTTGATGATTTTATTGTTTTTTTTCTTTTTTTTTTTGGATTTTCTTATTTTTGACCAAGCGATTGCAAGAATCCTTGGAGCATTCTGGTTTGACCAAAGGGGTAATGGGCACCTTTGGGGCCTTTTGGGGAGGACCAAGCGATTGTGTGAATCCTTGGAGCTTTTTGGGATTGACCAAGCGATTATGGGAATCCTTGGAGCTTTTTGGGTTTGACCAAGCGATTATGGGAATCCTTGGGGCTTTTTGGTTTGACCAAGTGATTATGGGAATCCTTGGGGCTTTTTGGGTTGACCAAGCGATTATGGGAATCCTTGGGGCTTTTTGGGTTGGGCTATGGCTCTTTTAGATATGGAATGGCCTCAAATGACTGATGTTCAAGGGTTCTAGTTCCTTGATTCCGTCAAGAGAGGCTAGCTGATATGTTCCAGGTCCTATTTTACTGTCAATTACATAGGGAACTAACTAGTTTGCCATGAATTTCTCCCTTAGATGGGGCAGCAAGCTAGATTTCTGTTGGTTCTCTTTTAAGACCAAGTCATCAACCTGAAAGTCCCTCAGGTGAACTTTCATGTTGTATGCTTTCTTTAGTCGCTCTTGATAGATACGTAAATGCTCGAGAGCATTAACATGTCATTCATTGAGTAACGTAAGATGGTCTAACCGGGCCTGCCATGCAGTGTCATCATTGATGAACTCTTGCATTGATATGCGCAAGGAAGGAATTTCCAACTTGAGGGGCATGACTGCCTCTGATCCATACACAAGCGAAAATGGAGTTACCCCAGTGGGAATCCGAATGCTAGTGCGATAAGCCCACAGGGCAAGCGAGATCTGAATGTGCCAATCCTTATGATTGTTTGCGAATGTCTTTTTGAGGATGGCAACTAGCATTTTGTTTGATGCCTCTTCTTGCCCATTTGCCTACGGATAATAGGGTGTTGAAAAACTGTGCTGAATTTTGTACTTCGTGGTCAAAGCATGTACATATTTGTTCTTTAATGACGTCCCATTATCCGATATGATCTTGGATGGAATACCAAAACAACATATGATGTTATGTAAAATAAACTCCGTAATGCGGGTTCTAGTCGTAGAGGTAAGTGGAACTGCTTCCACCCATTTGGTGAAGTACTCTGTGGCCATTATGATAAACGTGTGACAACCTAACAACGCAGGGGAGATCTTTTTGATTAGATCTAAGCCCCACTGCAAAAATGGCCAAGCCAATTGGATCGACTGCAAGGCCTGAGAAGGTATGTGTGTCAAATTAGCATGGTGTTGACACTTTACATACTTACATATGTGCAACAATATCGCTCTAAAGATGGCCAATAGTAGCCCATGCAAAGAATGTGCTTTTTGATGGCCATACCACTGAAGTGGCCACTACATGTACCATCGTGCCCTTGGACGATTGCCCAAGTGGACTCCTGCTGGTCCAAGCAACAAAGGAGGATTCCTTCGTAGCTACGATGGTACAAAATGTCTCCTAATAAGACATGATTTTCCACTTTCTACTTGAATGCTCATTTCACGGCATACATCAATCCAAGTGGGAGGTTACCTAACTTGAGGTAGTCCCTTATGGGTGAATACCAATCCTGCTGATCGGAAGCCTCGATGGTATGAACAGTCAATCCCTCTTGAAGTTCATCCCTAGCAAACGCTGAGTGGGAAAGAACTTGTAAGAATAGCATTATGTTGCTATTAATGGGAGTAGGGGAGAACAAGGACCCCCAGTTGGCATGTTTTAGACGATCGTGGATTCGAGAGAACCTATCATGAGGTGGTTCAATCTGGATCATGTGGATTCCTGGTGCTAAGTCATAACTTGCATGCTCCATCACGGATTGCGATAGTGTTTTGACTTGAATGGTTGTCATATCACCAAAAATGTCTTGCGGGATTAGTGACCCTAAGGAGGCCATAGTGTCTGCAAAACGATTCGATGACCGAGGGAGTGCCTCGATGTCGTATCATTCAAGCTTCACCAAGAATTTGTCCACAAGGGCTTTGTAGGCCTATAGAACAAGGCATTTACATTGGAATACCCCTTTGACTTGGTTGACAATTAACAACAAATCACCAAAGATATTTAATCATTTAATGTTCATGGTGATTGTTGTCTAAAGACCTATGAGTAAGGCTTCGTATTCTGCATTGTTGTTGGTGAATGGGAAGTCTAATTTAAATGATAGAGGCATTGAAGCCCCTTGTGGTGTGAAGAATACAATTCCCATGCCACCTCCTTGCTCACATTTAGAACCATCAAAAAATAGGGTTATGTCGGCCTGTGACTCAGGCTCATCAGAATTTTGTGATTCTGATACATGGAAGACCCCATCATCGGGTAGTTCTATGACCAGATGCTAATCGTCTTCGAGATGAGCCTCTGCTAGTTGATCAGCTATGACCTGTCCTTTGATGGATTTATTTCCAATAAATTTTATGTCAAATTCTATCAACAACATAATCCATTTTGCCGTGCGACTATTATGATAAGTATGACTCATCATGTATCGCAATGGATTCTCCTTAGACACAACATACGTCATGTTTCTCAGCATGTAATGGCATAGCTTTTTGGTAGCAAACACCACTGCCAAGCAGAGTTTCTCAACGTATGCATAGTTAAGTTCATAACTGACCAGGGTGTGACTAATATAGTAAGTAGCATGTTCTTTGTGAAGTTCATTCTTCTAGGCTAGCATGGTGCCCAGTGCCACCTCGGTAGTTAATATGTATAAGTAGAACAACACTCCTAGCCTAGGTGGTGCCAATACTGGCGGTGAAGCTAAGTATATTTTAATGTCATCAAAGGCTGACTGGTACTCGTCATCCCAGTGAAATACTACCCCCTTGTGCAATAATTTGTTTATGGGTCGGCATTTGTCAGACAACTACGCTATGAATCGCTTGATTGACACGACCTTTCCTTGCAGGATTCTGAGCTGCTTGATGGTAGTTGGGGGAAGCATTTCAAGGATTTCCTTGACTTTGTTTGGGTCTACCTTGATTTCGTGCTTTGAGACTATGAAATCCAAGATTTTTCCAGATGTGACATCGAATACACACTTCTTGGGATTCAGTCTGACTTTATGTTCCATGAGGCGATTGAGGATCTTGCTTAAGTCATCAATATGATCTGGGCACAAAAGAGATTTGGCCAACAAATCATCCATGTAATATTCCAAATTTGTATGCATGTAATCATGGAAGATGTACCTCATGGCACGTTGGTAGGTGGCGCCAACATTTTTAAGGCCAAAGGGCATGACCTTATAACAAAATGTCCCCCAAGGTGTCATGAATGCCATTTTTAGTTGGTCCTTGGGATTGATACGAATATTATTGTATCCCAAGAAACCATTCATGAGGGATAGCATTTCATGGCCCGTTGTAGCGTCTATCAATGCGTCAATGCTAGGCAAGGGGAAATCATCCTTAGGACTTGCTTTGTTTAGATCTTGAAAATTAGTGCATATGCGAATCCTCCTATCGGGATTCTTGATGGGCACCATGTTGGACAGCCATGGTGGGTAATCCACACAGATGACAAACTGTACATCCAACAGCTTTTGCAATTCATATTTGAAAATCAAGGCCACTTTTGGGTGCATCTTGCATAGTTTTTGCTTAACTGGCTTGACTATCGGATCAAGCATTAGGTTATGCGTGACTAGCTATGGATCTAGCCCCGACATGTCTCTATATGACCATGCAAAAACCTCCTTCTTCTCTTTGATAATGGCAATGTAGTCAGCTTGTTCTTAGGGGCATAAACTTACCCCCAGTTTGATAATCTATGGATTCATTAGATCTGAGCCGATGTCTACGTCAGTCGTCTCCTCGATCGACATGTGGGATGCATCCTCCAATTGGTGTGGATTCGAGATCAAATGGATATCATTTTTTGAGTTTAAATCTACGTTGGGAACCTCAGGTTCCTCTTCAGCATGGAAGATATCCTGAGTTGACCCTAGCGTAACATGAAGCATTTTATCGAAATGCCAGTACTCTGAAGGGGATGGAGGTGAATTGACACGATCCCAGTCTATGGCATCTATGTCTAGATACAATGACTATGTCGAATCGGTCGGATTGTGGATGGGGGTGGTTAAGTCAATGGAGATCATGTTGATGATATGATTTTGGTCTCCATTACCATGGGTGTGATGACTTGAACATTCTAGATGATTCTTGTGCTCTGGATCTAGATTTGGAGGTATTGGCACGAATGGATCGGCCCTATGTGTTGATAGGAGGACAAGGTCTTCCTTCGACACTGATGTCGCTATAGGGTCTTTGGGCGAAAGGTATTCTTCGTATGCCTAGAGTGGTAGATCCAACACTTGGTCCCACCGTGCTGGGTCTACGTACCACTCATGCCCTGAAACTATGTTCAACTATTCAAATATGTCATTAATATCCAAGGGGTATGGTTGCTGCATCTATCGCATGTGATTAAGATACGTCATTTTTGTTTCATCTTCGTAATCACTATTGAAGATCCACAAGCCCTCGTTGGATCTGATGACTGTTTGAGGCATTACATGCTCGTCCTACTCAAGCAAATTGATCTGGCCCCATTGGGGCTGTTTCGCTCTCTACAAGGGGACTTGATTTCCTTGGAGTGGCGCTTGCTTGATTGGAGCATCTAAAGGTAACATTGTCAAGAGGCCCTCTTGATATTCATTCACGGGGATCACTTGTGAGTGATCACTATCAGATTCAAAGTGGTCATATGATGCTAGTTCATACTCTAACTCATCCTCTGAAGATCCCTCTTGACACTATCCAGACCCTCCTTTAAAATGAGCTCTCAATATTTCTCCTCTCTCGAGCGAGGGGAAGGGATTGCGAGGGTAAACAAGGTTGATTGCCATTAATGGGAGATAATCCCTCAAAGTATATGTCGTGTTAGGGTTGGCATATGGGTATGATGCAAATCCCCCCTTGTTGCCTATCCCTAGGCCTTGCATGTTCTCCCCCAATATGTCCAAGGGTATGGGGTGGTTGAACCCTACTCCTGACTTGTCATATGGCATCTGGTACCTTGGTTGGCAAAGAACACGTACCCCTTGCTCATATCTGCCTAACCCATTGTATCGCTCCAAATTTTTCACACCCTTACCTTCAGGCTATAGGATCCGTGCCCGAAAGGGGGATGTGAAAAGGATGGCGCGGTACCTCGGACTGAGAGGCCTTGCGAAGGTCCCGCCTCTCGGGGGAGGTGTATTATGGTGATTTTTTGATGGATGGTGGGTTCACCAGGAAACATTTAATGGCAGTTTCCACGCCTAGGTTGGGAATGTGTTTGATGTGTTCAGTTTTATCCTTAAACATTCAAGTCCTAGGTTTGGCCAAATGAATCTAAGTTACTCTATATGAAGATGCAGATTTAAATGAATACAGAAGAACAGAATTAGGACAGAAAACAGAGAGAAATAAGGCAATATTAAAAAGTCATACCTGATCCGGATGTCTGATGAAGATTCTGATTTTTGAAGCAGTCAGGATCGCCTCTGATTTGACAGGATCATCTGCTATCATACAAGATCGTCTGAGATTTGACGAATTCATTAGACGAATTCGTAAGAGACCTACAAACAGAGAAATAGGTGCAAAACATAGAAAATACAACTATGATAACAGAGGGAAACAGTGTAAAATGACAATAACAATATCAAACTGATGATTGTAAACAAAAACATGAATGCATTATACTGATTTAATAACAATTATGACTTAATTATGCATTTGATCTAGATGGGTGAACTCCAAAATGCAGGATAACAGAAAATAATAAATAAACTAGCTAATTGCAGAATAAAACAACAGAAAAGAGTGGAGAAAATGCAAACTTTGGGCACTGATTGCCCCCAATGTTGACTGCAGTCAAAATCATCTCGCATTGGTACGAAATCATCTCTGATTCGACAGGATCGCCTCCGATCTGAACAGGATCATCTGCGACGATGTAAGCTTGCTCCGGCTGAAAAATACTAAGGTACCTGCAACAAAATTTGAATAGAACTAATGCAAATAGCAATTTAGGATGTCTTAATGCGTGTGAAGTCAAGTTACAGGGAATTATCAGCCAGGGGGTGCTAAGGGGAGGGCTTAGGATTAAATAGGCTTAGGAGGGAGGTTAGGAGGTTGGAGATCATCCCTATTTGGGAGATCTCCAATGGGGAGGGTCTCTAACGACGCAGACACGCTTCTGCCCGGATTAGAGACGTCGTTGGAACAGAAGCTAATTGTGAAAAATTAGTTTAGGGACAAGATCGTCTGGACGTCCTAGCCTAGACGAAATCGTCCGATCTGAGGCGATATCGTCTGATCGGCGACGATATCGTCAAACGGTCAAAACAAACTCTAAAAATGGCACGAGAAAGGAGGAAACGGATTAAGCGATGATTTGGGAGCGGTTTTGGAGGTTAAAATTTGAATTTGAATTATTTACTAGAGTAATTGTAATTATTAAGGTTTTACTGCGCCAATTTTAGGGTGCTACATTTTGCCCCCTCTTTAGCGAATTTTCCGAAGAAAATGCGTTAAAGATGAGTTCTTCTCGATTTACGAGAAAGCAAAAATTATTCCCATTTTTAGGCGACGATTCTTGGTCGAATCGTACGACAGCTTACTATGGTGCCTCCTCCGTGTTTTTACCCAAATCGAACGTTTGAGGTAAAAACGCGAAAAAGCAAAATTTTAAAATGTTTTTAATTATGTTTTGAATAAAATTAAGAAAAATAGGGTAAAACCCTAATTCATTTTTACTGTTCATTTTTCTGGTTTTTAGAGCTCTGTAAGCAAAAATGGTGGAGACAGCACACATATCGATAGAGGTCCAGCGCGGGCTACGGGTAAGAGTCTAAACTTAGCTTAGAATTGTTTAATTTGAATTTACATGCTTTTTAGGTGAATTTTGATCAATTTTTGAGCATCGCGACAGTTTTTGGGCCGTCGACGTCGTCGGGATGAAATCAGAGACGATTTTGCTCAAATGGGACGATATCATCCAATAGTGGACGATATCATCATTTGTATAAAATTGAACTAATTTTACTTGCATTATTAATCACTTGAGTTTTTATTAATGATTTTTATTGTTTTGTTGTTTATGTTGTAGAGAGGTTTACTAAAGAGCAGAGAATGGAAATATGGGGGGTTGAGAGATGACTTGGCCACTCTATCATAGGCAGAGCGGGATCAGCTGGCTCAGGCCAGCTTACAGCATGTGGCAGAGATGCCACAAGTGTCTACAGACATGGGGCTACTAACAGCCCTGGCAGAGAGGTGGTATCCGGGTTCTTCTTTTTGGTTACCTATAGGGGAGATGACTCCCACATTGGAGGATGTATGGAGGATTCTGAGAATCCCCATACAAGGACGGTTGATCACTCCTACGGCCAATCAGGGCCATGCTATGATGCGGTTGTGTGGTGACCCGAGCTTCGCCCTGGAGAAGGGCGGAGTGAACATCGAGGCACTACGTCAGATGCCTGGGGCATCCAGACTCACACAGGTTTTGGCCGGAGTGGTGGGTGGACTTCTACTGTGCCACCGTAGCGGGTGCAGGGTACCATGGGTGCTAGCAGATGTGATCTACGACATGCGGGACCATGGCTATAGGTTCTCTTGGGGCAGCTTTGTTCTATGCCGATTGTACAGGATCCTGCATGGGGTCGTGTACAAGGGCGGCCGATGTCTAGTTATGACATCGCTTCTACAGGTTTGGTGCTGGGAGCACATTAGTAGTGCGGAGGCCGATAGGGCTTCCTTTGATAGGGGTTGATGGGGAGAGGCCCCGAGCTTTCTACTGGTGGCTCCGAAGAGGGTCACAACGGCGGATTGATCTGCCGATGTCCCGAAGACTACTGGATGACCTTGTCCCAGACTAGATCACCTGGAGGCCTTGGAGAGAGCACCCAGGGTGGGCCGAGGATGGACAAGAGCTGGCTCACATTAGGCGAACCTGTTGGCTGAGGATGGAGAGGGGAGAGGTGGAGCTCCACCGCTACGACCAAGTTTTGCGATAGTTCGATCTACAGCAGGGGATCCCATCTCTCAAGGATTACGAGTTTTCTCGGACTATCCGGGATAACACCACGGTTAGTGGGGCTCCAGATATGCAGTGCTTTTGGAGTCAGGACTTGGATGATGCCCCCATTCAGCCAGTGGATGGGGACGATGCAGGGGTAGCCGATGGCTACGATGCCTGGTACGTAGGCATCCGCCCTCCTCGGATGATGAGGGCTCAGGGTCTGATTCATGCAGTTGTGCATCGGATGGGGAGGCGGTGCCAGGCGGCTATTGAGGCAGCCCAGGGTCACGATGGGAGAGAGCAGAGGAGGCCACAGGCACAGGAGAGGCCATAGTAGCGGGAGAGGAGGGCGGAGAGACCCCCTTCTCCATAGAGAGAGAGGCCACCATCGCCCGATAAGGGCAAGGGTGTTGACACTAGGGAGAGCAGCGAGACAGTGACTCTCCGAGCGGAGACAGTCCGTCTCCAAGCATAGGTGCAGACCCTACAGGAGGAGGTTGCACGACACCGAGCTGAGGTGACACAGCTTAGAGATGAGATTGCACGCCTCAGAGCATGGGGCGGAGGGGCGAGCACTCGGGAGCTAGCATGGGCTATTGCCCAAATCACTTTCTACCATACATTATACTATCGATGGTGCCGGAGGAGGAGAGATTACCACTATCGGCTAACATCGTAGATCCGATCCAGATCGGGTCATCGAGGACTTCGTCCCGATCGACGACTAGGACTCGTAGTACCACTCATACTACGATGGGGCCACCTCGTCCACCTCAGGGTGGGGGAGGAGATGAGGCTGAGAGCTCGAGGGGTTCTCGAGGCTAGACTACTACACTGCATTGTACAGATTGATATAATAGTATTTATTATTTTTTATAGAGGATTGAGTATGCCGAGGTACAGATTGTGGCATACCAATCCAGTTTTGAGATGATGTATATATTGTTGATATATATATGAGATGAGATATTTTTTGATCATATGACTTGTGTCTTATGTATTTTTATGATGCTTTTAATGTTTTGATTGATTGATTTGATGATTCATGTAATTACGTCATTGGAAATATTATGGTTTGAATGTCATGCTGTAAGATTTTAAATGAAATAATCTGATGGAACAAATTGGTTGTTTGTGATGTGATGTGATAAAAGATAAAAAGAGACTTCTAACAATAATTTCAAAGGACATTGTCGCTATTATAGACCATTTCATGGAGTCGCCGCTCACTCGGTCGTCAAGCTAATCCCAAGATAGAAATATTGTTAAAAAGTAAAAGAGTGCTTAAGAGACTGTCTTAAGACTTTGGTGCAATGGTGCAAATGATGATGATGATGGTTTGTTTTCAGATTTTCATAAAAATAGTATGCATGAAATAATGTTAAAATGATTTTTGCTAGGCATAAATTCCTAAGTGTGATAAATTTTTTGGATAATTCCCTAGGAATTATACCATCATTGCAAAATTGAAGGTTGACATAATGACATGAAATAGTGATAATGTGCATGCTTTTTGTAAAAGACATAATTGTGTAACATAATGATTTAAGTCATATGGTTTTTCATGATTTTTTAAATAAATGGGGAATAAAAATTGTTACAATGGTTTGCGCTAGGCATAGAATATGTAGGTATAGACTTATACCATCATCGCGAAATCCAAAAAAGAGATAGTTTTATTGCATGGTTGATTTTTTAATAAACAGAAAATATGAAGATGAGGACTTGCGCTAGGCATAAAATTCCAATTTTGGTTTTGGAACTATACCATCGTCGCGAAAGTCAATAATATATATATATATATATATATATATTTTTTTTTTTTTTTTTTTTTTTTTGTGTTTTGATTGTATGGTTTTGAAAGAAATTTTGATTTTTCTATTATGCATGTAGTTGTCTTTATACTAAACAACTGTACTTTAAAGAAGAAAATGAATTATTCCAAACAATTTGCAAAAAATTATTTCAAAGTATTTTAAAGACAAAAGTTAGATTTATAAGGAATCCCATGTGCATATGTGAATTCATTTCCAATCTTGATTTATCATAATGATACACAAAATCTCTCAAATATAAAATGTGTGTGCAATTGCTATGTTCATTTACCAGTTTTGAGCAAGATAATATGATACAAGTGATTTGAATGAACCAAATAAGTGTTCATTAACCATGATGTAGATGCATATAACCATACTAGACTACTATGTAAGTCGGATTATCAAGAGCTAGCTAATCCATAAGCGGACATAGGTCTCGTACAAAAGAAGGTCGCTAATGTGACAGACATATCGCCACGCTAGGAGTTACCCAAGGCCAAGCAGGTTGGGCACAAACCACCCGTTATGGGGCTTACCTCACAGTTTTCGAATAATTGAGAATTCCAGGGATTCAAGCTCATCAACCCTTCTTTTCTTTTCAAAGGGTAGGGAAAGGGATTTTATTGCTTTTGCTTTTGCTTTCTTTTTTTTTTTTGTATTTTTGCTTGATTTTTGAGAAATGCTGTAATGATATTTTTCTTTTTCTCTTTTTCTTGAACTTTGCTTTTTCTTTTTGTCTATGCTAGGGATACTTGCTCGGATTAGCCGTAGAGCAAGGGATTTTTATTCTGGGTAGGGGTGAGCTTGTCCTTTTGCCAATTCTCAAAGATTCTAGACCATGTGCATGATAGGATAGCAGGGGAAACTTTTCGCTCAAGAAACCACTTCTACTATGTAGCAAAGCATGGAAATTACAAATATAATCATTTTATTGTGAAAAGATGTGCTTGGTTTAAGTAAATAACAAGATCAATTCTCTGTGCTCAAACTTTATTTAATTGAATTTTGTGGACTTTGATATAAGAGAGATTAGTAATCATGCCATATAAAATCAAGATATTTATTTTTGTGAGTGTGAAAGTGAGGGATTCCAAATAAATGCTAATTTATCCAAAATAATTTGAAACATATAACTGCAATATTTGTAAGAAGATATAGATATAAATACTTTTTGAGAAGTTTTGAGAATGTTGACTCTCTCTTTCTTCTTTATGTTGTTTTGGTTTCGAAAGAGTCAAGAATATTGTTGTTTTTTTATTTTTATTATTTTTGAAAGAATTAACAAGTGCCATAAATAAATACAACAAATAGTTTTGAAGATTTTGATGATTATGAATGTTTTTGGTGTTTTTGAATTTATAAATTGAAAGAAATACAAGATAGTGATTTTGAAATATTTTAAACAAATATATACAAGGATGAAATGACCAAATTTATACATAGTAACGTTTAAGATGCAAAATGTTCATGGGTTCTTTAAGTTCTTTACCATCTAAGGTAGATAATTTGTATGCTCCCGATTCAAATTTAGCAATGATAATGTATGGTCCAAGCCGCTTGGGCTCAAATTTACCTTTAAGGTCCTTAGTTGCATTAGTATTTTTTTGATTTTCTTTTAAAACAAGGTCGCCGATCTCAAAGGATCGATGACGAACTTTTTTAGCATATGATCTTTTAAGCTTGTTTTGGTAGGCACGGAGATGCTCCAAAGCATTGATGCATTTTTCATCTAGGAGTTCCAATCCGATCGAGTCTCCCAGCTCGATATTCATCTCCTACTTCGGTATCTTGAAGTAGTAGAGCCAAAGAAGGAACTTCTAATTCAAAGGGAAAAACGGCTTCAGCGCCATAAACCAAAACAAAAGGTGAAGTTCCAGTGGGGGTTCGAACACTAGTTCGATAGGCCCACAAGGCTGGATATAACCGAATGTGCCAGTCACGGCCAATTTTATTGACCAATATTTTGAGAATTTTGATTAAGGTTTTGTTAGATGCTTCTGCTTGACCATTACCCTGAGGATAATAGGGAGTGGACCAACGATGTTGAATCTTATATTTTTGGCATAATTTTTTAACATCTTTATTTTTGAAACAAGTTCCATTATCAGAGATGAGATTTGCAGGAATTCCGAACCTACAAATGATTTGATTAAAAATAAATTTAGAGACTTGTGTGCCAATGCAGGAAGCTAAAGGCATAGCTTCAACCCACTTCGTGAAATACTCAGTGGCGGTTATGATGAATTTGTGTCCATCAGATGACACAGGATTGATTTTGCCAATAATATCTAAACCCCATTTTGAAAAGGGCCAAGGAGATGAAATAGCCTATAGTTCTTGTGCAGGCGCATGGACAAGGTCAGCATGTTTCTGGCACTTGTCGCAATGGCGCACATAATCATGTGCATCCTTTTCCATGGTAGGCCAAAAGTATCCTATCCTAAGGAGCTTTTTAGCAATGACACTACCACTGAAGTGTCCTCCACAAGATCCATCGTGGGCTTCACTCAAGGCTGATTTGGATTCTTCTAAATTCAAACATCTTAATAGGATACCTTCAAAAGATCTCCTATATAAAGTATTGCCAATTATTACAAATCGACTTGCTCGTCTACGTAATAACCGACGCTGGTTTCTATTAGAATTGGCAGGGAAAGTCCCATTTTGGAGAAAATCAAATATATCCGTATACCAAGGTTCAGGAGTAGTTTCATTGATTAGAAACACATCCAAAGGTTCTAAGCATGACTTATTTGAAGCGGGTTCCTGGAGTCGACGAATAATGATAGTGGCATATTCGTCATCTAACTCCAAGGGCAGGAGAGATGCAACTATGGCCATAGCATCAACTACACGGTTGCAAGTTCGAGGAATAGCTTCCAAGGTAACTTGATCAAATAGAGACATTAATTGTAAAACATAGGCTTTATATGGGCACATTTTATCATCTCTGGTCTGATAAACTTCATTAATTTGGTTTATAACTAGTTGAGAATCACCAAAAACTAACAGATGTTTAATTTTTAGTGCTAAGGCAGCTCGTAATCCAAGGATTAGAGCTTCATATTCAGCAGTATTGTTGGTGCAAGCAAATGTTAATTTGAAGGACAGAGGAATAAGATGTTTTTGCGGGGATATTAAAATAATACCCGCACCAGCCCCACTCATGCATCGGGCTCCATCAAAGTATAAGGACCATTGTTCAATATGGTTCGCCTCTAATTGAAGGCATTCATCAGGAAACTCAATGATGAGGGGATGGGTAGACTCTAAGGGTGCAAGCAGCTAATTGATCTGCTATGATTTGACCCTTAACAGACTTCTGTCCTATGAATGTGAGATCAAACTCGCTTAGAGCAAGAACCCACTTGGCCGTGCGACCCGATAAATAAGGTCGACTCATGAGATACCTTAAGGGATCATATTTAGCAATGACATAAGTTTTCCGACTAAGCATATAATGGCATAATTTTTGCGTAGCAAACACGACTGCTAGACATAGTTTTTCTAATGTTGTATAGCGGGTTTCATAACTGATGAAGGTTCGGCTAATATAATAATTAGCACGTTCTCTCTTTTCATCATCAAGCTGAGCTAACATAGCTCCTAAGGCAGAATCTAAAGCTGAAATATACAGGAGAAATGGGCGATCAGTGTCTAGGCGGTGAAAGCACTAGTGGATTAAGGAGGTATTGCTTGAGAAGTTCAAAAGCTTCTCTACATTCGTCATCCCAATTAAAAGGGACATCCTTCTTAAGGAGTTTAAGAAAGGGACCAGTTTTGTCCGCCAGCTTATCGATGAAGCGACGGATGGCTTGAAGCTTACCTTGTAAACTTCGTAACTCGGATATATTAGTAGGTGCGGGCATATCACTGATAGCCGCAATCTTGAGAGGGTCGATTTTGATACCACGTAAAGAAACTAAAACCCCTAATAGTTTACCGGACTTAACTCCGAATATGCATTTTGCTGGATTTAATCGAATAAGATATTCTCGTAATCGATTAAAAACTTTTCTCAAATCATCTAAATGATTATCTTCATTAATAGAGCGAGCTATAATATCATCTACATAATCATGTAGGATATCATGCATCATATCATGAAAAATATAAGTCATAGCTCGTTGATAGGTTGCACCTGCGTTCTTTAAGCCAAATGGCATCACTTTCCAACAAAAGGTACCCCATGGGGTAATAAAGGCTATTTTAGCCTGATCTTCAGGAGCTATCCTGATCTGATTATAACCGAAGAATCCATCCATTAAGGACATCATCCCACTCCCGACAGTAAATTCAATGATTTGATCCATGTTTGGAAGAGGAAAATCATCTTTAGGGCATGCAACGTTAATATCTCTAAAATCTATGCAAACCCTAACTTTGGTGGCTTCTTTCTTGGTAACTGGAACTACATTTGAGATCCATTCAGCATAATCAATAGCTTGTATAAAAACAACATTCAGGAGTTTTTCTAACTCCCCTTTGACTAGCAGAGCCACTTTGGGATGCATTTTTCTAAGTTTTTGTTTAACAGGTTTAGCATCCGGATGGACCACTAGATGATGCATGACTACAGAAGGGTCTAGACCTGGCATATCTTCGTATGTCCAAGCGAAGACATCTTCATATTCTTTAAGGAATGCAATGTATTGCTCTTGTTTTTCTTGACTTAATTCTGATCCAATATTGATTATGTGAGGATTATCCTCAGTTCCAATATTAATTTTAATGACGTTTTCTACCTCCATGTGTAGATCTCTTTCAAAATTAGGTGGGGCGGGTGAAACGCCCAATTCTTGTAATTCTTGTAAGGTTAATTTGGATAATTCATCTTGAGGATTAGTGGTCTCAAGTTGGGCTATAGTTGGTATAGAACCATCAAAATAAAATCCATTGTGTAACATCTCTTCAACGGAGACATCGTGGAAGATATCTCCTTCCAACTCCTCATCGGAGTCAACAATCATTTCAGGGTAAGCTATGGATAGCATGTTACATGTAAATGGCTGATTTTTTAGAGGCAAATCATCACGCCTATCCAAATAATCTTGATAACATATGAGTTGATCATCATCTTCAAAAGGAAAGGGTTGACCCTTACTAGGAAATAGGCCCACACCACAATGGGAAGTGCCACGGTTCTACCTCGAAAGGTTCTTTCATGCCATTTTGGAAAGGTCCCAAGCCTTTCCCTTTATATCCCATTTTAAGCATTATGGGTTTAGCTTTAATATATTCATTGGTAAA
This sequence comes from Wollemia nobilis, assembly GCA_028583015.1. Classification (NCBI taxonomy): domain Eukaryota; kingdom Viridiplantae; phylum Streptophyta; class Pinopsida; order Araucariales; family Araucariaceae; genus Wollemia; species Wollemia nobilis. Next base: position 1,789,784 of record JAQPPZ010017034.1, on the reverse strand, counting down.
ATAACACCGAGCATATCCCTCATGATGAGTTTTGATATTTCGAGGGATTCTTCCCTAGTCATATCCTTTATAAATGAAGGCACAACTCCCGACTTGGTAAGTACTTCCCATAGGTTGTGGGAGGCCCAAAGTACGAGGAGATGGCGGCAAGTTATTTAAAAGAATTGAATCTTGCATGAAAGCATTTGTTTTTTCTGATATTAAGATTGTGGATAAATCTGGTAAAAGTTCATCATAAAGAGCATAAGATGTAGAAGGATCATTCCCTATATCTTTAGATGTGGAAGGTATGATAGATGTTGATAATGTGGAAGTGTTAATAGATGGGTCTATAGGTTTTGAAATTATAGGGATAGAACATGAAGGATTGGTTGTAGATTGAAGATCTTTTTGAGGTTCTAGAGTGGTTTGTTTAGAAGATTGTTGATCTATATATGAGGATGAAATTAATGGAGGGGAAATAGGTGAAGCTATGGGTGTGTGTTTCACAGTTTTAGATGAAAAATAAGAATTAGGATGTGTGGATGACAGAGCAGGGCAAAATTGCACTCCAACAGGTTCTGCCAAAGCACACATATCAAAGGGTCTAGGGTCACCATGGATAGTGACCAACTGATTTTTAAATTCGAATTTAACACATTGGTGTAAAGTTGATGGGACAGCCCGCATTGCATTGATCCAAGGATCGACCCAAGAGTATATTGTACGATGCGGGGCAATGTACAATAAACATGGTGGTATCTAGAGTTCGAGGACCAACTTGCAATGGGATGGTAATAACTCCACACGTTTCTTGTGTTTCATCATTGAAAGCTTTGATAATCATGTCACTTTTCTTCATTTCATCACTTCTAAAGCCAAATCGTTGGTAGAAGTCAAAAGTGCAAATGTTTAGAGATGAACCATTATCAATCAGGACTCGTTTAATAGCTACATCTCCAATTAGAGCAGTAATATATAAGGGATTATCCTTATGTAAACTGTGTTGTGGGATATCTTTATCCCGAAAGTCAATACAATCAACTTCTCGAGTGATGATAGTATTGGCCATGGCTTCAAGTTGAATGTTTTGAGGTACCATCATTTGGCTTAATGTAAGCATCAACTCATCCCTATGGGTGGGAGAAGATCTTAATAAATCCAAAAGGGAAATTCTAGCTGTAGTATTGGATAATTGCTCATTAATATTGTAAGGGGGTTTAGGTTGAACATTGGAAGCATGATTCCCTTTATTGGGATTTTTCAAAACAAATGGAGCTGATCCATCATTCTGAGTTTGATCTTGTTGAGAATTTTGAGCCTGTTGTCGGGTAACGACTCCAATGGTACCTACAATGTTATATTGAGGACGCTGAACTGGTCTCGCTTGAGCGTTTATGGCTTGTTCATTTGGGAGGAATTGATTAGAAGAGGGTCGAGTAGTAACTCTTCTAGGAAATGGTTCTTCTGGAACCATAGCATCTGTGATGGGTTGAATAGGATCTGATTCATTTTCAGAACTATTCGATTGGTTTGAAGTGATGTCCATTTCACTTTCAGTATCTGATTCTATATCACTAGAATCTGGAGTTGGAATATTATGTAGGGGCCTGGTCGTAACCATGGATAAAGTTGTGTCAAATATTTGAGGATCATGATTAAGTAAATGTCCACTAATGGTCCCTACATATCGGGTAGGAGGAGGAACATTATGATGTTCGATTTGATTGGCCACCTCTTTACCATGTCTTGGTAAAGGGTGTTGAAATATGTCTAATGATTGATTAGCATTTTGATTTTGATTTTGGGGAATGGTCTTTTGAGGATTATTAGGAGCATTTTGTTTAGGTTGGAAGGCTTGCACCTCCATTTCATTATTATCAATCAGATCTTGTATTTTATGTTTCAACCTTTTACAAGCGTTGGTAGAGTGTCCAGGTCCTCTATGGAAATCACAATGTAAGTCACCTCTGTATCCGGGTATAGTTGGATCGTGTTCCCTGATAGCCGGTAATTGAATCAAGCATCTTTCGAGTAATTGAGGTAAAATAGTTGATAATGGTTGATTCAATCTAGTAAATTCTCGAGGAGGCTTATCAGAGCGGTTTCAATATAAATTTTTTTGTTGTTTTCGTTGCATTGATATTAGCAACATTTCTGTTGTCAATGACTCCGTCACCAACAACTTGTTTGTTTTTATATTGATTTCTGGAGGTTTTCTCATCATCCTTCTTCCTAAGTTGGCCTCTCCTAATGAGGGCATCTTCTACTCTTCGAGCTAAATCTATAGCTTGATCGAAGGTAGTTAAAGTAGCAGTTGATAGCTCATAAGATATTTGTTCTTGTAAATTATTAATAAAAATGTCCAACATTTCCCTATAAGGTAGCACAAAGTGCAGTTTTCCTGTCAACAGCCTCCATCTAGCTAAGAAATCGGCAAAACATTCATCCTTGTCTTGTTTTAAGTTGTATAAATCTTTAATGGTTACATGCCTCTCGATGTAGGCACTAAATTGATGGACAAAAGATTCAGCTGTTTCTTCAAAGTTTCTCAAAGAATGAGTGGGCAATTGATAGTACCACTCTAATGCCATTCCACCTAAACTTTTCGGGAACATTTTTAGTAATAGCAAGTCATCATGTGATATATCATGACATGCTATCCTAAACATGCGAAGATGCTCTATGGGATCTTCGGTTCCTTTATATATAGGCAGGATGGGCATGGGAAAATGCTTAGGGTAAGGTTGTGCTACAACTATGGGATCCAAAGGTTGACTACATATCTCTCGATAATTGTACGAGGGACGGTAAGGATCTATCTCGGTCCATACGCGAAGCTAACTGTTTCACCATGGCTTCCAGATTACTAGTTTGCCCACCATATTGGTTCGGTAGGGCATTGATATGGGATTTGTGAGCATATGATGGAGGGACATGAAGATTAGATGCTATGTTGCTATTGTGTAAATTGTTGGTAGGAAAGGTGTTATGAAGGAATTTTGAAGTTGTATTATGATGTATTCCAGATTGTTGAAAATTGGTGTTTGGCTTCATTTTAGGTTTTTGTTTACTTGAAGCATATTGATCAATAGTTTGGCGAAGTAAAGCAGTTGAAGGAAGTTTTCTTTTGTGTGGGAATGATTTTAGGCTCAATAACATGTTCCTTAGGAGGTTGGGTAACCTATTGTTTTGGCATGTTTTGAATCATAGTGACCATATCTCTATTGGATGGTCCAGCCTTATCACTTTCTTGATCAATGAAAGACAAGGGATTAGTGCGCACATCAAACATATGTTCCATGGCTGCTTGAGTGTCACTAATTTGCCCTTTATCAATACGAACCGCCATATTAAGAACACCAATGTTATTATGGAAAAATTTCCAAAAATGATCTACGTTGTCAAAAGCAATAGTTCCATCTAGAGCTACTCTAGGGGATGAGGATCCATCCTCTTTAACATTTTCTTCTTGTTCATTATCTTCACCTAGGTCATCTTCTGGTTGATCTAGAGTTTCTCCTTCCGGAATTGGATCTTCATGAAGGACATTTGGGTCTCTAGTTTTATCTTCTAACCAATCTTCTTCTTCTCCTTCAGCTTTGTTTACCATTCCTAAGTTTAGGCATTGTGCTTAATTTTAGATTTCAGCAAATATATATATATATATATATATATATATATATAAAAAAAGCAACAAGCTTAAGAGGTATATATTAATTATATACCTACTACAATATTTAAAATGAAATGTTTTGGTTTTTGTTATGTTTTTTTTTTTTTTAGTTTTTCTTGTTTTTGTAATAATATTGTAAAGATAACAAACAACACAATAAATGCAAGAAATAATACTGAAAGTAATGATCTAGTTTTCTATAAACAATTTATAAATATCATTAATGGGCTCAAGTTCTTCAGGAGTCATGAAGTGTTCTTCTTCAAATTGAAAATTTTCTTTCAAAAATTTAATGAAAAGAGCTATAGTGATATTATCTGTCTCAGATGCTGGTTGATAGAAGTAAAGCTCATGGCAATACTCTCGATATAACATAGCTCGAGGAACTCTATTCCATATTTCCCTATCCGTAAGAACAACCTCTTGGTCTTCTACATGACCTAGGAACTGGTGTATAATGGTTGCGTTCTCGAGGTATTCCTCGAAGGTGAACAATTCTGAAGACACAAGAGCTCTCCTATAAGCTAACCATCTATGGCAGGCTCTCTAAAGTTCATGATAAAAGATGAGTTGATGAGGATCCAGGATTCTATCTAGGACAAGCCTCTTGATTTGTTTAAGTTTTGTTGACCTAGATGAAATGACACTAAGTCTTCTATCAAGTTCGTCCCACAAAAGTTGATTTCTATCTGTTTCGTGCACACTAAGCACATAATTGATTTCTATGGCTGCCAATTGGTTTTCAACATTTATAGTAACTGCTAATATTTTCTTAGGAGCTACCATCTAAACATGATATGCAACTTATTAATTTTAAATGATTTGAAATGCATCTATGTTTTGGTTGTTTTATTTATTTTTTGTTTTGTTTTCAAAAGGTTTAAAATGCATTCACGTCGGGTTCACCAAAATGTATCGCTCCAAATTTTTCACACCCTTACCTTCAAGCTATAGGATCCGTGCCCGAAAGGGGGATGTGAAAAGGATGGCGTGGTACCTCGGACTGAGAGGCCTTGCGAAGGTCCCGCCTCTCAGGGGAGGTGTATTATGGTGATTTTTCGATGGATGGTGGGTTCACCAGGAAACATTTAATGGCAGTTTCCACGCCTAGGTTGGGAATGTGTTTGATGTGTTCAGTTTTATCCTTAAACATCCAAGTCCTAGGTTTGGCCAAAATGAATCTAAGTTACTCTATATGAAGATGCAGATTAAATGAATACAGAAGAACAAATTAGGACAAAAAATAGAGAAATTAAGCAATATTAAAAAGTCATACCTGATCCGGATGTCTGATGAAGATTCTAATTCTTGAAGCAGTCAGGATCGCCTCTGATTTGACAGGATCGTCTGCTATCATACAAGATCGTCTGAGATCTGACGAATTCATCAGACGAATTCATCAGAGACCTGCAAACAGAGAAATAGGTGCAAAACACAGAAAATACAACTATGCTAACATAGGGAAACAATGTAAAATGACAATAACAATATCAAACTGAGAATTATAAACAGAAACATGAATGCATTATACTGATTTAATGACAATTATAACTTAATTATGCATTTGATCTAGATGGGTGAACTCCAAAATGCAGGATAACAGAAAATAATAAATAAACTAGCTAATTGCAGAATAAAACAACAGAAAAGAGTGGAGAAAATGCAAACTTTGGGCACTGATTGCCCCCAATGTTGACTGCAGTCGAAATCATCTCGCATTGGTACGAAATCATCTCTGATTCGACAGGATCACCTCCGATCTGAACAGGATCATCTGCGATGATGTAAGCTTGCTCCGACTGAAAAATACTAAGGTACCTACAACAAAATTTGAATAGAACTAATGCAAATAGCAATTTAGGATGTCTTAATGCGTGTGAAGTCAAGTTACAGGAATTATCAGCCAAGGGGGTGCTAAGGGGAGGGCTTAGGATTAAATAGGCTTAGGAGGGAGGTTAGGAGGTTGGAGATCATCCCTATTTGGGAGATCTCCAACGGGGAGGGTCTCTAACGGCGCAGACACGCTTCTGCCCGGATTAGAGACGTCGTTGGAACAGAAGCTAATTGTGAAAAATTAGTTTTGGGACAAGATCGTCTGGACGTCCTAGCCCAGACGAAATCGTCCGATCTGAGGCGATATCGTCTGATCGGCGACGATATCGTCAAACGGTCAAAACAAACTCTAAAAATGGCATGAGAAAGGAGGAAACGGATTAAGCGACGGTTTGGGAGCGGTTTTGGAGGTTAAAATTTGAATTTGAATTATTTACTAGAGTAATTGTAATTATTAAGGTTTTACTGCACCAATTTTAGGGTGCTACACCCATATCCATGCTAGTTACATTGGCCAAGATATCTCAGGGTGAATTCTGGTTTAGACAGATAGTTGACATCTTCTACAAAGGGCTCTTCATTTTCGTCCTCTTGCATGCATGGTGCAACGCCATGATCAAGTCCCCCATACACAAAGTTTTTCTGGTTCGGAAGGTATTCTAGGGGAACAATTGTACCGATGGGGAGGCGAGGTCTCCCCATGTCCTACATGGACTCTAGTGCGGGCGTTGCTACGACATTCCACACCAGATACTCCCCCCGGCCCATATTGGCCATTTCAACAGTGATTGTTAGCGATTGAGGAGGACGGAATGGAAGTTCTCCCTGAGTCCACTCCATGTTGGGTGAACTAGGAGTCCCAACTTCCATTCGGCTAGGCATCTCCTTAGTAGAGATAGTTGATACTGATGGCAGTGTCTCTTCCAGAGGTTGTACCTCTTCCAGAGATTTCTTCCCTTTGTCCTTCTATTTTGCCATGATAGGTGGCATCGTTGGTGAAGGACCAGATGATGAAGATGGACTTGGCTGGGGTTCTTATGGATTTGTCACTAGGGATGCTTGCGAAATTGAACCCTGTCTAGATGGATTTAACTAAAAATCCAAGTGCATCGATGCAAGGGTCGATTGCGGCATCAGCTGCACCACATTGCAATACTTGAAGGGTTCTAAGTTCGTCGGGACTACATGTACCTCCCCTTCAAATGTATACTTCAAAAACTGATGAGCTATCGAAGGGACACACTTCATGTCCCTGATCCACGGTCGCCCCAGCAAGATGTTATAGGCCATCTCACCCTCCAAAACATGGCACAATGTAGGTATCATCTTTTGTCCTACTTGAATGGGTAGGACAATTGTGCCAATTGTCGAGCATATTACATCATTGAATGCTCACAGTGTATAAGTGGAAGCCGTGATGTGAGAGGATGGCAACTTCAGATGTTTCAATGCTGTTGTGGTAATGATGTTATTAGATGATCCAGTGTCTACCAACACCTTGTTATATGGGATCATGTTGAGCCATGTGATAATGTGCAGGGGTGGATCTGCCATGTCATCAGCCACTGATTTCACCTCGTCTTCTCAAAAGGTGATGATTGGCTCGATGCATCATTTGACATGTCCCACAAAGTTGTTAAAGGAATTCGCTTTGTGGGGCTGCAACTCGATGGCTTTCAATATCTCCATTAGAGCCTCCTGATGGGGCATTGATTGTTGTATAAGATCATATATGGAGAGCCTAGCTGACATGGTCCTCAATATCTGTGTGAGTTTGGTCTGAATCTTTGCCATGGGTCTAGGAGAAGGAGGTTTCGTAGGGTTTTGTTGAGGTTGTGACGTCGATGGAACCTCTCTTATGGCTGCCTCGGGGGTGACTCCTGGGTATCTCTTGTTCCTAGTCACTATGCTTATCATTCCTACATATCCTTCCATGGGGCAATTCTACTGCACCTCATTGACTTGAAGGGGCTTTTCTTGCACCTCATGGGCAGGCAAGGGGTCTCTGAAGACTCCCATATGCTGGTTTTTTGGCACTACGAGGTTGTCCACTGCCAATGTCTTATTGTTAATTAGGTCTTGTATCAAACCTTTGAACTTCCAACATACATTAAGGTCATGTCCCCTCTCCCTGTGGAACCTACAATACAAGTCCTCGCGGTATCCCTTAGGTTTCAGCGCATTGGGATCTATGGTTTGAATCTCCAGAAGGTTGATCAAGTTTGTCATTGACAAGCGGTCAAAAAGAGAATCTCTAGACTCTATGTAGGGTGTATGTTGTCACCTAGGGTGATGCTACTGATTTTGTCCCTGCTTCTGGTTTTCTCTTTCATAATTGTTAGGAGGCACCGCCTGATAGTTAGCCTTTTGAGGCTGTACTTCTTGTGCAAGCTTAGGGACATTTATGGCAACTTGATTGACCACAACAGGTTTCTGTTGCGTAGTCCCTATTTTTGTGTTCTTGTTCCATTCTTTTTTCTTAGGTTTGGCAATCTTGCCATCCTGTATCTTGATCTCTTCGATGATTCTAGATTGCGCTAGATCTTCCTCTAAGGTGGCATATTGTTGCAGCTACAATAGCACAAAGATCGATCTCAAATAGCTTCTTGAGAACATTTTAGTGAGGTCGAACATAGGAGGGAGGTAGGGCAACATTAAAAGCAAAGTCCTCCATCGATTCCCATAGGCTGCCATGGTCTCTTCCTCATACTACCTAAGGCTGGCTAAGTCACTTAGTGACACCTTCTTCTTGGTGTTGAAGGTGAAGCATTCGAGGAACGCATCCACTAACTGATCTAAGTTGTTAATGTTGTGTTTTGGTAATTGAGTAAACCAATCTGATGCGGGGCCTACGAATGTGGTTATAAATGTTCTTAATAACAAAGCATCATTGTCCTGAATGTCGAAGCATTGGCTCAAGAATCTCGTCACATGCTTCTAAGCATCTTCCTCACCCTTGAAGATTGCCAACTGAAGTAGCTTAAAGTGTTCAAGGTAATGGGGTACAGGCACTGACGGATGCACAAGATGACTGTGGAGTTGGCGTAATGTGGGAATTTGGGGCCCATAAGCTTTGGTTTCCACATACTCCAAACGCTCCAGCAACACTTTGTATGCATTGGAAGATTTAATCTCTTCCTCTTTAGTTTGCTCTCGTTGTGGGTTGTTGGAGACTTGAGGCCTATGGAGGGATGTCCGGATAGCAACTCCTCTGCATTGATAGGGTGTTTTAGCCTGTTCTTCTTCTTGTTCATACTCCTCATAGGCTTCTCAAGGAGTTTCTAGGTGAGACCTATGACCATTGGTGGGTCCCCGCAGAGGGAGCCCATCGTTGTTCCGAGGAGTGGCCTCCCATTCAGGTCTAGGAGGTCTTGGAGGCAGCACTTGGTAATGTCGTTGGGACCTGTCTCGTACCAAGGGGTTGCACCTCTCATATGGTTCTACCCTTTGGGTGCGAGGGGTTGCGACCCTCTCAGGCATAGTGTTATGGAGCAGCTCATTTGTTCGGCGCTGAATGCACTCTTTGCTAAGGCGATATAGATGCTCTAGCTACTGCTGGTCTTGCTCAAGCTGCATAATATACGCTTGGCAGGCGACATGTCTGGCGACTGCCAGGTCAATCTATTCCACCATATTGAGTCTAGGAGGCCTAGATGCCTCTCCTACATAGTTATCTTAGTTGCGGTGATCCGATATCTCTATAGGTCACTTCCCCTTGTCGAGGTTGGTGGCATTCACTCAAGATTTTGGCCTTAAAAGATGATTTTGGTAAATAGTAGGTGCAGAGGCGCATTTATCCCACACTGTATATTGCTCTTGAGGAAGGTAGGGGTCTTCCTCATTTTTCCTTTCATAAGTGTGAAAGGGGCGGGCGGAGTTGGCTCGCCCTACCAGAGGAGCCTTGTGCTTCGAATTTGTCTTGTTGTTTTTGACAATGAGAGGGGGCAATGGAAGGATGACATAATCCTATGGCCTCTCCTCATGGACCCTATGTTCTAGTGCTTCATCACATGATGGCCACTCGTATCAAGCTTCTAAGGGAGATTTTCTATTTATGTTGAGTACCACATGTAAGGACTCCTCCTGAAAGGGTCTATTCTGGATGGGAGTGCCCCTCGAAGGGGTGCCCCTATAGTCCCATTCTGAGATGCCATGATGTGTACTCTTTTGTGGGCCCGCCACCAAGGTGGAATGACCAAGTCCTTGGGACTATAGCGGAGGTGACTTGTGCCCCCTTGTACACTCTCCACAGCTTCCGCCCTTGCTTGGGCTTGGCTACGGGTGTACACCATGGTGGTGCTTTCCTACAAGATGCGTAGATTTTTTTTTTTATGCTTCTTTTTATAATTTTTATGCTACACTAAATAGACAAGATCACACATGCAAGACAATGATTATCTCATTTAAATATTAAAGGTGCGCCTTAAATTTGGTTTAGTGTGTTTTGATTTTGTTTTGAAAGCTTTTGTAAGGAATGTTTAAATGCAATATGATGGTTCTTATGGGTCCCACAAATGGTCGCCCCTTCGATATACCATTTCCAGGATGATATACCAACCTCTCTATATACCCGCCCTTACGTGAGGGAAACTATAGGTACGTGAGAGCAGATGGTACGTGGAACGTAGGCGGTACGAAAGGGGGATCACCCTATTTTTGACACCTACCATAGAAGACTTATCCTCATGCACTAGGAATCACCCCAGCTACACTTGGTTAGTTTTCGTCAGGATTTATGTCTAGCAACAATAGCGATCGGGGTTTATGAATGCAAAATTCAAGCCAAGGTGGTGAAGAAATCCATCATTGGTCTTGATCAAGGGATGGGGTTTTACGACCAACTCCTTGGTGTTTATGTTGCCATGTGATGTGTGGGGTTATTTTTATTTTTCAAAATGGAAACAAGCAAGAAGTAAAAGAAAACTTTCCCTAAGCAAACAAGTAACCTAAAAAATAGAAAATTTGAAAACAGAAAATGACAAGAAAAGTTCAAAATCCCTACCTTTTCTCTACCCAAATATGCCGGTTCTAAGTTTCTACCCTAAAATTGCATAGACAGAAATTCATCCTATGGATAAATGAATTATAAGACTGTATTCATCATAGTGTGGGGAAAATTCCCATTCGTACTTGGGTAGGAAGAATTCTAGCTCTGTATCCGCCTCCTGATGGAACAAACAGCAGTCAGCGTATGAAAACTTGGTACCTACAAGCAAAAACAACCAAGTTTGGATCAGATATCTGATATTAAAAATATAGTACAAGGTCCCACTATGATCGCCACTGAAGCACGAGGATACGGAAGAAAAAAGGAAAGCAAAGATGCGATGCAAACCAAACTAAACTTAACGCAAAATCCTAGGAATTGAAAGTGCAAGAAAAGAGGGAAAGCATGAACAAATCGAGGCAAAACAAAGGCAAATAAATAAGACAGCCCTTTTTATTGATATGTTTCAAAACTCAGTTACAATTCGCCTCCTCCATTTTTAGGGGCTAGGAGCATTTAAGTGTGCATTCTTGTTACATCCATGGATGTCCTTCCTTCTTTCGCATGCCCACATGTAAAATGGGTAGACCAAACATAGCCACCACTTGTTTTGATGAGTATTGACTCCTTGCTACTCTTCTAATTCTTATATCCTATGTTCAAAGGAACAAGAAGAAGTTAGTAGCACCTATAGATAAAATAAAACATGCAATCCCTAAGCCTACGATAAATGGATGAGGAAAATGGATAAAACGATGACTAAATTGAATCCAAATGAGTTGAAAACTTTGCAGAGGCATGGTAACATAACCAGGAAGGCACTACAAAAACAATAGTCAAGAAATTCCTCACCTATTTGAATTCACTTTGGGACAGGACGAATAGACCTGCACCAAAATGCCGAACATGTACCATCCCAAATGTCTTGTCTTGGAAGCTCCAAAAGACCTGTGAAGTTGGGGTTAGCTAATTCGGGGTATTTTTGGAAGACCCATATGGTCATATTTTCCCAATTTGGCCTCTATCAATGAGAATTTTATGGTGCTACCTGCAAGTTAGTAAAGGCGAACAAAGATAGAAACATGATCAAAATTGTTCAAAACGAGATGAAATTTAAATGACAACCTATATAAGAATTATATAATTTAATGCAACAATTAAAGAAAGAAATTATACCACAAATTTCCCATCACTCCGAAGAGGGGTGATTAGGACTGTAGCTGTGTGGGAGGGGGGTGCCCGGGGGCAGGCCGCCCGTTGTTTGGGGCCTGATTTCGGCATCAATCCACTTGGGATGGATACAAAACCTCTTGTGGAGTATTGTCAAAACATTTGGTGGTATATTGTGGCCAAATTTCATGTTTGGTTTCGTATTTTTGCTTCCAATAACCACCCTATGACCTCCTTTCCAAAAGAGATCAAGGATGTGAAAGACACAACTCAGAAGGGTGTGGGTGTGAAAGTAAAATGACAGCACTTCGTTGCTCCAAAATGCTCCTTCTCTTTCTCTCTTGGGGTGAGGAAACTCACCAATTTATAGACCTGGAGGTCTCTTGAATTGGGCATGCAGAGGCGACACTTGGCAATCATGCCTTCCCAATGGGGAGGAGATTCCTCCCTGATTAGGGACTTCATGACTGCCCTTGTAATTGCCTATAACGCTCGAAAACGATCACCCAAACTCCCATGTGATGAAGGAAGCATTAAGTGGCGGATCTGAGCTACCATTTGTCAAGATTTGACTTTTTTCCCATCAAACCTGCAATTCACCCCACCCTAGAGCGAATCCTGATATTCGTCCCTAGGCGAGGCGAATCCCAGTTTGAATTCGTCCCTGGGTGGAACAGATATTGAGAAAAGTGCCTGAAGGTGCCAAATTGATCTCTGACCTTCCAAAACTATTGTGAGAGTGGTTAGGACCACTGTTTAACCTCTGGGGGCTGCCCTTGGGGCTGTGTGTGTCAATGCGATCAGTGTTTGCAGCACATAATCGGATTGGTGTTGTTTTGGTGTCTATAGTAAGATAGAGTTTAGGATGTTAGGATTAAAGCATAAAATATGAGAAATAAAATATGGAAAAAAATAAAATATGGAAATAAAACACACAAAATAAATTGATGCAATACACAATAGACACAGATTTACGTGGTTCACCCAATGTGGGCTACGTCCATGGAGAAAATAACCAGGCCTTATATTCCATTTAGAAAACCCATCTGTACATAGTTGTGCATTAAACATTACAATCGGTCACCATATAAAATCCTCTTATAAAAGTGCATTATAATTTTAGGATAAAAACCTGACTAAAATATACCGACTGATCTGTAACCTAATAATAAATGGTCCAGATTTACATAGAGGAAAAAGCATCTATTTTTGGCTTTGGGCGTGCTGCCCCCAAATCCCCTACCAACCTCCCCTAGATCCCCCATGGTGACACTATTAGGGGGGCTAACACCCCTCCTCTTTTGCGTAGTGGGTCCAAGTGTGACTAAAAAAAGACCTTTGAATTAATCAGGCTCCACAATCAACATAGGAGATATACATATCTCTTGTGATTCTAGATTTAGCTCCTCCATATGCAAGGCTTGTACTATTTTGGCTTTAAGTTTAGCTTCTTATGCTTGCTCAGCTTCTACCCATGCAATTGTTGCCTCTTTGGTTTCTACTTTTCTTTATCTTCCTCTAGCCTTTAATTCCTTGCAACCTTATTGGTTTCAAAAATCCCTGGACTTGAGTGCTCTTTTTTACTTCTTTCCATATTTGGAGCTTTGGATAGAGGATTTAGATTGGGCTTTGGATGCTATTTCAAATACCTTATGTGGGACCAGTGTTCTAAAATCAATTGCTAATGGATTTTGAGGTAAGGAATCTTTTTATGCCTCAACTTTATTTTCAAGATAAAATTTCTATTTATAGGGAAATTACATGTGTGATATTTACATATGTACAAAATGCATGTCATTTGTTCTAAGTATAATGCTTTAGATGCTATCCATTTACCATAATTGGTAGTATACGACCATCTATATCTCTTAATTCAAAGGCATTTAGATCCTTCTTCTAGTTGATGATGTATAGTCCAAACCACATAGAATTAAAATTTTCATGTGCTCTAGATTTTGCTCTATTTACATATCATTTAAGCACCAGGTCACCCTCTTTGAATGTTATTGACATCACATTTCTATCGAACCAACGTTTGGCAGTTTTTTGATGGTGGTAAAAATTACTATATACCTATTCACATTATTCTTCTAACTGGACTAGCTCGACCATACTTTTTTCTAATGGTTGTATATCATTCTAATAATTTTATTAAATGAATCATAATACCAAAATCTCCAATTTGATTGATAACACAGCTTATTTATCGTACACTAGGAAATATGGAGAAGTTTTTAGGGCCTTCTTTACTATGATTAGGTTAACCTAGAGTGTTTGATCCAACAATAAGTGCCAGCTTCTAAGATTATCCTAAATGCTCCTTCTGATGATTTTTAGCAATTTCATATTGGTATATTATGTCAAATTGTTCCCCTAAGGGTAGTAATTTCATGAGGCATTCCAATAAATCCTATATTTCCTTGCAAAATAAATGGTTTTAGCCCCTATGAAATACCCAATATTGTCTAACACAATGGTCATTGGAACCTCAAATCTAGTGATTAATATTTCCATGAATTCAATCATAATATCTTGATTGGTGTGCTTCATAGCTTCCACCTCAATCCACTTTGTGAAGAGTTATGTTGCTATAAGAATGTACGTATACTTTATGGATGAATTTCAGTTGATTACACTAATAAAATATAATCCCCATTACTGAAAAGGTTCTTCCACATTTTTTAGTTGTAATGGCATTGTCGAGTGTATGCCGCTGCCAACAAACCTTTGATAATTTTCATAGGCTTTGGATCATTTGAATGCATCAGCAAAAATGGTCTACCAATAATATCCCGCCCTAAGAATTTGTGTTATGGTAGTCTATCTAGAGTAATGGCCCCCTGAAAAACACTTGTGAAATTGTTGTAGCACTTCTTTAGTTTTCTTTGATGGAAGGCATCTCAATAGCACTTCATCAAAGTTTATTTGATAGAGGATGTTCCCAATCAATGTATATTTTTGGGCTTACATTCTAAATATTTATCTTTGGGATGAAGTCAAATAATCTAAATATTTACCTGATGTAAAATAATGATGTAACCTGTTCGATCCAATTTTATGGCTGCCTTGTTTCCAGTTCAGGATCAATATCAATTTCAGTCTCATTTGACATATTAGCATTCTAAGAGGTAGATTTTGCTAAATTATGACATAGAGCTCTACCTCTTATCAATTTTATTGGTATGTTCTCCACATCATACTCCCATATTTTTGTCATCCAACTGGCCCTCTTGTCACCAAGTTATCGTCAAATAACAAAATTTTGGACATCTAGGTGTACTACATACACGAGGGGCTTGCTTTGAGAGATGAAATACCTAGATTTATTTAGAGACTTCATGACCGCATAGACTTGCTTTTTTATGAAATTGTATCTTCGTAAAATGAATAACTCAAAAATTCTATTGACCTTTCACCGCCTTTGTCCCTTTTTTGAGTTAAGACAGCTGCATAGCTCCCTTCTGTTAGAATTTCCTAAAATAGACATGCAAAGCATTACACAAAACATGAAGAAAAGAGTAGAACTGATTTTATTTATTCAATGGATCAAATTTGTATAAATATCAAAGTTGATCATTGAGAGTCTTTGGATTACAACTCATCAAATCTGATCTAGACTATACTGAGAGTTCACCTAAATCATGGAGGAGTGGAAACTCAAGTATGTCTATCCTAATAGAACTTAAGAGAATAATTACTTATTCTAACACCTCTCCTTAAGTGATACTAGGGGTGTATGATACAAATGAGTCCCGAAAATAGGGCCTGATGAGGTACTCATCTATAATGATATTATTTTATGAGATGGTAAAAACCACATGGGAAAAAACCATCTATCCAAAAAGGAATAGGCATGTCTTCGGTTTGCGAAGATTGTCCTCATTGACAAAAAAAAGGATGAGTCTCAAAAACGTGGCCTGATGAGGTACTCATTTACAATATATATATGGTGAAAAAAACATCTTGGGAAAAACCATCTTTTAAAAAAAATAAAGATAGAGGCATGTCTTCGGATGGCAAAGATTGTCCTCAAAAAAAGAACGAGTCTCGACAACTTGGCCTAATGAGGTACTCATGTACAATTTATATTTTTTAGGAGAGATGATAAAAAAACCACATGGGAAAAAACCATCCTCTAAAGAATACAATAATAAGAAGAAATGAGAGGTGAAATACCTTTGTTGTTTTAATGCAGTTGTTTTACTCCAAGTTTCTCTCACAACTGAATGTAATGCAAAGAAGGAAATGACTTGGTGAAGATGTCTACAATTTTATTTTCAATGGGAATATAGTCCAAGTATATATCCCCTCTCTAAATATGATATCGAATGAAGAGCATGTGAATCTCAATGTGCTTGGTGTGCTAATGCTTAACTAGATTGAGTGCAATATGAATTGTGCTTTGATTGTCACACCAAAGAGTAATAGGTTTGTCATGTGAAAAAAAAAAATTTCTTAGTATCTTACAAAGCCAAAGAGCTTCCTAAGTTACCAAACCTGCTACCCTGTATTCTGCCTCTGTAGATGATAAGGCCACTGCTTTTTGTTTTTTACATAACCAAGCAATTGGTGAAGAACTAAGATAAAATACATAGCCAAAATTTGAACATCTATCTTCTACTGAACCTGCCCAATCATAATCTATGTACCCAATGATATCCATGGATTTTCCCTCATATAAGAGCCCAAAGTGATTAGTTCCTTGCAAGTAGCGAAGGATTCTTTTTGTTGCTTGCCAATGACTAAAATGAGGTTGATGTGAGAATCTGGATATCAAGCCAACAACATATGAGATATTTGGATGAGTATGAGTAAGGTATAACAAACTTCTTACAAGCTAATGATATAGAGTTGCATCACATGGAGGGGATGTGCAGGAAGTACTTAGAGTGACTCCAAATTGAAAATGTGTAGGAAAATATTTGCAATCTATCATCTTAAACCTTTGAAGAAGGTATAGAGTGTATTTTTGTTGACACAAAAATTCTTGCATATGTTTGATTTATTTGAATTCCAAGGAACTGATGAGCTAAACCTAGATAAGCCATTTCAAACTTTTTAGAAAGGGAGTCTTTGATAGTCTGGATGTGAGTGATGTTACTACCAATGAGTAGTAGGTCATCAACATAGAGAACGAGTATGGTGATTTTTTCTTCATCTCTCCAAATGTAGATTGTGTGATCAAACTCATAATGAGAAAAACTTGAGGAAAGAAGGAAGGAGTCCATTTTTTCATACCAAGATCTAGGAGCTTTTTTGAGGCCATAGAGAGACTTCCTTAGCCTATAAAAAATGGAGGAGTCTTGAGTGAATCCAGCAGGTTGTTCCATGAATATCTCTTCCATTAATTCCCCATGTAAGAAAACACTTTTTACATCCATTTGAAAGACATACCACTTTTGGGAAGTAGCTAGAGCAAGAACCAGTCTAACATAATCCATTTTGACAACTGGTCGAAAGGTTTTAGAATAATCAATTCCTTCAATTTGAAAAAAAACCTTTGGCTACTAGGCGAGCTTTGTGTTTGTCAATTTCTCTATTAGGTCCATATTTTGTTCTATAAATCCATTTACAACAAACTAATTTCCTTCCTTTAGGTAGGGGAACTAAATCCCAAGTTTTATTTTTTATTAAGAAAGAGAATTCATTCTCCATGGCATCATATCATTCTTTAATACTAGTTTCTTCTTTGAAGGATTGGGGATCAGTGGAAATGGATTGACAGACAATACCAGAGCTTATGAAGTTGCCTAATCTGGATGATGGAAGAGCTTGGATGTAGGGAGTAGCTTCTTTAACAATGGTGCAGGCCCATTTTGGCATAGTGGAAGGATTAGTAGGAGTGGTAGGACTTTGAGTTGGATTTGTAGTATCCTCATCTTGATCATTAATTTCTAAATTAATCTCTAAATTTGGTTCTTCATTATATTGAGGATCTATTATTGGAGAAGGCTCAAGAGACTCAATGGAGGAATAGGACGGTTTAGGATATTTATGAGGGAATATTTCATCAAATTGGAAATTCCTATGAAAAATACCTCATGAGTTGTGGGATCAAGGAGCATGTATCATTTCCTCAAAATAACCAACAAAGATGAGATTTTTGCTTTTCTTATATAGAGCCTTCCTTTTCTTCTTTGGAATATGTGCCCAAGCAGTAAACCCAAAAATATTTAAGAAAGAGACATCAAGTTTTGAGCTATTCCATGCTTCCTCGAGAGTTAAATGGCCAAGTGCTTTATGAGGTGTGTCGTTTTCAATATAGTTGGCACAATAATTGCTTCTAACCAAAAAACTATTGGAATATCCCTTGAGTGGAGCATACAGTTTACCATTTCCTTTAATGTTCAGTTTTTCCTTTCTACAATACCATTTTTCTGTGGATTATGGGAGACAAAATGTTGATGAATTATTCCATGACTTGATAGAAAATTTGAGAACTCACTACTAAAGTATTCCCCCCATTATTTGTACGAATTTGCTTGATTTTGGTAGAGGCCTGATTTTCAACTAAGGCTTTGAATATTTTGAAGTGAGATAGAACATCACTTTTATATTTTAGGAAGTAGACCAAAGTTCTCCTAGAAAGGTCATCAATGAAGGTTAAAGCATATTTTGATCCTTTGAAAGAAGGTTCTAGGAAGACCATCAAGTCACTATGGACTAAATCTAGAGGGGATGAGGCCTTTAGAGAACCACTTGGGTGGAAAGGATCTTGATGTTGCTTCCCAAGAGCACATCCAGGACATGCCCCATTAATATAAGAGACTTGAGGTAATCATGTTACCATTTTATGGGTGTTTAATTCCTTTAGGTAGTTGTAACTGAGATGACCAAATATTTCATGCCAAATTTTGCTTTCAAGATCTCCATGTGCAACAAAATAGGAGGTCCCTTCTGAATTATGGAATCCTTTGAAGTGAAATAGGCAATTTTTGTGATCAATATCTCCTCTTGCTATAAGAGAGTTTGCATCTTGAAGGTCTCTTATCTCAACTCTAGTTGGTGAGAAGAGAACTGTTTTACCTTTTCCAGAAGTGCAAATCTGATAGACTATGAGGATATTTGAAGCAATGTTTGGGACATAGAGAGAATTATTTATGTAACCACCCTCAATATATATGTTATATTTTCCTTTTACTGGGATAAATGATGAGTCACAAACTTCTATACTACATGTTGAACTTGAGGAGATAGATGTGAATGATTCATCTGAGGAAGACATGTGATGAGTGGCTCCTGAATATAGAACCCAGTATTTTGTAAAAGAAATATAGTCTTGCCTTGAAAATTTAAGGCTTTCTTTATCTACTTTTTAGTGTCTATTTTTTTATCCTTCATTGCAGCCTCTAGTTGAAGTCTTTTCCAATATTTTTTTATAGAATGACCATTCTTTTTGTAGTGAGTACAAGTTATGGGATTTATTTCTTTATTTTTGAATTTTTATTTAGTGGAGGTGGATGCTACTAAGTATTTAGAGGAAGAGGAAGAGATCTCATACTTTGCAAGTTTTATTTCTTCTCTAGTTAGTCTCTCACAAAAATCTTCTAAGGAGGGCATTTTGAAACTTGCACTAAGATCATCTTTTGTAGATAGAAAGTTGGTTCCGAATATTTGAAATGCACCATTTAATTTAGAAAGAATTAGATAGATGCATTCTTCATAGTTTTTATTCTTGTCACTACCTTTAAATTGAGTAAGAAATTCTTTAAATTTTGTGAGAAAGTCAACAATATTGCTGAAATATTTAGGAGTTAAAGTAGTTAATTCTGCCTCTAGCTGCATTGACCTTATTTTATCTACTTTTCCAAATAAGTTCTTTAGTTTTTCCCAGTTTTCATAAGGAGTTTTACAATCCGTAATGTGAAACCATAAGCTTTCATTTACATTAGTTCTTATAATACCCATTGTTTCATACATCTTCCCTTCATGAAAAAATATTTCATTTTTTTCAAATTCAGGTTGTTTTTCTTCTAGAAGGTGTGTGAGCCCTTTTTGAGAAATGAGAATTAAAATTTTGGTTTTCCATGTATGATAGTTATGAGGAGTGAATGGATCAATTGTATTCATTGTATTCATTTTTGTAAAGAAAAAATTTAAGTGAACCAATAATTCCCCCCTTCAACTTCAATTATAAATATTTAGAGAATGCAAAGGATAAAAATGATTGAACAAAATCCTTGTAATATATATCAAAAATACTCAAAATACCCACCCTATCTTGAGGAAAACTATAAGTAAATGAGGATAATTGATATAATTGTTAGGCTTAATGAAAAAAGTTTGTCAGGCCTATATATATTTTCTTCTCAAATACCCACCCTTACAAGAGGGAAACTATAAGAAATGAGTAGAATGGATACTTGGAACATAGGCTTTAAGAAATAAATTTTTGGAATTTCCAGGCCTTTATACCAATTTATCAAAAAAACCGCCCTTACGTGAGGGAAACTATAATTTTTTAAGATGAAAATGGTACGTGGAACATAGGCAAAGATAAATTTTAATTGTATATTTATAATTGAGGGCTTGATTTAAGTGAGAGTGTACCTTGTTAAGCATATGTATATTAAATGCAGAATAAGGTGAACAAAGTAGATAAAGCAAGATATGGCAAATAAAATTACCAGTAGATGAAAATAGAAGAGATATTAGAGAAGATAGACACACAACCCCCCTTTCAAAATCAAACTAAATGGTGCAATTTTTAGCACTTTTAACCCCCCCTCCAACAAAATACCTTTTGTATTTACTTTAGTTACAATCGATCCTTTTTCACTTTTGGAATATAGCCTTTGTAAAAAGTTAAAGGCTTCGTGAAAAAAATGTCTGAAAATATTTAAGATAAATACAAAGCTAATTTGAAAAAAAGCCTAATTGAAGGGGATATGATATGAAAAAGCCTTTGCATTAATAGCATAGAATGCCCCTTGCATTCATATCAAAAGAGATAGACATGGTCAGCTCTGTCCCAAAGGACAAGGATAGAGTTGCACCACGAATAGAAAATAGATATTCCTCTTTGCTAAACGAAATGGCCCCCCTACAACGAAACACCTGTTAATTAAAAAAAAACCTTTATTTCACTGGTGTACACCATGAAACAAATAGATAAGCTTCAATTGATGTCATATGTGTTGTGCAGTCGCAGACCCAGCGGTTCACTTCAGAAAACCTGCATATGAAATTGTATTGTAA
Source organism: Wollemia nobilis (assembly GCA_028583015.1). Classification (NCBI taxonomy): domain Eukaryota; kingdom Viridiplantae; phylum Streptophyta; class Pinopsida; order Araucariales; family Araucariaceae; genus Wollemia; species Wollemia nobilis. The sequence goes on along the minus strand of JAQPPZ010017034.1, from coordinate 1,768,941 downwards.
GACGTGAAATTGAATCTCCTTGTATTTTGTGTTGCACAATCGTAATAAATGAAGGTGGGTGATTTCGAACAAGGTTTTATCTCCTTCGTCAAGTAGGTACAGACCCACCATATTGATTTTAGAAATATTTAAACCTGCATATTAGAAAGAAAATAGAAGATGTGAAATAGAGAAAAAAAGTATGCCTATTACCTAGATATAATGCTTAATAAAATATTATTAAATAACATAATCAAAGAGAGGCATCGCTTGTTGAGAACTAAACATATCATAAAAAAAATAGCTTCTTGATGTAATTTTTATTGGAATGCCAAAGGAAGGGGGCTCGAATTAGATTAAAAAAAAATTGATAGTCTTTATCAATAGCGCCAATTGGGAAGAGGAGAGATCGGTGCTAACTGGAGTTATGTCTAGGAGAAGCGGGATACTTTAAAGAATGCCAATGAGAAACTGAAGAGGACATAATTTTTACATCACTTGAGATCAAAACATATAAAAAATGTTACACAAAGCAATCGAAGATGACATTTAAACAACAATGACAGATATAATATTTTGCCAAGAGTGTGCTTCGGAGAGCACACAGCTCAGATCTCCAATGGTGGAGATATTGAACAGGAGCTAGTTGGCATGAAGAGAGGTGTCACGAGGGGTGACGATGGCATCCAAATTTGGGTGTTCATTGTAATATTTGTGAACCTCTATAGGTGTTCTCCAAGATCAATGATAAGGCAGCGAAGATATTTTTTCCTGCAAAGAAAAACACTAAAAATAGGATAAAAAACCTATATTTTCAAGCTATAAAAATGTTTATATTTGCTTGAAAAAATGGTTTTCCTTTATTTTAAGGAAAAAAACAAAAAAAAAATTAGAGGATAATAAATATGACTAATTTCATACAAGTGAGATAGTCAAAGAGTTACCCAAAAGAACAAATCTATGAAAAATAATGGGCATTTTTTTTGAATAAAAAATTTACACTAAAAAACAATGAATCTTCCCTTACTTTTTTATTTAAAAGAAGACAAATATTATTAAGAATAACCCATTTATATATATCCCAAAAAAAATATAGCTAAAAAAAAACTATATTTAAAAGCTTGTTATAGACTTGAACCCCCCAAAAAAAGAGAAGTCAATAAAGGATACAATGAATCAACTACTAGAACCTTCATGAGAAAATTCTAGCAAAATCTATCCTACTCTAGTACCATGTTAGAATTTCCCAAAATAGACATGCAAAGCATTACACAAAATATGAAGAAAAAAGTATAACGGATTTTATTTATTCCATGGATCAACTTTGTATAAATAGCAAAGTTGATCATTGAGAGTCGTTGGATTACAACAACTCATAAAATCTGATCTAGAATATACTGAGAGTTCACCTAAATCATGGACGAGTGGAAACTCAAGTATGTCTATCCTAGTAGAACTTAAGAGAATAATTACTTATTCTAACATCTTCTACTCCAAATGCATAAAGGATAAAGTCTTTAGAATAATCCAGATTAATGAGGACCATATCTTGAGATATTACCTATTTTATCTCCTTTAAGACCGTCTTCATAGCATCCATCCACTTAAACTTTACCTCCTGCTTTAGCATTTCAATAATTGGCTTCATAATTTGAGCAAAATTTGATAATAAATTTTTGGACGAAGTTAATTTACCCAAAAAATTATTGAATTCCCTTATTATTGTGTGGGAGGGAGAGATATTAGATAGCTTTCATTCTATCTGGATTTTTTGCCAATCCTATTTTTTATACCACGTGTCCCAATAATTTTCCCTCATGTACTACAAAGATTGACTTTTTGGGATTCAAAGATATCCTAAATTCTTTACATTTTTCAAATACCATCTAGAGATGCTCGATATGCTTCTTCTTATCATGGGAGAAAATAGTCATATCTAGATAGATCAGGATTATTTTATTTACCAATTCACCAAATGCCAAATCCATGGCCCTTTGAAAGGTAGCACCTACATTAGATGGACCAAAAGGTATGTGTGGGTATGTAAAGGTGCCACATTTTGTGGTGAAAGTGGTCTTGTGTTGATTTTCATATTTCACCCAAATCTAAATGAAACCTAAAAATCCATCTAGGAGAGAAAATATTTTAGCTCTGACTACAATGTGCAAGATCTGATAAATTTATGGGACAGGATAATTATCCTTCAATGAAGCCTGGTTTAAGTTTTAGCAGTCTACACATAGGTGGATATCTCCATTTTTCTTTTTAACTGAAACCAGATTTGTAATCCATATGGAGTGCTTGACATGGTATATGATCTTAGCAATCAATAATTCCAAGAGTTCATGCTTCATTAATGCCTCTATCTTGGGGTTCATATTCCAATGCTTTTTTTGGAAAGGTTTTGTATCTGGTAACAACTCGATAGTGTGTTGTGTGGTATCCTTATCATATACCTTGAGATATTCATATGTCCAAGCTATAACATCATTAAAATATTTGCACAGTTCAACAGTCTGGTTGACTTATTTTTTGAACAACGTACTTCGATGTTGATATCTTTACTAGGCTTGATTTGTACCCCCTTATAGTTCTTTCTATCAACCTCATTTTTTGGGATATTTGGTCTATTTTTGTTTTCAAATAGTCTTTCCAAAGTTATAAACCCCTTGAGGATGTGATTCTTCTTTAGCTAGATCATTTCACCTTCTTCATATTCTTCCTCTCCCTCTAGTAGTTGATTAATTACATATTTCATTTCCTAAATTAGAAAATAAACTATTTGTTCATCATTTTCAAATACCTACCAAAAAATATTTTTGTCCAGCATGGATGGCTTGTAGACCACCCTTACTAACTTGGCTTTGTGAATCATGTTGGACATGAGACATAAGTTTGCTCCAATAGAATCTAAGATGTTGGCATGAGCGTTGTGTTCTCTAGGAATGACCTTGATGTTTAAGGCCTCAAAATATTCCAACAAGTCCCATACCTAGTTTTTGTATGCCTTGAGGTAATGTTATTTGCTATTGCATCTCTCTGTGACTTGATTAATCACTAATTCAGAATCACCAAATATTTGTAGTTGCTTGAATTCCATTTTTTTTAATTTTCTCAATACCAAACATAATGCTTCATATTCTATTACATTATTTGTGTAGCTTTATGTCAATTAGTATGATAAGGTCTTTTCCACTCTATTTCATGATACCCTAGAGCAGAAAAACAACACACCTAACAATGGGAAATGAAATGCATCTATTGCTCTATTGATTTAAGAACTACAAAATAAATATTTTAAGTAAACATGAGAGACAAATAAGTGAAAGAAATGGGGGTCCTCTCTATATTATTTGATTTGTCAAATTCATGATTACAAAATATCCCCTTGAGGGCTCTAAATTGATACACTCATTACAAATATACCAAAATATTAAATCCTTTAGAAACTCAGGTGCACTCCAGCATCTTCCTCGCACTCACGAATCGTTCAAGAGAGGGATTTCAATGTCGTCATAATATTCTATTGATTTTCTAACTTGCTACTCCTTCCTTGCATGTTGTGATACCTAGATCTACACACAGAGAAATTAAATTTATTAATAGCATGTGCAGATTGAAATGCAATCAAAAATATATGCGATAATGATCTTGAAAGAGGAAACATATAATAGATGATGCACAATTGTTCCAAATGCTACCAAAACTTAGGTTCATGCATATAATGTACTCTGGAAATTATCTAAGTGAGAATGGAAATAAAATTACACACATATTTATGGATACCCCTAGGCATGCCGATTAGGACTACAAAGAAAGAAATGCATAGTAATAGGTGCAAAACAACTCAAAATTGCACCAAAACTTGGTAGAAGGTATAAATCTACTCTAGAATTGATCTATGTAAAAATAAAAGAGAAATTGTGCTTATATTAATGGCCATCCCTTGGTGTACCATTTAAGACTACTAATCATCCTAGGTGAGGACGACCACCAAATCTAGAAGTTTTTACCACCAATTCCTCTATGATTTGGTCTAAACTAATCCTATAGGTGTAATCATAAAATTATAGGATCTGATTCACTCAAATGGGTCAGTTTTGTAAATATATTACTTTTTTTGGAATCACTTGAAAACCTCCTTCTCTTGATGGAGATCTCAAGGGAAAGCACGTTATGAATTAGGGATAAATCTCAGCAGTACTTTGTGGTAAAATATTGCAAAGACTCCTCTCCGAAATTGGGTGGAATGACTCCACTTTATAGCTCAAGTGAGCATATGGTCAAATGGGAATGCTTCGCCATGTGAGGCAGGTGCCACCATTTGTCCAAACCTTACCATGCATTGGAGGGGGAATAATCTCCAATTTGGACCTCCAATTTACAACTTGTCATGGGAGTTATGCATCCTCAGACTGGTTGCTTCAATGGGTGGGGTAGATGGTAGAATATGAGGCCCATTTGTCTTACCTTTGACTTTTTAAGGGTCCAAGGCCATGGCCATCCCACCTAGGGATGGTTGCTAGTGGCCATACTTGGGTGGGATGGCCATGAATTGTGGCCATCTTAGGGTGGGATGGCCAAGCCTAGCCCAAAACTTTCCAAAAGTGGGGTAGAACCTCCCAAAAGTGGCTGGGACCACTATTTAAAATTTGAGGGTTACCCAAGGGGACCATACGGTACCAATTAGAATATGTCTTGGTAGTCTAACCATATTGATGTGAGTTTAGTATCTACGGACAATCCTTTTTGGGATGTGTTATGTGCAACACAATGCAGAGAAAAAAATAGATGACTAAACTATCAAATAATTAAGGTTATTCAGTAACCTAACTTACTTTAAATGTCCCAATCATGGAAAGAGCATGCATCCTTGAATCCTTGCTTTTTATGAGTTAAGAAACTTGATTCAAGTACAACCTTTCACATCAGGATTAATTGATCTTGGATATTGTTCAGTCATGAAGAGGCGAGGCCTATGATCCTTCACACTTCCATGTGCCAAGATTTTATTTAGTTGAAATTTTTACTTATTTTTTGTCCATAGCAGGGGCATGATTGTTTTTAATAATGATTCACTAATGAATGTGATTTGCATGATTGAGTTTTTTATTATTGAATTTGATTATGAATTTATTAATTATGACTACCCCCTCAAGCGACAAGTCGATGAGAGAATGACCACTAATAAAAATGACGAGTAGCTTGACCCATATGACTTGGTTGGGGTTCCTTCATCTTTACCCATTGTAAAATTCTCAGTTTTGTAAGGATTTTGATGGTTTTGTTGATATTTCATGGAAGAAAGGAATTGAATACCTCATTCTCATGGAGCGGTCTGCCCACAATGGTTTTCTTGGGGATTGAAGTAGATACTTTTCAATTCATCCATGAACAATTTGTGTCAATCTTGATCCATTGTAAATTTTATCATATTTGACTTATTTTTGGTGGTTTTTAAGCCATTTTTGTTGTTTGTTTTGCTATTTTTGAGGTGTTTCTTGGTGGCCATCCTAGGGTGGTATGGTTGCATAGTCTGTGGACATCCCACAATCACCATACATATACATATATATATATATATATATACATATGAGTTTTTTTATTGTCATCATGTGTTTCCTTATTGCTTTATTGGATGTATGCAATGATTATGTTTGATTTACTAATGCTTTGATGGATGCATGTATTATAATAAAATATTTTTGATGATATGGATATGCAGGTTTATGCATAGCAGTGAAAATTCACCATTGGAGTTACAAGTAGCATTTTTAAAAATTCAAATTTACAAAATTTGGGGGACCTGGATGTTGGCCATTTAGCCAAAAAAATGAGGACAAATAAATTTTAGGAGTTAGTTCGTCGTGCTTTGATAAGAGTATCACTGTTATTTTGAAAATTCACAAGCAATCCTGCCTAAATAGAGTACCCTTTTTACCCTAAAATTTCAAAATTTCAAAATTAACCTGCCCAACTCGCTAAGTATACCTTTATATATAATTAACACACCAGGGATACATTTTCATTTTTAGATATTTTTCTACACCCGATGGATATACCGACCCAGTTCTGCACAAGATCAAAACCATTTTAGCACTAGACCAGAACCTTTATATATCAAGGGAGAATTAGATCCATTTTAGTACTAGACCAAAATATATTCTACAATCGACTAATACTAGTTCTGTAACTATTCGACACCAGTTCTGCAACTGGCCAAAACCATTTCTACAATCAAAAATTGTTCTGCAAGTGGCACCTATTGTGCAACTGGTCAAAACAATTTTGTAACAGGAACCTATTTTGCAACTGACCAATTCCATTTTGTAAGCGAACACTATTCTAGAACCAACCGAAACCACTTCTATAGCTGAAACATGTTATACAACCGATCGTAACCATTTTGCAAGTAGACCCTATTCTACAATTGATCGAAACCACTTCTATAACCATATGGTACCTGTTCTGCAACCAGTAAAAACTATTTTACAAGTGGATCTTGTTCTACAACTAGCCAAAACCACTTTTGCAATTGGAACCTATTTTGAAACCAGTAGAAACTATTTCTACAACTAAAAACATTTTGCAACCGGATCTTGTTTCGCACCAGATCACCAGGTCTCTTTTTGCACCAGGATGATTTTCAAATCCTGTTCTGCATTCGAACCTCATTCTACACCAGGTTCTCTATCACTGCTCTGCTTGCCATGTTTTTCTCTATTTTTCCATGTTCTACATGTTATCCCTTATTTTCTCTCTTTTTGTTAAAACTCTTTGATTCTTTATGAATAGGTGAATCGAAGACATTGTGATTTTCTATTTCTAGTTCATTTTGTACCATAATCTTATATTTTTTGACATGTATATTTACAGATTTTCAATCCTATTCTACACAACACCAATATTCAAGCCTTCTTCTGCATTCATATGGTCATTGCTTTATTCCTATGTTTTCTCTATTTTGTCCTGCTCTACAGGTTTTAAAACTCTTTGATTCTTAGTTTCTATTTAGATTTTTTTTCCTTGCTAATATTATGCATGTAATGCTTTGGTTCTCTAAAGACATATTGATGCTCTGTTTCTCCGAAGATATTTTGATTCTCTATTTTTAGTCCATTTTATACCATAATCTTATATTTTTTGACATGTATATTTAATGATTTTTCAATCCAGTTCTGCACTACACCAATATCCGAGCCCTCTTCTGCATCTGGATGATCATTGCTCTTTTTCCATGTTTTCTCTGTTTTACCTTGTTTTGCATATTTTAAAACTCTTTGATTCTTAGTTTCTATTTAGATTTTTTTTGCTAAGATTATACATGTTTAAACACTTTGGTTCTCTAAAGATATATTGATGCTATGTTTCTTCGAAGATATTTTGATTCTCTATTTCTAGCACATTTTGTGCTATAATATAATATTTTTTGACATACGTATCTCCAATTATTTTTTACATAAAGAATATTTTTCTTAAATTTATTTTAATTTGAATGTTAATTATCTTTGTGCTCTTGTTAGTTAAAGTGCTTTCACCAAAAAATGAACCAGTGGCATAAACTGATAAAATCACAATAAAGCATGGTAGGAAACAAGTATGTATAATCTACCATCCAACCATTTGTTTATTCTATTTACAATATTATCTTAAGGCCTACCAAAAGTACACCCTCTTCAGAATTTTATTACTCTTATAAATTGAAAAATATTTTTCTTACAAGTAAAATGTCACCTAGTGATGGAAAGAAAGGGCCAAATATTTTGCTGAAAAGAGTATCCTCAAATATTTTAACCAAATTTCAAAATGCAACAAACCAACAACATCAATGCGAATTCAAGATACAAATAATTTTTAACTTCCCAATATGTGCTTGATTGACAATATGAATATTTTTTCTATATATTTTGTTTAATCCAAGAATGATAAAAAATATTATGGTATGCTACTATGCAGAATACCCTATCGATCATGATATGCCTCCACTTGAAGATATTCCTCAACAAGAGATGCCTTCTAATGAAAATATCCTTGACAATGACATCCAACAAACACTTGAAGACAACCCTCAAAATGAAATTAGAATTGAAATGAAAATGATAAATCAAAATCGTTACAAGCTTCATATGAATCTTAAAACAAAAAGTTTAAAAAAAGAAAAGAATCTAACTGAATAATTGGAAGGGGATTTAAGAATGAATGGGCAAAAAAAAATTCTTGGCTTGAGCCTATCCTAAACTAGGATAATCAAATTGATGAAAAATAATGTAGATGCAAAATTTTTAGTTGGAGACTTGGTAAGGATCATAGGCTACAAAATAAGATTGATACAATTGAAAAACATGTCGATAAAGCTTATGTAAAAGTTATTAAAAGTAATGGTGAAGTTAGTAAAGAAGTTAAGTGGAAGGATGCATCAGAATTTATGCATTTAAGATATTCTATAGAATATGATAATCACTTAAAGCAACAATAATATCTTGTTGAGAAAGGTGGAACAATTGCAGTCTAATTTCATAAAATTCAGAAGACCATCTTAGCTTCAAAAAATTTGTAGTTTGTCGTTTTTTATAGTATTCTCAAGAAAGGTAGACCAATGTCAGATTTTATTGATTATAAATAGCTATTACACCTAGATAATGTGCAAAACCTTCCTAATTCTCATTGGACATATCAAATTGGTTGGAAAATGGTAAAATGTCTATCTTTAGGAGAAAGAAGACCTAAGGGAGCAAGTAAAACTTTCTAGATTCATTTCACTTTCTATTTATGAGGTAACGGCTATGGACAACACATCTTGGATTTGCATGAATGTGTACACATTTCAAAATCATATAAGGAGGCCTATTTTGTTGGGAATACATAAGATGTTCGAAAGTTCAAATGTAAAAAATATTTATAATGTTGTTATCAATAGTTTAAAGAATATTGCAAGAATGAATGATATAGACATAGCAACAAAGTTAATTTGCGTCGAAGCTGATGGTGCTGCTATTATGCAAGGGCACAGGTCTGGTCTTTGTGTTTGACTCCAAACCATAGCTACCCCATATATGATTCTCATTCATTGTATGGATCATAGAGTGAATCTTGCATATAAAATTGTAAGCACATTTACAAATGTTGCTAGAGTGGAAGACCTTATTTGTGAAATTCATTCTTATTTCTTATTCAGCCCAAAAATATTTTTAGAGTTTCAATAGTTTGCACTAGCAGTTATGAAAGGAAAAAAATGTTAAAATATGTGGATACAAGATGGATTTCACTATATCAACCTGCTCAAAGAGTTTTTGTAGAATATGTTGGACATTTTGAGTGATAAGTTGTCATTGATGTCAAGAGTGAATGGTCATTGATGTCAAGCTTTCAGCACCGGTCAGTGGTAGTTCAGTGGGCAACATCGGTTTCAGGTTCTCCAGTTTCAGTTGATCAAGACCCGGTTTTCGGAAGTTCGATATGGTCCAAAGTGCAAGAAAAGAGCCCAAGAAAATAATATTATAATATTTTTTTATAATATTATAAAGGGAAGTTTAAATTAATTAATATAATTTTTATTATAAATTAATTTATTAGTTAATTTACTTAACTTATAAAGTTATTTAAATTAATTTTTAATTAATTTTAATACAAGTTATAAGTTAATTTATATTAATTTTAAATAACCCTAAGGTGGGTTATTAAATTAAATTTGAATTTCAAATTCGAATTATTAAGCACCGACGTGGGGAGAAAATACCCATGTGTGTATAAAAGGGGGTTACCCACCTTACCCAACATTACCTATGCCTTCGATCAAAAATTAATGCGAGCTTATGCGAATTGTTCTGCGTCAAAGAGGAGTAATTGCTTTGGTTTTCATGGGGAGTCAATGGTGCACGAAGGGACATTAGGAAGGAAGCCTTCCTCCCTTCACGTGGGCACCTATAGCCCATGCGGTGGGCTCCCAAGCGCTAAGGCACTTAGGCTTGGGGAGACGACGGTTCGAATCACGCCGAAACCCTTTTGGGGGAAGAAAGAGGTATGCATTAATCTTGGGCACCAAAAATTTTGGGAATATTGTTTGAGCATTTAGAAATTAATTTTTGCATATTATAATTGGTTTATAAGGTTGTAAAGGGGAGTTATAAGGCTTATGCAAAATTAATTTTTTGTGTTATTTACTTTAGTGTTTAGGAAAGGGTAGTAAGGTGTTTAGGAAGATTGTTTGAAAACTTGTGGTGTTGGATATTATTTTAAGTTGGAGTTTATAAGGTGTATCAAAGAAATTATTTTTCATGTATGGTATGATGAGTGTTATTTTAAAAGGGAGCAATAAGGCATAAATTGAGTTGTGATTATTTTGTGTCTAAGGAATACTTTTGAGAAAGTGTTGAAGTAATATTGTTGTGTCTAACCATTGGAATTGGAAAGAAGAAAATTGTGATTGAGACAGGTTTTTCTAAAGGTACTTTTACATCCAACAAAAGGTATGGGCATATTCTTCCTAGTGAGTGATTGTTGAAAATTGTGAATGAAAAGTTGGAGTGAAAATGATTGTTTGGTTAAGCATTGTTGAGTGTGTTTTTAATTAATGCTTCAAGGTTTTCTGGAATTGAGAGTTGTTGATAAAACCTTGTTTTATAAGCATTGTTGTTGAAGTGATTAAGTTGAGTGAAGAACTTGAACTAGGGTTTGCAAAGAACATGAGTATCATTGTTATGTGAGATTGGTTGATAAGCATTGTTGGAAATATTTGAGTGAGTGTTCATATGTTTGGACTAGGATTTGTGAGCAAGGATTATTTCATTGAGTGATTGATTGAGTAGAGTTGGTTGAGCCTAGTCAAGTGGATGTGTGAAGTGATAGCTCAAGTTCTATGAAACAAATTGTTCTATATTCTGAATTGATTTGAGAAAGAGGTTGAGAGTTGATGAGTGTGAAACATATTGAGTCTCTAACAATTCTCTATATGTTTCTGATAAAGAGAGATTGAAAGTGATTGAGAATTTAGGTGAGTGTGAAGCATATTGAGTCTCTAATAATTCTCTATATGTTTCTAAAAGAGTGATTGAAAGTGATTGAGCATTGAGATGAATGTGAAGCATATTGAGTCTCTAACAATTCTCTATATGTTTCTAAAAGAGTGATTGAAAGTGATTGAGCATTGTGATGAATGTGAAACATATTGAGTCTCTAACAATTGTCCTTATGTTTCTATGAGATTGGACAAGTTCTAGTGTGGACTTGTTGAGCAGATTTGAGGTAAGTTTTTGAGAAGACTTGTGGATATATTTGTGTGAGATTTTGTGGAAGCTTACAATACATATTGAGAGTAGATTTGGATAAGTTCTAGTGAGGACTTATTGAGCATATTGGACAAGTTCTAGAGAGGACTTGTGGATAGATTAGTGTGAGATTTTGTGGAAGCTTACAAGGTAGATTTGAGATAAGTCTTTGAGAAGACTTGAGAGCAGAGTTGATTGATTGATTTGTTCAAACCTTGAGTTAAGGTTTGGGGTAGATCCAATAGAATTGATTTGTGATTAGATCAAGCTTTATGCTAAGGCTTGAGGATAGAGATTAATTTTTAATTTTATGATGATAATATTGAGGATAGATTTGTGCTAGATCGAAGGACTGTGTTTAGTGTATATCAGAGGATAGATATTGAGGATAGATTTGTGCTAGATCGAAGGACTATGTTTAGTATAGATTTGAGGATAGAGTTTGGTACAGATTTGAGGATAGGTTTGTGCTAGACCAGAGATAGAGATTGAGCAGATTTGTGCTAGATCGAAGGACTGTGTTTAGTACAAATTTGAGATAGAGCTTTGGAGGTGATAGAGTATAGAGGATGATAGTCTCCAGTGGATAGAGATCCATTAGCTAGGGTAGTGAGGACAGGTGTCTTTAGTGGATAGAGATCCATTAGCTAGAGTAGTGGGGGCAATAAGTTCTTCTAGAAGATCACCAGTCAAAGCTAAGGAGAAAGGAGTTCTCCTATGGATAGAGATCCACGAACTTGATTAGGGGATTGGTGTCTCCTTTGGATAGAGGTCCATAAACATTGTAATAGGGAAAGGATTCCCAAGAGATTGATTGAGAAAATTTTAGTGAAATATTTTCTCCGTGGAGTAGCCCACATTGGGTGAACCACATAAAATTGGTGTCTCTATTGTGTGTGATGATTTGTGCATTGCTTTGATTATTATTATTGATATTGCTATCTATACATTACATAATATTGATTGGGAAAGAAAAGTAAAAAGTGGTCTTATACTGTTCACCCCCCTCTCAGTATAAGCTTGTGTTCTTCAATTGGTATCAGAGCGGGTTCCTTCGAAAGAGTTTAACAACTTGAAGGAAAAGCTTTCAAGAACACAATGGATTCTAAGAATGTGTCCTCAGATAATTCAACACCAATATTTGATGGAAGTGATTATATATATTGGAGTATGAGAATGAAGATTCACCTGATGGCACTTGGCAATGAAATTTGGGAAGCAGTTGAAAATGGATACATACCACCAGTTGATCCACCTACAAATAAGGAAGGTAAGCTTCTACAACATTACAATTCAAAAGCAATGAATGCAATTTTGAGAGGTTTGCATAGAACATATTCCATAAAAGTTATGCATTGTAAAGATGCAAAAGGAATTTGGGATAAGTTGCAAAGTATATATGAAGGAGATAAAGGTGTCAAAAAGGTAAAGATACGAAATCTCAAAGGACAATTTGAAGAGTTAAGAATGAAGGATGAGGAAAATATTAGTACTTATCTACTTCGGATAGATGAGGTTGTTAATGCCATGCAAGGACTTGGACTTAATGTTGAAGAATCAGATGTTTGTGATAAGGTCTTAAGATCTCTTCCAAAAATATTTAGTGAAAATATTTCTACTATAGAAGAATCAAAAGATGGTGATTCTTTGACAAGAGATATGTTACTTGGTATTCTTACAACATTTGAGTTGAGAACAAAAGAGGAACCTAATCTTCAGAAGGAAGCAACCTTCAAATAAATTAAGAAGACAAAGGGTAAGAAGTCAGAATCGAGCAATGAGTCATCCAGTGATGAAGAAGCAAATTATGGCAGAAGGAATAAGGATTCAAGAAGATTTAAAGATGCAAAATCTGTTAGATGTTTCAATTGTGGAAAGTATGGTCACTATGCAACTGATTGTCAAGAAGCTAAAAATAATAATGATGAAGAAAAATAGGATCACAGGAACAGGGAATCAAAAAAATATAGGTACCAAAAGAAAGGCAAGGATGGACAAGGTAGACAAGGAAAGAAGTTCTTTCAAAGACAAAAGAGGAGCTACTATGCAGACAAGGCAAGTAAGTACTCAAGTGATAGTGATAATAGTTTTTCAGATAATGATAAATATGAAGTCCTATTTCTGATTGAAGAAAAAGAAGTCAAGAAAAGGTCACCAATAATTCTCAAGTGTTTTAGATGTGGTAATTTTGGACATCTTGAAGATAGTTGTACAAGGAATGGTTTCAGTTTTAGTGATGATGAATATGAGGATGCACTTGAAGGACTAGAAGAGAATATTCTAATAGCACTAGAAGAAGAAGAAGAAGGTGATCCTATAGAAGACAAGTCAAAAGAAAATGAAGATGTAGACAAAGGCAAACAAATAGAGGAAGAATCAAAAAAATATGGAGTTGATCTTAAGGTAGAACTTATTTATGCTCTTGACACATTAAAGAAGGTAAGAAAGCAAAACTCTCAACTTGAGTTTCAGTTTCAAGAATATGATGAAGAGAGAAGAAAGCTTATAGAGGATCTAAACAAGTCAATGGCTAAGACAAAGAAGTTCAAGGATAAGTTAGAAGCAAAGGTCTTAGAATGTGAAAGGTTAGAACAAGAAGTAGCTCTACTAAGGGAAGATTTAGAAAAATCCAAGGATAAGCTACACAAGTTTGGAAAGAGTTCAAAGATTGTGGATAAGATGATCAAGGTACAAAGAAGGTCAACAAATAAAATAGGTCTTGGTTTTGAACAGGCTCAAAAGAAACAAGAAGAAGAGTCAACCTCAAGTTCTGAAGAAGAAGAAACTTCATAAGAAGATAGTGTAAGAGAAAGTGAGACTTCTGAGGATGAGTTGGACAACAAAAAGTTCAACAAGGAAAGAAACAATGCACAAAGGAGAAATAGATGGAACAACAATCAGAATAGGTTAAGAGAGACTAAGAGACCAATGAGGTCAAGACAAGGAAACTTCAATGGAAGATGTTTCTCATGTCATAGATTTGGGCACATGGCTTCACAGTGCAGGACACATGAAAGATAGAAATATGGGAATTTCAGGAACATATAACTTTTCCATGGGTATTGCTACTCATGTAATCAGTTTGGTCACAAGGCAATGAATTGTAGGGTTCATGACAGAAACAGATATGGCTTCACCAGGAGAAATCCTAAGACATTTGCACCTCCAAGGAATAATAACATTAAGTGTTATAAGTGCAATAATGATGGACATACAACAAAGTGGTGTAGAGCAGACATTCTAGAATCAAGCATGAACATGAATAGGAATAGGAATAGGAACAGGAATATGGATATGAACATGAACAAGAATAGGAGCAAGGAACATGAATATGAATATGGATATGAACATGAATAGGAATATGAATAGGAATATGGATATGGAATAGGAATAGAATATGGACATGGATAGGAATAGGAACATGGACATGGAGAGGAACAATCAAAGGAATCATAAGGATCAGATAATAAGGAAAGAGGACAAAGGTAAAGACCAGTGCTTGCTGGGAGTAGAAATACTCCCACCCCAGAATTAACCACCTCAAGAGGAGGTGGGGGAGGGGCTAAGCTAAGAGACTCATTCTTAGCCCCGAGCCCCAAAGGTGACCCTTTTCCATTGATGTCAAAGGGGGAGATATTTGAGTAAGGGGGAGAGATTTGGTTTAAGGAGAGAGCATTGAGTCAGGGGAGCAATGTCCTAGGGGGAGCAAAACAAGAAAAAGGTCAAGTATTTGGTAAAAATAATTTGGGTTGCCATCAATGACAAAGGGGGAGATTGTTGGACATTTTGAGTAGATAAATTGTCATTGATGTCAAGAGTGAGTGGTCATTGATGTCAAGCTTTCAGCACTAGTCAATGGTAGTTTAATTGGCAACATCAGTTTTAGGTTCTCCAATTTTAGTTGATCAAGACCCGATTTCCAAAATTTCGATATGGTCCAAAGTGCAAGAAAAGAGCCCAAGTGAATAATATTATAATATTTTTTTATAATATTATACAAAGGAAGTTTAAAATTAATTATAAATTAATTTATTAGTTAATTTACTTAACTTATAAAGTTATTTAAATTAATTATTAATTAATTTTAATATAAATTATAAGTTAATTTATATTAATTTTAAACTAACCCTAAGGTGGGTTATTAAATTAAATTCAAATTTTGAATTCGAATTATTAAGCACCGACATGGGGAGAAAATACCCATGTGTGTATAAAAGGGGATTACCCACCTTACCCAACATTACCTATGCCTTCGATAAAAAATTAATGCGAGCTCTTGCGAATCGTGCTGCATCTAAGTGGAGTGATTGCTTTGGTTTTCGTGGGGAGTCAATGATGCATGAAGGGATAGTAGGAAGGAAGCCTTCCTCCCTTCACGTGGGCACCTCTAGCCCATGCGGTGGGCTCCCAAGCGCTAAGGCGCTTAGGCTTGGGGAGACGGTGGTTCGAATCATGCCGAACCCTTTTTGGGGAAGAAAGAGGTATGCATTAATCTTGGGCACCAAAAATTTTGGGAATATTGTTTGAGCATTTAGAAATTAATTTTTGCATAATTAAAATTGTTTATAAGGTTGTAAAGGGGAGTTATAAGGCTTATGCAAAATTAATTTTCTGTGTTATTTACTTTAGTGTTTAGGAAAGGGTAGTAAGGTGTTTAGGAAGATTGTTTGAAAACTTGTGGTGTTGGATATTATTTTAAGTTGGAGTTTATAAGGTGTATCAAAGAAATTATTTTTCATGTATGGTATGATGAGTGTTATTTTAAAAGGGAGCAATAAGGCATAAATTGAGTTGTGATTATTTTGTGTCTAAGGAATACTTTTGAGAAAGTGTTGAAGTAATATTGTTGTGTCTAACCATTGGAATTGGAAAGAAGAAAATTGTGATTGAGACAGGTTTTTCTAAAGGCACTTTTACATCCAACAAAAGGTATGGGCATATTCTTCCTAGTGAGTGATTGTTGAAAATTGTGAATGAAAAGTTGGAGTGAAAAGGATTGTTTGGTTAAGCATTGTTGAGTGTGTTTTTAATTAATGCTTCAAGGTTTTCCTGGAATTGAGAGTTGTTGATAAAACCTTGTTTTATAAGCATTGTTGTTGAAGTGATTAAGTTGAGTGAAGAACTTGAACTAGGGTTTGCAAAGAACATGAGTATCATTGTTATGTGAGATTGGTTGATAAGCATTGTTGGAAATATTTGAGTGAGTGTTCATATGTTTGGACTAGGATTTGTGAGCAAGGATTATTTCATTGAGTGATTGATTGAGTAGAGTTGGTTGAGCCTAGTCAAGTGGATGTGTGAAGTGATAGCTCAAGTTCTATGAAACAAATTGTTCTATATTCTGAATTGATTTGAAAAAGAGGTTGAGAGTTGATGAGTGTGAAACATATTGAGTCTCTAACAATTCTCTATATGTTTCTAAAAGAGTGAGTGAAAGTGATTGAGCATTGAGGTGAATGTGAAGCATATTGAGTCTCTAAAAATTCTCTATATGTTTCTAAAAGAGTGATTGAAAGTGATTGAGCATTGTGATGAATGTGAAGCATATTGAGTCTCTAACAATTCTCCTTATGTTTCTATGAGATTGGAAAAGTTCTAGTGAGGACTTGTTGAGCAGATTTGGACAAGTTCTAGTGTGGACTTGTTGAGCAGATTTGAGATAAGTTTTTGAGAAGACTTGTGGACATATTTGTGTGAGCTTTTGTGGAAGCTTACAATACATATTGAGAGCGATTTGGATAAGTTCTAGTAAGGACTTATTGAGAGAATTTGGACAAGTTCTAGTGAGGACTTGTTGAGAGAATATTTGGACAAGTTCTAGAGAGGACTTGTGGATAGATTAGTGTGAGCTTTTGTGGAAGCTTACAAGGTAGATTTGAGATAAGTCTTTGAGAAGACTTGAGAGTAGAGTTGATTGATTGATTTGTTCAAACCTTGAGTTAAGGTTTGGGGTAGATCCAACATAATTGATTTGTGATTGGATCAAGCTTTATGTTAAGGCTTGAGGATAGATATTGAGGATAGATTTGTGCTAGATTGAAGGACTGTGTTTAGTGTAGATTAGAGGATAGATATTGAGGATAGATTTGTGCTAGATCGAAGGATTGTGTTTAGTGAATGAATAATTTTTATTGTTAGACCAAAGGACTATGTTTAGTATAGATTTGAGGATAGAGTTTGGTGTAGATTTGAGGATAGGTTTGTGCCAGACCAAAGATAGATATTGAGCAGATTTGTGCTAGATCGAAGGACTATGTTTAGTATAGATTTGAGATAGAGCTTTGGAGGTGATAGAGTATAGAGGATGATAGTCTCTAGTGGATAGAGATCCATTAGCTAGGGCAGTGAGGATAGGTGTCTTCAATGGATAGAGATCCATTAGCCAGAGTAGTGGGGGCAATAGTTCTTCTAGAAGATCACCAATCAGAGCTAAGGAGAAAGGAGTTCTCCTATGGATAGAGATCCATGAACTTGATTAGGGGATTGGTGTCTCCTTTGGATAGAGGTCCATAAACATTGTAATAGGGAAAGGATTCCCAAGAGATTGATTGAGAAAATTTTAGTGAAATATTTTCTCCATGGAGTAGCCCACATTGGGTGAACCACATAAAATTGGTGTCTCTATTGTGTGTGGTGATTTGTGCATTGCTTTGATTACTATTGTTGATATTGCTATATCTATACATTGCATAATATTGATTGGGAAAGAAAAGTAAAAAGTGGTCTTATACTATTCACCCCCCTCTCAGTATAAGCTTGTGTTCTTCAGAATATTAATCATTGACAGGGTTTATGCATGTTGTTGGCAATTTTGGGTACATTGGGTACATTGCCTTTACTCTAAGTGTAGATGTTGTCATTGATGTCAAGAAGGTCTTGAAGCAATTTGGTTTGATGTCAAAGAATGTGTCTTGATGAAGGTTTCAGCATGAACAGTGAGTTTCCAGGAAGATCAGGGTAGCCCAGTTGCAAAAGATCAAGAAAAAGATAGAAAAAGTATGCAGGCGGCTAAAAAAACTATCGTGATTTCGCGACATGTTTCAGGAGAGAGAGAGTGTTGGCAAAACTATCATGATTTCGTGACATGTTTTAGGAGAGAGAAAGCGCTGGCAAAACTGTCACGATTTCGTGACATGTTTGAGGAGAGAGAAAGTTTGGGAAAAAGTGTCACGATTTTGTGACATGCTGGAAGACAGAGGCAAAGCAGGCAAAACTATCATGATTTCGTGACATGTTGGCAGGGAAGAAGAGCAGATGGAAAGTGTCACGATTTTGTGACATGTCGCATTTTCATGACTCAAAAAGTGCAGGAAGGCAGAGAAGGAAAAATGTCACGATTTCGCGACATTCTGCAAAGGAGGTTGTACGGACAAGAAAGTGTCACGATTTTGTGACATGTAGAAAAGAAAGTCCGTAGTGTGATCTATCATGATTTCGTGACAAGATTGAAGAGAGAGAAAGTGATTCAGGAACTGTCACGATTTTGTGACATGATGCAAAGTTCCAAGTAAGGGTTGTCGCATTTTTGTGACATGCTACAAAGGTTGAGTTGAGGACTGTCACGATTTCATGACATGCAGCAAAGAGAAGAGCCTAAAAGGAGAAGCGTCACGATTTCACGATAGGTAGTAAAGAAATCATACGAAAGCCAGAAGTGTCACGATTTCATGATAGGTAGTAGAGAAAGCTTTCGAAAGCTGAAAGCATCACGATTTCACGACAGGCTACAAAGAAGTTGTACGGATGCAGAAAGTGTCATGATTTCATGATAGGTTGAGTTGGCAGCTTGCAGTTGGAGAAAGTGTCACGATTTCATGACAGAATCAGTTAGAAAGTCTTAAACAGAAGAAGCGTCACGATTTTGTGACATGTTCTAGTTTCATGGGCATATGGCAAAAAATAGCTTAAGGTAGCGAAAGCATCATGATTTCACGACAAAAACAAAGAAGAAGGCATTGTAGACTAAAGCGTCGCGATTTCACGATAGAGTGAAGATGACGTCAGCAAAAATCATAAGTGTCACGATTTTGCGACAAAAGCTGAGAGGAAGGCCATGAAGACTAAAGTGTCACGATTTCGTGACAGAGTGAAGATGATGTCAGCAAAAATCATAAGTGTCATGATTTCGTGACAAAAGCTGAGAGGAAGGCCATGAAGTCTAAAGTGTCATGATTTCACGACAGAAGTGAGATGACGTCAGCAAGAGGCAAAGGTGTCACGATTTCATGATAGAAGCACAAAGGAAGTCGACAAAGGCCAAGGTGTCACGATTTTGTGACAGTAGGCTATAGAAGGTGTATGGCTGTAAAAATGTCACGATATCATGACATGTTGTAGTTTCACTGGGACAGCTACAGAACTAGAGGTGGTTGAAGGACAGAGTTAACTTTGAGCCGACAGAGTTAAATCTGGGCCGACACAGCGTAGGGTTTTGCAGCCAACGTAGTGTAAGAGTAACAGCCGACTAAGATTGAATGTTTTGATCTTGAATCTTACTCTATAAAAGGAGGGTTGTTTGAATAGTTTGGGTATCAATCGAAGTGTGCATTTGAAGTGTGAATTTTGTAGAGGCAGAGTGTAGGGAGAAGTTTGATCATTGAAGAGAAGAGTGTGCGAAGACATTGCTGCTATGTTTGCATAGAGGTGCATAAGTGAATATTTGATCAAGTGTTGTAATTACGCAGAGGTGCAAGTTTGAGGACAATAGTGCCAGACCGAAGGACTATGTTTTGGTGCAGATAAGAGGATCGACTGTGCGATGATAGAGTTGAGGACAAAGGTCTCCAGCCAAAGCAAGGAAGACAGGTGTCTTCTGTGGATAGAGTTCCACTTGCTAAGGGTTGCAGAGGCAGAGGTTCTCTAGAGGATCACTAGATTAAGCAGAGCTAGGGGAAGGTATCTCCTTTGGGTTGGTGCCCATAAAATTTGTAATCGGGACATGTTTCCCAGAATTTGAGGTGATAAAATTTAGTAAAAATTTTATCCGTGGAGTAGCTCGCGTTGGGTGAACCACGTAAATTGTTGTGTCTCTATTGTGGATGATATTCTGTGCATTGCTTTGATTTCTTTTTTGATATTGTTATATATTCACTGCATAATTTTTGATCTGCAAGTTGAATCGAAAGAAAAGGTAGAAAGCGGTCTTATACTGTTCACCCCCCCTCTCAGTATAAGCTTGTGTTCTTCAATTGGTATTAGAGTCGGTTCCTTCGAAAAGGGTTAATATCCAGAAGGAAGAACTGGTTAAGAACACAATGGATTTTTTAGTTAGCAATGCAGAACCTATTCTTGATGGATCAGATTTTGGTCTGTGGAGTGCAAGAATGAGAGTTTATCTAATGGCACTTGGTAATGAGGTATGGGAAGTGATTGAAGACAAATACACTATTCTTGAACATGGTCCTTATACCAAAGAAGACAGGCTCATGCTTCACAGACAATTCAAAAGCCATGAATGCAATCCTGAGAGGCTTACAAAAAGCAGATCTCACCAAAGTTATTCACTGCAAGACAGCTAGTGAAATGTGGAAACAATTGCAGGTAGTTCATACAGGTGATGCAAATGTCCGAAAGGCCAAATTGAGACATTTTAAAGGTATTTTTGAACAACTCAAAATGAATGATGATGAAAATATTAGTGACTAGATGCTTCGTATGGATGAGGTTGTTAACTCCATGAAAGACCTAGGTCTTGAGGTTGCTGAAAATGATGTGTGTGATAAGATTTTAAGATCTCTTCCTAACAGATTTAGTGAAAAGATTTATGCTATTGAGGAAGCTAAATATTTAGATAAATTGAAAAAGGATGAGCTCCATAGTATTCTTGCAGCATTTGAGCTGAGAACTCAAGTGAAAGTTGATGTCAAGAAAGAGGCAGCTTTCAAAGCCACCAAGAAATCAAAGGGCAAACAGATTCAAGAGAGTGATGAGTCTTCTAGTGATGAAGAGGCATATTATAGCAAGAAAGGCAAGTTCTCTAGAAAACACAAAAGCAAGAAAAACATAAGGTGTTTCAACTGTGGAAAGTTTGGTCATTATGCTACTAACTGTACTGTTTCAAAGAATGAAAGTGATGAAGATTTACAGGATGTTAAGAGCAAGGATTCTGAAAAACACAGGTATTACAGAAAGAACAAAGATGAGCACAACAATCAAGGAAAGAGGCATTCACACAAGAACAAGAAGAGCTTCTACCTAGACAAAGCAAGTAAGTTTTCTAGCAGTAATAGTGAAATTTCTTCTAGTGATGATGAAAATGAGATGTTGTTCATCTCAAAAAAAGAGGAAGAACCGAAACATAAATTCATTATCATGAAATGTTTTAGATGTGGAAATTTTGGGCACCTTGAGGATGATTGCACAAATAATGAATTGGTTGCTAGTATGTATGAGGATGCTTCATAAAATGATAAGGAAGATGCTTGTATGGTTTTTGAAAAGGGTAGCACCTCTAGTGATAAGAAATCTGAAAAAGGCCTTGATATTTCAAAATGCAATCAAATAGAGGATCTTGAATGTGAACTTACTAATGCTCTTAGTGTTTTGAAAAAGGAAAGGAAGAAGAATGCTAGACTCAAGGATAAGTTAGATGAATGTTGTATGGAGAGATATGAACTCATAGAAAGTCTTGACATCTCTATGGCTAAGACACAAGAACTCAAGAATGAGTTAGAATCTAAGATGCTTGAGTATAGTGATTTAGAACAGAAAATGGCTGCCATGAAAGAGGAAAATAAAGAATACAAGGATAAGTTGTACAAGTTTCAAGATAGCTCCAAAAGGGTTAAGTCTCTCATCCAAAGTCAAAGAAATCCATCAGATAAAATAGGTCTTGGTTTTGTTAAACCACACAAAAAATAGGTTGGGGAATCAAGTAAGATATTTCAGAAAGAAGAGAGTTCTGATGAAGAGAGTATTACATAGAAAGATTTGATGAGTGATAAATGTGCAGAAACTAAAAATAGAATTTTGAATGCGAAAAAGAAGTTTTCGGGACCCAAGAGGTCAAACAGAAGAATATTTCACGGTAGATGTTTTGCGTGTCACGGGTTTGGCCACATGGCTTCGCAGTGCATGACTCAAGTAAGGAAGATAAATGACAATTTCAGGGGCCATAATTTATTTCAAGGGTATTGCTACTCTTGTAATCAGTTCGGGCACAAGGCAATTTTCTACAAGACAAATAACAGGAACTGGGTTAGTCAGAATAGGCAGATTCAAAGAACAGCTATGCCCAAAAGAAATAATATTGTTACTTGCTATAAGTGCAACAATGCAGGTCACACAGCCAAACAGTGTAGAGCTGATCTTCCAAGGTACAGGAACAGGAATAGTGGTATAAACAGGTCCAAGGATCAAGGTATGGACAAGAAAAGAGATGAGAACAAGAACAAGAAAAGTGACAAGAACATAAACACTGACAAAGAGTTCAAGAGAAGGCCCGAAAAAGAAATTGTAGACACTAATGATGATGAGTGCCTAATGGGAGTTTCACTCCCACCCCAGAATTAATCACCTCATCAAGAGGTGGGGGAGGGACTAAGCTAAGAGGCTCATTATTTGTCCCAAGCCCCAAAGGTGACCCTTTGCCATTGATGACAAAGGGGGAGAGATATGAGTAAGGGGGAGAGCTTCAAGTGAAGAGGAAAGCTTCAAGTCAGGGGGAGAAAAACTTCAAAGAAAGATTCTCAGTTGTCAGCTCAGATTGATTTCAGTTTTGGCTCTTGAAGATGTGCTTTTAGTAAAGGTTTGCCATCAATGACAAAGGGGGAGATTGTTGGCAATTTTGGGTACATTGGGTACATTGCCTTTACTCTAAGTGTAGATGTTGTCATTGATGTCAAGAAGGTCTTGAAGCAATTTGGTTTGATGTCAAAGAA
Source organism: Wollemia nobilis (assembly GCA_028583015.1). Taxonomy (NCBI): domain Eukaryota; kingdom Viridiplantae; phylum Streptophyta; class Pinopsida; order Araucariales; family Araucariaceae; genus Wollemia; species Wollemia nobilis. The sequence continues at coordinate 1,745,819 of JAQPPZ010017034.1, read as the reverse complement.
TGTGTCTTGATGAAGGTTTCAGCATGAACAGTGAGTTTCCAGGAAGATCAGGGTAGCCCAGTTGCAAAAGATCAAGAAAAAGATAAGTTAGAAAAAGTATGCAGGCAGTTGGAAAAACTGTCGTGATTTCGTGACATGTTTCAGGAGAGAGAGAGTGCTAGCAAAATTGTCACGATTTTGTGACATGTTTGAGGAGAGAGAAAGTGCTGGAAAAACTATCGTGATTTCGTGACATGTTTGAGGAGAGAGAAAGTTTGGGCAAAAGTGTCATGATTTCGTGACATGCTGGAAGACAGAGGCAAAGCAGGCAAAACTGTCGTGATTTCGTGACATGTTGGCAGGGAAGAAGAGCAGATGGAAAGTGTCACGATTTCGTGACATGTCGCATTTTCGTGACTCAAAAAGTGTAGGAAGGCAAAGAAGGAAAAATGTCACAATTTTGCGACATTCTGCAAAGGAGGTTGTACGAACAAGAAAGTGTCACGATTTCGTGACATGTTACAGAAAAGAAAGTCCGTAGTGTGATCTGTCATGATTTCGCGACAATATTGAAGAGAGAGAAAGTGATTCAGGAACTGTCGTGATTTCGTGACATGATGCAAAGTTCCAAGTAAGGGCTATCACATTTTTGCGACATGCTACAGAGGTCGAGTTGAGGACTGTCGTGATTTTGTGACATGCAGTAAAGAGAAGAGCCTGAAAGGAGAAGCGTCACGATTTCATGATAGGCAGTAAAGAAAATGTACGGAAGCCAAAAGTGTCGCGATTTCGTGATAGGTAGTAGAGAAAGCTTTCGGAAGCTGAAAGTGTCACGATTTCATGACAGGCTACAAAGAAGTTGTACGGATGCAGAAAGTGTCATGATTTCATGACAGGTTGAGTTGGCAGCTTATAGTTGGAGAAAGTGTCATGATTTCATGACAGAATTAGTTAGCAAGTCTTAAATAGAAGAAGCATCATGATTTCACGATGAATTGAAGAAGGAAGAGCTCGAAGGCGAAAGCGTCACGATTTCATGACATGTTTTAGTTTCACGGGCATATGGCAAAAAATAGCTTAAGGCAGCGAAAGCGTCACGATTTCACGACAAAAATAGAGAAGGCATTGTAGACTAAAGCGTCGCGATTTCGTGACAGAGTGAAGATGACGTCAGCAAAAATAATAAGTGTCACGATTTCGTGACAAAAGCTGAGAGGAAGGCCATGAAGACTAAAGTGTCGCGATTTCACGATAGAGTGAAGATGACATCAACAAAAATCATAAGTGTCACGATTTCGTGACAAAAGCTGAGAGGAAGGCCATGAAGTCTAAAGTGTCATGATTTCACAATAGAAGTGAGATGACGTCAGCAAGAGGCAAAGGTGTCACGATTTCATGATAGAAGCACAAAGGAAGTCGACAAAGGCCAAGGTGTCATGATTTCACGATAGCAGGCTATAGAAGGTGTACGACTGTAAAAATGTCATGATATCACGACATGTTGTAGTTTCGCTGGGATAGCTACAAAACCAGAGGTAGTTGAAGGACAGAGTTAACTTTGAGCCAACAGAGTTAAATCTGGGCCGACGCAGCATAGGGTTTTGCAGTCGACGTAGTGTAAGAGTAACAACCGACTAAGATTGAATGTTTTGATCTTGAATCTTACTCTATAAAAGGAGGGTTGTTTGAATAGTTTGGGTATCGATCGAAGTGTGCATTTCAAGTATGAATTTCACAGAGGTAGAGTGCAGGGAGAAGTTTGATCGTTGAAGAGCAGAGTGTGCAAAGACATTGCTGTTGTGTTTGCACAGAGGTGCATAAGTGAATATTTTATCAAGTGATGTAATTGCACAGAGGTGCAAGTTTGAGGATAATAGTGCCAGATCGAAGGACTGTGTTTTGGTGCAGATAAGAGGATCGACTGTGCAATGATAGAGTTGAGGACAGAGGTCTCCAGCCAGAGCAGGGAAGGCGGTGTCTTCTATGGATAGAGTTCCACTTGTTAAGGGTTGCAGAGGCAGAGGTTCTCTAGAGGATCACCATATTAAGCAGAGCTAGGGGAAGGTATCTCCTTTGGGTTGGTGCCCATAAACTTTGTAATTGGGACATGTTTCCCAGAATTTGAGGTGATAAAATTTAGTAAAAATTTTATCCGTGGAGTAGCCCGCGTTGGGTGAACCACGTAAATTGCTGTGTCTCTATTGTGGATGATATTTTGTGCATTGCTTTGATTTCTATTTTGATACTGTTATATATTCACTGCATAATTTTGATCTGCAAGTTGAATCGAAAGAAAAGGTAGAAAGCGGTCTTATACTATTCACCCCCCCTCTCAGTATAAGCTTGTGTTCTTCACATGCAAATTGCAGGATAGTTTATAAGACAAAATATTTATTTTTCTGTTTGACTGACTTGGAAACACTTTTGACATTATGTGGTATTCTTCCAATGTTACAATAAATGAACAAATTAATTAAAATTTTATGATAGATCCATCTATATTGTTGATTTCATGAGGATATAAGTATGCTTATTGATACATTATATGTGTCTAAAGTAAATTATATAGAACCTTTGTTTGATAGTTGGAATACATTGATAAACGTGAACAATCCAAAAAGCTTTTTGAATTTTGACATCAATAATCATCTCTGTATCAATGTTCATAGAAATATGGTACCACTTTATTGTTTTGAAAGGTAATCAAGTATATTTGTGGATGATTTTGAAGAAGTTCTTGTAACACACAATAGATTTAATGTTATTGTACAAAAAACTAAGTGTAATTTGTTAAAAATAGCAAAATACTTGATAGGTGAGATAAGAGAACGGTTTTAGAGAGACAAGTTGCTCGAGGCTATGGGTGTGGTTAACCCCATGTTTTGGGGTCCTTGTACTGAACACAATTTTGCAAATGATTTATTTATTAAATATGAGTAACCTCATTAACAATATCAGTAAGAGTATGGAAGTCAATGGTGTTCAAATTAGAGGTATACTCAATAGTGATCATGTGAAACAATAGTCATTGCATTTTGGAAGAACAATGGTTATGCAAACATCACTTATGATAGGTGTCCATGAGATTGGTTCCACTACATGTTTGTGGAAAAAATTATATCCAAGTAATGTCTTACAAGATACAATAAGTGAATACCTTTGTTTATATTAATTATGTGAAACAATTATTTTGGGGTCTATCGAAGATGAAAGAGTTTTCAGTGTACTTTATTTTGTTAAATCTAATATTTACAATAGACTCAACAAAAATTTAGAAAATTGTTTAAGAATTTATGTGTCATCATATCAATTGGATAAATTTTCATATGATAGAGCTTTGGTATACTAGAGTTACCTAGCATATAGAAGAGGTACCCTGAATACGATCGATAACAACGATGATGATACTTTCAGTGATTAGATGGTGGAGACACAAATTTCTACCATGCTTAATAATGATTCTAGACAAGCTTATATGTTTCAGCTACCTTAATTATAATAATTTCATGATTTCATTGACATTGATAAACACGAATTAATTTGATAGTAGATTTCACAATATTGTTCCAAATTTATAAGATTTCAAAGAATTGTTGTTTTATATCACATTATTATTTTAAAAATTACATGTTTTATATCTTATTGTAGTTTTTAAAATTGTATGTTTATGTCTTAGTGTCTCAACTCTCTTTATTGATAAATATTTATGTTTCATGTTTTAAATCTTATTTTTGGTATATTATTGGTGATCTATAATGTTATCTATAATGCTTTTGTTGTTTGATATGAACATAGTGAACAATATTAGCCAGAAATAAACTAAAATAGCAACATAAATTTATAAATGTAAACAAACTTTGAATGATGGAAAACACAAAATGAGAAAATGTCATTTTCATTAGTTTGAATAGAAATATAATATATCGTATAAAATTTTTTACTACAATCAAATTGATAGCATATTACATTGTCAAACATTTTATTGGGGCTTTGATGCTTCACTATCGGTTGGAGTTGTTGTTTCTTTTCCTTTATCTACTTCTATGACACTCTCTTTTGGTAGTGCTCTAGATCTGACTAGGTTTTCACGTACTTTCACAATACTCACCACCAATGATGCTTCTTCTTTGTTTGGATCTTCGAGTATTGTTGGAAGCATTTCTTTTGTTTTCCCAAGTACATTTTTTGGATCTTCTTTGAGCCTATCCCTGATGTATTTTTTTAAACAATTATTTTTTGATATTTTTGCTTGCATTCTCTTTTTCATTTCCATTGCATTATTCAATAATGTCTTCACCCTATTAATATTGATATTCATGATCTTAACCTATGTTTTTAATTTTTCCAAATTTGACTACAAAAACAAATTGAAAACATAATTCAAAAGGGTTATATTAAAATTATTACATATTTTCAAGAAATATAAAAATTTAACTACAATAGAAAATTGAAACATAAAAACGAATTCTTACCTCAGCCATTTTTATTGCAGCCTCAACAACTGCAACTTTATCCTTATCGAAAGCCCAACGGTTATAAAATGCTTGGGCTTCAGCATTAATTTTCTTCAATCTGCCAATATCAACATTTAAAACATCATCATCATAAATAAAATCAGACTTTACTAACCTTGATGTGGCTAGTTTTAGCAGGCCATCAAGCTTTTCTGGTTCATATTGAACCAAAGAATAAAGAGAATATATTTTTGCATAATTTTTATATCGGGTATTAATTTCCCTTATAAGGACATTTTCTTGATATTCCCATTCTTTCATCTCCTAAAAATATCTAAGCACAACATGTTTAATAGTTGCTTCAGTATTTTCAGTCATTAAAATATTTTCATTAAAATTTACAATATCATCCTTAGTTTGAGGACCCTAAGGATGATGGTTGTCTCCTTGAGCTGATGGTAATGATATTTGCTCAGATGCAGGGGTAGGTGCTTCTCATTTTTTAACTTTATATTGTGGTTCATAAAGAACATATGTTGCCTTGAAGCCTACAATGTTACCCTACAAAAGAAAATCATCATCAAGTTGAATATTATCCAATCCCTCGATTGAAAATTTTGGTGCTTGTGAATTTGTGTTAAATATAAATGATGACCAACCATACCTAGAACTTGGTGTTGTCATGTATGATCTCTATGAGTGTGAGAACCCATACCCAAAAATTTGTGTGGTCCACTATGATCTCTATGAAAACTATTATTTTCCAACACAGATTTGCCCTCGCATTAGCATAGGTTGTACCTGTCACTGATATGGTGGAAGCGGTGGTTGTGGTGCAAGCAGTGGGTGTGATGCAAATGGTGGTTGTGATAGAGGTGGTGGTGGCATATGACCTCTCACTTGTGATATTTATACTTGTCATTGATTTTGTGAATCAACTGAAATAGTCAAAAACATTTTGTTACAAATTTTCAAAAAATAAAATAGATCAAGTTCTTAATTTAAATTAACTACACATAGATTTACCTGAAGATGATGAAATGTGTTGAATTTTGGGTTCCAATGGGGGAGATTTTAGCCACACTAGATTTAGCCTACACATTTTTTGCATACCTAGATGTACGAGAACCCCCAGGAGTAACGACTTGCCTGGAAAATTTATATGTCCTCTACATCAGTGTCACTTCTAAGTCTATGTCTTCAGAATCACTAATTTGTCCTGGCATGTGATCCATATTGGAAGCACCCTGTTTATTCTTTGTAATGTCTACCTTACCCTAAATATAGATGAAAAGAAAAATTAAAAAAAGGAAATGTGATAAAATATAAAATAGTATGTCAAGGTCAAAGAAGCAGTTATTATCTTCAATTCCTTTGCTAACATTGCAATAGTTTGTAGTGTTGCATGCACTACAGTTGGTAAATGAGTAGTTTACAAATTATGAAAACACTCATAATAGAGTGCTAAAAGAAAAATAATAGTTCCCACAATAGGATTTGACTTGTTGATTGTCATTTGTATGGCATGTAACTCAAACCTGATCTGATCTAAAATGTGCGTGTACTAATAGAACCTTTGATTGTGTTCAGATTGAACAGTATAAACTAGTGCCCAAAATGGAATTTTTGGTCTTCCCAAAAGAATTAGTCTGGCCTATAAGAACTCGATAATGGCCTTTATAGTTGGATGGTTAACATCATTGATTTTTAAACCTCTTTTTGACTTGGCGATAGAAGTTGCAAAAATAAAATTAGATGATAATTTACAAATTTAAAACTTTAAATATTAATAGAATATAATTAACAAGAATTATATTTGCCAAATATTTTGATGATATACTGTACTTGATTTTGAGGTGTGCTTTTTCATATGAATATAGTTGCAACCTCATCGACACTTGAGGAAAATCAATGAGAGGAAGACCTATCAATTTGTTAATATTTATAGGAGTGATGGTGAAAAATAGACTTCTATTTTATACTTTGATTCTCATTGTATACTTGTTATGGTCATTACCAACTATGATATGTTGTAGGAGGACTTTATTTGTTTTGAATTGTGGTATTGAAACCAAGGTTTTCAAACCTATGTTATGGAGCCATGTAAAGTCCATACCTAGGGTTGTCATTAAATATAAATTAGATAGCAAGATAGATTATTGAATTTTTGTGCAAGGGTGGAAGGGGTAAGGATTAGGAATTGGAAGGTTGATTGGAAATATTAGATCTGTTTGGTGTAGTCACAAAAGCAAAATGGAAAAAATGATAGTTGATACCATTTTATAGATTGAAGAAATAAGGTTGACATGTGGTAGCATTGAATTGGATATGCAGTGTTTCTAAATGAACATGTGATATGTGGTAGTCAAATATTTATTAACATCATGACCATATTTTGTATGAGGCCCCATAACTAGACCTTATTCTATGTATAATTTGATGCTAGACCAAAATTTGCATCAGGCTAAATACCAGATAGGATTTTGCATCTGGTATGATATCGAACCATATTATGCATCTAATCTCGGATTGGATCACATTATGCATCTGATGTTGGATTGGATCCTATTTTACATCCAAGAAATTACTAGATCATATTTTGCACATGTTTTGAGACCAAATCATATTATACATCAGGCTTGATACCGAATCAAATTTTGCATCCATTACAATGTTGGACCATAGTATGCATCCGATCTCAGATCGGATCCTATTTTGCATCTGATCGATGATTGGATCATATTGTGCACCTGATTTGAGATTGGATGCATAATATGATCTGATCCAAGATCAGGTCCAAAATCAAATCAAATTCTGCATCTAGTCTAGGATCAGATCATATTATGCATTTGATCTGTTACCGGATCATATTATGCATCTGGTATGATATTGGATCATATTATGCATTTGGTTGAGTTTGAATCATATTATGCATCCAGTCCAAGACTAAATTATACTATGCATTCGATTTGAGATCAAATTATATTATGCATCTGATCCGAGATTGAATCATGATTTGTAACCTGGTCGACGTCACCAAAACTCATTTTCACCTGGTCTAGTTAGAACTTTGAAATTTTCCATTTTAAAAAAAAAATTAAGGTCATTCGTCATGCCATCCTACATGTAGTTGGCCAAGATTCATCGAGTTTTCGCAACAGATTCACCATATTTTTACAAGTACCTTTCGGGTCCTACCCCTTATGCATAACCCTATGGATATGTGTGTATGCATGATTAAATGGATGATTTGTTGATATGTATGATGAAATATGAATACTATTTGACACACTATGTTAGCACCATAGACTGTATAAAATTCATCAATTCATTTGTAATGTTGTCATGAGACTATGTGATGGATTTGTGAAAATGTAAACTGACAAAAATGTGATAAAATGGTATGGAATGGAATGAATATCAAGATTTTATAGAATTTCCTTGAGGTTGTCATGAGACTCAAACACATTAGTTAATTAGTCAAAAGTTATATACTAACTATGCAAGACTTTTTGACAATGTACGGATCTGTTAGGATGACCAAGGTATCTAATATCCCTATGTGTGCATGTGAGTTCATTGTTATGATAACACATAAAGTTATCCCAATTCTAAATAGGATTGATGCAGCCCATCTGTACTGAAGATCACCCTATGAGTATAATGATCCTGAGTTTTGTACGTAGTTGGATTAAACCACTAGGTAATACAAGCTACAAAAAGCTAGCTCATTTTCATGCAAACATTGATCTGTACAAAAGCAGGATGTTAATGTGATAGATGTATCATCATGTATAAGGATGTTGCCATTTCCAAGAAGGCTTGATGCCACCTAACCTATAATTAGGATCACCTCATGATTTTTCAAATGCTGAGAATTCTAGAAATTCAAGTTTAGTACTCCCTTATTTTCGTTTATTTTTGAATGGCTCCAAATATCTACTATTTTTTTTTGTGAGCAAGGTATTTTGGAAGTGGTGATAACCACTGTTTATTTTACTTTTTGCTTTTGTTAGTGGTGAAAACCACTGTTTATTTTAGGTATTTTTAGTAGCGGTGAAAACCACTATTTATTTTGTATTTGGGTAGGGAGGAGATTGTCCTTTCGTCAATTCTTAGCATTTTTGAACCATGCACACAGGGGGATGAGCAAGGTAAACTTTTCACTTAAGGCAACCCAAAATACTTTGTAGGTTTCATCTTTCCTTGTGTAAAACTTGGATTTAATGTGAAAATGTGTTGGGATCTTGACGTATAAAAGGTATAATCAGAGCAAGACTCTACCTTCTAAAAATCAAGAGTAGAATTCTATAAAATTTGAAAAGAAAACTAGAGATGATTGAGTGGCCAAAAACCCTAAAGACACTCTATAAAAAATGACTAGGTGAAGGGAAATAGACACAAATATGAAAAGGTCAGAAATGTGGACGAAAATGATAATTGTAATGTAGACGGGTGTGAATGATGACTTTTGATAAATTTGACTTCGAAGGATGTATAGTATACGGACTTGGTGCTATACATGTATAAGTAAATCTAAAATACAAAATGTAATGATGGGTATGCCTAATGCAAGTGATTGTATAATGCAACAATATGAAATGTGATGTAATATTTTTGTATTTTTGTTGTTTTAATGATGTTTTTTTATTTTGATTAATATATATATATATATACATTTGACCAATGGGCTTATTGGATGCCATTGGTGTATTTTGGGTGACCAAAGGGTTTATAGATACCTTTGGGGCTTTTTGGGTGATCAAAAGGTTTATGGATACCTTTGGGACCTTTTGGGTGACCAAAGGGTTTATGGGTACCTTTGGATATTTTGTTAGGATGTGATGCTTTAAGCGTGAAAAGGCCCTAGATGAAGGATATTCAAGGGTTCAAATTCCTCAATTCCTTCAATGGAGGCTAGGTGATAAGTTCTAGGTCCAATATGACTAGTGATAATGAATGGACCTAACAAATTTACTGTAAACTTATCCTGCAGATGGGACGACAAGTTAGAATTTTATTGGTTCTCTTTTAGAACAAGGTCGCCAACCTAAAAGTCTCTAGGATGGACTTTCATATTATAGGCTCTCTTAAGCTACTCCTGATAAACATGTAGGTGCTCTAAAGCATTAACTTATCATTAATAAAGCAATGTTAGTTGATCTAGGTGATCCTACCATGCAGTATCATCATCGATGAACTCTTACATGGATATGCACAACGATGAGATTTCTATCTCTAGGGGAATGACTGCCTCAACACCATACACTAGTGAAAATGGAGTTGCCCTAGTGGGTGTCTAAATACTAGTGCGGTAGGTCCATAGGGCAAGAGGTAATTGAGTATACCAATTTTTGTGATTATCCTTAATGGTTTTCTTTAAAATGGTAATCACTATTTTGTTTGATATCTCAACTTTCCCATTGGCTTGTGGATAATAGGGTGTAGAAAGTTGTGCAGGATGTTATATTTGGTTGTTAAAGCTTGCACATATTTATTCTTGAAATGTGACCCATTATATGAAATGATTTTGGATGGAATACCAAAATAATAGATGATATTATGTAACATGAACTCTACAATGTGGGGTCCAGTCGTAGTGGTAAGGGGAATTACTTCCACCCATTTTATGAAATGCTCTATGGCCATAATGATGAACATGTGATGGCCTGCAAAAGGGGGTGAGATCTTCCCAACTAGATCAAACCCCCATTACAAAAAATTCCAAGCCAATTGAATCGGTTGTAAGGCATGAGAAGGTACGTGTGTCAAATTAGCATGGTGTTGACACTTTGTGCACTTCTTAACATAAGCGCAACAATCCCACTCTAAAGTTGGCCAATAATAGCCCATGCAGAGAATGCACTTTGTGATGGTCATGCCACTAAATAGCCACCACATGTATCATTGTGTGATTGACTCGTAAGGTTCTAAGCAATGAAGGAGGATACCATCATAGCCTCTATGATATAAAATATCTCCAAGTAAGACATACTTTACCATTTTTTTTCTTGAAAGTCCATTTGGTGGCATGCGATAATCTAGAAGGGATATTACCAAGCTTTAGGTAATATTTTATTTGAGTGGACCAATACTAATTTGAAGAAACCTCTATTGCATGAATTGCTTGATATTTTTTTAAGTTCATACCTAGCGAATGCTGATTGGAAGAGAACTTGTAAATATAACATTGTGTTGCTATCAAAAGGATTTTGAGGGAGTAAAGTCCCCCAAGTAGTATTATTCAGGCGGTAGTGAATTTACGAGAACCACTCATGAGAAGTTTCAATTTGAGTCAAGTGGACTTCTAACATGGAGTGGATGTTCTCATGCTCAATCGCAGATTGTGATAGCATTTTTACTTGAATGATGGTTATATCATCAGTAGGGTTTTGTGGGATTAGAGACCCCAAGCAGGACATTATATCTATAAAACAATTAGATGATCGAGAGAGTACCTCGATGTCATCCAATTCAAATTTCATCAAAATTTTATCCACAAGGACTTTGTAGACTTGCAAGATTTGACATTTATATTGGTATATTCCATTTAATTGGTTCACTATGAGAAATAAATCACCAAAAATATTGAGCTTAGTTATTTTCATGGTGATTATCATTTGAAGGCCTATGAAAATAACTTCATACTTGGTATTATTGTTGGTGCATGAAAAATCGAGTTTGAATGAAAGGGGTATTTGTTCCTCATCTGGTGGACTAGGAATATCTCCTGTGAAAATTGTAGATATGGTTGGAGGGATATCATCAATAGGCCTCTTACCCATGTTCCTCTATAGAGGATTCGATGATGAAGGTATATTTGGAGGTGTCGATGATGAGGATGGTATGGAAGAAGATGGTGATGGATTAATGGAAGGTGACGGTGAAGGAGTCAGACCTTGACTAGACATATTTATTTGGAATTCCATATGGATTGATGGTAAGGTTGACTCAGGAATTTTTTGCACCAAGTCTAGAGTAGAAAAAATGGTGCACCTAGAAAAGGGAAATGAAATGCATCTATTTCTCTATTGATTTAATCACTACAAAAGCGATATTTTAAGTAAGCATAAATGACAAATAAGTGAAATAAATGGGTGGTTCTATTTATATTATTACATGCACCAAATGTGGTATTACAAAACATCCCCTTGAGGGCTCTCAATTGATACAACTCATTACAATATCTAAAGGATCAAATCCTTTCAAAAATTCAAGGTGTGCTTTCAATGTCTTCCTCACACTCATGATTGAAGAGTGGGCTTTTTCTATCACTGCGGTGATCTATCCATATTCAAATATTTAGCTTCTTCCTTGCATATTGGGATAATTGTATCTACACACAAGAAATTGAAATTGATTAATATCATGTGTGGATTAAGATGAAATCATAAAGATACATGCAACTTTGAACAGAAAAGGTATAATAGATAGTGAAAAACTATTCCAAATTGAACCAAAAATTAGGATCATGTATATAATATATTCTAAAAATTATCTAATCAAGAATAGAAAGGAAATTGCAACCATAGAGCAGAAAAATGGCACACCTAGCAAAGGGAAATGAAATGCATCTATTGCTCTATTGATTTAAGCACTACAAAAGTAACATTTTAAGTAAGAATAAATGATAAATAAGTGAAATAAATAGGTGGTTATATTTATATTATTGCATGAACAAAATATGTAGTTACAAAACATCTTCTTGAGGGATCTAAATTGATACAACTCATTACAATATCTAAAGGATCAAATCCTTTCAAAAATTCAAGGTGCACTTTAAGTGTCTTCCTCACACTCATTATTGAAGAGCAGGTTTTTGCTACCACTATGATGATCTATCCATATTTGAATATTTAGCTCCTTCCTTTTGCATTGGAATACCTGTATCTACACACAAGAAACTAAAATTGATTAATAGCATGTGCATATTAAGATGAAATCATAAAGATACATGCAACATTGAACACAAAAGGTGTAATATATGGTGCAAAACTATTCCAAATTGAACCAAAACTTAGGATCATGCATATAATGCATTTTAGAAATGTACTAATCAAGAACAAAAATAAAATTGCACACAGATTTATGACCATCCTAGGGCATGTCAATTAGAACTACAAAATAAGAAATGCATAATAACAAATGTAAAACAACTCAAAAATTCACCAAAACTTGACAGAAGGTATAAAATCTACTCTAGAATTGATCTATACAAAAACAAAAGAGAAATTGTACTCCAATTCATGGCCATCCCTGGGTGTGCCATATAATACTGTTAACCAACCTATGTGGGGATGGCCACAAAACTTGGTGGTTTTGCCACCAATTCCTCTATGCTTTGGTTACAAATACTCCTAGGGATGTTGTCATCAAATTTTAGGATATGATTCACTTAAATGGGTCACTTTTGTAAAGGGATTGTACATTTTAGAATCACTTGAAAACCTCCTTTGCTTGATGGAGGTCACAAGGAAAAACATGTGGTGGATTGGGATTAAATCTTAGCAACACTTCATGGTGAAATATTGCAAAGACTCCTACTTTAAATTGGGTGGAATGACTCAAATTTATAGATCAAGTGAACATATGGTCAAATGGACATGCTTGACCATGTGATGTAGGTGCTGCCATTTGTCCAAACCTTGCCATGAGTTGGAGGGAGAAGAATCTTCAATTTGGACCTCCAGCTTGCAACTTGGCATGGGAGTTATACGCCCTTAGACTAGCATGCTTTGATGGGTGGGATAAATGGTAGAATATGGATACCATTTCTCACCTTTGAATTTTTAAGGTTCCAAGGCCATGGCCATCCCACCTAGGGACAGTTTTTGGTGGCTATCCCTGGGTAGGATGGCCATGAACTATGGTCATCCTAGGTTGGGATGGCCATGCCTACATGGATCAAAACATCCCAAAAGTGGGGTAGAACCTCCCAAAGTGGCTAGGACCAATATTTTAACCTCTAAGGGTTTCCCAAGGGGGCCATATGGTGTCGATTAGAATGTGTCTTGGCAGTCTAATCAGATTGATGCAATTTTAGTGTATACATCTGTCTATTTTTGGGATGTGATGTGTGTAGCACAGCACAAAGCAAAAATGGATGACTAAAATATCAAATTATTAAGGTTATTTAGTAACCTAACCAAATTTAAATATTCCAATCATGAAAAGAGTGTGTATCCTTGTATCCTTGCTTTTGACGAGTTAAGGAACTTGAATCAAGTACAACCTTTCATGTTAGGCTTACTTGTTCTTGGATATTATTTAGTCATGAAGAGGCAAGGCCTATGATCCTTCACACTTCCATGCACCAAGAATTTTTTCAATTGAAATTTTTCCTTGTTTTCTACCCCAAGCAGGGGCATGATTGTTTTCGGCAATGATTCACTGATGAACATAATTTGCATGATTGAGCGTTTGATTATTGATTTTGATTATAAATTTGTTAATTATGACTACCCCCTCAAGTGTTGAGTTGATGAAGGAATAACCAGTGATAAAATCGATGAGTCACTTGACCCATATGACTTGGTTGGTGTTCCTTCAGCTTTAGACATTGTAAAATTTCTTAATTTTATGAGGATTCTGATGATTTTATTGATATTTCATAGAAGAAAGGAATCGAATACCTCATTCCCATGGAGCGGTTCTACCATAGTGGTCTTATTGGGATTGAAGTAGATAATTTTCAATTCATCCATGGTAAATTTGGTTCAATCTTGATTCATTATAAATTTCATCATGCATAAGGATACAGCCAATGCTAGGCAGGCTTGGTGCCACCTAACCTATAATGAGAATCATCTCATGGTTTGTCAAATACTAAGAATTCTAGGAATTCAAGTTTAGTACTCCCTTCTTTTCTTTTATTTTTGAATTGCTCTAGGGATTTGCTCATTTTTATTTGGTGAGAAAGGGATTTTGGGAGTGGTTATAACCACTATTTATTTTACTTTTTACTTTTGTTAGTGGTAAAAACCATTGTTTATTTTTGGGATTTTTGGTAGTGGTGAAAACCATTATTTATTTTGTATTTGGGTAGGAAGGAGCTTGTCCTTTTGTCAATTTTCAAAAATTTTGAACCATGCGCACAGGGGGATGAGCAAGGTAAACTTTTCACATAAGGTAACTTGGACCACTTTGTAGGTTTCATATTTCCTTGTGCAAAACTTGGATTTAATGTGAAAATGTGTTGGGATTGTGATGTTGGACATTTTTAGTCAAGTTGTCATTGATGTCAAGGAATATTTCAAGGAACAATGCAAATTTTAATGGCAAAAACGAGCTTCATAATATTTTTAATATTATGTGGAAGCATGTGAAAGTGGGTTTTTATTAAAACCATGGATAAGCAAAATAAAAGGTTTTTCATAAAAACCAAGGAAGCATTTTGAAAAGTTAAAGGAGGTTTTAATATTTATTTTATAAAGTATTTAAATTCAATTTGAATTTAAATTTTATAAATAAATATTATCTATGCAAAGAGATAAAATAAAAGAGGGTTTTAATAAAGCCAAAAGGGTTTAATAATTAATTTATAAAAATTAAATTCTAAATAATTTAAATATTTTATAAATTAATTAAGGCGTCGACGTTTGAAATTATTGGAGGCAATGTGTATAAAAACCATATGCCTAAAAGGCATAGAACTTACCCTTCGCTCAAAAATAAATAATCATGGCATGTGTTGTGGTGAATACTCATACGGAGAATAAGACAAATATTTGTCTTTAGGTACCAGTGAAATTTTTAAAGACGTTTGAAGGCAAAAACCCTCATAACCACCAAGGTGTGTGGCCTAGTGACAAGCGATCATGAGTTAAGTCATGCAGGTGCAGAGTGGTTTGCATTTGATTCTCGACGAGGTTGTTTTGAGATGTTGTGCTTTGGCATCAGAGGAAGTGACACATTAACTTTTTAATTTCGATGCATTTGGGGAAGACATAAAGCACGTTGTGATTTGTGTTTCCTAAACGAGCACCTAGCTCGTGTAGCGGTTGGAGTCGTGGTTGGGACGTTGGCAGAAGTTGTGTCGAGGGTTCTATTCTCACCTAGGTGGAGGTAATAAATTTTTGTATTATTTTTAAATTGCTTAAGGTGTAAACATAAGGTTTAGGGAGTTATAAGGGGTTTTGAAAGGTTCTTATTTTAAATGTTAGTTTTTGAGTAAATGAAAGAATAAGGTGTTGAACTTTATTTTTTTAATAAAGTTATTGTGATGTTTTTGATTTATCAAAAAGTGAAGAGTGATTAAAATTAAATGACTTCTTGCCATTGGGTTAGTTTGAAAAGGATATTGTATTAACAATATTTTTGATATTGAATATTGTTTTAATTGGGAGATCATAAGGTGTATTTGGTTAAATTATTTTTTTATATGTTGATGGATGCTTTCTTTAAGATGGAGTGATAAGGTGTATGTGTGTTTTGATATTGAGCATTGTATCTTTAAGAGAGTTTAGTATATTCTAACCCCTTAAGCTTGGCAAAGAAGTGTTTATGGTTGTGGCAGATATTTGAGGTTCCTTCATCATCAAGAAAAAGGTATGAGCACATTATTCCATAGTTGAGTTGATTGATTGGTTTTCTAAAAATAAGTTTGAAGTGAAAAGGAATTGATTAGGGTTTCCTTATTGAGTGTGTTGAGTTAATGCTTCAAGGTATTTTGGAATAAAGAGTTGTTAAAACCTTATATTATAAGCATTGTTGTTGAAGCCATTAGTTGTGTGAATAACTTGAACTAGGGTTGAAAAGAACATGATTATCATTGTTATGTGAGATTGGTTGATAAGCAATGTTGGAAACATTTTGAGTGAGTGTTCATATGTTTGGACTAGGGTTTGTAAGCAAGGATTTTTTCATTGAGTGTTTGGTTGAGTAGAGTTGGTTGAGCCTAGTCAAGTGAGTGTGTGAAGTGATTGTTCAAGTTCCATAAAATAAACTATTCTATATTTTGAATTGTATTGAGAAAGTAATTGAGTATTGATTTGAAGCATATTGAGTCTCTAATAATTATATTTATATTTCTATGAGATTGGATAATTTCTAGTGTGAAATTATTGAGCATATTTGAGGCGAGTCTTTGAGAATATTTGTGGACAAATTTGGGTAAGCTTTTGTGGAAGCTTACAATACGTATTGAGGATAGATTTAAAAACAAAGATTGAGAATAGATCTAAGGATAAATCAGAGGACATAATTTGGTACAGATTTGAGGATAGATTTATGCCAGACCAGAGATAGATATTGAGGAGAGATTTGTGCTAGAATGAAGGACTATATTTAGTACATATTTGATACAAATATTTGGAGGTGAGAGAGTTGAGGATAGATATCTCTAGCTAGATTAGGGAGGGCAGGTGTCTTCTATGGATAGAGTTCCATTTTTTAAGGGCATTAGAGGTATAGGTCTTCAAGAGGATCACCAACTAGAGTAGAGATAGGAGATTGGTGTCTTCTATGGATAGAGATTCACTGATTTGATTAAGGGGATTAGTGTCTCCTTTGGACAGAGGTCCATAAATATTGTAAGCAAAGGATTCCCAAGAGAATTTATTTGAGAAAAAATTATAAGAAATATTTTCTCCATGGAGTAGCCCACATTGGGTGAACCACGTAAAATCATGTCTCTCATGTGTGTGATGCTTTGTGTGATGTTTACTGCTTTAATATTGTTGATGCTATTATTTGTATTAAAAAGAAAAAAAATTTATCTTGTACTGTTCACCCCCCGCATCTTAGTATAAGCACATGTTCTTCAATTGGTATCAGAGTGAGTCTCTCTATAAAAATACTAACAGCTTAGAGGATGATCAATTAGTAACACACATGAATTCAGAAGATGACGAGGAAACTATGTTTGACATAAAAGAGGAATTATTTTCTACTCTTAGAAATTTGGAAAGAATTAGAGAGAAGAATTCAGGCTTGAAGGAACAAATTCAATAGGATGAAGAAGCAAGGATGGAACTTCTACAAAATCTCACAAAACTCAAGATAAAGGTAGAAGAAGGAAATAAAATTGAGCAGGATATGATGGATCTGTTAAGGGCAATGGAAATAGAATGTGAAATACTGGAAGCATAAATTTTTTATCTAAGGAATGAAGTTGAAAGGACCAAAGTACTACAAGATGTAGAGGATAAGAAATTACAAAGGGAATCAAGTCTTAAAAAAGCAAAAAAAACAAACAAATATAAGAAATCAAAGGATATCATAAAGGAAGAAAGAAAAGAAGAACCTTGGATAAGAATTAATCACAAGAGTAAGAATACTCCACCACAAACTCTAAGGCATCCAAACAGGTTACACATTTTCTTTCATGGTCATTGCTTTTCTTGTAATAAATATGGACATAGAGTTGTACACTGTCATGCAAGAAATAATGTCAATATAAATTTCAATTCTTTTACACCTCTTATGGATGATGATATTATATGTTACAATTGCAATAATTTTGGGCACAAGGCTAGATGGTGCAAAATGATACTTCCTGAGTCTAGAAAAACATTTTCAACAACTAGGAAAGGTGAAAGGAAAAATGTTAAGGCTAGATCAATGTTAGTTCAAACATCCATTCATGCTCAGGATAAATAAGAACAATGGTATCTTGATAGTGGTTTCTCTAGTCATATGATAGGAGACAAAGATAAATTCATTGTACTAAAATAAACCAATAGAGGATCAGTAAGTTTTGGTGATAATTGATCAGCAAGAATTGGTGGAAGAGGAACTTTAAGTTTAGATAATGGGAAAACAAAAATAGAAAATGTATTGTATGTTAAAGGGTTAAAACATAATATGGTAAGTATAAGTCAACTTTGTGATCAAGGGTACATGGTTACTTTCCATCCAGATAGGTGTGAGATAAGAAAATCAAAAATTGGAAAAATCATTGCCAATGCAAGAAGAACCCCAAACAATTTATATATGTTGAATGAGATCAAAGGGAAAAAGTGCTTTCTATCACAAGAATATGAGAGTTGGTTGTGGCATAGAAGATTGGGTCACTTGAATTTTGACAACATAGTCAACATAAGCAATAAACAGGTAGTCAGAGATTTACCTAAAATAAGAAGACCATAAAGCACAATGTGTGCACCCTGTCAACATGGAAAGCAAACTAGGACAACATTTAAATCAAAAGGATACATGTCATTTGAGCCATTGAGTCTAATACATATTTATTTGTGTGGTCCTACCAAAACATAAAGTATTTAGGGTGATAGCTACTTTATACTATTTATAGATGATTATTCTAGAATGGTTTGGGTAGCTTTCCTAAAAGAGAAGTCAGAGGCTTTTGAAAAATTCAAAGCATTTAAGGAATTGGTTGAAAATAAAACTGTAAAAAGGATTAAGTGTTTGATATTTGAAAAATGAGGAGAATTTACTTCAAACGAATTTGTAGAGTTTTGTGAACAACATGGAATCAAAAGAGAATATTCAGCAGTAAGAACTCCTCAACAAAATAGAGTAGTTGAAAGGAAAAATAGGACTGTTGATAATATGGCTAGAGCTATGCTAAATAAATCTAAGCTCTCAGATGGATTTTGGAGAGAAGTAGTCAACATAGAAGTATACATAATCACTAGGGCTCAAATTAGGGTAAATCATCACAAGACTCCATATGAGCTTTGGAAAGGAAGAACTGCCATTGTAAAACACTTTAGTATTTTTGGAAGCAAGTGTTACATAAGATGAGAAGATCAAAACTTAGGCAAGTTTGATCCAAGATGTGATGAGGGAATTTTTCTTGGTTATTCCTCAAGGAGAAAAGCCTATAGATGCTTCAACAAGAGAACACGTACTATGGTGGAAAGCATAAATGTAATAATTTATGAGAATATAGACCCAAGAGGACCAGTTCAACAAATTGTGTATCAAAAATATGGATGTTGTCAAGAAGAGTTTTGTAAGGAATCAGATAAAGAAGAATAAGAAACACAAAGACTTATTCCCAAAACTCCATCCAGATATGTACATAAGCATCATACAAAAGAACAAATCATTGGAAATCTAGATGAAATACAGACAAGGAGAAGAATAATAACACCATCTCAACAAGCAAATTTTTCTTTGCTATCTAAGATTGAACCAAAAGACTTCACTCAGGCAAGTGAGGATAAATTTTGGATTAAGGCAATGGATGAGGAATTAGATCAAATAGAGAAAAGCAAAACTTGGGAACTTGTTCCATGACCAAAGGACAAAAATGTGATCGGTACAAAATGGGTATTCAAAAATAAGTTAAATGAAGATGGTCAGGTGGTCAATAATAAAGCAAGGTTAGTATGCAAAGGTTATGCATAGGTAGAGGGAATTGACTTTGATGAGATATTTTCTCCAGTTGCACGACTTGAATCCATAAGAATATTTTTAGCCTTCTCAAGTTTCAAGAACTTCAAGGTATATCATATGGATGTCAAGTCAGCATTTCTAAATGGTGTTCTAGAAAAGGAAGTTTATATTGAATAGCCAGAGGGATTCATATTAGTAGATAAACCAGATCATGTATGTAGATTGAAAAAGACACTGTATGGTCTAAAGCAGGCTCTGAGAGCATGGTACTCAATATTGGATAAGTATCTTTAGGAATAGGGATTTAGAAAAGGATTAGAAAATAGTAATTTATATATCAAAAATGAAGCAAACTCTAGAATACTTCAAGATAAAACATGATCATCCTATTTTCATACTATGTGATAATACAAGTGCTATAAGTATCTCAAAAAATATAGTAATGCACTCCAGGACAAAGCACATTCTGATTAAGTATCATTTTTTGAGAGAGTAGGTGACAGATAAATAGATCAGGTTGGAATATGTTACTACAAAGAAACGGATAGAAGATATTTTCACCAATCCACTTTCAAAGGAAACCTTTGAGTATCTTCGAGGAAAACTGGGAGTAAGACTCCCACCCCAGAATTAACCACTTCAAGACGAGGTGGGGGAGGGGCTAAGCTAAGAGGCTTATTATTAGCCTTGAGCCCCAAAGGTGACCCTTTTCCATTGATGTCAAAGGGGGAGAGATTTGAGTAAGGGGGAGAGATTTGGTATTTGAGTAAAAGAGGAGAGATTTGAAAAGAGCATTGAGCCAAGGGGGGAAAAATAAAGAAAAGGTTAAGTTTTTGGTAAAAATAATTTGGGTTGTCATCAATGACAAAGGGGGATATTATTGGACATTTTTTATTCAAGTTGTCATTGATTTCAAGGAACAAAGTCATCATTGATGTCAAGGAATATGTCAAGGAACAATGCAAAGGTTAATGGCAAAAAATAGCTTCATAATATTTTTAATATTATGTGGAAGCATGTGAAGGTGGGTTTTTATTAAAACCATGGATAAGAAAAATAAAAGGAGGTTTTCATAAAAACCAAGGAAGCATTTTGAAAAGTTAAAGGAGGTTTTAATATTTATTTTATAAATTATTTAAATTCAATTTGAATTTAAATTTTATAAATAAATATTATCTATGCAAAGAGGTAAAATAAAAGAGGGCTTTAATAAATCCAAAGGGGTTTAAGAATTAATTTATAAAATTTAAATTCTAAAGAATTTAAATATTTTATAAATTAAATAAGGCCCCGATGTTTCAAATTTGCATGTGAAGTAACCTAAACTCTACTCCAGGTCATTTCACTCGTGTTTTCCAACGGATTGCAATCCACTTGTATTTCTTAGAATTTCTATGCGGAAAGCATTCCACACTTTCTCCTTGTTAAAAAACATAGATTCTTAACTTCACATTATAATTTCAACAATTGTGACATTAGCCACAATCTTGTGTGGATTCCAAATCTACACCACCCTCCATGTTCAACCTAGTATAATCCATTCTGCATGTGCTTGTTCATATTTCCTTGCAGAATTTTTCCTCCTACGCTCGTTCAAAATATGCTAATAGAATCTGCATTTGGTTCTTTGGTTTTAGCTACGGATTTCCATTCTGATTTTGGTTACAAATAAAAGCTATGGATTTATTTTGACTGCATTCTGCATCCGTTGTGGTGACAATTAAGACTTCAAATTGGTATCAAGGCAATTTGATACCAATTGCAGGTCCAAGGAGTAGATAGTAGATATATTCACAAAACCATTGAAGGAGGAAGACTTCAACAAGCTTAGGGAGATGCTCGATGTCAAATTTTTTATGATATCTGGTTTAAAGGAGGGTTTTGGAAAATTAAATTAGATTTGACACCTCCATAAAATAAACCAACTCTTTGGATCCAAGGAGCAGATAGTAGGTCCAAGGAGCAGATAGTAGATTTCATAAACCAGATTGCAGTCAAATATGGCTTGGTTGTAGGCTTCCAACTAAACTTTTATAAATATTTGGATCAACACTTGTACCAAAATAAGAATAGTAGCCACATATTCTTATACTTTATGGTTGGCATCTTCACTTGTACCACAATATCATTTCCTCGAACAAATTTCATGATATACTCTTTGTTGGGTATTCTAAATAATGGTAATGAATGCATACCACAACTATTATCCTACAATCCTTTTTATAACCTACATACAAAAATTTATAATATGCTATCCAAATAATATGATATATCTATCATTCATACATACACAATAGTTCTAGGAAAATGTGCAATTGTATTATTCAAACAAATATCACATGCCTATTATAGGAAGATTATCAATTATGGGATCTTACTCTCTCTCTCTCCCTCTTACTTTACATATCTCTCCTTTTCCTTATTCCACTCAATCTAACACCATATCGATTGATTTTGCCCTATTCATTATCACTTTCTCTACTATGAAAAGCTTGGAGAGTTATACAAATGTTTTACCAACTATTTTTTATATTCTTATATTTCAGTGATGTAGGCTCCTATATTATACTCATTAGACAAAATAAATGTTTCATGAGTGAAGCTCATGAACACTTTACCACTTAAATTAGTTGATTTCTTCCCTTGACTAGATATCATAGTAGAATTTGCTTCGTGTTCTCTTGGTCACTTTGGAGTCTATAACTACCTCTATTTCATCTTGTTCTTTTTTAGTAATTTTTCTATCCATATTTTTATTATAAAATTGGTTGTTATAATATGGATACAAATTTATCACATTAAAATTGGTAAAATTTCTACCTCTTATGAAGATTAACTTCATAGGCATTAGCCATAAACTTCTTCAAAACCTTACAAGATCCAATATTCTTTCAATTGAGCTTTTTGTAAGTTCCCTTTGGAAATATTTCCTTTTGTGAATATACCAAAACTAAATCTCCCACCTAAAATTATAATGTTTGATGTTTGAAATCAACATGTTGCTTATATCTTATAATATTCTTTTCCAACTTAACTTTTACCTCTCATTGTAAATCATGTATGTAGTCAACAAAGTTCTCTACTATTGCACTAGGTCTCTACAAATTTGTTGTACTCCACAACTCATCCACTCCTTTTGAACAAAAAACGTACACAATTTGGAATGGACTATTGGTTGTGTTTTTATTTACTAAATTGTTATATATAAATTCTGCCTATGCCAATATGATATCCTTGGATTCTTATCAACTAGACACCGTAGCAAATTCTAAATGATTCTATTCATAAATTTGGTTTATCCATTCATTTGTGAGTGATAAGCTAAACTAAATCTTCATTTGGTACCCAACTTCTTCAAAATGGTATGCCAAAAGTGACCTACAAACCTTGCATCCCTATCCAACATAATTTTTTTCAACAAACCATGTTGTCTCACAACTTCTTGAAAGAAAAAATCAACAATATGAGTAGCATCACTCATTTTCTCACAAGGTATAAAATGTGTCATCTTCAAAAATCTATGAACAATAACAAAAATTAGATTATTTACCTTTTGTGTTTGAGGTAGTCAAAGGATAAAGTCCATATTGATATCCTCTCATGGTATTTCTAGTATTGGTAATGGTTGACACAACCTAGTGTTTTGGTTCTTTCCTTTTGCTTGTAGATATATTTGACAACTTTGACAACTTTGTACAAATCTTCATGCATAAACACATATACCTTGACAATAATAACTTTCATAAAGTTATTTCAAATTTTTATCTATTCAAAAATTTTCATCGAGACCTCGACTATGCTTTTCTCTTATTAGGTTCTCCCTCATTGAGTTATGTGTTTTGCATAACTAATATCCCTTGAATAAGAATCCTTTTTGGATAAAATAGTCTAGCTAGGGTATTTTATTTCTTTTACTAGGGTCTTTGCAAGCTTCCCAGTATTCCTTGAAGTGTAAATCATCAATATAAAGCTCTTTCATAGCATCAAAACTTGTAATTTCAATATTCATTGCATTAATCAGTAAACTTCCTCTACTCAAGGTATCCAATGCCTGATTTGAACTTTCACTTCTATGTTTTAATACAAATGAGCAGCTTTGAAGATACTTCACCCATTTCATATGTCTTTGGTTTAACTTATATTGGCTATTAATAAACTATAAAATATGGTGATCTATGAACATCACAAATTTCTTTGGTAATAGATAATATCTCCACTTCAATGCTTGTACAAAGGTATAGAAATTATACTCATAAATTGAATACTTGCTCTTGGATTCATTAAAATTCTCACTAAAATAGGTAATGTCTCTTCATTTTCTATAAATACCTATTTCATATTACCATTTACTCACCATATATATATATTTTTTTTGTGGAAAACATCCCAAAAGGGATGCCACTTTCGGGTAAGACCCAAGGAGGCAGGGGGTATCCATTCCGCCAAAAATGCCCAGGACTCGGACCTGGCCTACCACCTTTGACATACTCAAGGAGCAAACAAACACACAAAACCAATTTAAAAATAAGTAAATAACAACAAAAATAATAAAATAAAATAAAAAACATGCTCCTTGAGTGTGTCAAAAACAAAAGCACAACCAAACACGCACAATAAGATAAAAGAAACCACAACACAAACCACATAGAAAAACACAAGAACCACATAACAAAACACAAACAAGACAAAAACAACATAACACTACAAAGACATAACCCAAAAAAAACATGAAAAATAAACACAACCAAAACCTAAAAAATAAAAAAATAAAATAAAAATAAAAATAAAAAACAACCAACAACAGACAATAAACAAAAACAAAAAACATAGAAAACACTCACACATAAAAACATGAAATAACACAAACAAAGAGAAACCCAAGAACAAGAATGAAAAAAACACAAGAACAATAACAAAAAACATAAAAAAAAAACAAAACAACAAAAACACAAGAACAACAAAAAACAACACAAAGAACACAAAAACAAAACAAAACAAAAGAACCCACCCACCTTAAAAAACTAAACAAAAAAAAAGAAAAAAAAAAAATGAACAAAACAATGACCTATCTAGACCAGAAGACTATTAAGGCAAGAATCAACAGAGGAAACAAAATAAAGAATAGAATGAGCTAGGGAACTAAAAAAACTGAATGAACCAAAGAGAAGCAAAAAAAAAAACAAGAAGAAACTAGGTACCTTCGAACTCGAGCCATCCAAAGAAATGATAGAAAGAAGAGCTTCCCTAATTTGAGAAGCCCACCATATAGGAGGGTGGCCATAACAAGTAAGATCACCTTTGTCCAAAGCCCAATTAGCTAAAGCATCAACACTCTTGTTTTGATCTCTGACCACATGATTGTAATCAACTTTCAAAAATCCCATCTCGATTAACCGAATCTTCTCAATAATTCTTTTTATTCTCCAATCCACCTTATGATTCTTAGAAGGAGTCTTCAAGAGATTAATCATAAGTTGAGAGTCAGACTCAACTAACACCTTTTCCCATCCAACCTTAGTAGCCTCCTGAAGGCCTCTGAGGATACCATACCCCTCAACAAGGTTATTGGAAAGAATACCCAAATTCTCAAGAAAAGTAAAAACCAGGGAGCCATCCGAAAGTCTACCAATTCCTCCCACACTGGCTTTTCCAGGGTTCCCTCTAGAGGCTCCATCAGTATTGACTTTTCCAAAATCCTTAGGAGGAGGTTGCCAATTTCTAGTCCTATCCATCTTACTAATACTCACATTCCCTTTAAGTTGGTTGCCCTTAGAAGGTTTAATATTCAATATTTGCATCACTTGATCCCATCTTTGGTGGGAGTTTTGGGGGTGATTAAGGAGTTGATGGACCGATTCAACTAAGTTGGCTATGGTATTTTGCCAAATATAGTGAATATCCTTCCTATCTTGATTAAAAATTTGGTTGTTCCTTTCATTCCAAATATTCCAAAGAAGAATGGTAGAACCCATCCAAACTAACTCCCTAATAAAATGATCAACACCCTCTTGATTAGGCCAATCCCTCCAAAGTTGTTCAAAAGTAAAAAAATTGGACCACTGTAAGCCAAGTAAAGTGGCCATTCTCCTCCATAGCTCGGAGGCTAAAGTACACTCAATAAAAATATGGTTGATATTTTCTACATTCTCTTCACACATTTCACATCTAAAAGGGCCATGAAAACCACGCTTCATAAGTTGCTCACCAAGTAAGCACCCTACGATGCAATAAAAGCCAATTAAAGAACCTCACCTTAGGCCAGAGCTTTTGAGCCCACAATCGAGAAAATATGTCAAAAGAATGGTTGGGATTATTATGGCATAAGGTCAAATAACCTTGAGCAACTGAATACTCACCCTTAGTAGTGTTGTTCCATCCAAAACAATCTTTTTCATGGGACCAAGAGAGGGATCTCATATGAAGGATGCCTTGGATATCTTGTCTTTGCCTTTCTAGGATTTGAATAGGCCAGTCCTCAATAGGGATCCAATATCTACCAACCTTTGAATTACCAAGTATGGTACCGATAGTAATTAGCCACCTTTATCCAATTAGCTCGATGAAGCTCCTCCATCCAAGGCCTCCAATCGAGAAACCGAGTTATCAAAGGCTTGTGACCATCCCAAGAATCTGTCCAAAAATTTGCATGTTGACCATTATGAATGATCCAAAATAATTTTTTCTTTATCAAATCCTCACCAGTCTTAAGAACTCCTAAAATGGGAGAACCTTTGGTAGGAAGTTGATAGCGAACAAGGTCTTCAGGACTTTTGTTCTCAAGATATTTAGCACGGAGATTATTGGCCCAAAGAGCATTGGGGTTATGCAACATCCTCCAATATAATTTAGCAGCTAAAGCTTTGTTGTTATTAATTGAAGACCGGAATCCTAACCCCCTTCACTCTTAGGAAGACATAAAGTATCCCATTTCACCAAGGCCCATTTTCTTTTCTCCTTAGTACCACTCCAAAGGAAACGATGACTGATTTGATCCAATTCTTGAAGAATAGCCTTTGGGATATTCAAAATGGAAGAAACATAAATAGGAATAGCTTGAAGGACTGATTTTACCAAGGTGATTCTACCCCTAGAAGAAAGCCACTTGTTGGTCCACTTTCCAATTTTCTTCTTGACTTTGTCCAACAACCAATTCCAATATTTATTTTTCTGCCTTTGAATATTTATGGGAATACCTAAATAAGTGATTGGAAGAGAGGTCTTCTTATATCTTAATTTATCCAAGACCATGGATTCCTGTCTAGCAGAGTAATGAAAGAAAATAACTTTAGATTTGTCTTCATTGATCAACTGCCCAGTAGCCTTAGAAAAATAGCTAATGATTTGCTTAATATTAGAAGCTTCCTTAATTGTAGCTTTACCTAAAAGAGTAGAGTCATCCACAAATTGAAGATGAGAGATAGGTCTAGCTCCATGAGCAATGGTAACTCCCTCAAGGGTTTTGTTTTCCCTCTTTTTGGTTATAGTCCTACCCAAGCATTCAGCAAGAATGATGAATAAATAAGGGGATAGCGGGTCACCTTGCCTAATACCTCCGGAAGCTGGGAAAGACTGAGAAGGCCTACCATTGATAAGAACTAAGTAGGAAACTGAAGAGATACATCCCATAATCCAATCCATCCAATCCTTAGAGAAACCAAATTGCCTCAAAACTTTGATAAGGAAGTGCCAATCCACTGTCATAAGCTTTGGATAAGTCTAACCGAATGAACATGGAAGGAGAATTTTGCATATCCATGGAATGGATGGCTTCCCGAGCAAGAACTATCTCATCTACTATTTGACGTCCTTCCACATAACCCCCTTGCTCTAGGGAAATAATCTTATGCAAAAGAGGCTTCAACCTTTCTCCCATGATTTTAGTAATGATTTTGAGAAGAACATTACATAAAGCAATAGGTCTAAAAGTTGAGATATGATCAACCTCTTGAGCTTTTGGAACAAGAGTAATATAAGTTTTATTGATAACCTTCAAAATTTCTTTGGCTTTCCTGGCTTCTTCCACCACCTCTAATAAATCAACATGAAGGATATCCCAGAACTCTTGGTAGAACTCAATAGGAAAACCATCAGGACCTGGGGTTTTCCATTTTTGCATTTTAAAAACTACTTGTTGAAGCTCATTGATAGTAACAGGAGCAATCAAAATAGAGTTCTCCTCATAAGTGATAAGAGAAGGGATTGCTTGAAGAACATTTTGTTGTGAAGCCGAGTCAAGAGGAGTAGCAACAAAAATATTGGAAAAGTAATCAACAACAATAGAGTTCATGCCATCCCAAGTATAAACAACATCTCCAGAATCTGATTTTAAGGAAGAAATAAAGTTGTGAGATCTTCGAGCTAGAAGAGATTTGTGGAAGAAATTTGTGTTTCGATCTCCTTCTTTGAGCCATTGAATTCTAGATTTTTGCTTCCATAAGATTTCTTCTCTTTTTCCCATTCCTCTAACCGAGTTGTGAGTTTAATTTCATCTACACTTCTCTTCTCTCTGAGGCCATCTAAATGGATTTTCTTATTCAAATTTTCAAGATGAGCAATAACTTCATGTTTTTTTTATGAACATCCCCAAACTCTTTCCAGTTCCAAGTCTTGATTTTGGATTTAATGTATTGAAGTATTTTGGCAAAATAGAACATCTTAGTCCCATGCCTAGGTTTACCTTCCTTCCACCATTGTTGCACACGAGGTCTGAAGGAAATGTCTCTAAGCCACATTAATTGAAAACAAAAAGGAGAGAAACTCACATTGGTTTTCCACATTTCCACCATGACTGGCCAATGATCCGAACCAACATTATTAAGAGTCTTCACTTTAGGAATGTGACCATGGATTAAGAAATTTTTAGAGAGCAAAAACCTATCCAATCTCTCCATTATACAAGCTAAGCCTTGCCTTCTGTTAGACCAAGTCATA
Source organism: Wollemia nobilis (assembly GCA_028583015.1). NCBI lineage: Eukaryota > Viridiplantae > Streptophyta > Pinopsida > Araucariales > Araucariaceae > Wollemia > Wollemia nobilis. Next base: position 1,717,152 of record JAQPPZ010017034.1, on the reverse strand, counting down.
AGGCCATTATCTGGTTGGATATCCACAAGATGGAGGTTTGCAATATATTCGCTCATGAGGTCAGTGCTTTTGTCCAAATTTCTATTTCCCCCCTTTTCTCATCCAGAGAGAGGATGGTATTGAAATCTCCTCCGATCAAGATCCAAGCTTTAGGAAAATGAGAGATAATATGAGTAATATCCTTCCACTGTCTTCTTTTTTCCTCCAAAGAAGTCAGAGCATAAACAGTAATGCAGAGCATAATCTGGTTGGAATGTCTACTTTGAATAGCTATAGCCAACAAACCCCAACTGCCAACCATATGGTGAATAACTACCTCTTTTGGGTCCCAAAGACAAGCAATGCCACCCGAAGTCCCTTGGGAACCGAGGGAAACCACTTTTCCAGCTGGCCAAATTTTATCGGCAATTAAGTCCATATCCTCCATTGACATCTTTGTTTCTTGAAGGAAAACAAGATGTGGATGATTTATCCGAATCATTCTTCTAATTTCATTTTGTTTTGAAAGACTCCCTTTGAGTCCTCTAATATTCCAAGTGATGATCTTCATTAATACCAGGGCTAAAAAAGTTGGGAAGGGCATTAATCTTACCTTCCTCTACAAGCTTTTCACCTTCTTTTACCATATGATATTGATTGGTCTTGCGACCTACTTTTTGATTAGAATCCATCTTCAATTTTTTTTTCCCTGTTTCTTGACTTATTCCAATTGAATCTGAGATGGCTTCTAACCTTGAAGAATGCTCATACACAACCAAAATTTTACTAGATGGTTCAACGGAGTCTATATTGGGACCTCCATTATTTGAAGTTTTGACATTTGAAATATTGTTTTTCTTGTGTAAATTTTCTCCTTTTTTTTTCTTGAAAACCTTTGATTTGTTGGTTTGTCTCTGAGTTCTTCCCTTCATATTTAAATTGTGTTTCTAAGATTTCAGTTTCCATTATTTCCTCTTCCTCACTTGGGACATCATTTGTGGAAAGGATTTCAAACATATTAGCAGATGACTTTGATTGATCCTTCATAACTGTTTTTTTCTAAGTGTTCTTCTTCTTAGGTATTTGGAAACCTACTGAGTTTATATCTTCTTTCTTTTGATCAGGAATTTTATTTGGGCAAGCACTGGCCAAATGACCATATTCATGGCAAATTCTACAATGAAAAGGAATGTTCTCATAGTCCACTACTTGCTCCCAAGTGTCTTCCCCAAATTGTAATGTGATATTTTTAGGTAGGGGTTTGTCAAAATCCATTAAAACACAAATTCGAGCATAAATAATATGTTCAAAATTTTGAGTACAATCAGCAATCATCATAAAAGTTCCTAAAGAGTTTCCAATTGAAGAAAAAATAGTAGGATTCCAAAATTCAATAGGGAGGCCAAAGAGTCTAACCCACACGGGAGCTATAGAAGGCATCTCTTCTTCGGCTTTAAATTTAGTATGCCAGGGCTTCATGAAAAGCCCTGCCCTTCCAAAAAACCAAGGACCCCCTTGAAAAGTTTTCTCTCTATCTTCATTATTAGCAAATAAAACAAGAAAATAACCATTTGGATAAATAGAGATTTGTAACTCACCTTTAGTTTTCCAGCTTTTTGCAGCCCAGACTTTGAAAGCAGATAGACTCGGACGAAAACCCACGAACCGACAAATTAGTCCTCTTTTTTCCAAATCTTCAATGCCAGCCTGAATGTTACCCATATCAAGCTTAACAATAGGAGTTCCATTAGCTGCTTTAAGACATACTGACTCCATTTTCCTGGGATCAATCTTAGGCATTCTTAGAGGTTTATGGGAAGCCCTAATATTGATATTAGCATTGGGCTGAGGTCTGTCCACCATGAAGGGCATCCCTAAAATTCATTTTTGGGACCGAGTCTTCGAAATTCTTACCCTTGATAGGGGTTTTCACAATAGAATTATTTTGTGGGTGCACCTTAGCACCAGATTCACTTGAGATATGAGCCATTTTTTGATCAACTGCTTGAAACTTGTTTCGTGATCTCTTTAATCCTTGCCCTAGACGCCGTGGAAAGGTATGGTTTTCACTTTTCTTTTGTGCAGCAAATTGGAAGTCGTTGTCACTCAAGTTCATAGTATGATCTGTTGAAAGACAAATTTCTAACCCATATTGTATCCCCTGCAACATTTCCTACTAAAATATTGAGCATAAACCACAAAAATATTGGCCGCTAGGGCCCGAAGGCCCTAAAAACCAACCTCTGGAGCTGCTTGCACTCAACCCAGATGAAACCCTCGCATAGCCGCTTGCCAAATATATCGTTCACACATAGGGATGCGCTAGGATCTGTGTTGCTCCAAATGATATGAAAATTGGTGGAGACGTTCTAGGGTTTTTCAGGCATCTACCCTCAAAATTTTAGCTCAATCCGAGTCCGGATGAGTGAGATATGGCCGAAACGAGTTCGGCAGTTTGGGCAGTCCTGCGAAAAATGTCTAATCAATTTCTCTCCCTTTTACTCACCATATCATTACCATAAGTTCAGTTGTTATTCATGATTACTACTAAAACTACTCTCAAATTTTCTATCTCTACTGCAACCATGATATTCAACCTTCTTACTATATTTCTTTGTTTATTGTCTTTGTTGGTGCAACCAAAGTCATTGATCATTGGCTCACTACCTTCCACAAAGGAGGATGAGATGCTCTACCAGTATTTGCAACACGATCGAAGTTACCACTCGAGGACTAGTTTTCAAGGCACATTAAACCCTCTACATTCATTCTAGGCATGATCTCTCTTTTATATTGGTGATATTGCAATCAAGATACAATAAAAGTGGATTATTTATGATCCTTATTTGTGGATAGTATGGTCCATGATGCCAGGTATGAAGTATTTTATTTTACTATATTAGGATTCATTATAGCATATGCTTTTTATAGATGATCTTAGTATAATATATCCTCAAATGTTCTCTCTAAATCTCTACATAAATAAGGATAATTTAAATTTAATTGTAAAAGTTTTACATTATTATTTTGGTTTAAGTATTTTGATATATCTTATAGCAATTCTTATAATTATATGAGATATTTTTTTCACTTGCCAAAAACACCTTTACTCTAACTATAAGTTGGACTTTTTTTTTTTTTTAATTGCTGTTGGTTTTCATTATTTTTTTTTAACTTTAAAAGCAAGACTCTCTTCATTGCAATCTATTAGAAAACATTATTATTTCATTTGTTATACATGTTCTTTAACAAAATTATTATTTTTATTTAGTTTACTTTATTTTATTTTTAAAACGATAATTTTGATGCTTAAACATATAAAAAAATATTAATGTATTTTAAAAAAATATATATATATATATATATATATATTATTTAATAGAAAAGCGTTAAATTAATTTCACAAAGTGATCTGAATGAAATATAGGGGATTGTAAATGTTAGCATCAAGCACATTTTAACGAACGACATATCTTCGTTTAAAAAAAAAAAAACAAAAACTCAAAATTAAAACAAGCATGTGTCAGTTTACATGAATCGCAAATTATCCGTGAAGTGTTAAAATTGTCTAACATATTCCTTAATGTTATGTATTTACCTTCACCATAATCTCACACACAAACAGAAATTCAGTCTATAGAGTGTTGCACTTTTACGACAATCTTTTTATTACAATTACTTGCCCAGATGTCCTTCATTTATGTAGAAAAGACCAATTAATTCACGTCATCCTATTGATGTTCGTGTCCAAGCCGGTGTCCCTACAGCCGGTGCAACTACAGCCGGTGGCACTACAGCCGGTGCAACTACAACCGGTGGCACCAAAGCCGGTGAAACTACATTTATTGTCGAAGTTGCAACTACAGCCGGTACAGCCGGTGCTGCTGGAACATAAATGATCGGTCTCCTGCAACAGCACCTCCAGAAACCATATGCTATCAAGCACAATAAGGCGAAGCCAACAAGGCTTCCAATAGTACCTAAAGAAAACAACATACCAATTGATCACCAAGCGTCCGTGAAGAATAAAAAACACATTATGTAAGGAAAATGATGTAAGCTATCTGCATATGTTCCTTAAAATTCTTGAAATTGGTACAAGAACTGCGATCCTTCAATTCAATTCAGCAGAATTCTGCGCTATTAACTATATCCACCGAAATTTCATAAATAAAAATGATCTCTAACTAAGCTATTTTTCTGTAGATTAAAATTTTAAAAATTTTCTTTCACATGTTATTATAATTATCTCATTTAATTTATAATAATATTTATTTATTTTTTAAATATATATATATAAACTCAATCAACTAAATTTGCAATAAAATTTTATTTTTAAAGTATATTATGTTAATTAAATTAATAAAAAAATATATTTTTTATTAATTAAAATTTTTAATGTCAGATAGTATGAGTTTAATCGATTAAAGTTTCCCACTTTAAATTTAGATTATGTTAAAAAATATATGATTATGATATAATATAAATATTAATTAAAATATACATTTTAATATAATATTTTTTATAAGTTCAACAATTCAGTTGTAAACTTCTAATGTTTTTTATGTAATCAAAGGCTGGTATTAAGAGGCCAGAGTTGGCTAAACATGGAGCAATCCTCCCCTGCCTACATATTCAGATTGCAGAGAAAATATAGCTGTCTTGTTTGTTAAATGGAATATATACGTAAATTTAGATTATACGAATTTAGAATACCACTACACCAAAAATCTTAATAGAAAACGGGTCATGAATGCTCACCGCCTGCAGTCTCTTTCTTCTGGCTGTCATCTGTAAAAAAGTAAGACACCATAAACAATAAAATAATATATTTGTAGAAAATGTGCATACATTTATGTGATAATAATATATCTGATGACAATACCAAACAACTCACCAGACGGAGGAGGAGGTTGGTCTTGCTCAACTGCAGTAACCCCACAAAAGTTTTCAAAAACATAGAAAATATATATTTATGTCGTTGTTAGTCGATACAACAGAGAAGATATTTACAGGTGAAACGAAACATCAATCTTATGAATATATAATTAAAAATATAGTTTTGTTAGACCAGTTAATTAAGTTTTAATGTACTCGAGATTAATAAAAACGAGCAATCTCACAATAACTGATCGGAAACTACCCATACATGCCGCAAAGGAAACTACAAATAACATAATATAAGAAAATGATAGGAGTGTTTAATCCACGTACCTTTTTGAGAAGGAATGAAATATACTCTATCCGATGTCAAAGCATTGGGATCCGAAATGTTATCGTTAAGGTTTATTATGCTGCTCATTTCCGACTCAAATATTTGAGCTATCTGGGAAAGGCTATTGTCTTCTGTGGCTGCATATGAAATAATTGAAGCCCACTCAGGTAAAGGGCAGCCACAGCCCAAAGCTAGCTCTACCTCATCCCCACTATTGTAATGTCGATTTAACTGGTATCCTGTCCATGCTGTGTAGCTAAAATATTTGTCTGAAATACCCTTTTCGTCTAACCCCACGTCGGAATCGTGCAGGGTGTATTTCAGCCTGTAAAAAAATCCCTTTACATCGTGGAAAATTGAGCACGTACATGGAATTTTGGCCAAATAGTCAGACTGGTCGGCGCTAGGAAAAGGAGAGATTTCTTCACCAGAAATGCCTAACCTGGAAGCCACATCATAAAGTGGGTCGCTAACATTTCTGAGATAAAGGAGAGAATTGCAAGTATGGACATCGGAAACATAGGAGCAATTTAGGGGGTTGATGGTTTCAGCCCATGCTGAAGTATAAAACCACACTGAGAAAAAAACTAAGGCAATCGCTCTTGCAATGTTCTTCATCCTTACAGGAAATTGCGAATTCTTTGTATTCGGATTGGCCCCAAATAGAGTTTTTAAAGTCGCGCACACTCTTGACCGCATGTCCGGTGAATTTCTCGGAACTTGAGAAAAATCGTATACAAACGTGAGTAGTAACGAATGAAATGGATGCATGTGAAATTAATAATAGCGCTATAGTTAGATAGGGCAGACGTTCATTACGTAAATACAAAATTCAAATATATGACTGACTTCTTGCCATGGGTGGCTTCGTCTATAAATATTAAAGATTATAGGAATCCACGTCAAGTCGTTTTTCGCTTTGGTATTGTACGGGAGGGCAATGGTGACAAAATTTCTCGCAATCTGCTTGTTTTTTCTTTTTGTAGTAATGCATTAGCCTTGTTTGAATGTATCGAAATTTCGTATTTAAAAAATAAATAAAAGGAAGATGCGCGGAACGGCTTCAGACCATGTTGCGAAAAAATAAAAACATATATGATATCGACAACGAGGCAACGGGAAACAGAGACCAGCAAAAATTGTGTACAAGAAACGGATTTACGTAAGGAGGTAATTTACATTGTTTCTAGCGCAAAACAAACCCCTTGCGTTTCCGTTTCCCATTGGAAAAGCATAAGCACAGTTGAAACGATCACAAAACGGCTCATTCGAAGATGAAAACCAATCATTTCAAACTACTCCAGAATAAACAAGTTCTAATAGCTCATAAGTAATTTGACAAGATGTAAAGCCGGACTAAAAGCGATTCAGTCCAATGGCTCATTTGTTAGAGAAATTTCGGTAGAAACTAGTTCGGGTGCATCTTCTTAGACTTAGGTAAAGTGAAACAAAATTCTTACAAATGTAAGACATGCTTGGTTGTTATCTATATATCTTCATTGGTTGTTATATATATATATATATATATATATATATATTTGGTGATTTAATATTAGAAGTCATTGGCACCAATGGCAATTGTGACGCTTCCAACCTCAATGCCGCCTTTGAATGGCCACGACGCTCACTCTGTACTCTAACGCATGTGTCCCGGTTCCTTGTGGGCATTAGGGCCAATTGGCTTTAACAACCTTCCTAAGTATGGCATCTTCCTCAAGGGATCAACACTTAACTCTATGCCCTGGCAGTGCCACTAATAATCCATAAAGTCGCGCTCCTTTTAACAGTAGCATTGAGTGTCTCTAAAGAGATATCATTAAATCTGACTAGGTGACACTCTTGGGCTTGGTGCAAACCTGCTGCAAAGCAAGAGAGCAGCATTCTCTATGGAGACCCTCACAACTATCTCTCACACTGTGTCACCTGCCGTTAACATATAGTTTTGAAAGACAAGAAGGTTCACGACAGACCTTGCTCAAGTTTTCATCATCTCACTATGAAAGGTTCAGTGGCAAGCCTTCCATTAACTAAATCTGCAAGGAGTTCATACAATCTGATGGAGCTTGACATTAACCTGGAATCTCTTCACTCTAAGTAATAGAGGATATGGATATCCTCTTTGGCTCATCCAAGTTAGCTCACGGTGTTAGGCTCCTTCTGAACTTTAGAAGTTCTCGTGTAAGTCTAAGTTTTTAACAGCCACTCTATGCAATGGTGCTCCATAGTGAGACATTCCTATGGATGGATGGATGTAAATATGATCAGTTCCTCGCCAAGTGACGGTTTCTAAAAACATCTTTTGTCCTTTCATTCGTTTTGACCCAAGCATAACCAAACTGCATGTATTTTATTCTAGTAATGCTTTTCTTCCATGGTGGCAGTAGGCCTAACAACCAATTTACTAAGTTTGTAACTGTTACGAACTCCTTTAAGACTCATTGGCTACATTTGTTCATCTTAAGCGCCATATTGCACCATCATTGGCACTCAATTGCCAATTGCCACCACATGGACATGAAGAATCTCCCTTAATCACTTCTCACTGTTAGCAGCCATACATTTTTTAAAAAAACAAACCTTTTTACATTATTTTAGAATTCCCTTTCATTTAAAGCATTGCTCTATCCGGTTGAAAACGAGCGGCGTTGTGGACATACCGTTGCCCCCAATCGAACTTGTTAGAAATATTAACCCAGATTTCACGCCTCAGCTGGACTGCGCTCGCGCAGTCAAGGATCCCGGCAAAAGTTTGACATGACGTCGCACCTACCCTCTGACAGATGTGACGTCTGACAGATCCGATCATCGCAGAAGTTAATGCCAGTTCGATGATTTAATGCTAGTTCGACGATTGGTCAGAAACCCTAGTTGAGGGTCTGTCAGAACCTGTCAGAGGACAACCCCTATCTTCCTCTCCCCACGGCTATATAAGGCAGTTCGGGTCTTCAGACATGTGTGTGGAAAGAGAGCGAAGAAAGAGAGGAGAGCGGGAGGAAATTTGGAGAAACAACAGAGTAGGAGACGAGAACATTTCAGTGAGCAGTGTGGCTCATCTATTTAATGTTCGAGCAGCAGACTCGACATTTATTTTCCGTCTCAGTTTATCCTGTAGCTTTAGCCTGCAGATGTTAGTTTTCCTCAGTTGAGGACTTTTGTAACCCTCGTCTTATATGAATAAAATTTCTTGTTGTTTAAGGCATCTGTAGGGTTTGTAGTTATCTCTATGTGCTAAAATCTATTGTTGTTCTCTGTACAAATTGCCTCAATGCGATTTCTTTCGGGTTCTATAAGTTTGAGCTCAGATCTAAAATATCGTATTTAGATTCGGTGTTTCTCTCCTCCCGTACAGTTCTTGCCAAGCCAGGGAAACCAACATCGTAGCCGCGCAAGCCTCCGGATAGCAAAATTCTGCAAGGCAAAAATTTGGCTAGGTCTGGAGTTGTCCTCCCAACTTTGCAGCGAAGTCAGACTTCGCTGCCTTTGACCATCGCAGCTCGAATTCGCACCTTGGTCCATGTGCAACCCAACTTCGCACTTCAGTCTATGTGCAACCCGACTTCGCACCTCGATCCATGCGCAACCCAACTACGCACCTCGATCCGTGCGCAACCCAACTTCGCACTTCGATCCATGCGTAACCCGAATTCGGGCCCTCACACTTTGCACTTCGCACTGCGCTCTCTTGATGGTGCCAAATAAAATTTTAATTAAAACTTCAAATTGGTATCAGAGCCACTGATCCCTTGATGCGGAGACCAAAGCAGAATGGCTTCTAGCAACAACCTGTAGTTGCAGATCCCGCGCTTCAATGGGAAAAATTATGATTACTGGAGCATCCAGATGAAGATCCTGTTTGGATCTCAAGAGCTATGGGAGTTAGTCGAGAATGGCTACCCAAAATCGGTAGATGCAGCAGCACTAGCCGCCCTCTCTCAAGCAGACAAGGACCTGTTGAAAGAGAACACAAAGAAGGACCAGAAGGCCCTCTTCTACATCATGCAAGCGGTCAAGGAGTCCATCTTCCCATGGATCGCATCAACCACCAAGGCGAAGCAAGCCTGGGAGATTCTGGCCAGCTTGTACCAGGGCACCAATAAGGTAAAGTTGGTGAAGCTGCAGATGCTCAGGAGGGAGTTTGAAAATCTACAGATGAGTGAGTCCGAGTCCATGAGTGATTTCTTCACCCGAACGACGGACATTATCAACCAGATGCGGTTGAACGAAGAAATTGTGCAGAGCCAGAGAATCATGGAGAAAATTCTTAGAAGTCTGCCTGCCAAGTTTGACTCGTTTGTGATAGCAATCAAAGAGTCGAGGGATCTGACAACCCTCTCGACCGATGAGCTCATGGGTTCATTGCAGACACATGAACAGAGGCTGAGTCGTTCATCTTAGACCTCTCTGGAGCAAGCATTCAGGGCTTAGGTCTCATTCCGAGATAGCGGCAGACAAGATTCCCACCATGGTGCCTCTAGTTCTCATGGAGGAAGAGGTAGAGGTAGGCATGGGAAAGGTAACAAGCAAGGAGGAAGGTCAAACCCTAGCGAAGGAGAGACCAACCGTAATTTCCATCAGCAAGGTGGAAGAGGCAGTTCAAAAAATTAGCAAGTTGGATCTGGCCAGAAGGACATGTCAAAGGTCTAGTGCTATTTTTGCAAGAAGTTCGGCCATTACATCTCATAGTGTAGAAAATGGATGGCCAAGGAGAACCAGTAGCAAGCCCATTACACGGATGAAACCAAAAATGCGGTAGGAGGAAATGTGTTGTTGACTTGCAACATTGAGGAAGAGTGCCAGAAGAATGTCTGGTATTTAGACAGTGGGTGCAGCAACCACATGATGGGAAACAAGGAGATGTTCTCCAAATGGATGAAATAGTCCAGTTTGAGGTGAATATGGGGAACAACAACAAGGTTCCCGTAATGGGGAAAGGAAAGATCCTCATCCGCACCAGGCACGATGAACGAAAGCAGATCTGTGATGTCTACTATGTGCCTGGCCTGAAGCATAACCTGCTGAGCGTTGGACAACTCGTGTAGAAGGGACATACGATCCAGTTCAAATACGGAGCTTGCACCATCAAAGACAAGTCGCATGGGCAGATTGCTATAGTGTCCATGATGAAGAATAAAATGTTTTCACTATAGATTCAGAATGAATCATTGATGTCTCTAAGTGCAGTTGTGAAAGATGCTACCTGGTTGTGGCATCTCAAATTTGGTCACCTGAACTTCAGTGGCCTAAATCAACTACACAAGAAGCAGATGGTGAAGGGCTTACCCCTGATAGAGTAGCAAAATCAAGTTTGTGAGGGCTACTTAGTCGACAAACAACATAGGGATTTATTCCCTTCCGGTCAGTCTTGGAGAGCATCACAGCCATTGGAGCTGGTGCACTCGAAATTTTGTGATCCGATGTAGACCAGCACATTTTTTGACAACAAATACTTCTTAACATTTATAGATGACTTCAACTGGAAGACTTGGATCTATGCCATCAAGTTGAAGTCAGAAGCATTTTCTAGATTCAAGGAGTTCAAGGCTCTGGTGGAGAAATAGAGTGGATATCAAATCAAGACTCTCAGGACAGATGGCGAAGGTGAATACATCTCCAATGAATTCCATAACTACTGCAAGCAACACGAAATTCGAAGGCAGTTCACTGCTAGATACACGCCACAGTAGAACAACGTAGCTGAGAGGAAGAACCGAACCATCATGGAGATGGCACGAAGCATGATGAAGGTGAAGGGATTGCCGCATGAATTTTGGGCAGAGGTTGTAACATGTGTAGTCTACCTATTAAACATATGTCCCACCAAAAGCGTGAAGGACAAAATCCCTCAGGAGGCCTAGAGCGGTGTGAAGCCAAGTGTGGCTCACTTGCGTGTGTTCGGGTGCATTGCATATGCACATGTTCCAGAAGAGAAGTGGTAGAAGTTGGATGATAGAGCTGAGAAGTGCATTTTCATAGGGTACAATGAGCAAGCGAAGGCATATAGGTTGTACAACCCTATGACAAAGAAGCTCATCATCAGTCGTGATGTGAAGTTTCTTGAAGATGAAGCCTAGAACTGGAAGTCAGAGACTAGCCAGTCAGAGCCAATAGTGGTAGAGTCTGTTGACTTGGAAGAAGGAAGTGTGCAGCCACCTGCAACCTCCAGGAGCAACAACGATGCTAGCAGTAGCACAACCACTCCATCTCGGTTGCCTCCATGTGCAAGTAGAATCTAGAACCTGGTGACGCCAACGAAGACAAGGAGCTTGCAAGAAATCTATGAGGCAACCCAAACCCATGTAGATGAAGAGTACTCTGACTTTGCATTCTTTACTAAAGTTGATCTAGTAGAGTTCGAAGATGCAAGTCAGAATCAGAAGTGGGTGCAGGCGATGGATGAGGAGATTGAAGCCATTGAAAAGAATGATACATGGCAACTGACAGATCTTCCAATAGGGAAGAAGACCATTGGGGTCAAGTGGGTGTATAAGACAAAGTTCAACGCCCAAGGAGACATTGACAAGCATAAGGCCAGACTGGTGGCAAAGGGCTACAAGCAGAAGTCAGGCATCGATTACCATGAGGTTTATGCATCTGTAGCCCGACTTGACACAGTCAGGATGATCCTGGCATTGGCAGCCCAACAAGGTTGGAAGATGTACCAGATGGATGTCAAGTCAGCCTTCCTCAATGGAGTGTTGGAGGAAGAGGTCTACATAGACCAGCCACCAGGTTATGAAATTGAAGGCCAGGAGGGCAAAGTCCTAAAGCTGAAGAAGGCCCTGTACGGTTTGAAGCAGGCGCCCCAGGCTTGGTACAACCGGATTGATAGTTATTTTTAGCAAAATGGGTTTGTAAAATGCCCATATGAGCACACCCTGTACATGAAGACAAATGATGTAGGTGAGCTCATAATCGTCTGTCTGTATGTGGACGATTTAATTTACACTAGCAACAACACAACACTGTTTGCCCACTTCAGAACAACCATGAAGAAGGAGTTCGAGATGATGGACTTAGGGCTGATGAAGTATTTTCTTAGCATTGAAGTTGACCAATCGACGGATGGCATCTTCATTTCTTAGGGTAAGTATGCGAAGGATGTCCTGAAGCGGTTCAAGATGGAGGACAATGAAACCTCGCCATCACACCCGTAGCCATAGTTTTGAAGTCGAGCAAGTCGGATTCGAGGAGGAATGTAGATCCAACCCTATTCAAGAGGCTAGTTTGCAGTCTGATGTATTTGACTACAACTCGGCCAGATCTGATGTTCGAAGTCAGTCTGATCAGCCATTTCATGGAGACTCCGAAGGACATGCACTGGCAAGCAAGTAAGAGGATCTTGCGCTATGTCAACGGGATGCAAAACAATGGCCTATTTTATGCCAGATAGGACCAGTTGGAATTGATGGGCTTCACAGATAGTGACTAGGCTGGCAGTACCGATGATCGAAAGAGCACCTCCGGGTATGCTTTCCATCTCGGATCAGGGGCAGTCTCATGGGCGTCCAAGAAATAACCCATCATTGCGTTGTCCATAGCTAAAGTAGAATATGTCACCGCCACGTCAGCCGCATGCCAGGCAGTTTGGCTGCGAAGAGTTCTGAATGAACTGAACTATCCTTCGAAAGGCGCGATAACAATTTTTTGTGATAACAATTTGGCCATCGCACTGTCAAAGGATCTCGTGTTCCATGGCCGAACGAAGCACATCGATATTCGTTATCACTTCATCAGAGAGTTGGTGAAGTCCAAAGAAATTCAACTGTAGTTTTGCATATCCAAGGAGCAGTTGGCAAATATTTTCACGAAGCCTTTGAAGGAGGAAGACTTCAGCAGATTACGAGAGTAGCTTGGAGTCAAAGCACTCATGAAATCAGGTTTAAAGGAGGGTGTTAGAAATATTAACCCAGATTTCACGCCTCTGCTGGACTGCGCTCGCGCAATCAGGGATCTCAAAAAAAATTTGACATAACATTGCACCTACCCTCTGATAGATGTGACGTCTGACAGATCCGATCGCCATAGAAGTTAATGCCAGTTCGATGATTTAATGCTAGTTCGGTGATTGGTCAGAAACCCTAGTTGAGGGTCTGTCAGAACCTGTCAGAGGACAACCCCTATCTTCCTCTCCCCGTGGCTATATAAGGCAGTTCGGGTCTTCAGACGTGTGTGGAAAGAGAGTAGAGAAAGAGAGGAGAGCGGGAGGAAATTTGGAGAAACAACAGAGTAGGAGACGAGATCATTTCAGTGAGCAGTGTGGCTCATCTGTTTAATGTCCGAGCAGCAAACTCGACATTTGTTTTCCGTCTCAGTTTATCCTGCAGCTTTAGCCTGCAGATGTTAGTTTTCCTCAGTTGAGGACTTTTGTAACCCTCGTCTTATATGAATAAAATTTCCTGTTGTTTAAGGCATCTGTAGGGTTTGCAGTTATCTCTGTGTGCTAAAATTTGTTGTTGTTCTCTGTACAAATCGCCTCAGTGCGATTTCTTTCGGGTTCTATAAGTTTGAGCTCAGATCTGAAATATCGTATTTAGATTCGGTGTTTCTCTCCTCCCGTACAGTTCTTGCCAAGCCAGGGAAACCAACGCCGTAGCCGTGCAAGCCTCCGGACAGCAAAAGTCTGCAAGGCAAAAATTTGGCTAAGTCTGGAGTTGTCCTCCCAACTTCGCAGCGAAGTCGGACTTCGCTGCCTTTGACCAGCGCAACCCGACTTCGCACCTCGGTCCATGCGCAACCCGACTTCACACCTCGGTCCGTGCGCAACCCGACTTCGCACCTTGATCCATGCGCAACCCGACTTCGCACCTCGATCCGTGCGCAACCCGACTTCGCACTTCGCACTTCGCACTTCGCTCTCCCGACGACAACAAATAAAATTTTAATTAAAACTTCAGAACTCACTGTGAACCCATCACAAGCTTCTGCGGAAGAATACGCTCCCTCTGAAACGTAGCTGCGCTATCACTAATACTGCTCGACCACGCACGATACATCAATAACCATGATTTATACCCTGCCATGCATACATATTATCCTACTTTGTTGTATTGGACGTCCGTTGTTCGCATACATATACCCTGCCATGCATACATATTATCTTACTTTGTGCTGCCACTGTACTGATAAAAACATTGTATATATATATTTTTATATTGGAATAAAATGGCAATCCATAAGGTGATGCTCCACTGCTTCGTCGTCGCACACTGTCATGCTGCATGATCACCGACGATTTCTTCCACTGTTGAGACGCCCACCGAAGCTTTGAAAATCCACGTTGTTATCCTCGTTGTGTCATCCTCCTTCGCGTTGCGGCCTCAGGTTCGATGTCTCTTCAATTGCCGTGTAATGCACCTCTACACTGTGAACAACCCTGTTTCGTTTAGCGTCTAATATCCTCGACACCGGTCCTCGCCACGTCCTAGCCAACGCGGTCTAATCAGCGTCGATGTCGCCACGTAAACCTCTACGTCAGCGTCCCCACCGATAACCTCTGCTAGCACACCCGAGTCCCCGAGTCCTCTACCTAGTCAGCCGCTGCCCGCCTTTCCGACGTCAATCACCTTCACGAAGAGGACGTATTTTAATTTATCCGAATGTAAAGAAAACAACAAAATCTTAAATTAAATTAAAACTTTAACATAGTCTTCATGAGCTTTAATGGGCATGGTACGCAAAGACTTGATTTTATTTCATTTATAATAATAATAATAATAATAATAATATTATTATTATTATTATTATTATTATTATTATTATAATAATATATTTATTTTTATCTTTATTTTATTTTATATATATATATATATATATATATATATATATATATAATTTTTATTTTTATCTTTTACTTTATTTTGATTTTATTTAAAATGTAGATTAATCAACTTTTAAAGAAAAATTTAACTTTTAAAATCAGAAAGCATTATGCACTCAAAATTTAAAATCCTTAATTTCAATCCAACAATTTAATAATACACACTAAATGCTTTAGAAGAAAATAAGAAGGCACTACCCAACAACTTGGAAACTGCATTGCAAACATTTAAGATGAAACCTATCAAAATCATTGTTTCAAGGATACCAAAACTCTCAAAACTCAAATTTAAAGGTGGTCCCCATATTTAGGATACGTTGTGGAACGGTCACAATAGTACCTCATTTAAAAACCAACTAGTAGTCAACTACATTCAAGCATGAGATATAATTTTCTTTTTAATTGTTATCATATGCAATAGTTAAATGCAAAAAGAATCATTTCACTTTCTTTACACTCATTTTCTTCTCATGCATAGCCACCAATATTGTAATAAATTATCCATTTAATCATGAGGAGATGCTTCTACCAATATGATGTTTACATTTCAATTCAAGACCTTCATCTAGCCATCGAAGCTATACATGTTTAGCCTAAGCCAATAATAGTGTACAATCCATTTACTAGAGTATACATGACAACCATATAGTCATAATTAGATATAAATATAGAATACCGTAGAGAAGACTTTATAATCATATCATAGGCACAAATGGACAAACATCAATGTAGTCATTTATCCAAGTTGATATTTTCTCCGCATCTTATGTATAGGACTATATTTATGCAAGTCCAATATCAATGGAACTTGAACAGTCAACTATGCCTCCAACAACTTGCTTACTTGATATCAAAATACAAACTTTTAGGCTAGCAAGCAATGGGATTAGAAGTATCAACCCTACATTCAACAACCTACTAGCTATAAAACAAGCCTTATAATAACTAATAACAAAGGCAACATACTAACATTAATTATAAACAACAAAATACATGTTACTAGAGATAGAACATGGCTCTCAATAGTTGTTTGTATTGAATAAACATAGTGATAAACTCAACACAAATACTTATCACAAAAACATGGGAGGAATTTAAAGTGTTACGTATCGGTTTTTTCATTTTATTTCTTACTAGCAATAAGAGATTAATCTATTTGATAATAATTTACCTTAGCATCACGTAATATAGGATGTAAGGTTAATCTTATCAAATATAGTTTGCCTTGATATCTTCCCTATGTTACACTTGATCTCCTACTCACAAGTTGTTTCTTCTTCCTAGTTGTTTGTATTCTCCTTCGTGTGTATTCCCATTTTAGGTGTTCTTTACTTCTCTTTGTATATTTCCCTTTGTTATTCCATTTCCCTTCCTTTTTTCCTATCCCCCTCAAAAATTTTGTATCACTCATCCATTGTATACACATTCTTTTCCCAATGCTTTTATATAGGGTCAATCTTCCCTTTTTATGAAAATACCTAAGATATAGTTACTAATTCTAACAATTGGTAGATGTGAATGAAAATAATGGTTCATCCACATTAGCCACAAGGTGTTTTATTTTGATGTATTACTAGTCCTTTTAGTTTCCCCTCAAAATAATTTCTTGAACCCATTATGTAAGTGTACCTTTAATTATCCATTCAAAGTATTTTAGGGTTATCCTCTTCTTGCTATGATTATATAGATTTATTCACTCTAAAATTGACCTAAAACATATGTTATTTGAACATCACAATTTGGTTATGGTTTATAGGACACAACATGCTTTTGATTTTTTTTCTTGCATAACATATGATCTTTGACACCTATAAAACAAATAACAATCATTAAGGAAGATCATGAATATATAACAAGAATTATTACATACTATCTAGCTAAATATCATAAAACAACATAATCATATAAATCATGGTATTCATTCACTATCCATCAATGTAAATCATACATCATTTCATCATTCCTTACTTACTATATATCTTTTCAAATCAATCATCACTATTGTTTGTGTAGTTTTCCACTATTATCTATAAGTCATGTTTCATCAATGGGGTCAAGAAGGCAAGCACTACATCCCCTTACCTAATGAGAAATTTCACCTAGAAATTCATTATCCAAGTAGGTAGGGTATATTAGAATTTATAATAATACAAAATTATTATTGCCCATTTACTTACTAAATTAGTTTTTAAGATTGTGACAAAACTCATTATAACTATGAAAAATATTTTTGTAAGCAATCTCAATTAAAACTTGTACACTTCACATGAACAAAGAAAACACATTTTATCACACACATATAGTTGTAAAATCATGCCCATCTTGGAAATATCTCATTATTGTCTATGATTTTATTTCAACAGTGTATATCTCTTATTATTTACAATTGGCCTCTACTAGATAATAAATTTTTGATAAAATGCTTACGATGAAAAACCATTCCTATCAAAACTATCTTTAGTGCCAAATATTATTTCATTGTACAAATCAATTTTATTTTATTGTAGATAATTAGATCATATTTATTAATGTGCTAACATATGGGTAGTTTCCAACTAATTCAAAGATCTATACTAACAAAGTTTTTAATAATTTTGGGGATCACTCTAACTCTATCTAAACCCTATAAAAAGGTTGGCAATAAAAAGGACAAATGACCATATGATCTCCTAATCTAGTATTGCTTTAAGAAACTAGGTAGCTTTGGTAGCTTAGGGGTTGGATATTGAATTATAAGTCCCATACAAATGTCCACCCATTAATAAATTATCTTGATGGTTCCATGCATAGATGACTAGACATCATTTAATTTTGTATAGTTGTCACAACATCATGAGTGTTTTGCACCAAAATATCTTGGGTGACTTGGTTGTTCTTTTAGATCTTCTCCTTCATCACCTCAACATAGGCTTAATACTACCTATGAATATCTTTGCATCCTTGATGACTTAGTCCTTGTAATTCATATACTTTTTAATGGCTTTCATAAGCAGTATGAACTCTTGTTAGTTGTCTTTTATGAGAATGGATGGTTTATATAGAAAAGTAAATAATCAATCTATTTCTAAAAATTGATATAATAATGCTCCATACAAAATAATAATTACCCGCACCTCAATGTTATGGATGATCGTATGTCACATTCTCAGGTCAAACCTCCCAATAATATTTTTCAAGGTTATGCTACCATCATTTCTTTTCAAAATATTTCTACAAGGCTCCCTTAAGTAGAAAGCTCTCATTTCTAATAGAAGCATTAAGTTTTAAAGAATAAGATTTAATTAGACATAGGAGTAGTTTGCCAATCGAAACTAAATTTTCTACTTCCATGAAATTGATACCATTCCAAAGTATAATCATCCCCAAAATAAAGGTTCATTCAATTTTCTTAAAGGTGGATTCTAAAAATACCAATTGCACCTTACTTGGTTTAGATGTCATGCTCACAACATTGCACATTTTCTATCAACTACAATTCTTTTTAAGTTATGAATCAAAGATCTCTTTTAATATTTTACCATCATTTTAAAATTGCATTCTAAAGTTAAATGCAATCTTCCATTTTTTGTAAAATAATTATCTCAAATACTACCCTCGCGACATCTTTATCTGGTCTACAGATAAATAATTAAATATACAGTCATCCTTTCATAACTTATAAGTTACAAGTGATTTACTCCTCTAAATTCATATAACTTCCTAAATTATATACAAATTAATTAAGGATTGCATCAAGCTTAAATATATCTAAGTGTGACATCAATTTAAAAATAACATATATAGAAGAATCTAAAACAATATTTTCTTTAATTAACTTATAAATCATTTAATTAATAGCTATATAATCCGACGTCACTAAATCCAACTATGTAATTTCTAATTCAAACATGAGTACAAGAGGGTATTATCCATTTTACTTTACATGCAAAAAGTTTAAATATGGATAAGAGTTTTGAAAAACATCTTCTAAGTTATGGTCCATCTATTACATTTAAGAGTTTTCTTTCAAAGACTACTTTCACAGCAAACATGGATGTCATCCTTCATATGCATGAGGTCTCGGTGTTGTTGGTTTGTTCCTGCACAACATCCTTGGTTTTGCTTTCTCTCCAACACCGTATAACCCCAGCAACCCATTTCACATAGAAAAACTCATACAATGTCATCAAAGATAAAATTACGGCTCATAATGAATGATTATGCATCCTACTATACATACATGTAATTTAAGCTAATATAGAAACAATCTAAAAACTCACATATCTCCTAGCTTGAGATTTAATCCAAGTTACTCTTTCATCTTGTTTCTTCTTTTATTGTCTACCCACTTCCTTAGGTAGTAATTCCATAACTATTGGTTTCTTTCTTGTATTAAAATTTAGTAGCATGTCATCATTTAAACTTCATTCCTTTGTTTTCAAATGTAATTAAACACATCAACAAAGCAATACATCTTTCCCAGCAATACATTGCTTTACAACTACATTTTAATTCAACCAACACAGTAGCATTCATCCTAAATTTTATACTATCTATTTGAATCAATTCTACATGGTTTTCACCATATTAATCAACATAGTTCTTGCCACCTCCAAACTCAATTGGTCATAGTTTACACAATAGCATTCTTCTTTTATTTTTTTACCATTTTAAAAATAATTATACACAGTATGAACAATTGCAAACATAATATCTCCTTACTATTTCTATTTTCAAATAAACATGGTATGCACAACAACAATCATGATAACACCAAACCGTTTACATGTTCGGATAAACGTAGTATGCACAACAACAAATATAATAACACCAAATAATTTTCCTCTCAGCTATGTTCCTTCTAACCTGTAAAAAGGATTCAAAATAAAAAAACAACGGCCCCGACAATCGCCTTTCTCAAAGGATTCGTCCACTATCTCACGAAGGGACAGCGTGAAACCAAGAACAAGAAATGACTACTCCTCGAAATGATGGAAAATTAATTCCTTCATACTTACACTATGCCATCATGGATGTGCAAAGGCACCATGAAGACCACCACAAACACATGCCATTCACCACCATCTGATAGCATTAAGAGCTACCGTCAATGGATCGATGCATAATTTCATCTGGTAAATCTGTCTACCATATAGAAAATCCCTAGGTAGTAATGCCCAAATTCGTCATTAAGTCTGCAACGACATTGAATTTCTGAAACACATGCACAACAGACACAATACTCAAAAATGAATGTTCCATATAGTCTCCTTTATTATATTGGACACTTTCTAACCCGCCTAACATTCTCCCTTCAACATTTTAATTACATTAAAATATTCGTCCTCGATGCTAGCATTGCGGATTATATAATTATTATGTAATATAAATAAAATTCTTTTTAATTTTATATAATTAATTAAAATATGTATTTTTATACAATAATTTTTTATAAGTTGCACAATTCATGTAAGTTTCATATTTTTTTTTTATAGTTGTAAACTTCTAATATTTTTTTCAAATAAATGATCCAAGGCTGCTAAACATGTAGCAGTCCTCCCCCACCTATGCATTCATTGAAGATAAATTAAGATTAGAATACCATTAGAAAAATCTTAACATAAAGTGTGTCACGAATGCTCACCACCTAAAGTATTCTGGCTGTCATATGTGATGTGTATCTGGCTCAACTGTGCCTGATTTTAAAAAGTAAAACACCATCAACAATAATATTATATTTTTGCAGAAGATGTGCATACATTTGTATGACAATTATATATATATATATATATATATATATATATATATATATATATATATATAAATAGTATTCACATGTCAGATCTTGCTCAACTGTAGCAACCCCACAAAAGTTTTCAAAAACATAGAAAATATATATTTATGTCATTGTTAGTCGGCACAAAAGAGAAGATGGTTACAGGTGGAACGAAACATCAATATTAGAAATATATCGTTAACCAAATAGTGTTGTTAGAATAATATTATAATAAACCACTTAATAATATAGTGTTAATGTAAATAAGCAATCCCACACAAACGAAACAAATAACTGATCCCAAAGTACCCACACATGCCACGACGGAAAACTACAAATAACACAATAAACAAAATGAAAGGAGTTTTTAATCCTCGTACCTTTTTGAGAAGGGATGAAAATACTCTATGGGATATCATAGCATTGTTATCCATGGATTAGCTTTTGCCTATCTATCTAGCGAAATGAGGATATGGTGAGTTGGCTGAAGGAAGAATTAAATCTGATTAAAATCAAATCGCGTCAATAAAAGATGCTTCGCAGCTTGATGAGCGAGAGAGGAGCTTCATATATTTTAGCTATGAGGAGGGAGCTTCGCTGGGCACAATAGCGAAGCTTCACCACTAAAATGGAGCTTTGCAAATATTTGGTTTAGATAGGGTGCTTCAAATTAATTTCAAGCGAAGTGGCTGCTTCACACAGTTTACTTTCGAAGTGGCTGCTTCGGAGGAACTATTGTCGAAGTGGCAATTTTTCAAAGGAATACTACGAAGCACAATTTCATGGTTATTTTGTAGCTTTGGGCGAAGTGGCTTCAGAATCCCACTTCGGGGAAATAAAGTGCCAAAGTGCTTCTTCGGCACAACAAGAAAATAAATAAATTTTCCTTCAGAACCGAACGAGTGTTTTACCACTTCGGGGAAAACCCTCACTGAAGTTCGTCTTCAAATAAGCAATACTTCGAGGCAGAGAAAAAATACACATAAACCCAAATTTGCAGGACAAATATTATATAAATTTAAATATAACTGGATTTAAATAAAACTTCTTTCTATGAAGTGATTACAATCATCTGCAAGATAAAATTTACAGGATAAACACAAGGATTTTTCTTGGAGACTGCTGCTCCACTCTCCGATTGTCTACGATTGCTGCTTTCACTCTACTGCTACTCTACACTCAAAACCCTAGTTGTTGTGGCTGCTCTGTGCTTGCTATTCCCTTGCTGCTTCTTTTGCAAAATGACAAATGGTCTGGTATTTATAGACAAGAGATGAGGACAAGAGGCAGGATTAATTCACCAATCGGCTGACAAAAATTAAATGCCAAAGAGGGTTTCTGTCCAATCGCCGAGCAACCCCAACTACCCACATGTGTGATGTTAGGCCCTCGATTCTTGTGCCTAGTTACTGCTTCACCAGTTTTAAATGCAAACTACCAGATTTAAGTTACTTCACGACGAAGCATTTTCAAGTGGCATGAATTTGCTGCTTCGTAGTGAAGCACCTTCAAGAGGCATGTTTTTACTGCTTCACGGTGAAGCGCTTGTGAACGGCATGAAAGTTGGTTTAATAATTCCAACACCCTCCTTTAAACCAGATTTCACAAATTCTTTGACACCCAAAATTTCCCGCAACCTGGTGAAGTCCTCCTCCTTCAAAGGTTTTGTGAAGATGTTAGCTAACTACTCCTTGGACCTACAAAACTGCAACTGTACTTCACCAAATTTCACCAGCTCTCTGATGAAATGATACCGGATATCTATGTGCTTCGTTCGACCATGGAATATTGGGTCCTTCGAGAGGGCGATGGCAGAGTTATTGTCACAAAATATTGTTGTTGTTGCTTCTAGCGGATGATGTAGTTCGCTCAGAACTCTTCTCAGCCAGACTTCCTGGCAGGCGACTAAGGTGGCAGCAACGTACTCTACCTCTACTTGTCGATACCAAAACAACACCAATCTGATTATGTGACTGCAAACATTGATCGCATTGTGACACACAACCCTAAGGGCAGCCCCAAAGGTTAAACAGTGGTCCTAACCACCCTCACAATAGTTTTGGAATGTCGAAGATCAATTTTGGCACCTTCAAGCACTTTGCTCAATACCCGTTCCACCCAGGGATGAATTCAAACTGGGATTCACCCTGCCCAAGGACGAATATCAGGATTCGCTCCAGGGTGGGGCAAATTGTAGGATTGAGAGGCAAAAAGTTAAATATTGACAAATGGCAGCTCAGATCCGCCACTTAACGCTTCCTTCATTGCATGGGAGTATGATTGAGCGTTTTCAAGCGTTAGAGGCAATTACAAGGGCAGTCATGAAGTCCCTAATCAGGGAGGAATCTCCTCCCCCTTGGGAAGGCATGATTGCCAAGTGGCGCCTCTGCATGCCAAATTCAAGAGACCTCCAGGGCTATAAATTGGTGAGCTTCCTCACCCCAAAATATACAGAGAAGGAGCATTTTGGAGCAAAGAAGTTCTATCATTTTACTTTCACACCCACCCCATTTTGAGTTGTGTCTTTCACATCCTTGATCTCTTTTGGAGAGGAAGTCATAGGGTGGTTATTAGAAGCATAAATCCAGATCAAAAACCCGACATTTGGCCACAATATCCCACCCAAATTTGCCAAAAATACCCCACAAGAGGTTTTGGACCCATCCCAAGTGGATTGGTGCCGAAATCAGGCCCCAAACGGTGGGCGGCCTGCCTCCGGGCGCCCCCTCTCGCACTGCTACAGTCATAATCGCCCCTCTTCGAAGCGATTGGAAATTTATGGTAGGTTTTATTTCTTTTCATTTTTTGCATTCAATTCTATGCTACTTAGATAGTTTGCCATTTAAATTTTATTTCGTTTTGAACAATTTTGATCATGTTTCTATCTTCGTTCGCCTTTACTAACTTGTAGGTAGCATCATCAAATTCCAATTTATGAAGGCCAAATTGGGAAAATATAACCATATGGGTCTTCCCAAAATACCCCCAATTAGCTAACCCCAAGTTTGCAGGTCGTTTGGAGCCTCCTAGATAGGACATTTGGGACAGTACCCTTTCGGCATTTTGTTGCAGGTAAATTCATCCTGCCCCGGAGTGAATTCAAATCGACGAAGAATTTCCTGATTGTTCCATTTGCAGTATTTTATTTGGGATTTCTTGATGCCCCTATAAAATTTTTAGAGTAGTTGGATTCATTCTAGTCATAGTTTAATTCATTTTTCTCATTCACTTATCGTAGGCTTGGGGATTGCATGCTTTATTTTATCTATAGGTTCTACTGACTATTTCTTGTTCCTTTGAACACAGGGTCTGGACATTAGAGTAGCAGGAAGGAGTCAATATTCATCAATGCAAGTGGCGGTGACATTTGGTCCGCCCATTTTTTACATGTGGGCACGCGGAAGAAGGAAGGGCATCTATGGATGTAACAAGAATGCATACTTAAACGCTCCTAGCCATTGGAATGGGAGGATGCGCATTGTAACCAAGTTGTGAAACATATCAATAAATAGGGCTGTCTTATTTATTGGCTTTTTTTTTAAGTTTTGATTCATTCATGCTTTCCCTCTTTTCATGCACTCTCAATTCCTAGGATTTAGCGCTAAGTTTCGTTCAGTTTGCATCGCATATTAACCTTCCTTTTTTGCTTCTGTATCCTCATGCTTTCAGTGGAGATCATGGTGGGACCTTTTCATATATTTTTAAGATCAGAGATCTGATCCAAAATTGGTTGTTTTTGCTTGCAGGTATTGAGTTTCCATACGCTGACTGTTGTTCGTTCCATCAGGAGGCGGATACAGATCTGGAATTCGTCCTGCCCAGGGATGGATGGGAATCTACCCCACCCTATCATGAATACAGCCCTATAATTTGTTTCTCCCCAGGACAAATTTCTGTCTGCACAGGTTCAGGGTAGAAACTTAGAATCGACAGATTTGGGAAAAGAAAAGGTAGGGATTCTGAACTTTTCTTGTCATTTTCTATTTTTAGCTTCTCTATTTTTAGGTTACTTGTTTTCTTAGGAAAATTTTTCTTTTACTACTTGATTGTTTCCCTTTTTCAAAATAAAAATAACCCCACACATCGTTTTGCAACATAAACACCAAGGAGCTGGTCGTAAAACCCCAGGCCTTGATCAAGACCAACAGTGGATTTCATCACCACCTTGGATTGAATTTTGCATTCATAAACCCCGATCGCTACTATTGCTAGACGTAAATCCTAAAAAAAATTGATCGAGTGTAGCTGGGGTGATTCCTAGCGCATGAGGATAAGTCTTCTATGGTAGGTGTCAAAAATAGGGCGATCCCCCTTTCGTACCACCTATGTTCCACGTACCATCTGCTCTCACATACCTATAGTTTCCCTCACATAAGGGTGGGTATATAGAGAGGTTGGTATATCGGCCTGGCAATGGTATATCGAAGGGGCGACCATTTGTCGGAGCCATAAGAACTGTCATATTGCATTTAAACATTCTTTACAAAAGCTTTCAAAACAAAATCAAAACACACTAAACCAGATTTAGGGCGCACCTTTAATATTTAAACGAGATAATCATTGCCTTGCGTGTGTGATCTTGTCTATTTAGTGTAGCATAAAAATTATAAAAAAAAAATCTACGCATCTTGTAGGAAAGCACCACGATGGTGTACACCCGTAGCCAAGCCCAAGCAAGGGCAGAAGCTGCGGAGAGTGTACAAGGAGGCACAAGTCACCTCTGCTATAGTCCCAAATACTTGGTCATTTTGCCTTGGTGGTCGGGCCCCCAAGAGATTCCACATCATGGCATCTCAGAATGGGACTATAGGGGCACCCCTTTGAGGGGCACTCCCATCTAGCATAGACCCTTTCAGGAAGAGTCCTTACATGTGGCACTCAACATAAACGGAAAAGCTCCCTTAGAAGCTCAATATGAGTGGCCACCGTGCGATGAAGCGCTAGAACATAGGGTCTATGAGGAGAGGCCATAGGATTATGTTATCCCTCCATTGCCCCCTCTTATTATCAGAAACAATAGGATAAATCCGGAGCACAAGGCTCCTCTAGCAGGGCGAGCCAACTCCGCCCACCCCTTTCACACTTATGAAAGGGAAAATGAGGAATACCCCTACCTTCCTCAAGAGAAATATACAATGCGGGAGCAATGCACCTCCACACATGCTATTTACCAAAATCATCTTTCAAGGCCAGAGCCTCGAGTGAATGTCGCCAACCTCGACAGGAGGAAGCGGCCTATAGAGATCTCGGATCACCGTGATCAAGATAACTACATAGGAGAGGCATCTAGGCCTCATAGACTCAAGATGGTAGAACAGATCGACCTAGCAGTTGCCAAAAATGTCGCCCGCCAAGCGTAGATTACACAACTTGAGCAAGACCAGCAGTAGCTAGAGCATCTATATCACCTTAGCAAAGAGCGCATTCAGTGTCGAACAGATGATCTACTCCATAACACTATGCCTGAGAGGGTCCCAACCCCTCACACCCAAATGGCAAATCCACATGAGAGGTGCAACCCATTGGTATGAGACAGGTCCCCACGACCTTACCAAGTGCTGCCTCCAAGACCCCCCAGACCTGAACGGGAGGCCACTCCCCGGAATAACGATGGGCTCCCTCTATGGGGACCCACCCATGGTCGTAGGTCTCGCCCAAAAAATCCTCGAGAAGCCTATGGGGAGTATGAACAAGAAGAGCGGGCCGAGATGCCCTATCAAGGTGGAGGGGCTGCTATCTGGCCACCCCTCCATAGGCCTCAAGTTTCACTTAACCCACAACGGGAGAAAACTAAAGAGGAAGATATTAAATCTTTCGATGCATATAAAGCGCTACTAGAGCATTTGGAGTCTGTGGAAACCAAAGCTTTTGGGCCCCAAAATCCCATGTTATGCCAACTCCGCAGCCATCCTATGCATCTGTTAGTGCCTGCACCCCCTTACCTTGAACACTTTAAGCTACCTCAATTGGCAATCTTTAGGGGTGAGGAGGATGCTCAGGAGCATGTGATGAGATTCCTGAGTCAATGCTTTGGCATTCAAGACAATGATACTTTGTTATTAAGAACATTTATAACCACATTCGCAGGCCCCGCATTGGATTGGTTTACTCAATTACCAAAACACAGCATTAATAACTTAGATCAGTTAGTGGATGCGTTCCTTGAATGCTTCACCTTCAACACCAAGAAGAAGGCATCACTAAGTGACCTGGCCAGCCTTAGGCAGTATGAGGAAGAAACCATGGCGGCCTATGGGAATCGGTGGAGGACTCTGCTTTCAAAGCTACCCTATCTCCCTCCTATGTCTGACCTTACACAAGTGTTCTCTAGAAGTTGTTTGAGATTGATCTCTATGCTATTGCAGCTGCAACAATATGCCACCTTAGAGGAATCTCTGGCGCAAGCCAGAATCATCGAAGAGATCAAGATATAGGATGGCGAGATTGCCAAGCCTAAGAAGAAAGAATGGAACAAGAACACAAAAATAGGGACTACGCAACAGAAACCCGCTACGGTCAATCAAGTTGCCATAAATGTCCCTAAGCCTGCACAAGAAGTACAACCTCAAAAGGCTAACTATCAAGTGGTGCCTCCTAACAATTATGAAAGAGAAAACCAGAAGCAGGAGCAAAATCAGCAGCATCACCCAAGACAACAATTTACACCTTATACGGAGTCTAGGGACTCCCTATTTGACCTCTTGTCAGTGGCAAACTTGATCAACCTTCCGGAGATTCAAACCATAGATCCCAATGCATCGAAGCCTAAGGGATACCGGGAGGACTTGTATTGTAGGTTCCATAGGCGAAGGGGACATGACCTTAATGCATGTTGGAAGTTCAAAGGTTTGATACAAGACCTAATTGACAATAAGACATTGGCAGTGGACAACCCCGTAGCGCCAAACAACTAGCATATGGGAGTCTTCAGAGACCCCTTGCCTGCTCGTGAGGCACAAGAAAAACCCCTTCAAGTCAATGAGGTGCAATAGAATTGCCCCATGCAAGGGTATGTGGGAATGATAAGCATAGTGACTAGGAACAAGAGATACCCAGGAGTTGCCCCCGAGGTAGCCATAAGAGAGGTTTCATCGACGTCACAACCTCAAAAGCACCCTATGCAACCACCTTTGCCTAGACCCGTGGCCATGATTCGGACCAAACTCACGCAGAGCTTGAGGACCACATCGGCTAGGCTCTCCATATACGAGCTTATACATCAATCAACGCCCCATCGAGAGGCTCTAATGGAGATATTGAAAGCCATCGAGTTGCAGCCCCATGAAGCGAATTCCTTCAAAAAATTTGTGGGACATGTCAAACGATGCACGGGGCTAGTCATCACCTTTCGAGAGGATGAAGTTAAATCAGTGGCTGATGACATGGCAGATCCACCCCTGCACGTTATCGCGTGGGTCAATAGGATTCCGTATAAGAGGGTGTTGGTAGACACTGGCTCATCTAGTAACATCATTACCACAGTGGCATTGAAACATCTAAAGTTGCCAGCCTCTCACATCATGACTTCCACCTATACACTATGAGCATTCAATGATGCGATATGCTCGACAGTTGGTACAATTTTCCTACCCATTCAAGTAGGACAAAAGATGATACCTACATTATGCCATATTTTAGAGGGTGAGATGGCCTATAACATCTTGCTGGGGCGGCCATGGATCAGGGACATGAAGTGTGTCTCTTCAATAGCTCATCAATGTTTGAAGTATACATTTGAAGGGGAGGTACATGTAGTCCCAGCGGACTTAGAACCCTTCAAGTATTGCAATGTTGTGTAGCTGATGCTGCAATCGACCCTTCCATCGACGCACTTGGATTTTAAGTTAAATCCATCTAGACAGGGTCTGATTCCATAAGCATCCTTGATGACAAATCCATCAGAACCCCAGCCAGGTCCATCTTCATCGTCTGGTCCTTCACCAACGATGCCACCTATCGTGGCCAAACAGAATGACAAAGGGAAGAAACCCCTAGACGAGGTGCAAATGGCGCTACCAACAGTATCAACCATATCTACTGAAGAGATGTCTAGCAGAATGGAAGTTGAGGCTCCTAGTTCACCCAGCATGGAGTGGATTCAGGAAGATCTTTCGTTCTCTCCTCCTCAATTGCCAACAATCACTGTTGAAATGGCCAACACAGACCTGGGGGAGTATCTGGTGCAGAATGTCATAGCAACGCCCGCACTAGAGTCCATGCAAGACATGGGGAGACCTTGCCTCCCCATCGGTACAATTGTTCCTTTAGTCTGCCTGCCAAACCAGACAAACTTTGTGTATGGGGGCCTTGATCATGGTACTGAGCCATTCATGCAAGAGGACAAAGATAAAGAGCCCTTTGCAGAAGATGTCAACTATTTGTCCAACCCAAAATTTGCTCTAAAATATCTTGGCCAATGCAATTGGCATGGATATGGGTTAGGCGAGTGTTGTGGCTGATCCACAACGTACCCCAAAATTGGGGACCCACCTTTTTGCATGTGTTCCAAGAAGACCGAAGTGGCCCATAGGCTAAAGTTCAAAGAAAAAAAGCAAAACACCACAAGGAGAAAAAGTGTCGCGATATCGCGACATGTTGCTCCATCGCGGCCAAAAATGAAAAAGTGTCGCGATATCGCGACATGTTGCTCCATCACGGCCAAAAATGAAAAAGTGTCGCGATATCGCGACATGTTGCTCCATCGCGGCCAAAAATGAAAAAGTGTCGCGATATCGTGACATGTTGCTCCATCGCGGCCAAAAATGAAAAAGTGTCGCGATATCGCGACATGTTGCTCCATCGCGGCCAAAAATGAAAAAGTGTCGCGATATCGCGACATGTTGCTCCATCGCGGCCAAAAATGAAAAAGTGTCGCGATATCGCGACATGTTGCTCCATCGCGGCCAAAAATGAAAAAGTGTCGCGATATCGCGACATGTTGCTCCATCGCGGAAAAAAATGAAAAAGTGTCACGATATCGCGACATGTTGCTCCATCGTGGCCAAAAAAGAAAAGTGTGCGATATCGTGACATGTTGCTCCATCGCGGCCAAAAAGAAAAGTGTCGCGATATCGCGACATGTTGCTCCATCGCGGTAGAAAATGAAAAAGTGTCGCGATATCGCGACATGTTGCTCCATCACGGAAGAAAAAGAAAAGTGTCGCGATATCGCGACATGTTCCATTTTCGCGATTCAAAGCAACAAAATACAGAAGGGGCCAAAAGTGTCACGATATCGCGACATGTTCCATTTTCACGATTCAAAGCAACCAAGGAGAGCAAGGAGGCAAAAGTGTCGCGATATCGCGACATGTTCCATTTTCGCCAAGGTAACGGACCTGCATAGTGACGTGGACATAAGGATAAAATCCAGTGAATAAGGCAAGCGTTACATAAGGAATATTTAATGATTTGAAATCATTTAAGATGGTCGTTACACAGGGAAGGAAATGGACGCAAGCCTATGTGGAGAAAACGTAGCAAAGGGCCACAAAATGGAAATCGAAGCACACGCATGCAGGGAAGGTGAAACGAACAGCCATCGAAAAATGAAACGAACCGTCATGGAAGGAGAAACAATGTTTTCACAAGTTTAAATACGCCATTCAAAGAGGCCAAAAAGGGGGAAGTCGCAGAAGTATTGTAATGAAGGCAAGGCCCTTAGCACTGGGTTTCTCTGGATACTTTCTTCCACATTAGACTGGTTTTTCTTCTTCATGGACATGGGTTGGAAATCCTGACGAGCAGAGTTGCAGACTTGAAGGCGATGATGCCATTCTGGGCCTGTTTGAGTCATTTTTCTTCCATGGACTGGTTTGGGAAAACCAAAAATTTTGCTATTGTAAAATGACACATTTTTAATGCAGAAGTGTTCAGAAATTTGCATCTTGTGGGCAAGAAAGAAGGAGATTTTCTTTGCATGCTATGGATTTAATGTTTATTCTTTCATCTTTTCAGATTTCGAATTTATAGATAATGTTGATGCCATTTCTTTGGGTTACATTAGGCGAATATTTGAAATCTGAATTTTATTTCGTACCCTAGGAACCAACACTTAGCTTATCCGGATTGTGCTTGTTTGCAGGTCCAATAGGTTAGGTTGCATGCACGGAAACCTCACATCTTCGGTTTTGTCGAAATAGGATAGCATCATACTGAATGCATTTTATTTTCAGTTTCTGCATTTCATTTTCATTTTCTGCATTTTATATTTTTCCAGAAGTTTTAACTTTTCAAGGCATTAAAATAAACATTTAAAAAATATCAAAATCTAAAAAACAATGAACAATCACTAAAGTTTCATGATGAAATAAACCAACATTGCCCCTTGTTTACAGTTACTTGCAATCACTAAGGTGTTCCAAGCATTTAAATTGAATATCTTATATTTGAGATTACTAATACACATATGCAAATGCTAAATACAACGGAGACCTTGGAGAAGTCGTTTGTTTAACTTCTTTGCAAGAGGGGATTTGGAACCCAAATCCTAAAGGAGAGTGTACTTTCACAATTGGGTGAAAATACCACTCAACAGATTGGCGCTAGAAGGAGGGCCCGAACCGGTTTATTTCAGTGTGATTTAAATGCTATAGGGATTTAAATTTTGAATAGTTCATGCCCTATTGATTATTATCTTTAGCCCTCTTTTAACAATACAACCTTGTAGTGTTAAAAGGAGGACATGAATTGCTATGCATTGTTCTAACGCTTTTTGATTGTTCATACAGGAATAATGTGTCTTGATTTGATTTAAAAAAAAAAAATTCTTGACTAACGAGGTTGTCTCCATGCAATTACTTTC
Source organism: Wollemia nobilis (assembly GCA_028583015.1). Taxonomy (NCBI): domain Eukaryota; kingdom Viridiplantae; phylum Streptophyta; class Pinopsida; order Araucariales; family Araucariaceae; genus Wollemia; species Wollemia nobilis. Next base: position 1,685,582 of record JAQPPZ010017034.1, on the reverse strand, counting down.
ATTTGATTTTAATGGATACATCTCTTGGTTGATGCTAACATGATTATTCATACGTTACATGTTTGATATTTGCTAGTCATTTCAAGGTTTCTTTCATGCATGACTAACAAATTGGTTTTGAAGTTATTCTTTGAATTCCATTAATTGCAGATTTTTTTGTGTGTCGCAGGTCTTCTTCGAGGTATTTTCCATGGCCCTTGTAGGATTATCATCATCGATTTTAAATCAAATGGCCCAACCTCCACCAGCTCCTTGGTACGGAGCCCATAACATTCCTTTGAATATTGCAGGGGATATTCACGAGATCCCTAGGAATATAGAGAGATTTTTGCCCAAATACAAACCGGATGGCCCAAGGACCGCAGAAGAACATATTCAGGCCTATAGGGATGTTTTGATAAGATTGCAAGTTCAACATGAAGATGTGGCTTGTAGACTCTTCCCCATGAGCCTAGACCCAGTGGCCTACGAATGGTATATTTGCTTACCTATTGGTTCCATTACGTCATGGACGCAAATGGAGAATGCTTTTGTCAACCAATTCAGGTCACCATTAGATCCCACAATCATCTATAATCAGTTCATTACATGCAAAAGAGGCCAGGGTGAGCCAATCCAAACTTTTAATCAGAGATTTCAGAAGTGCTATAATAGAGCAATTCGACATTTTGCCATTGATCCCGCAGTAGCTTTGCAAATATATTTTGGGGCATTGGATCCTATGACGACAATGTTTGCAAGGCGAAATCCTCAAGTTACTACGCTTGCTCTAGCCTACAATGAAGCTATGACCATTGAACAACAAATGACACCACAGAATTATGGGTTTTCCCAGATGCCCATGGTAGGACAATATGGTCCATATGGTCAAGCTCCTATGATGAATCAGATCATGGCACCACAAATATCAGGCATAAATGCTTTGCCTTATCAACAACCATATTCATCAACACCCGCTTACGCACCCATTCCAATTCAACCAATCACATCCATTCCTCCCATTCCTCCATTTCTGCAAAATAGTCAACAGACTATGCAAGGAGCTAGTCTGGTTAATTCTCAGGCTATGGTTCCTTTCCCCAATCCAATTCCGATTCAAAGTGTGAATCCCTATGCAAATCCAATGGCTCAAAATCCAACTCAAATGTTAAGTCAAAATCTCACCAATTACGCAAATCCTATTGGAACTAGCAATAATATAGCTCAACCAAAAGAGATTTATTCGAGAGGTTGAAGAACTCAAAAATATGGTTCACAAATTGAGTAATGATTTGGTTCAAAAATAGAAGTATGAATCCCATGCCCCTCACCCAAATCAAAATTTCAACAATAGAGGGAGACAGTGGAATACGAAGCCAAACAATGGGGGTGTACCTTCCGCTATTGCTAATCAGATTGATACTTCTGCAGGACCAAGTCACTCTAGTTCCATTCTTAATATTTCTGATTTTGCATGGGAAAACGGGTGTAGATTGCATGATACAAAGGAGCATAATGAAAGGAATTGTCCCGAAATTGCTATGTATACTCATTGTCTCCAAGCTCAAGTGGATGGTTTGGAACTTGTGCCAAATAAGGGTCCACCCCAACATCAGCAAGGAGAAGACAACATTCTGGCAGTGGAAACTTTATATCATCAAGAGAGTGATGACCAAGAGGATCCACACCTTCCAAATTGTGATAAAATTGAATCATGGGTTACAAATTTGGATTATGATAGCTTTACCAATTTGAATTCAAGAAATAACCCACTTTTGGAAATAATTGGACCATCTATGGAAGGTGAAGGCGAATTGGATGAGAAATATGTTGATGAATCAGAAGATGAATTGGATGAGAAATATGTTGATGAATCAGAAGATGAATTGGATGAGAAACATGTTGATGAATCAGAAGATGAAGAAGAAGTGCTTGAGCGTCACGACCTGAACTTGGAAGATGATTACTATGATTCGTGGAAGAAATGGGAAGAGTATTATCAATCTGAATCTTCTAACAAACTTATTGCATCAAACAATATGCAGGATAACTCAATTGCTTCCTCGCATGAGGATACTATGAATCTTGTACAATTTGAGAAAGTTTTGGAAGAGGAATTTGAATCTCATCAAATTTTGGAACATGATAAGGATTCTACAACCATGAACCAAGAAAGAGAGTCACTTGCTTTAGATCCCTTTGAAGGAAAAGAAATTAAAAATCTTGATCCACGTACTTGCGCTACGATGATTATGCCATCTCAAAATGAGAAAATTACAAAACCTGAATCATTTGGGTTTGATATCATTGATGATCCAATTGAAAATCTCACGTTACCCAAAACAACCCAAGTGATTGATCACGAAAAGGCGTTAGCCCTAGATAGACAAGACTTATGGTTTGAAAGGGATGGACATATTTTCAATTGGGTACCTAAGTTTGGTGCCTTTGATAAACAGGTCATTGAGAAAGAACAAGTGCTACGTGATGATGAAGGTCATGAGAGGGAAAAAGAATTTTCAAATCCTCTTCAGGTAAGGTCAAATGAAAGCATGCCAAAGGTAAAATCTCATATTTTTGGTTTCACCATGCAGAATTCGAAGGGAGGTTTGCCTAATGAATGGTTTGATTCAAATATCATTAATGTTATGGCTTTATTGAAGGAAAACGAAAGCTTATTTCTACACCGTGAATCAAAGTGCGGAATGAACATCTTAAAGAATAGACATAAAGGAATTGAATATCAATCATTGTCTAATCAATTTGAAAATTTGAAACTCCACCATAGGATTATTAATGAAACTAAATCAAATTGGTATGGTGAGAGGGGCAAGTGGATATTTGTTTCTTTGTTTGGGTTGATCTTGTTTTTGTTGGATTCTTGCAAAACTGGATATGCGTATCACGTCATATATCTTTTAAAGAATTCTAATCAGGTTTGGGATCCGGGGAAATGATAATCCAAATTTGTTTTGTTTTTGTACATTTGTATATACTTTTGGTTTTCGTGTTTTAGTTTTAGATTAGATCTCATTTTGGTTTTAAGTTTTGTGTGTTGGTCCTTTGGACATTTTTGGTTTGTTAAGTTAGATCCTTATGAATGTTGACTAAGATTAGGAGAATATGAAACATCGGAATTGTATTGCAGAAAGCTCCACGAATTTCGCAAACACATTAAAGAATATCGTTTGGAACTTATGATGCAGGAAGTTGTCAGTTTTATAAATTATGGCAAAGTAGGTGGTATACTCCATCCACATTTCAAAGGGAGCAATGCATTCATATCTCATGTACATTCCGCATTGCATATACATTCCATCTCAGTTGCATCTTCATTTCATGTACAATCATTGAGAAGGTGTCGAATCCTCTTAGGATTATTACATAACATATATTAAAAGGATCCTAAGGTTGGGAACTGATGCCCGAACTATCTTGAGCCAAGCACGTTCTACGCATATTAAAGAGAATCTTGAGCAAAATGGTCAAAACCATACTTGGAAGAAAAGGTGAGGCGAAAGGAGTATTTCGTGTCTGTCCTATTATGCAACATAATCCTTAAAATAGTGGTTTTCACCACTCCCATAGTGCTTAAAGCCTAAAATCAGAGTAGTAAGGATAGGGTTAAATCCTCATCGAACTTAGGTTGAGGATCCAACTCCCCAAAGCTCTGATTTGACCTTCATGGAGTAGTAAGGATAGGGTCTAATTCTCATCTCGCTTAGGTTGAGAATCCGATTCCCCAAAGCTTCCATTTTGCCCACTCAAGAACTTGAAATTCAAAAGAAAATATTTTTCATTTCTTTATTAATACTGGACTGGAAGGATCGTACTACATGTCCCTTGCAAGGATGGGTAGTCATCACCAAGGTCCAAGAAATCATAGTAAAGTCAAATCCTGGATTATGGGGTTAATCTCCATCGGGGCTATAGATGCCTGGCTGGCAGTGGAGTATGCTCATGCGTGGCAACATGTCTTGTCTAAAAGCAAGACCACTGACTGCTCAAACGGACAAGCTAGCCTGACAGTTTCATCCATAACAGGTTAAATCATTTTGTTCAAGATGAGGTAATGAACTCCAGATCAGAGTAGTAAGGATAGGGTTAAATTCCCATCTCGCTTAGGTTGGGAATCCGATTCCCCAAAGCTCTGATTTCACTTACACTCGCACATGGGTTCAAGATGGTAGTGACACATAACCAACTTTGGGATCTAGTAAATTAATTCAGTATACATATATTTGGTCCTAAGAGGGTTCGACAGTTTTAATATGTGTGTTCATGATACTAGAAGGTCTGAGCCTTTGCAACGCAGGTTGCTATATCTCTAGCATCTTCATCATACATCAAATCCTGCACAAATCATTCATAGCCTTGCATACGAATCATAAGTGAAACTGACAATGGAATGTGATCAATTTCAAACGATAGGGAATGAAGCACATTGCACACACCGAGCTGATGCTTAATAATTCTAATGTTTCATGTATTTCTCGTCTAGTTTCATTCTTGGGATATTTTCTAACGCTTGTATTTGAGTCTATGTGTTTTCAGGTTGAGTTCTCACCGAAATGCTCAGGAGCATTTCCCAGTAGAGTCACCATTTGTTGTGGCTGATCCACAACGTACCCCAAAATTGGGGACCCACCTTTTTGCATGTGTTCCAAGAAGACCGAAGTGGCCCATAGGCTAAAGTTCAAAGAAAAAAAGCAAAACACCACAAGGAGAAAAAGTGTCGCGATATCGCGACATGTTGCTCCATCGCGGCCAAAAATGAAAAAGTGTCGCGATATCGCGACATGTTGCTCCATCGCGGCCAAAAATGAAAAAGTGTCGCGATATCGCGACATGTTGCTCCATCGCGGCCAAAAATGAAAAAGTGTCGCGATATCGCGACATGTTGCTCCATCACGGCCAAAAATGAAAAAGTGTCGCGATATCGCGACATGTTGCTCCATCGTGGCCAAAAATGAAAAAGTGTCGCGATATCGCGACATGTTGCTCCATCGCGGCTAAAAATGAAAAAGTGTCGCGATATCGCGACATGTTGCTCCATCGCGGCCAAAAATGAAAAAGTGTCACGATATCGCGACATGTTGCTCCATCGCTGATCAAAAATGAAAAGTGTCGCGATATCGTGACATGTTGCTCCATCGCGATAGAAAATGAAAAAGTGTCGCGATATCGTGAAATGTTGCTTTCATGCGGTAGAAAAAGAAAAAGTGTCACGATATCGCGACATGTTGCATTTTCATGATTAAAAATGGCAAAAAAAGAGAGAAAGAAAAAGTGTCGCGATATCGCGACATGTTCCATTTTCGTGACCAAACAGGAAAAAGTGTCGCGATATCGCGACATGTTCCATTTTCGCCAAGGTAACGGACCTGCATAGTGACGTGGACATAAGGACAAAATCCAGTGAATAAGACCAAGCGTTACATAAGGAATATTTAATGATTGGAAATCATTTAAGATGGTCGTTACACAGGGAAGGAAATGGACGCAAGCCTATGTGGAGAAACATGCAGCAAAGGGCCACAAAATGGAAAGCGAAGCACACGCATATAGGGAAGGTGAAATGAACAGTCAGGGAAGGTGAAACGAACAGCCATCAGAAAATGAAACGAACCGTCATGGAAGGAGAAACAATGTTTTCACAAGTTTAAATACGCCATTCAAAGAGGCCAGAAGGGGGTGGAAAAGCTGTTCGCAGAAGATTGCGATAATGAAGGCGATAAGGCCATTAGGACCTGAGTTTCTCTGGATATTTTCTTCCACATTGGACTGGTTTTTCTTCTTCATGGACATGGGTTGGAAATCCCGGCGAGCAGAGTTGCGGACTTGAAGGCGATAATGCCATTCTGGGCCTGTTTGAGTCGTTTTTCTTCCATGGACTGGTTTGGGAAAACCAAAAATTTTGCTATTGTAAAATGACACATTTTTAATGCGAAGTGTTCAGAAATTTGCATCTTGTGGGCAAGAAAGAAGGAGATTTTCTTTGCATGCTATGGATTTAATGTTTATTCTTTCATCTTTTCAGATTTCGAATTTATAGATAATGTTGATGCCATTTCTTTGGGTTACATTAGGCGAATATTTGAAATCTGAATTTTATTTCGTACCCTAGGAACAAGCACTTAGCTTATCCGGATTGTGCTTGTTTGCAGGTCCAATAGGTTAGGTTGCATGCACGGAAACCTCACATCTTCGGTTTTGTCGAAATAGGATAGCATCATACTGAATGCATTTTATTTTCAGTTTTTTGCATTTCATTTTCATTTTCTCGCATTTTATTATTTTTTCAGAAGTTTTAACTTTTCAAGGCATTAAAATAAACATTTAAAAAATATCAAAATCCAAAAAAATAATGAACAATCACTAAAGTTTCATGATGAAATAAACCAACATTGCCCCTTGTTTACAGTTACTTGCAATCACTAAGGTGTTCCAAGCATTTAAATTGAATATCTTTATTTGAGATTACTAATACACATATGCAAATGCTAAATACAACGGAGACCTTGGAGAAGTTGTTTGTTTAACTTCTTTGCAAGAGGGGATTTGGAACCCAAATCCTAAAGGAGAGTGTACTTTCACAACTGGGTGAAAATACCACTCAACAGCAGGTATGAGCAAGGAGTGCATGTCCTTTGCCAACCAAGATACCAAATGCCTTATGACAATTCGGGCGTGGGGTTCAACCACCCCCTACCCTTAGACATCTTGGTAGAAAACATGCAAGGCCTAGGGATAGGCAACAAGGGTGGATTGGCATTAGATCCCTCTGCCAACCCTAATACAACATATACATTAAGGGATTATCTCCCATGATCGACAACCACCCTTGTTAACCTCAATAACCCTTTCCCTTCGCTAGAGAGAGGAAAAAGTTTGGGGACTCATTTTCAAGGAGGGTATAGATAGTGTCAAGAGGGATCTTCGGAGGATGAGTCATAATATGAACCAGCATCATATGACCCCTTCGAATTAGATAGTGATCACTCACAAGTGATCCCCATGAATGACTATCAAGAGATCCTCTTGACAATGTTCCCGCTAGAGGCTCCAATCGAGCCAGTGCAGCGTCAAGAGAATCAGGTCCCCCCATGGAGAGTGGAACAACCACAATGGGGCTAGATTAATTTGCTTGAGCAGGATGAGCCTGTAATGCCTCAAATAGTTGGAGCCAACGAGGGCTTGTGGATCTCTGATAGTGATTACGAAGATGAAATAGAAATGACGTATCTTAATCACATGCGGTAGATGCAGCAACCATACCCCTTGGAGATTAACGACATATTTGAATAGTTGAACATAGTGCCAGGGCATGAGTGGTATGTAGACCCAAAATGATGGAACCAAGTGTTGGATCCGTCACTCCAGGTAGATGAAGAGCACCTTTCACCACGAGACCCTAGAGTGATATCAGTGTTGAGGGTAGACCCTATCCTCCTATCAGCACATAGGGCTGATCCATTCATGCTAGTACCTCCAGAGCTATATCTAAAGCACAAGAATCATCTAGAATGTTCAAATCACCACACCCATGGTAATGGAGACCAAAATAATTTCATCAACATGATCTCCATTGACTTAACCACCCCCATCCACATTCTGGTCGATCCAATACGGTCATTGCATCTATACATAGATGCCATAGACTAGGATCATGTCAATTCACTTCCATACCCATCAAAGTACTGGCCTTTTAGTAAAATGCTTCATTTCACCCCAGGGCCAACTCAGGATATCTTCCATGTTGAAGAGGAACCCGAGGTTCCCAATGCAGATTTAAACTCAGTAAATTATATCCATTTGATCCTGACTCCACACCAGTTGGAGGATGGATCCCACATGTCAGTCAAGGAGATGACTGACGTAGACATCGGCTCAGATCCAATGAATCCACAGATTATCAAGCTGGGGGTAAAATTATCCCCCGAAGAGCAAGCCGACTACATTACCCTTCTCAAAGAGAAGAATGAGGTTTTTGCATGGTCCTACAAAGACATGTCGAGGCTAGATCTGCAGCTAGTCATGCATAATCTAACACTTGATCCCACAGTCAAGCCAGTTAAGCAAAAACTATGCAAGATGCACCCAAAAATGGCCTTGATGGTCAAATACGAATTGCAAAAGTTGTTGGATGCACATTTTGTCATCTACATGGATTATCCACCATGGCTATCCAACATGGTGCCTATCAAAAAGCCCGATAGGAGGATTTGCATATGCACAGATTTTTGAGATCTAAACAAATTGAGTCCTAAGGATGACTTCCCCTTGCCGAGCATTGATGCATTGGTAGATGCTATAGTAGGTCACAAAATGCTATCCCTCATGGATGGTTTCTAGGGATACAATCATATTTGTATCAATCTTGAGGACCAACTAAAAATGGCGTTCACAACGCCTTGGGGGACATTTTGTTATAAGGTCATGCATTTTGGCCTTAAAAATGTTGGCGCCACCTACCAACGTGCCATGACGTACATCTTCCATGATTACATGCATAAAACTCTGGAAGATTACATGGATGATTTGTTGGCCAAATCTCTTTTGCGCCCGAATCATATTGATGACTTAAGCAAGATCCTCGATCGCCTCATGGAACATAAAGTCAGACTGAATCCCAAGAAGTGTGTCTTTGGCATCACATTTGGAAAACTCTTGGGTTTCATAGTCTCAAAGTGAGGCGTTGAGGTGGACCCAAACAAAGTCAAGGCAATCCTTGAAATACTTCCTCCAACTACCATTAAGCAGCTCAGAAGCCTGCAGGGAAAGGTCACATCGATCAAGCACTTCATATTGCAGCTATCCGACAAGTGTCGACCCATGAATAAATTATTGCACAAGGAGGTAGCATTTCACTGGGATGACGAGTTCCAGTCAGCCTTTGATGACATTAAACGATACTTGGCTTTGCCACTAGTATTGGCACCACCTAGACCAGGAGTGTCGTTCTACTTATACATCTCAGCTACTGAGGTGGCACTAGGCACCATGCTAGCCCAAAAGAATGAACTTCACAAAGAACAGGCTACTTACTATCTTAGCCACACCCTGGTTAGTTATGAACTTAACTATGCATACGTTGAAAAACTCTACTTGGCAGTGGTGTTTGCTACCAAAAAGCTATGCCACTACATTCTGAGCAACACAACGTATGTTGTGTCTAAGGAGAATCCATTGTAGTACATGATGAGTCATACTTATCACAGTATCCGCACGGCGAAATGGATCATGTTGTTGACAGAATTTGACATAGAATTTATTGGACAAAAATCCATCAAAGGACAGGTCATAGCCGATCAACTAGTAGAGGCTCCTCTCGAAGATGATCAACATCTGGTCATAGAACTACCCGATGATGGGGTCTTCCATGTCTCAGAATCGCTAGATTCTGATGAGCCTAAGTCATAGGCCGACATAACCCTACTTTTTGATGGTTCTAAATGTGAGCAAGGAGGTGGCGCAAGAATTGTATTCTTCACACCGTAAGGGGCTCCAATGCCTCTATCATTTAAATTAGACTTCCTATGCACCAACAATAATGTAGAATATGAAGCCTTGCTCATAGGTCTTCAGACAGCAATCACCATGAACATTAAATGATTAAACATCTTTGGTGATTCACTGTTAATTGTCAACCAAGTCAAAGGGGTATTCCAATGTAAATGCCCAATTTTGTAGGCCTAAAAATCCCTTGTGGAAAAAATCTTGGCAAAGGTTGAATGGTATGACATCGAGGCACTCCCTCGATCATCGAATCATTTTGCAGACACTATGGCCTCCTTGGGGTCGCTAATCCCATAAGACATTTTTGGTGATATGACAACCATTCAAATCAAAACACTATCACAATCCATGATGGAGAATGCAAGCTCTGACTTAACGCTAGGAATCCACATGATCCATATTGAACCACCTTAGGATAGGTCCTCTCGAATCCATGATCGGCTGAAACACGCCAACTGGGGGTCCTTGTTCTCCCCTACTCCCCTTAATAGCAACACAATGCTATTCTTACAAGTTCTCTCCCGCTCAGCGTTTTCTAGGGATGAACTTCAAGAGGGATTGGCTATTCATACCATTGAGGCTTCTGATCAGAAGGATTGGTATTCACCCACAAGGGACTACCTCAATTTATGTAACCTCCCACTTGGATTGACGCATGCTGTAAAATGAGCATTCAAGAAAAAAGCGGCAAGGCATGTCTTATTAGGAGACATTTTGTACCATCGTAGCTATGAGGGGATCCTCCTTCGGTGCTTGGACCAGCAAGAGTCCACTTGGGCGATCACCCAAGCGCATGATGGTACATGTGGTGGCCACTTTAGTGGCATGGCCATCACCAAGCGCATTCTTTACATGGGCTATTATTGGCCATATTTAGAGCCAGATTGTAGCGCATATGTAAGGAAGTGCATGAAGTGTCAACATCATGCTAATTTGACACACGTACCTTCTCAGGCCTTGCAACCGATCCAATCGGCTTGGCCGTTTTTGTAGTGGGGCTTAGATCTAATCAAAAAGATCTCCCCTGCATCGTCAGGTCATCACACGTTTATCATAACGGCCACAGAGTATTTCACCAAGTGGGTGGAAGCAGTTTCGCTTACCTCTACGACTAGAACCCGCATTGCGGAGTTCATTTTGCATATCATGTCATTTTGGTATTCCATCCAAGATCAACTTGGATAATGGGACGTCATTCAAGAACAAAGATGTGCATGCTTTGACCACAAAGTACAAAATTCAGCATAGTTTTTTGACACCCTATTATCTACAGGCAAATGGGCAAGCAGAGGCATTAAACAAAATTCTAGACACCATCCTCAAAAATACAGTCACATACAGTCACAAGGATTGGCACATTCAGATCCCACTTGCCCTATGGGCTTATCGCACTAGCATTTAGACACCCACTGGGGTAACTCCGTTCTCACTCGTGTATGGCTCTGAGGCTGTCATGCCTCTCGAGTTGGAAATTCCTTCCTTGTGCATATCAATGCAAGAGTTCATCGATGATGACACTACATGGCAAGCCCAATTATACCAGCTTACGTTGCTCGATGAACGACACGTTAATGCTCTCGAGCATTTACGTATCTATCAAGAGCGACTGAAGAAAGCATACAACATGAAAGTTTACCTGAGGGACTTTCAGGTTGGTGACTTGGTCTTAAAAGAGAACCAACAGAACTCTAGCTTGCCACCCCATCTAAGGTACAAGTTCACAGAAAACTGGTTAGGTCCCTATGTAATTGATAATAAAATAGGACCTAGAACATACTGGCTAGCCTCTCTTGATGGAATCAAGGAACTAGAACCCTTGAACATCAGTCATTTGCGGCCATTCCATATCTAGAGCAGCCGTAGCCCACCCAAAATACCCCAAGGATCCCTACAATCGCTTGGTCAATCCCAAAATGCTCCAAGGATTCCCACAATCGCTTGGTCAATCCCAAAATTCTCCAAGGATTCCCACAATCGCTTGGTCAACCCCAAAAATACTCCAAGGATTCCCACAATCACTTGGTCAACCCCAAAAAAAGCTCCAAGGATTCCCCTAATCGCTTGATCAACCCCAAAATGCGCCAAGGATTCCCACAATCGCTTAGTCAACCCCAAAATGCTCCAAGGATTCCCACAATCGCTTGGTCAACCCAAAAAATGCTCCAAGGATTCCCATAATCGCTTGGTCAACCCCAAAAAGCTCCAAGGATTCCCCTAATCTCTTGGTCAACCCCAAAAAGCTCCAAGGATTCCCCTAATCGCTTGGTCAACCCCAAAATGCTCCAAGGATTCCCATAATCGCTTGGTCAACCCCAAAATGCTCTAAGGATTCCCGCAATCACTTGGTCAACCCCAAAATGCTCCAAGGATTCCCGCAATCGCTTGGTCAACCCAAAAATGCTCCAAGGATTCCCACAATAACTTGGTCAAAAACAATAAAATTCAAAAAACAATAAAATCATCAAAAATAACAAAAATTTGCATCTCATTGCCATGCATGCTCAAAATCATCACAAAAATAAAGAGGTCTTTTTGCATATCATCTTCATACTCACAAAAATCAATCCATCAAAAACACAAATATAGTTGCATTACGCACCACATCCATACATTGCATATTTGTGGTCATCCAGATCAAGGCACCATAGACTGTAATTACTTGGCAAATCCATCTTGTTCCATATTTCTCTGCTTTATAAACAGTCCATCACACATAAATGCCATTCACATATTTTCACCATATCATAGTCAGTTTTCTTCTAATGTATCAAGAGTTTCTGTCATTCAACTGTCAATAGCTCTCTAACCAAATACCGTACAAAGTCAGACAGATTTTACGAAGGTAGAGTTTTACTTGGATTACACCTTGTTACGTAGAATCCCAAAACAAATTAAAACACATAAAAATTCCCAAGTTGTGTGAATGAAATATGAAACCTGCAAAGCAATCCAGGTCACCATAAGTGAAACGGTCATCTTGCTCATCCCCCTATGCGAATGACCCCAAGAATGCTTAGAGTTGGCAAAAGGACAAGCATCCTCCCTACCCAATTCCCCAAAAATCCCAAGTTCTCAAAAGTTGCAAACATCATACAAATTTGCAAAACGTCAAAACTCCAAAAATTTGACATCACAACCAAAGTGCATACATCAAAAAGCACATACAATAGTGATTCTCATCACTCATTATTCAAATCCCTTGCTCAAAATAAAAATAACAAAAATAAATAGTGATTTTTATCACTATAATCGAGCAAGTATCCCAATACAATTGAAGAAAATAAGGGATTCAAACTTGAATCCCTAGAACTCTCAGCATTCCGAAGGTCATGAGATAAACCTAAGTACCGGTTTGGTTGATAGCCTATCGGTCACTCATGGCAAACCTCCCGCATGACGATATATATGTCACAGTAACTTGTGTGCAGATCAATGTTTGCATGTGGATGAGCTAGCTTATGGTATCCTAGATTGCACCGCAGATTAATCTAACTAAATACAACAAAGGAGTTAGTGGGGCTAATTAGGTGATCCTCAGTACAGGTTTGGTTGACAACCTATCCGGCACCGGCGGTATCCCGACAAATACGACATAAACGAACTCAATTGCACACATAGGGATGTGAAATAACTGGGTCAAAGACAAGTCCGATTCATACCTTGTTCAAAAAGTCTTGTAAGATAAAATACAATTTTGGATAGTTAGTTAAAACATATGAGTCTCAAAAAACCTAACTATATTCTAGACCAACTGTGCCATCCTCCATCCTCGCTTCCCCATTAGAAAATACAAAAAAAAAAATAACATGCATACATGAACAGTCATTTACCACAGTAATCGCCTAAGATAAAAAGCCATCAGTTCTGAACAGTCTATGGTGCCATCGTGAAAAATCACAAATTCAATTCATCATTTCCATTTGCATATCATATAAATTAGTAACATTTGCATTCATCATAACACATGCATCCATCAATGCAAATCACCATGCATACATACACATTCATCAATCATTAGGCATAACATCAAATCATGACATATATATAACAAAAATATAATCATCTGTATATATATCATCAGCTAATGCCTGCATGCTACAATAACCGGTCATCTGACCCCGTAAAAAGCCAAAAACTCAAAAACCCCCAAACCTAGGGCATCGGCCACCATGATCATGTAGGATCGATGCGACGGGAACTACCCCCCGTGGTGTGGGTCCTATGAGAACCCTCAGGGCGTCTACTTCTAGCCCCCACATCACGCCTACTTAAGCCCCCCTCATCCAGTCGCCTACATTGAGAGGATGCTGACTACTCAGTCTCGCTCCCTCTTGAGCGGTACGATGATCCACCTCTGCTAAATGTAGGGACCCGCCCACCAAGGCAACTAATCTCTACCTCTAGCTCCAACTGCTACCACACTAAGTCCATACCCCACTGGTGATACGTAGCCAAGTTCTCATCGCACTGTGCCAAAGCCCTCTCCCTCTCTGCCAGCTGAATCCGTAAGAGATCCCTCTCCCGTGCAGCATTAGTACCCCCATCCTACCGACGGTAGGCAGCCAATGCATTTTCCTGCTCTACTAGCTACATGCACAGGAGATCCCTCTCCCGCAGCGCATCCCCTAGCTCCTCGTCATGCCTCCACAGTAGCCCCTCCAATCGTGCATTCTCAACGCATAACCCTGACTCCATGTCCTCTGAATTTTCCCGAGGCATTGGCATATCTAGAACAGCAACCTGCTCTGGCTCCCACTGCTTCGCAATGTCCTGCATCTCTGACTGATCCAAAACCCCAAGATTCACATCCACATCATCCACCTCCACCATGTCCACATCCTCCCGTAGAGCTCCCCAATCATCTCCTAGTGCCTCGGCACCCTCCCTGCCTGTTGTTGCTACCTCCACACCTCCCAGTGGCCCCTCTCCCCGCCATTTCCGTAGTATCCAACACTGGTCATACTCTGTGGTAGTCCCAACGTCGTCCACATCTGGGACATCAATCATCGCATCTGAATCCTCATCAAGTGGTGTGATGAATGGTCGGTCCAGATTCCTCTCATCCCCTCGATGTTGATAGACCACAAGCTCACCAGGAAATCCCTAGTGCATCCCAAACTATCGTGTCACTCGGTTGTACGGGAAGAACTCCTGCTCAGTCCCATGTTGTCCAATCATCCACCATCCCTTGCGTACCTACCAGAGCCACTCTCTAGCCTCAGGCCAGGTTGGACAGTCCCGGTAGGGGTGCCAGGACACCTCCCCTAGAGTAAGTAGAGTGAAGGCATCGACATAGTGCCCTACGGCACCTGCCCACCGTCGACTCTATCCCTGCTCCTCAGACCGTCACCATAGATCCGCGTAACCTATGTCCTTATCCACCATCTTCGCTTGAGTCATCCATGGCAACCCAGTAGGCCTCTCCATCGCTATGTGTTTCCAAGCCCAACTCTGCAATAGATAGTTGTAGCTAATCCCCTTCTGCCTCTGATAGTGGACCTCGTAAAACTCACCATATAGTTGTGCCAGTAGCATCTATCCCCACCTCATGATTAGCGATGCCTTCGTCGAGCACTCCACCAGTCGACAGACCACATCCAATAGGTTCCACAAGAACCTCGCACTTGATGATTCAGGTAGCAGCATGTTGGAAATAAGGCCCATAAGTACTGCATGCCTCGCTCCCAACACTCCCTTCTCCAACCACCATCGGACAAAAATCTTGCCAATCTGGTAGTCGCCCTCTGCCCTCTCCACTGGGCTCTCCACACCCACCTCCTCCCTGTGCCCAAAGCATCGTATCAGTATAGTTGTCCACTGGTCACACGACGTCGTCCTGATCGGCAATCCATCTATCGGAATCCGTAGAATTCGATAGACATCCTCCAAGGTCACCGTCATCTCCCCTATTGGGATATGGAAGGTGTTGGTCCGAGGATCCCACAGGTTGATCAGGGCCATCAGATAGGACCGATCCCCAACCACAGGCTCCAGCCGATTCACCTACTTGAGCCCAAGGGCATCAAGCCACTCTCGGTCAGCCATATTTAGCACCTCCCGTGCTTCAGTGAAATAGGTAGGCATGCGATACCGGATCTTCACAACCTACAACAGAAAACAACACAAAAAAATTAAAGTCATGCAAAAATGTATAACAATAGCAGGCATATACGATGAACAGCTCAAAAACAAAAAAATTCACAAAAATTCAAAGCAAAAATAGTTTGTCAGTCTTGGGGTTTTTGTACTCTAAGTTTAAAACTGACAGAAAAAATAAAAACACAAAAACAATTTTTCAAATACAGTTGTCAGTCTTAGGATTTTTGTACTCTAACTTGCAGTTCTAAACATACAACAAACAAAAGCAATAACACCCAGAAGCACTTACTGGTCTCACTCCGGCTCTTCCGCTCGACCCAGTCTGTGCACTCATGATGTCGAGAGAAATTTGACAGTGCTTCACTTCACAGAATTAACCTCCTCCTCCTTAGAGCTCCAAATCGCAAGAAAATTCAAATGCAAATGAACCCAAACCCTAGTTTTGGCCTTTAAATAGGCTTTTTGAGCTTATATTCATTCCTCCCTAGGATGATCACTCTGGTTAGCACTCATCCCACCCTAGGATGAATACTAATCTGGTATTTGTCCCACTCAAGAACGAATTCAGGGCAAAAATTTCAAAAACAACAAAAAAATGAACAAAAATGCACCAAAATAGCTAATAGACTTGCCCAATGAAAGTGCTTTTGCACTTGACATTCTGGGCATGCAAAATAGACGTCGGGGTCACAAATCCTCACTATCCTACTCCCTAATAAGGCTACCATAGCTGGACCGCTCCACAGGAGGACAGATTTTTGAGAATTTCATCCCCAAACAGCGTCGCCAAAAGGGTCAAAATCCAACCAAAAATAGCAATAACATTGCCAATCAAAGGCGTCTCGACGCCTAAAATTCTTGGCATCCAAAACAGATGTTAGGGCCAAAAATTGTCATTACCTACTCCCTAAGAAGGTTACCATAGCCGGACCACTCCACGGGAGAACAAATTTTTGCCAATTTTAGCTCTGAAATACGTCACCAAAAGGGTTAACACCCACCAAAAACCGGTCTAAATGTCAGAAAACTGCACACACATGTAACGCTAAACATCTGAAGGCACCATTGCACAAGTCATATTGGGTCAAGCAACTCGTCACTTTTCTCATGAAGGTCATTCCCTCATCGATTCGTCGCTTGAGGGGGTAGTCACACTTAGTCACCAATCAACAAGTACACACCCAATTAAGGATATGACATGCATTCAAAGAATCATTGACAAAGACAATCACGCTCCTGCTTGGGGCAGTAAACAAGCAATAATCACAAGCTGATCAAATCACTTGGCATTTCATGAATCATGAACTCAAGGTTCCCATAGATAAAAGGTTGTGCCCTTTGCCTATTCATGACTGATCAATGTCCAAGATCAAGTAACACCTCACCGAAAAAGGTTAACACTTGAATTAAGTTCCTTCGCTCGTCAGAAGCAAAGATTCAAGAATGCATGCCATTTCCATACTTGGGGCATCAAAATTTGGTTAGGTTGCTAAGAAACCCTAATCATTAGTGCTTTGGTTATCTATTTTTGCTCGGCGCTGCGCCATGCACAGCGCATCCCAAAAAGGGGCATCTGTAGACACCAAAACAACACCAATCTGATTATGTGACTGCAAACACTGATCACATCCCAAGGGCAGCCCCCAAAGGTTAAACATTGGTCCTAACCACTCTCACAATAGTTTTGGAAGGTCAGAGATCAATTTTGGCACCTTCAGGCACTTTGCTCAATATTCGTTCCACCCAGGGACGAATTCAAACTAGGATTCGCCCTACCTAGGGACGAATATCAAGATTCGCTCCAGGGTGGGGCGAATTGCAGGTTTGACGGGAAAAAAGTCAAATCTTGACAAATGGCAGCTCAGATCTGCCACTTAATGCTTCCTTCATCACATAGGAGTATGGTGAGAATTTTTTAGCATTAGAGGCAATTACAAGGGCAGTCATGAAGTCCCTAATCATGGAGGAATCTCCTCCCCCTTGGGAAGGCATGATTGCCAAGTGGCGCCTCTGCATGCCAAATTCAAGAGACCTCCAAGGCTATAAATTGGTGAGCTTCCAAACCCCAAAATATACAGAGAAGGTGCATTTTGGAGCAATGAAGTGCTGTCATTTTACTTTCACACCCACCCCCTTTTGAGTTGTGTCTTTCACATCCTTGATCTCTTTTGGAGAGGAGGTCATAGGGTGGTTATTGGAAGCACAAATCTAGAACCAAAACCCAACATTTGGCCACAATATCCCACCAAATTTTTTGACAATACCCCACAAGAGGTTTTGGACCCATCCCAAGTGGATTGGTGCCAAAATCAGGCCCCAAATGACGGGCGGCCTGCCTTCGGGCGCCCCCTCCCGCACTGCTACAGTCCTAATCACCCCTCTTCAGAGCAATGGAAAATCTGTGGCAGGTTTGCTTTTGTTTCATTTTTTGCATTCAATTCTATGCTGCTTAGATAGGTTACCATTTAAATTTCATTTCATTTTGAACAATTTTGATCATGTTTCTATCTTCGTTCGCCTTTACTAACTTGTAGGTAGCATCATCAAATTCCTATTGACGGAGGCCAAATTGGGAAAATCTAACCATCTAGGTCTTCCCAAAATATCCCTAATTAGCTAACCCCAAGTTTGTAGGTCATTTGGAGCTTCCTAGATAGGACATTTGGGACAGTACCCTTTCGACGTTTTGTTGCAGGTAAATTCGTCCCGCCCTGGAGAGAATTCAAATCGGCAAGGAATTTCCTGACTATTCCATTTGTAGTATTTTCTTTGGTATGTCTTGATGCCCCTATAAAATTTTCAGAGTAGTTGGATTCATTCTAGTCATAGTTTAATTCATTTTTCTCATTCACTTATCGTAGGCTTAGGGATTGCATTCTTTATTTTATCTACAGTTGCTACTGACTATTTCTTGTTCCTTTGAACGCAGGGTCTGGACATCAAAGGAGCAGCAAGGAGTCAAGATTCATCAATGCAAGTGGCGGCGAAGTTTGGTCCACCCATTTTTACATGTGGGCATGCGGAAGAAGGAAGGGCATCTATAGATGTAACAAGAATGCATACCTAAACGCTCCTAGCCCTTGGAAGGGGAGGATACGCATTGTAACCGAGTTATGAAACATATCAATAAAAAGGGCTATCTCATTTATTGTATTTTTTTTAAGTTTTGATTCGTTCACACTTTCCCTCTTTTCATGCACTTTTAATTCCTAGGATTTAGCGCTAAGTTTCGTTCAATTTGCATCGCATCTTTGCAACCTAGTGAAGTCCTTCTCCTTCAAAGGTTTTGTGAAGATGTCAGCTAACTACTCCTTGGACCTACAAAACTACAACTGTACTTCACCAAATTTCTCCAGCTCTCTGATGAAATGATGCCGGATATCTATGTTCTTCGTTCGACCATGGAAGACTGGGTCCTTCGAGAGGGCGATGGCAGAGTTATTGTCACAAAATATTGTTGTTGTTGCTTCTGGCAGATGATGTAGTTCGCTCAAAACTCTTCTTAGCTAGACTTCCTGGTAGATGACTAAGGTGGTAGCAACGTACTCTACCTCTACTATAGATAAATAAAAAATTAGCTGCTTCTTTGAGGACCAAGAAACAGCTCTGGATAAAAAATGGAAGGCATATCCAGAAGTGCTCTTTCGATCATCTATGCTACCATCCCAATCGCTATCTGTGTAGCCAATCAACTCAATCTAGTCTTTTATAGCATAGTAAAGTCCATGGTTCCTCGTGCCATTGACATATCATAGAATTATTTTGCCTGCTTGCCAGTGAGTGTCTTTGGGTGACTCCATAAACCTACTAATTAAACTCATGGCAAACATGAAATCTGGACTGGTTGCAGTCAAGTACATCAAGCTTCCAACTAACCTTTTATAGAGAGTTGGATCAACACTTCTACTGTTGTCAGTCTTGCTCAACTTCAAGCTAGTGGCAACCGGGGTGATGGCATGTTTGTTGTCCTCCATATTAAAATGCTTCAGGACATCCTTAGCATACTTGCCCTGAGAGATGAAGATGCCATCTACTAATTGGTCAACTTCGATGCCAAGAAAGAATTTCTCAGCCTCATGTCTGTCATTTCAAATTCAGACTTCATGGCTATTTTGAACTCCTCAAATAGACTGCTACTATTGCCAGTATATATCAGATCATCCACGTACAAGTAGATAATTATCATCTCACCCTCTATGTTTATCTTCAGATATAGGGTGTGCTCATATGGGCATTTAATGAACCCATTATCCTGAAAGTAGTCATCAATTTGGCTATACCATGCCCAGGGTGCTTGCTTCAACCCATACAAGGCCTTATTCAACTTTAAGACCTTATCTTCTTGCCCTTGTATTTCATATCCAGGTGGCCGGTCTATGTAGACCTCTTCTTCCAACACTTCGTTCAGGAAGGCTGACTTGACATCCATCTGATAAATGCTCCATCCCTTTTGAGCTTCCAGTGCCAGAATCATTCTGACTATGTCAAGTCAGGCTATAGGTGCATACACCTCATGACAGTCAACACCTAACTTCTGATTGTAGCCTTTCATCACTAATCTGGCCTTATGCCTATCAAATTCTCCTTGGGCATTAAACTTTTTTTTATACACCCACTTGACCCCAATGGTCTTATTTCCTACTGGAAGATTTGTCAGCTGCCATGTCTCATTCTTCTCAATGGATGCTATCTCCTCATCCATCGCATTCACCCATTTGCAATTCTGACTTGCCTCTTCAAACTCTACTGGATCACACTCAGTAAAGAAGGCAAAATCAAAATATTCTTCATCTTTCTGATTTTGGGTTACCTCGTAAATATCTTGCAAGCTTCGAGTCTTCGTAGGTGTCCTCAAGTTTGGAATTCTACTTGCAAGTGGAGGTGACCGGGGTGATGAGGCTGTGCTACTGTTGGTACCACTGTTGTTGCTTGGGGGTACATGTGGATGCACATAATCTTCCTCCAAGTTCATAGTTTCAATAATGGTTGATTCAGGCTGACCAGTATTTGACTTCCAGTTCTAGGATTCATCCTCCAAGAACTTCACATCGTGATTGATGACAAGTTTCTTTGTCACCAGATTTTACAGTCTGTATGCCTTTTGCTTGTTCACTGTACCCTGTGAAAATGTATTTTTCAGCTTTGTCATCTAGCTTTTGCCTTTTCTCATCTAGAACATGTGCATATGCTATGCATCCAAAAAATCGCAAATGAGCCACACTTGGCTTCAGGTTGCTCCAAGATTCCTCCAAAATTTTGTCCTTCACACTCTTGGTGGGACATCGATTTAGCAGATAATCTGCACGACACAAGTTATGCCGAGAACTCATGTGGCAGAATTTTTGTCTTTAACATGCTCTATGCCATCTCCATGATAGTTCTGTTCTTCCTCTCAGATACACCATTCTATTGTGGTGTGTATCTGGCAGTCAACTGGTTGCAAATTCCATGATGCTTGCAGAAGTTGTGGAATTCAATGGAGATGTATTCACCTCCTCCATATGTCTTGAGAGTTTTCATAGAATACCCACTCTATTTCTCAACTAGAGCCTTGAACTCCTTAAACTTCGCAAATGCCTCTAACTTTAGCTTAATGGGATAAACCCATGTCTTCCAGCTAAAGTCGTCTATGAAGGTCAAGAAGTATTTTTTGCCAGCATATGAGCTGGTCTGCATGGAACCGCAAATGTATGAGTGCACCAGCTCCAATGGTTGTGATGCTCTCCAAGACTGTCCTGCAGGGAATGCATCCCTGTGCTACTTACCGACCAGGAAACCTTCACAAACTTGGTTTGGTTGCTCAATAATGGGTAAACCCTTCATCATTTGCTTCTTGTGCAGCAAATTCAAGCCACTGAAGCACAAATGACCGAATCTGAGATGCCAAATCCATGTAGCATCCTTCACAACTACACTTAGAGACATTAATGATTCATTTTGAATCTATAGTGGAAACATTTTATTTTTCATCATGGACATGGTTGCAATTTGTCCATGCACTTTGTCTCTGATGGAACATACATCATCTTTGAACTGCATAGTGTGTCCCTTCTGCACAAGCTATCCAACACTTAGCAGGTTGTGTTTCAACCTAGGAACATAATAAACATCACAAATTTTTTTTCTTTCATTGTGCCAAGTGAGGATGAGGATTTTACCTTTCCCCATCATGGGAACCTTGCTGTTGTTCCCCATCTTGACTTCAAAATGGACTATTTAATCTAGTTGTGAGAACATCTCTATGTTCCCAGTCATGTGGTTTTTGCACCCACTTTCAAGATACCAAATATTTTTCCTGCTCTCCTCCTTAATACTACAATTTAGCAGCACATTTACACCTGTCGCATTTATGGCTTCATCTGTATAATGGGCTTGCTACTGGTTCTCATTGGCCATCCTATTTGTACACTGTGAGATATAATGGTCAAAAATTTTGCAGCAGTAGCATTGGACTTTGGATTTATTTTTCTTCTGATAAGATCCACTTTGTTGATTTTTTCCAGTGCCTCTTCCTCCTTGTTGATGGAAGTTGTAGCTAGTCTCACTATCATTAAGGTTTGATCTCCCTTATTGCTTGTTACCTCTCCCACACCTGCTTTTGCCTCTTCCTCCTTGAGAACTAGAGGCACCATGGTTGGAGTCTTGTATGCCGCTATCTCGAAATGAGACTTACACTTTGAAATCTTACTCCAGAGAGGACTGAGTTGAGCGGCTTAGCCTCTGCTCATGTGTCTGTAGAGAGCCCATGAGCTCATCCACCGAGAGGGTTGTCAAGTCCCTCGATTACTCTATTGTAATTACCATAGAATCAAATTTTGCTGGCAAACTTCACAGAATTTTCCCCATAATCCTTTGATTCTACACAATTTCACCATTCAAATGCATCTGGTTGATGACATCTGTCGTTCAGGTGAAAAAATCGCTCATCAACTCAGACTCACTCATCTGTAGGTTCTCAAACTCTCTCTTGAGCATATACAATTTCACCAACTTCATTTTTTTGGTGCCCTGGTATGAGCTGGCCAGTATCTCCCAGGCCTACTTGGCCTTGGTGGCTGATGCAATCCATGGGAAGATGGTCTCCTCAACCACTTGCATGATATAGAATAGGGATTTTTGATCTTTCTTTCGGTTCTCCTTCAGAGGGTCTTTGTTAGCTTGGGAGAGGGTGGCCAATGCTGTTGCATATGCTAGTTTCGGGTACCCATTCTCCACCAAGTTCCACAACTCTTGAGACCCGAACAAAATCTTCATTTGTATACTCTAGTAATCATAGTTCTTGCCATTAAATCATGGGATCTACAACTACAGGGAATTGTTTTCGGAAGCCATGCTTCAATCATCGCATCATGAAAACAATAGCTCTGATACCAATTTGAAGGAAGAATTAAATCTGATTAAAATCAAATCGTGTTAATAAAAGATGCTTCGTAGCTTGATGAGCGAGAGAGGAGCTTCGCAGATTTTAGCTGCGAGGAAGGAGTTTCGCTGGGCACAAAAAAGAAGATTCACCACTAAAATGGAGCTTCACAAATATTTGGTTCGAAGAGGGTGCTTTGCATTAATTTCAAGCGAAGCGGCTGCTTCGCACAGTTTACTTCCGAAGTGGCTGCTTCGGAGGAACTATTGCCAAAGTGGCAATTTTTCAAAGGAAGACTGCAAAGCACAATTTCATGGCTATTTGGCACCTTCAAGCGAAGTGGCTTCAAAATCCCACTTCGGGGAAATAAAGTGCTGAAGTGCTTCTTCGGCACAACAAGAAAATAAATAAATTTTCCTTCAGAATCGAACGAGTGTTTTACCACTTCGGGGTAAACCCTCACTGAAGTTCGTCTTCAAATAAGCAATACTTCGAGGCAGAGAACAAACACACATAAACCCAAATTTGCAGGACAAATATTATATATTTAAATATAACTGGATTTAAATAAAACTTCTTTCTATAAAGCGATTACAATCATCTACAAGATAAAATTTGTAGGATAAACACAAGGATTTTTCTTGGAGACTGCTGCTCCATTCTCTAATTGTCTGTGGTTGCTGCTTTCACTCTATTGCTACTCTGCGCTCGAAACCCTAGCTGATGCGGCTGCTCTGTGCTTGCTATTCCCTTGCTACTTCTTTTGCAAAATGATGAATGGTCTAGTATTTATAGACGAGAGATGAGGACAAGAGGCGGGATTAATTCACAAATTGGCTGAAAAAAATTAAATGCCAAAGAGGGTTTCTGTCCAATCGTCGAGCAACCCCAACTACCCGCATGTGCGATGTCAGACCCTCGATTCCCATGCCTGGTTACTACTTCACCAGTTTTAAATGTGAACTGCAGGATTTAAGTTACTTCATGGTGAAGCATTTTCAAGTGGCATGAATTTGCTGCTTCGCAACAAAGCACCTTCAAGAGGCATGTTTTTATTGCTTCGCGGTGAAGCGCTTACGAACGGTGTGAAAGTTGGTTTAATAATTCCAACATTGGCCACCTACATGCATCCTTGCTGCCTCATTTAACTTATAAATTTATCAGTAGCGGAACAAGGATAGGGTGAGTTGGCCACCTACATGCATCCTTGCTGCCTTGGCCACCTCCATGCATCCTTGCTACCTCATTCAACTTATAAATTGATCAGTTGGAAAGTCTAGGGTATGTGTTTTAATTCAAAAAATCAGGAGGAAAGAAAGGTTGTGAAAAAGGAGAAAATCCACTTGGTGTTACAGGTCTTTTTCCTCTGTTGAATTTTGGTAGTGAGATACTTTATATCTGTTTAGAGAATTTTAGAATTTCTCTTAGTGTTTAGACACTTTGTAGTGGGGAAATTAGGATTGCCTAATTATTTAGTAGAGAACATAGATAGTATTTGGACCTAGATGTGAAATTATAGATTTATTCATCACTACCATATTAATTAACCAATGGTTGTGCAAACAAATATCCTTCTCTCTGCACTTTTTAATTTAACTTCGTCTATTGTTATGACATCGTATTTTACAAAATAAAAATATTGGAATTGCTTTAAGTGGTATTTCTTCCTAAGTAAAATACTGACATATATATAATTATTCTTAGATAGAATCTTGTACACCGAAATACTAACTATGTTATTATTGAGGGAATTGTATGTTTTAAATTAAGGATAAGAATGAATAAGCTAGAGTGTGTATCAATGAAATTTATCCAGATAGATGACCAAGATACAAAGTGTGGTTCAATCTACCAAGATACTGCTGTACTATTGGACGTATGAATAGCACAAAAAAAATGTATTTTAGTTACTTCAATATACTTGTACAAGTATAATGAAAAACACACAATTATATGTATTGAATCATGTGATAGCACATATAATTATTATAAGACTTTCAACTTTTAATTAACTAGAATTTACATTACTTAGCTCGCTCCTTTGGGAAGTCATATAGATTAAATGAAAGCTATTTTTAGAGTTACTTTCATGCGTGTGAATTAGGTTGAATTAGGTTTCATCTTTTCAAAGTTTATTTTTCCTATATTCATAGAAAACATAGTTGTTGTGAACATCTCATCTTGAATTAAAAAAATAGTATAGTAGAAAATAATCGCATATCAAAGTAAATTTGATCAAATAAAGGATCAATTTTAAAATCTAAATGAAATTTTTTAAAATGAAGTTAATAAAAAAATCCATAATGAATTCCAGAAGGGATGTGTTATTATTATATATTTATAAATTTATTAGAAACTATGAAAGAAATATATTTTTTTTTAATTGAAAAGTAGAACTGAATATTAAAGATCAGCAGAATAAAATTACATCATATGTAATATGTCCAAGATTCATGGAAGACACTTAAAACAACTAACTCCTCTTGAAGAGAGAAACATATTGTAAATCATATGAGATTTGCAGTTTCATTATATTTTTGTACAAATATACAATAACATCTCTGAGCAAGCAAATAGTAATAGTTGTACATATTTGCATTTTTTCCTCAGTGCAACTATCAACAGGATCATAATTTTGAATGACATTAAATTTGTGAGCTAGCTTGACCTTGGAAACCTGTAAACTTCTCCCCACCTGAAACAAAACAAAAATTTGATTGAATCTCCTAAGAGACCCAGTAAGGTGCCTTGGCCTGTTCTAAAAACAATCTTCATTCCTAGCTTTCCATATTATCCATAAAATTTTAGAAGAAAGTAACAACCAAAATATATTGAAATATGGTTTCATATGAGGAATGTAACCAAGAAGAATTTGTTGCTTAATATGATCCAAATTAATATTTCACCCCTACAGATTATGAAATAAATATAACCACAATTCCTTAGCATAAAGGCACTCAAAAAATATATGATTCAATGTCTCAGGAGTCCTGAAAATGGAGCAATATATAGCAGTCTTAGGATCAGAGGATAAAGGAAGCCTGTGGAGTAGCAGATGCCATCTAAAACATGCTTTTTTGGTTCAAGAAAATTGGACCAAATATGTTGCATCCTCTTCTGACCCTGCGCTGGAGAAAGAGAAAGCGGCCACTTAGTATTAATATGATCAAAAATGTCATTAGTATCCGTAAGAATCTTGTAGATGGATTTATATTTAATATCACACATTCTGGAGCCATCAAACCAATACAACTTATCCATATAACATTGTTCAGAAACCACAAATTTTGGATTCTTCAAATTATTGAAGGAGGCAGACAAAACAGTATAAGTTCTCTTGTGAGAGTTGGGAAGACCAAACTCCCCACTAAGTTGTTCCAAATATTTGAGCACACCATTATTCATAATATCATTAAAAGTATTTACACCATTCACAGACCAAGCCTTAGCAGAGCAGCCCCTCAATTTGGCAATCTTAGTATTATTGAAAGACAAATTCCACTAGCAAGACTAATTTAACAAATGCACATTATTATTAGTTTTAATATCAGAACTGATACAAATATTATTTCTAACGGTAGTCCAGGCCTTCCAAATGCTTTGGAAAATAGCAGAACCAGCAGGTCTAGCATCAAAGGAGCCAACCAAAATATCCAAAAAAGATAGATTTTTCTAGAACTGGGCCCTTTTAGGGACAACATTGTATATGTTATATCTATTAAGCACCTTCCATGTTTCATTTCCATAAATACATTTAGTAATCCATTTATAAGCCAAGGCAACACCTTGCAGCCTTAGATTGGTAAGACCCGACCCACCCATAGCCTTATTAACAACAAACTAGCTCCACTTAACTGAGTGAATCTTTTTCCAAAAAAGTTACTAGCCAAGAGGAACTACTTAATATACTTCTAGATCAAATTAATTTGATACAAGCTGAAAATCCAAGTTGATGAAAAATAGACAGTGAATGTAGAAATAATGTGTTGACAAACCTGTAATCTGCCAGCCAAGGAAAAGTTCCTTTTCTGCCATTTATCAAGTTTAGCAATAATTCTTTCCTTCACCCAAAGCCACATATTTTTAAGATCTGGCTCAACAACAAAAGCAATCCCAAGATACCTGACTTGGGAAGAAGGACCATGCCACTATATTTCAAATATGCTAAGACAACTCGGAGGATCATAATCCCATCCCAAAATCATAGATTTAGAAGAAGAAACCTTAGCACCTGAGGCATTACAAAATAGGTTAAGCCTAGAGAACAGAGAAACAAAATTGTCCTCATATAATTTCAAAAATAAAGAAGTATCATCAACAAAGTGCATATTATTGGGTAGAATAATACCCTTTATATTAGGACTAAAAGTATTATTCCTGAGCATATATTATAACAGGTCATTAGCAATTACAAACAATGAAGAAGCCAAGGGACACCCCTGTCGTATTGATCTTTGTAAAAAAATAGGTTCAAAAATAGCTCCATTAATCTCTATACAAACATTAGCATCAGCCAGAAGAGTGTTAACCATATTACAAAATTTAGGAGGAAAGCCAAAGCCCAACAAAGAACTGATAATGTAATTACATTCCACATGGTCATAAGTTTTTTCAAAATCAAGAAGGATCATACCAATATTTTTGACCTGAAGCCTTGGCCCAATGCATAGATTCCCATCCTATGATAATATTTTCTAAGATATATCTTCCTTTAACAAACCTAGTTTGGGTAGGATTGATGAACTTAGGGAGTAAATTAACCAGTCTTAAAGCCAAAACCTTAGCCATAATTTTATAGGAGACATTCAATAAAGTTATAGGCCTCCATTTATTAATTAGATTTTTATCACCCCTTTTGGGAAGGAGTCTAATAACTCCATAATTAATTTCACAACCCAAGGAGCCTCTACCAATAGCCTCAGCATAGACTTGTCGGAGGTCCTCACAAATCCATTCTAGATTCTTTTTGTAAAATTCAATGGGTATACCATCTGGACCAAGAGCCCTGTCACTGTTAATGACCATAATAGCCTTATCAATATCCTCCTTAGAAATTGGTTGACTCAACATGTCAGCTTCATACTGAGAAATATTTTTAGGTATTAGCTTACAACATAATTCTCTTTGTTTCATTCTATCCTTATTATCTTCAGAAGTGAATAAGTTTTTATAAAAATGATAGAACAGATCCATAATTTTATCATCATCAAAAACCAAATTCTGCCCATCTGATATACTAACAATATTTTCCTTAACAACTTTCTCTCTAAGGATATTAAAGAAAAACTTGGAGCCTTTGTCACCATAATTAAGCCAATGTAGCCTAGCACGTACCCTCTGTCCCTGAATCTTCTTATTTTCTAATTGATTGAGCTAATTTTTAACCTCTACAAGTTTCATCAATATTTCCATGTTATTAGGCTGCCCCTGGATACTATGTTCAAGTAACCACATTCATTGTCTCAAATATTTCTCATAACATCGGAGCTCACAAGCTCTCTTTTTACCAATGGATTGGAAAAGAGTTTTCCATCCCTTAACATTATATTGCCATCTAACTATAGCACTTTCCTTACTGAGTTTAAATCTATTAATTTCCTTAAGAGTGAAAACAGCCTTCAAGCAATCTGGAAGATCCAAAAGAGAGACATTCAAGTTAAATTTCCATTGAGAGTTCTTGTTCTCATGCCTATCTTCATGAAATCTCAAATGTGCCATAGTAGAACAGTGATCAGAGCAGACAAAGGGATGCACTGAAATCTTACTGCCATTATTTACATGATCAAAATTAAAGAAATGATGAGAACCATAATATCTATCAAGCCTACTATAAATCATGTTATCACCCTATTGCATATTACACCAAGTAAACCACAATTCATTTTTGTTTGCTACTATGATCTTGCAAAGGGTCAAAAATATTAAAGTGAGTTTTAAAACTATTCCACCATATTTTCTCATCACCCTTCCAATCAAATTTGTTACCACCTGCTTTATCATGCTAGATTCCATCATGTTAAAATATCCTCTAAAAAACCAAGGGATATTACATGGATAGTGAGTAGACACCAAATTGCACACCATTGTGCTCTAAAATAACCCAGACCGCAGTATTACATGGATAGTGACTAGACTCAATAACATGAGCAGCCCATAAGGGAGAAAGCAAAATAATAGTTCCTCCCTCCCTTCAACATGATTGGTATAAAAACACTTAGCATTATGCCAAATAACATTCAGAGCAGACTGTAATTAAAAACCAACTACCTTAACCTCTTGCAACAAAATACAATTAAAATAACCCAAATTTTTGATGTGATTCTTGACAAAATATTTTCTATCTGGGGACTCAAGACCCTTGACATTCTAACTCATGCATTTAAATACCATGTCCAGAATTAAGGTGAGAAGAACCAGCCCTGGCTAGTTCTTTAGCACTTTTTAAAGATTTACCTTTACTATCCTTGACATTAACTCTTTTCCTCTTTTTTCGTAACTTTAGACTAGACCTTATCATCCAATTCTAATCTGCCATTAGAAAAATTCTCATCTAATGAATCAGAATATTCACTACTAGTAATTGTTTCGGAGTCCGAAACCTCAGTATTAGAACCTTCTTCACAGTTACCACTACCCTGATTATTTTTTTGCCTTTCCAAAGCTCTACTATGAATAGAAGGTAACGCTAATTGTTGGGAATTATGTTTAGTGTAGGCATCAACGGGGATACTTATAATGTCATTATTGATCATATTAATACTATACTGAATGCTTTCATTTTCCCCAGCCACAGGGGTAGGAGAGGGTTGCAACCCATTTGGTTCATCCAAACATGTTAGGTGGCCACTGCTACCCACACCCACTTCAATAACCATACTTTCACCTGAAGGTATTTGCTCATTTACCTTGTTAGTATTAACCACAGAGTTATTAGTTTGCTTAGGAACCACCAAAAATTTACTCCCAAAGCCATCAAAATTTTTATTATGCCCTATATTAGATCTAGAATTAATATTATTACTTAGGGGGTAGAAACCCCAGAAAAACCTTCTTTTTGTTAGCTAAAATATGACAATTCCTCATCACATGTCCCTCTTTTCTACATATAAAACATGTATTTACCCCATCCAACAGTTCCAATTTACAAGATAATGAAAACTCCCCATAGTCTATCTCAATCTCTTCAAGAAAATCCACACTAGGGTATAGGAAAATAAAAACCCTAGCATGCATGTGAGATAGGACACTGCTAGTCTCTTCCACCTGCAATACATGGCCAAACGGATTCAATACCTGAGGTATAAAAGACCATAAGACCGGAGGGACATACCTCACAACAACCCATCTCGGGTATGAAATAGAAAAAACTTCCTCAGTTAAAATTTTTGGTGACCAAGCAACAGCCTAAAAACTGTCTTTCGAAAATTCCAAAACTATTTTGCAACCACTCGCCTTTGCATGTCGGTAGATTTAAATATGACCATATAAATCCCTTTTTGCACCATACAACATATGGAAATAGAAATACCTAACCATTTACCCCACACGTTGTTAACCCAGTCATCAAAGTAACGGCGTGATTGCAATATTTCATTATTCAAAGCCACAAAGAAGATAGAGACAAATTTCAACCTCAACTTTTCATAACACAAGACATTAATCATGGCAGTGCTAGGAACCAACCTAACCTTTCCAGAATAGGCCAAAGTATCCCTACCACTCACGGTGAACACGATATCAGCAAGGATATTTCACTGGACCCCACACTCCACAACATATTTGAAACTTTTAGTCCTTCCACCTTCATTCATCATTGGGTTTTGACCACCATTCACAGCATCACGGTATGATTGTGTTCGACCATCCACAGTACCCGTGAAAACATCTACTTTCAAATTTTTGACTGCCAAAAACCTATCACCTTCAACGGACTCTGTGACAGCTCCGTTCTACACACACTCCTCTGGCGGTCTCCCTTCTTCCCCCATATCCACCTCGGTTTCCATCCTCTCCCCCATTAATTCTTATAATCTTTGTAGTTGAAGTCAACTATGAAAGGAATTTTGATAGTAGTCTACACTTTTATGTCTTTTGAAATATATATAATAAGTTTGAAAGGTAAATTAGAATTTCTTTAGTTAAAATATGTTTTAGTTTAGTGAAATTTTGCTTGGTTTCATGCATTCCTCATTTATATGATAAAATAATCCTTTTAAGTTCATGTATAGTATAATTTTACCCCTTTAGATTCATGTTTTAATAGGAGCACACTGTCTAAAAAATAATTTGAATGATCTAATTTAGGTAATAATTATTTTGATGGTAAGATTATTAACATCTGAATTCTTCATTTGAAAGGAATGCTATTCTACTTAATGAAGTAAGTTGTTTTTAAAAAGGTGTTATTGAATTGTTTTTCTTATTGATGCTTAATAGAATAAGTTATATTAAAGTATTGTTCTTTATTTTAAGTTATTATTTTACTTATTGACTTAAGTTATTTTAAGGGATGTTTTTATTAAGCAAAAGAAATTAATTTCATAGTTTTAAAAGGTTTAATATAATAAACTAGGCACCCGCGTGTTGTAGATGAGTTTGAGATGGTAGGGAAACCCTTCAAGGAAGGTCCTTGGTTCAAATCTCCACCCTATCAAATGCACATGGGGTACCCAAAATCTAGCTGATAATGCTAGTGTGGTCAGGGTTGGGCATGACTCTCGGGTGATTTTGATGGTGTAGAACTCCCTGATCATGGTTTCTCGGACCAAGGCAACCCTGCAAGGGGTTTTTTGTTAAATTAAATAAATAAATATATATATATATATATATATAATAAAAGTAAACACCCTTGGAGAGAAACCTTAAACCTAATAGTTTACCTTAAACTAAACCATCGGTGAGGATGGATAAAAACCAAGATATCCAATTCCATTGTATTATAGGTATGTAACAAATGAAGATTCGTGAATGGCCACTAAATATGGGTAGAATAAGACATTCATCTAGGCCATTGTACAAGCAGTATTATGGTGGACCTTGTGTGAGATTGTCAAATAAAGAATCTTGATAGGAGAACCATATCTTCAAGATAAGATTTCCCAGAGATGAGAAATCTTCATGGGAGATTTGGAACTCTAAGATAGAATACCTCAATGATTCATAATGGGACATATTTCTATATTTTCAATGTCACCAAGGAATCCATGATCAGATATAGGTGAATGGTATAACCTTAATTGCCCATGGTTCTAGATATGAATCTAAATGCATGGTCTCTAATTAAGCACAATAGTATTTATGCTATAATATTTACATGATTGGTAACATATGAGTTAAGTTACACTCAAGGTTCTACATATCATGCTAAGGAAGGGAGTTATGCGTCCACCCGCTAGGTGTTATGGGACCTAGAAGATAACCCACACAGTGGTTTTAGATTCACTGGAGAAAATGGATGAGATGGTAGGATCACTAAGGACACCTTCTATGGGACCCGACTAGTATTGTCCACTTGGGAGGTCAACTACAGTGGTCAAATTTCCAAAGTGGTACTTAATGCTATGTATGATCACTAATGGGTGTAAAACTAAACTTTAAAAATAGAAGAAAAAAATCCCTATCAATCATCCTCCTAGTTATCAAGCATACAAGTGAGCTTAAATTTTACAATCAATATGTGTTTGACTGGGTTGTCTTCATAGTTGCAAAAAATATAAATTAATTCATATCATGCTATTGTTCTTCATGCAAACATTGTAACACTAGTTTCAACATTCTTAAAAGTTCTTCCAACTAAAACCGGCATTGGAGCAATTGCTTCTCATTGTCTCCTTCAACAACACCTACAACAACCATATACTATCAATCACAATAAGGCTAGGCTTACAAGGATTCCAATAATACCTAAATAAAACAACATACTAATTGATCACCAAACATCCATAATTAGAATAAAAAACACATTATGTAAGGAAAATGATGTAAGCTATCTACATATGTTCCTTAAATTCTTGAAATTGATACAGAACTACGATCCTTCAATTCAGTTCAAAATAATATTCCGTTATCAACTATATCCACCACAATTTCATAAATAAAACTCTCCAGTAATCAAGAGGCCCAGGTTCAAATATCTCCCCTCACATGTTGCGGATATGTTATATATAAAAGGTTCCTCATCAAAAAAAAAATCTCTAATTATTATTTTTTAATGTAAATTAAAATTTTAAAATTTTTGTTTCACATTTTATTATAATTATCTCAACTTATTTACTTTATAACAATTGTTTATTTTCTTAACAAAATATATAGTTTTAAATTTTATATATATATTCAAATAACTCATAAACATAACATTCTAAAACTCAATCAAGTATATTTGCAATAAAATTTTATTATTAAAATATATTATTTTTAATTAAATTTATTAAAATTTATAATTTTTATCAATTAGATTTTTCCATATCAGATAGTAATGTGTTTAATGAATTAAATTTTTTTATTTAAAAAAAAAAAAAACTAAATTTAAATTCTTTTAAAATATATATTATGTAATATTGATAAAATTCATTTTAATTTTATATAATTAATTAAAATATATATTTTTATATAATATTTTTTTATAAGTTACAAAATTTATCTAACTTTCATATAAATGTTTTTTAATATAATTGTAAACATCTAAATTTTTTTAAAAATAAATGACCCAAGGCTCTAAACATGTAGCAGTCCTCCCCCGCCTACATATTCATTTAAGATAAAATACAGCCGTTTTGTTTTTTAATGGAATATATAAAAAATTAAGATTAGAATGCCATTGTACCAAAAATCTTAATATAAAGATAATTAGAAGAATTTAAAATATTTGGTTATGTTAAAAAGTTGGAGAGCAAGTAGGTAGTTAAAATTTTTTAGTTGAAATGGAGAGGCCCTGGGTTCAAATCTCTATTCTCACATGCACATAGTATATATATATATATATATATATATATATATATATATATATATATATATATATATATATTATATATATATTAATAGTAAGGGTGTTACGAATGTTCACCGTCTATAGTATTATGGTTGTCATATGCATGTTGTGTATGTGACTTTAAAAAGTAAAACACCATCAACAATAATATTATATTTTTAACAATATATAAAAAATAGTATATACATATCTGATCTTGCTCAACTATGTTAGAAATTTAAACTATATTTGACACCTCTTGCAAATCGACCAACTCATTGGATCTTGTTTCATTTGAATTAATTACTGGTAGTTGAAACTGTCAGTCTATTCGGTGATTGAAATGAAACCCTAATTTTGAGTTAACTGCATGTTAGAGAAGTTGATGGAGATTTCTCAATTCTCACTTGAAACCTTAGATATATATTTGTGTCACCTTCATTTTGTGTGAGTAAGAAGAGAGGCTACAAGGTTGGAGAAAATTAGAGCATTAGAGTAGAAGAAGAATGCAGTAGCGTTGTGTGGAGAAGAAGCAGAAAATCTCATAAGTGCAGTCAAAGGACAGTGTATACCCTGCAATCTATCACAGTTGTAGATGATTGTGGATGTATTGCCAATCTGAGTATGTGGATGTATTTCTAGTTTTAAGCAATAAATAAATACTTGCATATATTTTGTCCTCTGTGTATGGTTTTTAACTTAGCAAAGTTTACCTCAATATTTCCTTCATTCCGCTTGAAAACCTTGTAAATCTCGCGATAAGAAATTGTTTTTGAATTTTTGCAATAAATCATTTGTTAACTCTTGCGGATTGGTAGAAGATTGCATTCTGCTCCATTGCTTTGTATTTTCTAGCGAAATAAACCTTATGTTATTTATATTATAAAGTTGCATTATTAATGTTTGCCCTAATATTTTGTGTGGTCTGCAACCTTAAACTTGCTCCAAAATCTGCATGTAAAGTAATCTAAACTCCATTTCAATTTATTTCACTTGTGTTTGCCAGCAAATTACAATCTGCTTGTATTTCTTAGCATTTCAATGCGAAAAGCATTTCGTACTCTCTCCTTGTTAAAAACTGTGAATTCTTAACTCCGCATTATCATTTCAAAAATTGTGATGCCAGCCACAATCTTCTGCATATTTTGAATCTGCACCACCCTCTATGTTAAACCTAGCAGAATCCATTCTGCATGTGCTTGTTCGTATTTCCTTGTGAAATGTTTCCTCCTATGCCCGTTCAAAAGCTGCTATTAGAATCTGCATCTGGTCCTTTGGTTTTAGTTGTGGATTTCCATTCCGCTTCCGGTTACAAAGAAAAGCTATGGATTTCTTTTGACTGAATTTTGCATTCATTGTTGTGACAATTAAAACTTGAAATTGGTATCAGAGCATAATGTTACTTGGTTTTATATCCCCATGAATAATGAACGGGTCACATTCAAGGTGTATAAAGGCCAGAGCTTGTGTAGTGTCCAAAATTATCTTGAACCTCTTATTCAAATCTAGCTTTGAAAGTAACTCATTCTCAAACAGAGCCTCCTACAAGCTCTTATTTTGCATATGCTCATACACCAACAATCTCCTCTTCCCATCTGAACAGTACCCATAAAGAGACACCACAAAGGGAGACCTAAGCCCCTAATGATTGATAACTCATTCTGGAATTCTCTCTCCCCTGTAGGGATGTCACATCCATATCTACAGATAGCAGATATATTCACAAAACCTTTGAAGGATGAAGACTTCAATAGGCTGAGGGAGATGCTTGGTGTCAAAGTTTTTATGAAATCCAGTTTAAAGGAGGGTGTTAGAAAATTAAACTAGATTTGATACTTCTAGAAAATTGACCAACTCGTTGAATCTTTTTTCATTCGGATTAATTAATGGTAGTTGAAACTGTCATTCAGTTTGACAATTGGAAGGAAATCCTAATTTGAGTTAACTAAATGTCAGAGAAGTCGGTGGAGCTTTCTTGCTTCTCACTTGAAACCCTAGATATATAATTGTGTTGCCTTCATTTTGTGCAAGTAAGATGAGAGGCTGCAAGGTTGGAGAAAATTAGAGCAATAGAGTAGAAGAAGAACACAGCAGCATTGTGTGGAGTAGAAGGAGCGGTAGAGCTCAAAAGTGCAGTAGAAGGATAGTGTATACCCTACAATCTATCATAGTTGTAGATGATTGTGGATGTATTTCCAATTTGAGTATGTGGATGTATTTTTGGTTTTAAGAAATAAATAAATACTTGCATATATTTTGTCCTTTATGTATGTTTTATAACTTAGCAAAGTTTACCTCAATATTTCCTCCATTTCGCTTGAAAACCTTGTAAATGTCATGGAAGAAATTTGTGTTTGAATTTCGTATTAAATCCTTTGTTAAGTCTTGCATATTGGTAGAATATTGCATTCCGCTCCATTGCTTTGTGTTTTCTATAAGAATAAACCTTAGGTTATTTATATTATAAAGTTGCATTATTAATGTTTGCCCTAATATTTGGTGCGGTCTGCAACCTTAAACTTGCTTTAAAATTTGCATGTAAAGTAACCTAAACTCCACTCCAAATCATTTCACTCGTGTTTGCCAGTGGATTGCAATCCACTTGTATTTCTTAGAATTTCGATGCGGAAAGCATTCCGCACTTTCTCCTTGTTAAAAAACATAGATTCTTAACTTCACATTATAATTTCAACAATTGTGACATTAGCCACAATATTGTGCGGATTCCAAATCTACACCACCCTCTGTGTTAAACCTAGTAGAATTCATTTCGCATGTGCTTGTTCATATTTCCTTGCAAAAATTTTCCTCCTATGCTCGTTCAAAAGCTGCTAATAGAATCTGCATCTGGTTCTTTCATTTTAGCTACGAATTTCCATTCTGATTTTGGTTACAAAGAAAAGCTATGGATTTCTTTTGACCGCATTCTGCATTCGTTGTGGTGATAATTAAAATTTCAAATTGGTATCAGGGCAATTTGATATCAATTGCAGGTCCAAGGAGAAGATATTAGATATATTCACAAAACCATTGAAGGAGGAAGACTTCAACAAGCTTAGGGAGATGCTCGGTGTCAAAGTTTTTATGATATCTGGTTTAAATGAAGGTGTTGGAAAATTAAACTAGATTTGAAACCTCTAGAAAATTGACCAACTCATCGGATCCAAGGAGCAGATAACAGGTCCAAGGAGCAGATAGCATATTTCATAAACCAGATTGCAGTAAAATCTGGCTTGGTTGTAGGCTTCCAACTAAAATTTTATAGAGAGTTAGATCAACACTTTTGTTGTTATCAGTAGGTTTATGGAGTCACCCAAGGACACTCAATGGCAAGCAGGAAAAAAAAATTTACAGTATGTTAATGGAACGAGGAACCATGGAATCTATTATGCCAGAAAAGACCAGCTTGAGCTTATTGGCTACACAAATAATGATTGGGTTGGCATCATAGATGATTGGAAGAGCACTTCTAGATACGCCTTCCATATTGGATTCAAAGTAGTTTCATGGTCCTCAAAGAAACAACCAATTGTTGCACTATCAACTGCTGAGGCAAAGTATGTTACCGCCACCTCAGCCACATGCCAGGAAGTTTGGTTGAGAAGAGTTTTGAATGAACTGAATCATCCACCAGAAGCAGCAACAACCATTTTTTGTGACAATAATTCTGCCATAACACTGTCGAAGGACCCAGTATTTCATGGCGGGATAAAGCACATTGACATACGATATCATTTCATCAGAGAGCTGGTGAAATTTAATGAGATTAAGTTATTGTTTTACAGGTCCAAGGAGTAGATATTAGATATATTCACAAAATCTTTGAAGGAGGAAGAATTCAATAGGCTGAGGGAGATGCTCGGTGTTAAATTTTTTATGAAATCTGGTTTAAAGGAGGGTGTTACAAAATTAAACCAGATTTGACACATATGGAAAATCGACCAACTCACTAGATCCTGTTTCATTCGAATTAATTACTGGTAGTTGAAACTGTTAGTTAGTTCAACGATTGGAAGGAAACCCTAATTTTGAGTTAACTACATGTCAGACAAGTTGGTGGAGCTTTCTCGCTTCTCACTTGAAACCCTAGATATATATTTGTGTCGCCTTTATTTTGTGCTAGTAAGAAGATAGACTGCAAGGTTGGATAAAATCAGAGCAATAGAGCAGAAGAAGAATGCAGTAGCATTGTGTGGAGCAGAAGGAGCAGTAGAGCTCAAAAGTGCAGCAGAAGGACAGTGTATACCCTGCAATCTATTATAGTTGCAGATGATTGGATGTATTTCCAATCTGAATATGTGGATGTATTTTTTATTTTAAGCAATAAATAAATACTTGCATATATTTTGTTCTCTGAGTATAGTTTATAACTTAGGAAATTTTGCCTCAATATTTCCTCCATTCTCCTTGAAAACCTTGTAAATCTTGCAGTAGAAAGTTGTGTTTGAATTCCGCATTAACTCCTTTATTAAGTCTTGTGGATTCGTAGAAGATTGCATTTCGCTCCATTGCTTTGTATTTTCAAGCAAAATAAACCTTAGGTTATTTATATTATAAAGTTGCATTATTAATGTTTGCCCTAATATTTGGTGCAGTCCACAACCTTAAACTTACTCTAAAATCCGCATGCGAAGTAACCTAAACTCCATTTTGGATAATTTCACTCGTGGTTGCCAGCGGATTGCAATCTGCTTGTATTTCTTAGCATTTCGATGCGGAAAGCATTCCCCAAACTCTCCTTGTTAAGAACCGTGGATTCTTAACTTCGCATTATAATTTCAATAATTGTAACGTCAACCACAATCTTGTGCAGATTTCGAATCCCCATCACCTTCTATGTTAAATCTAGCAGAATCCATTCCGCATTTGTTTGTTCGTATTTCCTTATGGAATTTTTCCTCTGCACCCGTTCAAAAACTGCTAATAGAATTCGCATCTGGTCCTTCGGTTTTAGCTGCGGATTTTCATTCCACTTCCAATTACAAAGAAAAGTTGTGGATTTCTTTTTCGCATCCACTGTGGCTACAATTAAAACTTCAAACTGCAGTAACCGCACAATTTTTTTCCAAAACATAGAAAATATATATTTATGTCGTTGTTAGTCTGTACAACAGAGAAGATGTTTACAGGTGAAACAGAACATCAATTTTATGAATATATCTTTAAAAGGATAGTGGTGTTAGAAGGATATTATAATAAACTAGTTGGTAATTAAATATTAATGTACTCGATGTTAATAAAATCGAGCAAATATTACGTATAAAAAACGGAACCAAAAAAAGAGACCAGCAAAGATTGCGTATAAGAAACGGATTTACGTAAGGAGGTAATTTACATTCTCTCTAGCGCAAAATCAACCCCTTGCATTTTCGTTTTCCATTGGAAAAACATCAGCACAGTAGAAGCGATCACAAAACGGCTCCTTCGAAGACGAAAACCAATCATCTCAAACTACTTCAAACTAAACAATTTCTAATAGCTCATAAGTAATTTCTAATAGCTAATAGCTCCTTTGTTAGAGAAATTTTGGTAGAAACCTGTTCAAAGTGCAACAAAATTCTTACAAATGTAATAAGCGCTTGATTGTTTGTATAACACTTTCTTGACATAAAATATATATATATATATATATATATTTATTCATTCATTCATTGGTGTTTAATGCGAATATAATAGCTATTATTATATTGGTTTTGGTTTTAGGTATTGTTAATGGTTTTTATAATTTTAGGATCAGGTATTCTTATGAAAGAATTAAGGAGAATTAAGGTGAAGTAAGAAGGAATACAATGAAAGTGTCAAAAATCACCACAATCCATGAGTAGATGGAAGCTCATAAAAAACCATCTAATTGGATTCATATAGCTACAGCCACATCAGGATTAAAAGACTTGTTTTAATCCTTCATACCCAATTGCGAAAGAAAAGAAACTGCAAGGTGAGATGATATAATTGTTTTTGTTTTTGTATTTTTTGAGAGGAGAGAGTGTGGGAAAAGGGGAGGAGTGTTCTTTGTTTGTCATTTTGGAAAAAGATAGGGGATTCAGCGTTCAGTAAAAATAACGAAAGGAGGAAACTGACTGGTTCGAAAATTGGATAGAAGTGTTCAATAAGTGTGCTGGGATCATAGGTTGGTGTTCTTGATATCAGATGTTATGTTGTCTTGTTGGTTAAATACGTTTATATTTTATCTAAGCAAATTGAATGTGTTAAATAAGCTTGTCTACTACCTAAAAATATATAATAATTCATGATCATTGTTTGTTGATTGAAGTCTTTAACGGAGCATTGTTGTTGAGTCACTCTTTTTCCTGAAGTTTATATATATAAATGTGATTATTTGTAGAGATAAACCATATTGTTGGTGCATGCATAATAATTTTGCTTTGGATAGAAGTCTTTGGTGGCTATAATGAACTACTGGTCTTTGTATGTCATCTTGTTATGGTAATGAGCAATAGTTTTGTGATTACACTTGAGTTTGGGCTAGGAACTGTGTTATTGCGAGAATGAATATCCTCGGTATATAAGACTAGATTTTGTGAATAAACAAAATGCATTAGTATCATGTGTGCATGTTTTAAAAGAGTCAAATTTGATTCCATTGAAGTAATCCAAAGTTTGTGGCACTGGTGGAGTGAAGAGAATTTCTTATGGGTACCATGAAAATAGGATTCGGATAATTTTCTCCTAGTGAGGTACAGTAGCAGAGTAGCGCAGTGGTCTTTCATTTATTGAAGTGTAAGCCGAACCTAAAAATATCTTGCCACACGAAAGAATCTATGAGGATGAAAACTGAGAGTTGCATATTGGATTACTATTAAAAAATTTCTTGAAATTCAAGAAAAAATATGTTATAATTTGTAATTATTGTGAACAAGTTTCGGGTGTAAATGATTGTCTTGACCAAGCATTGTTTATGTAAACCGAACCCTTTGAAATGACAGAAAACAATGTCATATAGAACTTAGTGTTGACATCAAACGACCCTATATTGGTTATGAAATCTGAAGTTATGTAATGTTATAATTGTATTCTTTATGGTATAAATGCTTTGAAGACTAGCAGTTCAATGGGCTCTGTCTTTTATTTTATTTGGAATAAATTATTTTCCAGAAAGCCATGTACACAATTTATTAATAATTTAAAAGTTAATGACTTAATAGTTTGGTTATATTACGACTCTTGATGCTATGTGAATTGGTTATATTATGGCTCTTGATGCCATGTGAAGCTGGGAATTGGAACAACATTGAATGTAGCTTGTGAGTCTATTTGTGCAGTGAAACCTTGTCATTTCAATAGTAAAAAAAAGGTTCTAAATTATTGATGTCGTGCTTGTATTCATGTTTTTCAATTTGTTTTCTCATACAAATATATGACCTGATAGTAAGTAACATCTAAAGCCTTTGTAATTTTATTGTGGATAATGTTAGAAATATTAAATCTAACTTCACGCCTGCAAGTGCTTCGGCGCGAAGCAATTCCGAATCGCATTCAGAAAATGCTTCGGCACGAAGCACTTCCGAAATGCATTCGAAAAATGCTTCGGCGCGAAGCACTTCCGAAATGACTTCGGAAAATGGTTCGCCGCGAAGCATATTTAACTCACCCCCGAAAATGCTTCGCCGCGAACTAAAATCAAATTGCCTTCCGAAGCAGAATTCAGCCGAAGCGGAAATTGGCCGAAGAAGAATTCAGGCGCGCAGATCGGGACATTAAACGTCCAAGCGTGCGAGTAGTTGGGGTTGTTCGGCGATTGGACAGGAACCATACTTCTGCATTTAAATCCTGTCAGTCGGTCGGTGAACTTCTCCCGCATTTTGTCCTCTTCCCCCGCCTATAAATACTGGGCCATTTTGTCATTGAAAAAGCATGGAAGGAATATAGAAGAGAAGGAAGAGTGGGAGCAGCGGGAGGATAGAGGTTGGAACAGAACAGCAGAGAGCAATAGCGAGTAGAGGGCAGCCGCAAAAGTAGGGTTTCGACCAGCAGAATATTAGAAGGGTGAAACCAACAGCTGCCAATAGCCGAAGAGTGGAGCAGCAGTCTCCAGATAAAACCCGTGTTTTTATCCTGCATATGTTTATATTGCAGAAGTTTGTAATCGCTTCAGAAGGAAGCTCTGTAAATGCGGCTTTATTTTTATATATAAAATATTTATCTGCATATTTGGGTCTCTATGTGTGTTTGTTCTCGGCCTCGAAGTATTGCTTATTTGCAGACATTCCTCAGCTAGGGTTTGCCCCGAAGTGGCAAAATACCCGTTCGATCCAGAAGGGAATCGAGTTTGTTTGCTTTGCCGAAGAAGTATTTCGGGACTCTGTCTTCCCGAAGCAGATTCCACTTCGGAGCCAAACTTTGCGAAACAGCAGCTTCGTTGGGATATTCCCCGAAGTAGTTTCACCTCGGCTGTTTCTCCCCCGAAGTACTTACTTCGGGAGTACTTTTCTCGAAGTAGATTTACTTCGGCAGTGTCTCCTCGAAGTACTTACTTTGGGAGTATTCTTCACGAAGTAAAATCACTTTGGCAATAATTCCCTTGAAGTGCATACTTCGAGAGGTTTTTACCCGAAGCTCCCTCCCTCACGTGAAAACTTTGCGAAGTATTTTCACAACGTGATTTTTAATCACGATTTAAAATTTTATTATTTCCTTCAAATTGGTATCAGAGCCGTTATTGCCATGACGCAGAGATAGAAGCATGGCTTCCAAAATAAATTCCTTGCAGTTGCAGATCCCACGATTTAACGACAAGAACTACGATTACTGGAGCATCTAGATGAAGATTTTCTTTGGGTCTCAGAATTTGTGGGACTTCGTTGAGAATGGT
The DNA here is from genome assembly GCA_028583015.1 of Wollemia nobilis. Taxonomy (NCBI): domain Eukaryota; kingdom Viridiplantae; phylum Streptophyta; class Pinopsida; order Araucariales; family Araucariaceae; genus Wollemia; species Wollemia nobilis. The sequence continues at coordinate 1,642,826 of JAQPPZ010017034.1, read as the reverse complement.
TACCCGAAACTGGCAGATGCAGCAGCATTGGCCACCCTCTCCCAAGCTGACAAATATATTCTGAAGGAGAACCAGAAGAAAGACCAAAAGGCCTTGTTCTATATTATGCAAGCGGTTGAGGAGACCATCTTCTCGCGGATCACATCAGCCACCAAGGACAAGCAGGCCTGGGAAATTCTGGCAAGTTCGTACCAGGGCACCAACAAAGTGAAGTTGGTAAAACTACAGATGCTCAGGAGAGAGTTCGAGAACCTGCAGATGAGTGAGTCTGAGTCAATGAGCGACTTCTTCACCCGAATGACAGATGTCATCAACTAGATGCAGTTGAATGGTGAAATTATGGAGAATCAAAGGATCGTGGAGAAAATTCTACAGAGTCTGCCAGCTAAGTTTGATTATGTAGTAATTGCAATAGAGGAATCAAGGGATTTGACAACCCTCTCTATGGATGAACTAATGGGTTCTCTGCAAACACATGAGTAGAGACTGAGCTGCTCAACTCAGTCCTCTTTGGAGTAAGCATTCAAGGCGCAAGTCTCAGTCCGAGACAGTAGCAGGCAAGACTCCCACCAAGGCTCTTCTAGTTCTCAATGAGGAAGAGGTAGAAGCAAGCATGGGAGAAGTAACAAGAAAGGAGGGAGATCAAAACCTCATGTCAGTGAAACCAGATGCAACTTTCATCAGTAAGGAGGAAGAGGCACTGGAAAAAATCAGCAAGATAGCTCTCATCAGAAGGACATGTCAAAGGTCCAATGCTACTAATACAAAAATTTTGACCATTACATCTCATAGTGCAGAACGAGGATGGCGAACGAAAATCAGCAGCAGGCCCATTATATAGAAGAAGCTAGAAATGCGATAGGAGGTAATGTGCTACTGACTTATAGTGTTGAAGAGGAGAGCAATAAAAACACCTGGTATCTTGACAGTGGGTGCAGCAACCACATGACTAGGAATAGAGAGATGTTCTCACAACTGAATGAAATAGTCCAGTCGAAGTCAATATGGGGAACAACAACAAGGTTCTCATGATGGGGAAAGGTAAAATCCTCATCTACACCTGAAATGGAGAAAGAAAACAAATTTGTGATGTGTATTATGTGCCTGGGTTGAAACACAACCTGCTAAGCGTTGGACAGCTTGTGCTGAAGGGACACACTGTGCAGTTTAAAGACGATGTCTGTTCCATTAGAGACAAAGTGCATGGACAAATTGTAACGGTGTCCATGACAAAAAACAAAATGTTTCTGCTACAGATTCAGAATGAATCTTTAATGTCTCTGAGTGTAGTTGTGAAGGATGCTACTTGGCTGTGGCATCTCAGGTTTGGTCACTTGAGTTTCAGTGGCCTAAATTTTTTGCACAAGAAGCAGATGGTGAAGGGTTTACCCCTTATTGAGCAACCGAACCAAGTTTGTGAAGGTTTCCTAGTCGGTAAGTAGCACAGGGATGCATTCCCTCGTGGGACAGATCTTGGAGAGCATCACGACCATTGGAGCTGGTGCACTCAGACATTTGTGGTCCCATGCAGACCAGCACATATGCCGGCAACAAATACTTCCTGACTTTCATTGATGATTTCAGTCGAAAGACATGGGTTTATCCCATTAAGCTGAAGTCTAAGGCATTTGGGAAGTTTAAGGAGTTCAAGGCTCTGGTGGAGAAACAGAGCGATTATCATGTTAAGACTCTTAGAACTGATGGAGGTGGAGAATACATCTCCAATGAATTCCACAACTTCTACAAGTAGCATGGAATTCGAAGGTATTTCACTGCCAGATATACACCACAACAGAATGGTGTAGCTGAGAGGAAGAACAGAACAATCATGGAGATGGCATGGAGCATGTTGAAGGTGAAAAGTTTGCCACATGAGTTCTGGGCAGAAGCTGTAAGTTATGCAGTTTATCTTCTGAACAGATGTCCCACCAAGAGTGTGAAGGATAAAATTCCAAAGGAATCCTAGAACAATATGAAGCCAAGTGTGGCTCATTTGTGAGTTTTTGGGTGCATAGCATATGCACATGTTCTAGATGAGAAAAGACGAATGTTGGATGACAAAACTAAAAAATACATCTTCACAGGGTACAACGAACCAACAAAGGCATACAGGCTATACAATCCAGTGACGAAGAAACTTGTCATCAGTCGCGATGTGAAGTTCTTAGAGAACGAAGCCTGGAACTGGAAGTCAAAGATTGGTGAGTCTGAACCAACAATTGTTGAACCTGTAAACTTGGAGGAAGACAGTGTACAACCACCTGTACCTTCAAGCAGCAACAGTGGTGCCAAAAGTAGCACACCCTCATCATCTCAGTCACCTCCACTTGCAAGAAGAATTCAAAACCTGAGGACACCTACGAAGACTCGGATCTTGCAAGACATTTATGAGGTAACCCGTAATCAGATAGATGAAGAATATTTTGACTTTGCTTTGTTTACTGAGTGTGATCCAGTGGAGTTTGAAGAGGCAAGTCAGAATCGCACATGGGTAAAAGTGATGGATGAGGAGATAGCAGCCATTGAGAAGAATGAGACATGGCATCTGACAGTTCTTCCAGTAGGAAAGAATACCATTGGGGTCAAGTGGGTGTATAAAATGAAGTTTAATGCCCAAGGAGAAGTTGATAGGCATAAGGCCAGATTAGTGGTGAAAGGCTACAAGCAAAAGTTAGGAGTTGACTATCATGAAGTGTATGCACCTGTAGCCCGACTTGACACAGTCAGAATGATTCTGGGACTAGCAGCTCAAAAGGTATGGAACGTGTACCAGATGGATGTCAAGTCTGCCTTCCTGAACGGAGTGTTGGAATAAGAGGTCTACATAGACCAGCCACCCATATATGAAATACAAGGACAAGAAGACAAGGTCTTGAAATTGAAGAAGGCCCTGTATGGGTTGAAGCAAGCACCCCGGGCATGGTACAACCGGATTGATGGCTATTTTCAGGAGAATGGGTTTCAAAAATACCCATATGAGCACTCCCTGTACATGAATACAAATGAAGTAGGAGAGCTCATTATCATCTGCCTGTATGTGGATGATCTGATATATACTGGCAACAGCAATAGCCTATTTGCATAGTTTAGAACAACCATGAATACCGAGTTTGAAATGATAGACATGGGTCTAATGAAATTATTTCTTGGAATTGAAGTTTTCCAATTAGCAGATGGCATCTTCATTTCTTAGGGCAAGTATGCAAAGGATGTCCTGAAGCATTTTAAGATGGAGGAAAGCAAACCTGCCATCAGCCCAGTAGCCACTGGCTTAAAGTTGAGCAAGACTGACTACAACAGAAGCGTAGATCCAACTCTCTATAAAAGGTTAGTTGGAAGCCTGATGTACTTAACTACAACTCGGTTAGATATGATGTTCAGAGTCAGTCTGATCAGCCATTTTATGGAGACTCCGAAAGACACTCACTAGCAAGCAGGCAAGAGAATCCTATGATATGTCAATGGCACGAGGAACCACAAAATTCACTATGCCAGACAAGACCAGTTGGAGTTGATTGGCTACACTAACAACGATTGGGTTGGTAGCGTAGATGATCGGAAGAGCACTTTGGGATATGCCTTCAATTTTGGATCTAGAGTTGTCTCTTGGTCCTCGAAGAAGCAGCCAATAGTTGCTTTATCTACAGCAGAAGCAGAGTACGTTGCTGCCACCTCAGCCGCCTGCCAGGCAGTTTGGTTGAGAAGAGTTCTATGTGAACTACGTCATCCGCCCAAAGTAGCAACAACAATATTTTGTAACAATAACTATGCCATCACACTCTCAAAGGATCCAATATTCCACGGCCGAACGAAGCACATAGACATCCGATATCATTTCATCAGAGAGCTGGTGAAATTTGGTGAAGTACAGTTGTAGTTTTGCAAGTCCAAGGAGCAGCTTGCTGACATCCTCACAAAACCCTTGAAGGAGGAGGACTTCGCCAGATTGCGAGAAATGTTGGGCGTCAGAGAACTCATGAAGTTCAATTTAAAGGAGGGTGTTAGAAATATTAAATCTAACTTCACGCCTGCAAGTGCTTCGACGCGAAGCAATTCCGAATCGCATTCGAAAAATGCTTCGGCACGAAGCACTTCTGAAATGCATTCAAAAAATGCTTCGATGCGAAGCACTTCCAAAATGACTTTGGAAAATGGTTCACCATGAAGCATATTTATCTCACCCCCGAAAATGCTTTGTCGCGAACTAAAATCAAATTGCCTTCCGAAGCAAAATTCAGCCGAAGAAAAAATTGGCCGAAGAAGAATTCAAGCGCGCAGATCGGGACAGTAAACATCCAAGCGTGCGAGTAGTTGGGGTTGTTCGGCGATTGGACAGGAACCATACTTCTGCATTTAAATCCTGTCAGTCGGACGGTGAACTTCTCCCGCATTTTGTCCTCTTCCCCCGCCTATAAATACTGGGCCATTTTGTCATTGAAATGTATGGAAGGAATATAGAATAGAGAAGGAAGAGTGGGAGCAACGGGAGGATAGAGGTTGGAACAGAATAGCAAAGAGCAATAGCGAGCAGAGGGTAGCTGCAAAGGTAGGGTTTCGACCAGTAGAATAGCAGAAGGGTGAAACCAGCAGCTGCCAATAGCCAGAGAGTGGAGCAGCAACCTCCAAATAAAACCCGTGTTTTTATCTTGCATATGTTTATATTGCAGAAGTTTGTAACCGCTTCAAAAGGAAGCTCTATAAATGCGGCTTTATTTTTATATATAAAATATTTATCTGCATATTTGGGTCTCTGTGTGTGTTTGTTCTCGGCCTTGAAGTATTGCTTATCCGTAGACATTCCTCAGCTAGGGTTTGCCCCGAAGTGGCAAAATACCCGTTCGATCTAGAAGGGAATCGAGTTTGTCTGCTTTGCCGAAGAAGTATTTTGGGACTCTGTCTTCCCGAAGCAGATTCCACTTCGGAGCCAAACTTTGCGAAACAGCAGCTTCGCTGGGATATTCCCCGAAATAGTTTCACCTCGGCTGTTTCTCCCCCGAAGTACTTACTTCGGGAGTCCTTTTCCCGAAGTAGATTTACTTCGGTAGTGTCTCCCCGAAGTACTTACTTTGGGAGTATTTTTCCTGAAGTAAAATCACTTCGGCAATAATTCCCCCGAAGTGCATACTTCGGGAGGTTTTTACCCGAAGCTCCCTCCCTTGCGTGAAAACTTTGCGAAGTATTTCCGCGACGCGATTTTAAATCGCGATCTAAAATTTCATTATTTCCTTCAGGTAAAACGTTCCAGCTTTCATCTCTTGGCTATGCTTAAACCAGAAAGGAATAATGAAACAAATTTTGGTAAATAAGGAAAACCTGAGTGAGAATGGCAAACTATTATAAATACCTAATTAAGGTTTAATTTAATGATTTAGTATAATTAAACAAAAGTTGTTGAGGCACAACTTTAGGAATTACTATAGAGACTTTGAGAGGAATTTGTGTTTAGAGGCTATGATTAATTCCATCATAATACTCACACCTCAAAAGCATTAGGTGTATCTAAATCTAATTATCCTTCTAGATAATTCCTTATCCTTCTTGATAATAATTTTTTAAATGGTTTCCATCTTATTGTCTAAGGTAAATCAAAAAGTTGTTCCCAAGAAAGTAAGGCATATCTCAAATATCCAATTTATTATTCTAACCTATGCCTTCTAGATAGACAACTACACTTACTAGATTAAACTATTATAAAAAAGTTTAAAGCATACAAATAAGGTTTCGTGTTGCCACCAGATCCACTATTATAAAGCAACTTTATACCTTAACTATCTTTAACTTAACCCTCGTAACTAAGAGATCACTAACATTGAAACCACTCCTTTTTCCTTAATGCTAAAATACTCAAATCATTGTTATTGTAAAGTCCATTTTTACGACTTGAGCTAATATACGAATTCCCTGTCAAAATATTCTATGTTGAAGAGATTTATGGAAACTTATTAACATTTATTTTATAAATATAAAATAAAATATTTAAATGACAGAAGTAGTGATCCAAATTATTCCACTCTCCTAAAAGCTCTGTCGTTATTATAATAACTATAGTTCACTATTAGTTATTATAATAACTATAGTCCCCTATTAGTTATTATAATAATTATAGTTCACTATTAATTGTGGCTAGCATCTTTATGTTTTAAGAGTGCGCTCGAACTCCATGAGTATAACATAATAGAAGCTCATCTAAACCTTCCTGACAGCCTCTAAACGCAAATTCCTCTCCAAGTCTCTATAGTAATTCCCAAAGTTGTGCCTCGACAACTTTTGTTTAATTAAACTAAATCATTAAATTAAACTTCAATCAGATATCTATAACAGTTTGTTCATTCCTTTCGGGTTTTCTTATTTACCAAAAACATGTTTCATTAATTCCTTTCTGGTTTAAGCATAGTCATATTGAGAAACAGGAATACAAGCTAGTCATATTGAAAAACATGAATACAAGCACGCCATCAACTTGTATACGCATATTGAATATTTATTTAATGGTTGGTTTTATAATTTATTATTTATAATCAATTAATATAAAAATATAATGAATAATAATTTTATTATGTTAAAATTGCGCGTGGATCATGGAATTCTCTAATTTTAATTAAAAGGAAAGAAAAACAAATAGAAATAAGAAATATGACCACCTGGCTAATAGAGGGAGCAACTAGCATGCTATGTACTTTTAGCCCTTTTCTTCGATAAAAGAATGAGAAAGATGAGAGAGGGGTGTTAACAGTGGATAACAACAGACCGGCATCGAGAGTGAGAGAACAGGTTGGCTCTGTGATATTATGCAGCTCTTATTGATTGGAAAATGAATGTTATTGTTAGAGATTTTGAAAACATCTTGTATTCCGATTGTTGGTTGCTAAGTTTGCTTGTTTAATTAAATTTAAATTCTAAACTGGAATTACGTTCCAGTTGTACGAAAAGTATTGCTTTATATTTGCTAAAAGTTTTAAAATTATTTTTAGATGAAAAGAGTGTGGAACCCTAAAGATCTTGCTATTTATTGTTAGTTCTTTTGAAAATATCTTGTATTCCGATTTTTGGTTGGTAAGTTTGCTGGTTTAATTAAATTTAAATTCTAAACTGAGATTACGTTCCAGTTGTATGGAAAGTATTGTTTTCTATTTGTTAAAAGTTTTAAAATATATTTTAGATGAAAAGAGTGTGGAACCCTAAAGATCTTGCTATGTTGACATATGCTCTAACGTACGTTTCTGTTGGTTGATAAATTAACTTTTATTAAATAGTATGTTTTGTCTCCTTCGTTGTCTTCTGTGTGCTGATTGTTGAAGCCTTATCAAGTTGTGTTATCATCCAAATTTTAAAAAGGAGAAAAAAAGGTTGAATTGGGCTTTTATTTTAAACAATTTTGTAGTAAGAGATTTCGGGCAAATAGATGCTAGAGCTAGTGTCTCATATTCATGTGTAGAGTTTGCTTTTAACTTAATCTGGACATATGAATGCATAGATCGAGTAGGTAAATGGTTTTGTATGAGAATAATTTGAGAACGTTGTCATATTTGTGTGTTGTTATTGTTTCCTATTGTATATCTTTTCCTACTTAATATGTTGTTATTGTTTCCTATTGTATATCTTTTCCTACTTAATGAAATGTTATTGCATCCATTTCTTTCTTTAGGTCGTTCTGATCCCTCCATTGATTATGGAGAACCTGGGGCTATGAATGGGAGCTGAGAGCTATAAATAATATTATTTGGAGAAGCCAAATATTATAATTATATTTCTCCGTCAGACAAATTTTGTTGCTGTATTAATTAGATTTACAAGGAAAACTCTGCTGTGATAAAGGGTTGATGTTTCTACCGAATGATAATTGATGTTTAAGTATCAAAAGATTTAATATCTTTCAAATTAAATCCAAGTATCAAAAGATTTAATATCTCTCAAATTAAATCCTTTAATATCTCTCAAATTAAATCCTTTAATTAAAGCGATTCTTAAATATTAAATTATTAAATATGAAAGGAAAATCTAATGAAATATTAAATTTTTTTTTTTTAAATGGTGGAATGGGTAGCCGCCACCAATTTGGGGAGGCTGTCCACTTTTTTATGACCGCTACAGTATTCTGCCCTGTCTACCCCAGAAGCTGCCACACAGATCTTCGCGCAGTTCTCCCTTATATCCGCCATGCAACAATCATTTTAAACTTTTTACACCGCTGAAAGCACCAGTAAAGGGACAAGCGTTCAGTCCGACGACGAGGCCTCAAATCGGCCTCAGATTTGAACCTTGGACCTCCGGCCCCATATAAGTTTGGATGAACCAATTGGTTTACACCTTGGACCTGAAATATTAAATTATTAAATATAAAATAAAATATTAAATCGATTTTTAAATATTAAATTATTAAAAATTAAATGAAATCTTAAACTATTGAAAAATTTTGCAATTATTAAATATTAAATGAAATCTTTTAGCGATTCCTAGCCTTTAATATTAAACACCTTTTGTTTTCAGTGACGTCTCAGCCCGGGGCTATTTGTTTATACTTGAGTATTTCTGAAAGAAACTTAGATAAGCTAATCACATCCACTGGAAAAGTTCCCTGGTTAAAATCAATTGATGATTTACATTTAAATTACATGATGACTGAGTTCCTTATGAGTATCTTACCGCATTTATATCATCATTTACTTCCTTTATTGATAAATGCTTGGGGATATATTTAGCTTAGGTTATGTAGCCATTCTGTTGGATAGGAATTAAAGGATTGCTTTTATTTTTGGGAGGATACCCTCAACCAATTTATTAATTAAATAAGGTTCGGTAACATTAATATCCTCAGGAAAATCGGGAAGAAATTTGATTTTATTAAGTTTTCCTCAGATTCGTGCGTTATAAATTACTGAAAAAAGAATATATAGAAAAATTTAAAAATATATTCAATTGTTTCTTTAAACCAAGTTGCTACTTCCATGTGCAAATATGTGAAGATAAAAAATTTAAAAACATATTCAATTGTTTCTTTAAATCAAGTCGCTACTTTCATGTGCAAATTGTGTCTTTAAATCAAGTTGCTACTTTCATGTGTAAATATGTGGTTTATTTTTTTTTTTGTTATTGTAAAAAAAATTTATGATTAAGTTGTTATTTTTATGTGTAAATATGTGAAGTGATGTTTATTTGTTTTATTTTTCTATTTGGTTATTGTGAGAAATTTGTATGACTAACGGGTTGGACAGTTTCCTTCAACTATGATTTCTCCTAAAGTTGAAAGCTATATTTATTAATCGAGAATTTAACACAAAACCATTACACATTCACTCTTCAAACTGGTTCACACACCCACCTTCAAACTTGTTCACAAAAACCAATGCACTGTACCATCCCAAGTACAAGTGAGGTCTATTTTATAGTTTATTTTTATAATGTATCCGGGAAGAAGTTTGATTTTATTAAGTTTTCCTGAGATTCGTGCGTTATAAATAACTGAAAAAAAATAGAGAAAATTTTAAAAATATATTCCATTGTTTCTTTAAATCAAGTTGCTACTTCCATGTGCAAATATGCGAAGTGAGGTCTATTTTATTAATGTAGTTTGGTTTCATAAACATAGAGGTAGTATTGACTTTGGTTGTCTTCAAACAAGTAGTGTATGCCTTTCCCCATTTGCCATGAGATTAGATTTTAAATAATATATAGAGCCCTCTTAGGTTGAAAGAAATAAATATAATTAAAAAAGTTTTTAAATGATCCTTTAAAAGGAATATGTTGTTGTATCCTTATTTTAGATAAATTAGTTATCTTATTGAATTAAGAATGCTCGTTTTTTAATTATAAGTTATATTTTGAGTTATCTTATTGAATTAAGAATGCTCATTTTTAATTATAAGTTATATTTTGAGTTAAATCTTATATCTAGTTTTTTTTTATAACAAAGAAGTTTCAGTTTATAGGTGGATGGTTCATGCTTTGATGTTTTTATATACTAGTTTTCTTTGAAATAAGTCTTTGACTTTAATTTTATGTATGTAAAAGAATTATTCATTTTTATAGGAAAAAAATTAATAATAATCCTTTAGATCAATTGGGGTTGATATACTTTGAATTTAAGATGATTGTATTGCCTCTACTTTAAATAAAATAATTTCTTGATTATAGTAGATAAGGTTGAGGATGTTACCTTTTTATTAAAGGATGTTTATGTAATTATAGAAAAAAATGATTTTTTTATTATTGTAGATAAGGTTGAGGATGCCACCTTTATATTAACTTAAATAGTCCTTCCTTTTTATTGAAAAATATTGATTTTCATTTTGGCCTAGAAAATAATCACAAACTTGTGGGTTTTGGTTGTAGATCTTTACTAGAAATCCTATGCTCATTTTATAATTTCAACAAATAGGATGATCCAAAACAAACACCAATTTATATGAAGATATACTTTAGGAGTTTGATTAGAATAATCTAAGTGAAAGTATGGGAATCCTCCAAGTAAAATCCCTCATGAACCTAATCACAAGGAAGGTGATTTGCTAATTAAATTTTGAACAACTATCAGAAAAACCATAAGTATTTAATTAAATTTATCGTGAAGGAAAAATGACCATGATCTCCATTTAATTCCTCCTAAAACACCCAACACCAATGGATATGAGAATGGTACCCGCTATGATTCAAGAATGGTCACATTCCTGATAGGAAGGATTAGAATGAGAAAGGTAACTAGGGGTGGTATGGGATGCTTCCTCTAGGTCATTTTACAAGTAGTAAGATGATGGATCCTTGATCATATTATGATTAAGAGAAAACAACTCCATGATGATTAGTATGAGATAATTTTTTGTTAAATAGATATCAAATCCTAATCTTGGATAATGGTAAGGCCCTAATTGACTTTGGTTTAGAGGATATTTAGTTAGGTACTAAGAATATATGCTAACTCTTTACATGTTAACTATAGAACAAAATGACTAGAATAAGTCCAAATACTTAATGCTAAAGGATGAGGAGAGTATGCATCCCTATAGATAAGTCCATATTTTTCATGCTAAGGGATGAGGAGAGTATGCATCCACCCTCTAGGTGTTATAGTCCCTAGAGGATAACCACATTCATGAATCTACACTCTCATATGAATATGGAAAATCATATTCATAAAAATGCACCTTCTATGGGATTTGACCAGTCTCATCCACTTGGGAGGCCATCTAAAGTGGTCCTAATTTCCAAAGTAGCATACTATATCTCATACTAATAAAACATTGGGTGATCATAAAATACTTTATCTCATGAAATTTTATTTTGGGTTGAGTTTAAACAAGAATTTTCATCTTAGAACCATTGGGCTAGACTAGGTTGTACAAACCAGGTGGGTTAGACTTGGGTTGTTACAATTGGTATAAGAGTCTAGGTTGTGAGACTCTAGGTTGTAGAATTTTTTTTGTGAACTTGGTAAACCTAAACCAAACAATTGAGCATAGCTCTTTTGCTCAATCAAGGAAAGGATGGAATATCTTGTTACAAATATTGTATTGTTCTAGCTCCAAATGGATCAAATATCATCATTAATAAAGTTCCTAGTGAGTAGGATGGAGATTTAGTAATAAATAATAAAACTGTTTACAGAAGAGAATAGTAAAGAAAACAAGTAAACTAAGAAAAGGAACAAGCACAAGATAAGAGTAAAATCCTCAAGGAAGGAGGCAAAGATTAAAAAATATATAAGCCCCATAAAATAAAAGAGTCTAAACATGGATAAAGTACCAATAGGAAAGTAAAGGCCCATGCACCAGAATCAGGTTGCTACCTTTGTGATGGTCCCCACTATGTTAACAAATATCCTCATAAGGTAAATCGAAGAGAATCACCAAAGGTTCAACCATACCCGACTAGGTTAGTGATGTAAGCAATGACTAAGGACATGCCCAATATCCTTATACCTTAAGATGTAAGAATTACTTGATACGTATGTTTGTTAAAGGATACTACAAATAATTTTGTTTTTACTAACATAATGAGGGATATATCGAAAAAGCCAATATTTTTGAAAAATAAGTGGAAAGTCAAATTTGGGTTAGGAAAACCTTATACAGTTAACCAATGGTTGTTTGACCCACATATTATCCTACCTCAAGGATAAATCAATAGGCATCTATACATAGTTTACCTGCATACCTTTGATATCATCCTTGGTGTGGACTGGCTTAAAACCCATAAAGCCCTCCTTAATTTTTAGGAAACATGGTTAGATTTCACATATGAAACTAATCAACAAATTTAGGTTCATTGTGATCGTAGCTCCTTTAGACCTCATTTATTATTGTCCATGCAAATTAGGAAAGCAATAAGGAATGGTGATATAATATATGTGGTCAAGTTGAATAAGAAGGAAGAAATGGAGTCCAATTCATACCTTTTCTAGAAGTTTCCTATACTAAATAAATTTAGGGATGTATTCCCTAAATATTTGTTGATACTTCCACCCCAAAGGGGATTTGATTTCTCTATTGAAGTTCTACCAAAATTAGCACCAATTGTAAAGCCTCCATATAGAATTAATCTCATTGAATTATAAGAGCTCAAGACTCAACTACAAGACTTACTGGAAAGGGGACTCATCAAACCTAGTGTGTCACATTGGGGTGCTCTTGTCCTCTTTATCAAGAAAAATGATGGATATCTAAGATTGTGTATACACTATCGAATGCTTAACAAGGTCACTATCAAGAATAGGTATTCATTATCTAGAATTGATGATCTTTTTGATAAATTGAAAGGATCTTGTTGGTCAGAGAATCTATCTAATGGAAATGTTTGTGCACACACAAACCTTGAAAAATATCAAATGATTAGAGAGATCATGATAACTGCAATGACTAATATTTAAAGGAGGTCAGTTCCTTGAAGTCCCGATTAAATATGCCTAAATGAGAGGGAAAAAAGGTGTTGAGAGAGATAAAAGAGGCTAAAGCCAAAACTTACAGTGGTACATATTAAGAAATATCAAAACATAAGCAAGAACAAGGATTACATAACTAAATAATCAACTCCCTAATAAACCAGTTGCTTTGCAATCACTTACAAAACATTAAATTTAAATATATTGTATCTTAATCAGACCATAAATTCTAGATAAGTGAATGAGTACAGTAGAAATATAGGATTCAGAATTAATACCACAAGCATTCTACATGCTCAAATTAGAAATAAGCGATCATCAATACATACATGCTCTATAAATGAAACGAACCAGAGGCTAGACAATAGTCATTTTGTATTAAGATGTAAGTAATCCATCTATACATATGAATTGTAAACACCTAAGAGCCGACTAGTTTTCCTTTTACATTCTTGTATATATAGGCTTGTCTACAATATCATCATTATAAAAAACATCATATGTAGAGATGGATCACTATCATGTCATAGGAGGTACCATTTGGTTTAAAGTATAGATACTCCAACCACCTCATCATGACCTACTGATTTTTCCAAAATTAGTGCTATACTGAGTAGTGTTGAGCTTGTTGCTTGTATCTGGTTCATTGATCTTTGTTGATTATTTCTAGTTGAGTCACCTTGTATCCTACGTGATGGCCACAAACACAATCATGCTTTTTATATTCCACTGATAGGTAATATTCATCGGATATGTGTCCTAGTATAATGGCATTCCTTGTGTAGATGGTCCAACATTGGGTCTAATTGAGCCTATTACAAAACTTGTGCTATCATGATGTTGAGTGTTTAAAGCCTTAGTGCATCCTAGTCGAGTATAAAACCTTCAAAAATCTTAGAATTTATCTTCTTTATGATCCCACACTCTCTGGTATCAAGCCAAGGTTTTGGTACCCCTCCAGGTGTCGACCGGGTCAAAACCCTCCAAGCATCAAAAACTATATTTTCAAGCAAACCATGGATTTAGTACCCTCCCGTGCTTTGGTTAGGTACAATTCATTTGATATTCTCCAGACCCTATTCTTATTGAATTTCTATCTTTGGGTAGACAATTGACAACCCTCTAGGATTTTGCTGGGTTCAAATCCTCTAGTGGAATTAAAACTTAGCATATTTCTACAATGCAGCATCTTTCTGCTATGGGATGAGTCTCTAGGACCAATCCAGTGTTAGTCATGTGCAAAAACTCCTGATTTGGGTATCTGGTACCTATTCGGGCTTTAATTAGGAATGATTCCTCTAGTACTTCTTGGAATTGGTAATTTCTTTATATTCATGTGTCAAAAAATTTAGACCACCCTTGACCCTAGTTGGCTACACAACTTTCAGTCTACTCTGTACAGGCCATATTCTGGGATCTCATTGAGCTCTAATAAAATATAATTTTTTTTGTTGCTACAAGCTCCTTAGTTGGGCCAGATATTTGAGCCCTTCCTAATCCTCAGCGGAGGAAAAAACTTTTGGTCTCCCCTAGACTTGGTATATTGACACTCCTAGGTCAAGTTGGGTCTTTAGGATCAATCCAAGTGCCATTTATATATAAACTCACGATCATATTTAGACTTAGCCAATTTTGCACTAAATATTTTCATGTTGCATAGTATATAGCACTTTCTTATCAAAGTGCATGTGGGTGATGGTTAAAAATACCCATATTCTTGGTGGCTTCTAGGGATTTTTTATCTCAAAAAAAGAGAACTCAAACCAATTTTTCCCATATCACAGGCTACTCAATAAAAATAGGGTTAAAATAGGAGATAAACCACTGAGGCCTTTGTAGTTGTGGTGCGAATAGTGATAAAAATTGTGGTTCAAAATTGTGGTTAAGGACTGGATAATGGACTCCATTTTTAAACTTACAGGTAGTAAGTGATAGTGGAATGGAGGTAGTGAAATCAAAATTGTGCATGGGAACCCTTAAAATATGAGATGCACCCATAAACATGGAACTTCATAAATAGATTTGGTTGTAGCCACGGGTTGTTTTAGAACTAGGATGTGCACCTTAGGAAATCACCATTCTTCTACTTGTGCTTCCTATTCTTTTTGCTTTCCCTGACCCGACCTAGTAGGAAGCTTTTCATTATATCATGGGCTAACCTCTAACTCCCTAAGCTCTTCCTCATTATGTTTTTTTTTATGTTGAAGGATACTTATCAATAGTGGCTTGAAATAGGCGTATGTTTTGGAACTGATTTGTGTGACTTGT
This sequence comes from Wollemia nobilis, assembly GCA_028583015.1. Taxonomy (NCBI): domain Eukaryota; kingdom Viridiplantae; phylum Streptophyta; class Pinopsida; order Araucariales; family Araucariaceae; genus Wollemia; species Wollemia nobilis. The sequence goes on along the minus strand of JAQPPZ010017034.1, from coordinate 1,627,687 downwards.
CACCTCATTATTTATTTTAATTTAGGTAAAATTTGCAAGTATCATTGATTTGATTTGGGGTAGTACAAATATTGATGTGTATCTATTTTCTAGTATTGATGATCTGATGGTAGTTTATTACTACTACCTTCTTGTTTGTTGTGCTAGAATTAGATTTTACACCTTCCCCTTAATATTACTTTACACTTGTTCCATTGGGCTTTAGAGTCATTATTCTTAACTAGACGTAATGGTATGATTGTATAAAAAGTAAAAAGGATAGTATAATACATGGAATTTTCTAATCAGTCCCGAGTGATTCATGTTGTGATTCTTTTTCCTGTGGATGCTCACTTTGTGCAGTTGTACCTGATGAACCTTAGTCGACTTGTCTATATGGAGTTGTTGGCACATATTATTCCACATATCTTGAGGTAGGTATGGAATTCCTTCTAGTTCCAAGATGACTTCACTTAGTATCCCAAAATAATAATGAGGTTCATTGTACTTTTCAGCCAAGTGCTCTAGTTTTGATAGGAGATGAGATAGCCTATAGTGCAAACAACTTTCTCAACATCTAGAGGCTTGGATAATGAGTCAATATCACTTTGGTCTCTCATATGTATTTCAGATAGCTAGGTGAGTGTTTTCTACTTGTACCACAAGCCTTGAATCTTCTACATCCTTGTTAGACTGTGCTTTGATAGTAGGGAAGTTATCATAACATTTCAACATTTTATAGGATATATGGTTTATCCCCTTATTGTTGCAAATCATTTGCAGTGATGGATAAGGCTTCCTCATATTTTTCTAATTTTCTATTTACCTTGGCTAGTTTTGTGTCATATTGATCATTTTCTTCTTGTATCCTCTTCAACTCATCCTCCAAATCTGTTGGTTCTCCTCTTCTAGCTGAATAGTAGAAAATCTCTTTGATAATGGTTCCTAGGTAGTGACTGGGAGAACCAAAGTTTCCAAGAAGGTAGGCAATGGGATGAGGGGATAGGATAGTATAGACCTTACAAAAGGTATACTTACCTATAAATCTTGACTTCTTTTGGCTATGGTGGAGTGAAGAAGGTAGGAGCTTGTGTTGGTAGGTGAACTGGGAGAAGGATTATCTTTTGCTTTTATTTTAGTGATTGTAGGGTTCATCTTGAAAGGGATAAAATTTGTCATGGAAGGGAGGTAAGAACTTCTATGGGTGAAGTACTTGAGGGAAGATGCATTTTAGGATGTTAGTATTAAAGCATAAAATATGAGAAATAAAATACATAAATAAAACACACAGAAGAAAATAATGCAATACACAATAGACATAGATTTACGTGGTTCACCCAATGTGGGTACATCCACGGAGAAAATAACCAGGCCTTATATTCCATTCAAAAAACCCTTCTGTACATAGTCGTGCATTAAACATTACAATAGGTCACCATACAAAATCCTTTTATAAAAGTGCATTATAATTTTAAGGTAAAAACCCACCTAAAATATACCGACCGATCTATGACCTAATAACAAATGGTCCAGATTTACATGGAGGAAAAAACATCTATTTTTGGCTTTGGGCGTGCTTCCTCCAAAACCCCCACCAGCCCCCCTAGATCCCCCATTGTGACACTAGTAGGGGGGATAACACCCCCCCTCTTTTGCGTAGTGGGTCCAAGTACGACTGACAAAAAGACCTTCAAATTAATCAGGCTCCACAATCAACATAGGAGATATACCTATCTCTTGTGCTCCTATATTTAGCTCCTCCATCTGTAAGGCTTGTACTAGTTTGTATTTAAGTTTAGCTTCTTATGCGTTTTTAGCTTCTACCCATGCAATGTTTGCCTCTTCTATTACTACTTTTATTTATCTTCCTCTAGCTTTTAATTCTTTGCAACCTTATTGGTTTCAAAAATCCCTGGACTTGAGTGCTCTTTTTTACTTATTTTCATATTTGGAGCTTTGGATAGAGGATTTATATTGGGCTTTGGATGCTATTTCAAATACCTTATGTGATACCGGTGTTCTAAAATCAATTGCTAATGGATTTTGAGGTAAGGAATCTTCTTCTGCCTCAACTTTATTTTCAAGATAAAAATTCTATTTATAGGGAAAGTACATGTGTGATATTTACATATGTACAAAATGTGTGCCATTTTTTCTAAGCATAATGCTTTAGATGCTAGCCATTTACTAGAATTGGTAGTATACGGTCGTCTATATCTCTTAATTCAAAGGCATTTAGATCCTTCTTCTAGTCGATGATGTATAGTCCAAACCACATAGAATTAAACTTTTCATGCACTCTATATTTTGCTCTATTTACATCTCATTTAAGCACCTGGTCACCCTCTTTGAATGTTATTGACATCACCTTTCTATCAAACCAACATTTGGCAGTTGTCTTATGGTGATAAAAATTACTATATGCCTATTCATGTTGTTCTTCTAACTGGACTAGCTCGACCATCATTTTTTCTAATGGTTGTATATCATTCTAATAGTTTTCTTAAATGAATCATAATACCAAAAGCTCCAAGTTGATTGATAACACAACTTCTTTACCGTACACTAGGGAATATGGAGAATTTCTTAGGGCCTTCTTTACTATGATTAGGTCAACCCAGAGTGCTTGATCCAGTAATAAGTGCTAGCTTCTAGGATTATCCTAAATGCTCCTCCTGATGATTTTTAACAAATTCATATTGGTATATTATGTCAGACTGTTCCCCTAAGGGTAGTAATTCAATGAGGCATTCCAATAAATCCCATATTTCCTTGCAAAATAAATGGTTTTAGCCCCTATAAAAGATCCAACATTGCCTAACACAATGGTCATTGGAACCCTAAATATAGTGATTAATATTTCCATGAATTCAATCATAATATCTTGATCGGTGTGCTTCGTAGCTTCCACCTCAATCCACTTTGTGAAGTTTTATGTTGCTATAATAATGTACTTATACCTGATGGATGAATTTTGGTTTATTACACCAATAAAATATAATCCCCATTACTAAAAAGGTTCTTCGATATTTTTTAGTTGTAATGGCATTGTCGAGTGTTTTCCTCTGCCTACAAACCTTTGATATTTTTCATAGGATTTGGATCATTTGAATGCATCAGCAAAAATGATCTGCCAATAATATTCAGCCCTTATAATTTTTGTTGTGGTAGTCTATCCATAGTAATGGCCCCCTAAAAAACACTTGTGAAATTGTTGTAGCACTTCTTTAGTTTTCTTTGATGGAAGGCATCTCAATAGCACTTAATCAAAGTTTCTTTGATAGAGGATGTTCTCAATAAATGTATATTTTTGGGTTTACATTCTAAATATTTGTATTTGGGATGAATTCAAATAATATAAACATTTTTTTGAGGTAAAATAATGATGTAACCTTTTCGATCCAATTTTATGGCTGCCTTGTTTCCAGTTCAGGGTCAATATCAATTTTAGTCTCATTTGACATATTAGCATTCTGATAGGTAGATTTTGCTAAATTTTGACATAGATTTCTACCTATTATCAATTTTATTGGTATGTTATCCACATCATACTCCTATATTTTTGTCACCCAACTGGCCCTCTTGTCACCAAGTTCTCCTCATATCACAAAATTTTGGACATCTAGGTGTACTACATACACCAAGGGCTTGCTTTGAGAGATGAAATACCTAGATTTCTTTAGAGACTTCATGACTGCATAGACTTGATTTTTGATGAAATTGTATCTTCCTTCATGATCGTAAAATATATAACTCAAAAATTCTATTGACATTTCACTGTCTTTGTCCCTTTTTTGAGTTAGGACAGCTGCATAGCTCCCTTCTATTAGAATTTCCCAAAATAGACATGCAAAGCATTACATAAAATATGAAGAAAAGAGTAGAACTGATTTTATTTATTCCATGGATCAACTATTAGGATCCTAATCCTAACATTATTAGTTATTATTATTAATCATTTAATTATTATATTATTAACTTATAAAGTGAACCATCACAACCCTTGATAACGTGAACCATCACATCTCTTCATACGTGAACCATCATGTCTCTTCACCAACATAGCTTTAGGGTAGATATATATATTAGGTTAGCCATCCATATCAAATCATCCAAGAAGAAGAATAATAAGCTTAGATTCTAAGGAGGGAGCCCCCTATAGTGGCAAAGTGATTACAAGGGAGCCCCCTTTGAGTGGCCTACGATTACATTTACATTAATTTGTTAATAATTTTATAGTAAGACCTTGGGGTCTTATCATTTGGTATCAGAGCCATGTGGGACCCAGTCATGTGGGGATTGCTCAAAGATCTTCATCAAATCACTTTTGTGCATGAGTATCAAACTCGGTTTGAGGATATCACCAAACACAAAACAATATTGGATGAATCAATTCCCATCAATGGCTTCATTAGGGGATTAAAAGAGGAAATTAGAATAGAGGTGACAAGGTTCAATCCCTATACCATGATGTAGACCTATGGATTGGCAAAATTAGTTGAAGATAAAATCAATGCACAACAAATATTAGGGAAACCACTTATGGAAAAATCATCGACCACTTACATCGCTCCAAAACCTATGCATAATGGAAGGGCACAAAGCACTTACACAACCCCCAAATCTAACCAAACTTTATGAATTAAACATATTAGCTTTGAGGAGATGAAGGAACGATGAGCAAAAGGACTATGTGATAATTGTGATGAACAATTTGGACCCCACCATAAATGTGCTACACTAACATTGTATTTATTGAAGGAAGTTGATCCATGTCTCTCCATAGAGCAAGCAAATGAGGTAGTTGTGTTCAAAGCGACTAGTGCACCTACTCACCGCAATGAAGACAATGAGGTCGATGTGTAATAAGTGATTGATGTACCAAGCAAGGATGAGGTAAACATACCCAAAGTGATCAATGCTAGCCAAACATGCACTCTACAAGACCTACAAATACCTTCCTCACCAATAGTGTGTTCTTACCATATGACCAAACCTATTCGGAACCAACGCAGAGTGACTACACACTCCTTCTCCATTGGCTCTACCAAGGAACCAAAAAATGATATGAAATCATTACCATCACTTTTGATGCATCATTTTGAATTATTTGAGGAACCCCAAGGGTTGCCCTCCCATTGTCATCAATATTTTCCTAAGGAATATTCTACTATTTTTCTTGGAAACCCCCCATTAATGCTTCATCCTTCTCAATAACCCTACCTATGAAAGGATGACATTAAAAGAGTCCAAGAACTTACACAAATCCTTCTTGGAAAACAAATGACAAAGCTTCTCACTTTGAGCTTTGAGGACAAAGCTCTTTTTAAGAAGGGTGGCATGTTAGGATCCTAATCCTAACATTATTAGTTAGTATTATTAATCATTTAATTATTATATTATTAACTTATAAAGTGAACCATCACAACCCTTCATAATGTGAACCATCACATCTCTTCATACGTGAACCATCATGTCTCTTCACCAACGTAGCTTTAGGGTAGATATATATATTAGGTTGGCCATCCATATCAAATCATCCAAGAAGAAGAATAATAAGCATAGATTCTAATGAGGGAGCCCCCTATAGTGGCAAAGCGATTACAAGGGAGCCCCCTTTGAGTGACCTGCGATTACATTTACATTAATTTGTTAATAATTTTATAGTAATACCTTGGGGTCTTACCATCAACTTTGTATAAATAGCAAAGTTGATCATTGAGAGTCGTTGGATTACAACAACTCATCAAATCTGATCTAGACTATACTGAGAGTTCACCTGACTCATGGAGGAGTGGAAACTCAAGTATGTCTATCCTAGTAGAACTTAAGAGAATAATTACTTATTCTAACACCCCCCCTTAAGTGATACTAGGGGTGTATGATACAAATGAGTCCCGAAAACAAGGCCTGATGAGGTACTCATGTACAATGATCTTATTTGATGAGATGGTAAAAACCACATGGGAAAAAACCATCTATCAAAAAAAGGAAGAGGCATGTCTTCGGTTTGCGAAGATTGTCCTCATTGACAAAAAAAGGATGAGTCCCGACAACTTGGCCTGATGAGGTACTCATTTACAATATATAGATGGTGAAAAAAACCTCTTGGGAAAAAACCATCTATCAAAAAAATAAAGATAGAGGCATGTCTTCGGATGGTGAAGATTGTCCTCAAAAAAATAATGAGTCCCGACAACTTGGCCTGATGAGGTACTCATGTACAATTTATATTTTTTAGGAGAGATGATAAAAAAAACCACATGGGAAAAAACCATCCTCCAAAGAATACAATAATAAGAAGAAAGGAGAGGTGAAAGACCTCTGTTGTTTTAATGCAGTTGTTTTACTCCAAGTTTCTCTCGCAACTGAATGTAACACGGAGAAGGAAATGACTTGGTGAAGATGTCTACAATTTGATTTTCAGTGGGAATATAGTCCAAGTATATATCCCCTCTCTGAATATGCTGTCGAATGAAGTGCATGTGAATCTCAATGTGCTTGGTGCGTTGATGCTCAACTGGATTGCGTGCAATATGAATTGTGCTCTGATTGTCACACCAAAGAGTAATAGGTTTGTCATGTGAAAAACCAAATTCTCTTAGTATCTGACGAAGCCAAAGAGCTTCCTGACTTGCCAAAACTATTGCCCTGTATTCTACCTCTGTAGATGATAAGGCCACTGCCTGTTGTTTTTTGCATAACCAAGCAATTGGTGAAGAACCAAGACAAAAGACATAGCCAGAAGTTGAACATTTATCTTCTACTAAACCTGCCCAATCAGAATCCATGTAACCAATGATATCCATGGATTTTCCCTCATATAAGAGCCCAAAGTGAGGAGTTCCTTGCAAGTAGTGGAGGATTCTTTTTGTTGCTTGCCAATGACTGAAATGAGGTTGATGTGAGAATCTGGATATCAAGCCAACAACATATGAGATATTTGGGCGAGTATGAGTAAGGTATAACAGACTCCCTACAAGCTGATGGTATAGAGTTGCATCACATAGAGGGGATGTGCAAGAAGTACTTAGAGTGACTCCAGACTGAAAAGGTGTAGGAGAAGATTTGCAATCTATCATCTTAAACCTTTGAAGAAGGTCTAGAGTGTATTTTTGTTGACACAAAGAAATTCCTGCATCTGTTTGATTTATTTGAATCCCAAGGAAGTAATGAGCTAAACCCAGATCAGCCATTTCAAATTTTTTAGAAAGGGAGTCCTTGATAGTCTGAATGTGAGTGATGTTACTACCAGTGAGTAGTAGGTCATCAACATAGAGAACAAGTATGGTGATTTTTTCTTCATCTCTCCAAATGTAGATTGTGTGATCAGACTCACAATGAGAAAAACCTGAGGAAAGAAGGAAGGAGTCCATTTTTTCATACCAAGCTCTAGGAGCTTGTTTGAGGCCATAGAGAGACTTCCTTAGCCTACAAACAAGGGAGGAGTCTTGAGTGAAACCAACGAGGTTGTTCCATGAATATCTCTTCCTTTAAGTCCCCATGTAAGAAAGCACTTTTTACATCCATTTGAAAGACATACCACTTTTGGGAAGCAGCTAGAGCAAGAACCAGTCTAACAGAATCCATTTTGGCAACTGGTGCAAAGGTTTCAGAATAATCAATTCCTTCAATTTGAGAGAAACCTTTGGCTACCAAGCGAGCTTTGTGTTTGTCAATTTCTCCATTAGGTCCATATTTTGTTCTGTAAATCCATTTACAGCGAACTAATTTCCTTCCTTTAGGTAGGGGAACTAAATCCCAAGTTTTATTTTTTATTAAGGAAGAGAATTCATTCTCCATGGCATCATCCCATTCTTTAATACTAGTTGCTTCTTTGAAGGATTGAGGATCAGTGGAAATGGATTGACAGACAAGACCAGAGCCTACGGAGTTGCCTAATCTGGATGATGGAAGATCTTGGATGTAGGGAGTAGCTTCTTTAACAATGGTGCGGGCCCATTTTGGCATAGTGGAAGGATTAGTAGGAGTGGTAGGACTTTGAGTTGGTGTTGTAGGATCCTCATATTGATCATTAATCTCTAAATTAATCTCTAAAGTTGGTTCTTCATTATATTGAGGCTCTATTATTGGAGAAGGCTCAAGAGACTCAATGGAGGAAGAGGATGGTTGAGGATATTTATGAGGGAATGTTTCATCAAATTGGACATTCCTATGAAAAAATACCTCATGAGTTGTGGGATCAAGGAGCCTGTATGCTTTCATTTCCTCACAATAACCAACAAAGATGAGCTTTTTGCTTTTCTTATCTAGAGCCTTCCTTTTCTTCTTTGGAATATGCGCCCAAGAAGTACACCCAAAAATATTGAAGAAAGAGACATCAGGTTTTGAGCCAGTCCATGCTTCCTCGGGAGTTAAATGGCCAAGAGCTTTATGAGGTGTGTGGTTTTGAATATAGTTGGCATAGTTAATTGCTTCTGCCCAAAAAATTTTGGAAGATCCCTTGAGTGGAGCATACAATTTGCCATTTCCTTTAAAGTTTGGTTTTTCCTTTCTACAATGCCATTTTGTTGTGGATTATGGGAGACATAATGTTGATGAATTATGCCATGACTTGATAGAAAAATTGAGAACTCATTACTGAAGTATTCCCCCCATTATCTGTACGAATTTGCTTGATTTTGGTAGAGGCCTGATTTTCAACTAAGGCTTTGAAGATTTTGAAGTGAGATAGAACATCACTTTTGTATTTTAGGAAGTAGACCCAAGTTCTTCTGGAAAAGTCATCAATGAAGGTTAAAGCATATTTTTCTCCTTTGAAAGAAGGTTCTGGGAAGACCATCAAGTCACTATGGACTAACTCTAGAGGGGATGAGGCCTTTAGAGAACCACTTGGGTGGAAAGGATCTTGATGTTGCTTCCCAAGAGCACATCCAGGACATACCCCATAAATAGAAGAGACTTGAGGTAATCCTGTTACCATTTTATGGGTGTTTAATTCCTTTAGGTAGTTGTAACTGAGATGACCAAATATTTCATGCCAAATTTTGCTTTCAGGATCTCCATGTGCAACAAAACAGGAGGCCCCTTCTGAATTATGGAATCCTTTGAAGTGAAATAGGTGAGTTTTGTGATCAATATCTCCTCTTGCTATAAGAGAGTTTGCATCTTGAAGGTCTCTTATCTCAACTCCTGTTGGTGAGAAGAGAATTGTTTTGCCTTTTCCAGAAGTGCAAATCTGATAGACTGAGAGGAGATTTGAAGCAATGTTTGGGACATAGAGAACATTATTGATGTAACCACCCTCAATAGATATGTCACCTTTTCCTTTGATTGGGATAAAGGATGAGTCACCAACTTCTATACTACATGTTGAACTTGAGGAGATAGATGTGAATGACTCATCTGAGGAAGACATGTGATGAGTGGCTCCTGAATCTAGAACCCAGTATTTTGAAGAATATTTTATAGCCTTGCCTTGAACATTTAAGGCTTTCCCTATCTACTTTTTAGTGTCTATTTTTTGATCCTTCATTGCAGCCTCCAGTTGTTGAAGTCTTTTCCAACATTTGTTCACAAAATGACCATTCTTTTTGTAGTGAGTACAAGTTATGGGACTTCTTTCTTTATTTTTGAATTTTTCTTTAGTGGAGGTGGATGCTACTAAGGCTTTAGAGGAAGAGGAAGAGATCTCATACTTTGCAAGTTTTGTTTCTTCTCTAGTTAGTCTCTCACAAAATTCTTCTAAGGAGGGCATTTTGAAACTTGCACCAAGAGCATCTTTTGTAGATAGAAAGGTGGTTGCGAATATTTGAAATACACCATTTAATTTAGAAAGAATTAGATAGATGCATTCTTCATATTTTTTATCCTTGCCACTACATTTAAATTGAGTAAGGACTTCTTTAAATTTGGTGAGAAAGTCAACAATATTGCTAAAGTCTTCAAGGAGATAATGTTGTTAATTCTGCCTCTAATTGCATTGACCTTATTTGATCTACTTTTCCAAATAAGTTCTTTAGTTTCTCCCAACTTTCATAAGGATTTTTACAATCCGTAATGTGAAACCATAAGCTTTCATTTACATTAGTTCTTATAATACCCATTGTTTCATACATCTTCCCTTTATGAACAAATATTTCATATTCTTTTTCAAATTCAGGTTGCTTCTCTTCTAGTAGGTGTGTGAGCCCTTTTTGAGAAATGAGATTTAATATTTTGGGTTTCCATGTATGATAGTTATGAGGGGTGAGAGGATCAATTGTATTCATTGTATTCATTTTTCCAAAGAAAATTGAAGTGAACCAATAATTCCCCCTTTAACTTCAATTATATTAATTTTAGAGAATACAAATGGAGTCAAAAAGTATTGAAATAAAAGCCTGTAAGATACTACTAAATTACCCACCCTAACGTGAGGGAAACTATAAGTAAATGAGGAGGTTTGATAAAACTATAAGGCCAATGAAACAAGTTTTATGCCAGGCCTTTATATCTCTTCTTCTCAATTACCCACCCTTACGTGAGGGAAACTATAAGTAATGAGGAGAATTGATACTTGGAACATAGGCTTTTGAAGAAATGATTTTTGGAATTCCAGTACCTTTATACCAATATTCCTCAATAAACCACCCTTACGTGAGGGAAACTATAATTTTTAAAGAGTGCAAATGGTACGTGGAACTATAGAGAAGTGCTCTAAATAATTTTTTATTGTATATTTATATTTGAGGGCTTGATTTAAGTGAATATTGTTACCAAGTTGTTAAGCATCATATATATTTTAAATGCATATTTAAGGTGAACTTTTCTTCAAAGTAGAATAAAGCAAGAGATGGCAAATAGAATTGCCACTAAAAATATATAGAAGAGAGATTAAAGAAGATAGACACACAACGCCCCTTTCAAAATCAAACTAAATTGTGCAATTTTTAGCACCTTTAACCCCCCTTCCAAAAAAGACCTTTTGTATTTACTTTAGTTACAATTGATCCTTTTTCACTTTTTGAAGATAGCCTTTGTAAAAAGATAAAGGCTTACTGAAAAAAAGGTCTAAAAATATTTAAGATAAATACAAAGCTAATTTGAAAAAAAGCCTAATCAAATGGGATATGATATGAAAAATCCTTTGCATTAACAGCATAGAATGCCCCTTGAATTTATATCAAAAGAGATAGACATGGTCAGCTCTATCCCAAAGGACAAGGAAAGAGTTACACCATGAATAGGAAATAGATATTCCTCTCTACTAAATGAAATGGGCCCCCTGCAACGAAACACCTACTAATTAAAAAAAACTTTATTTAACTGGTGCACACCATGAAACAAACAGAGAAGCTTCTATGGATTTCATCTATGCTATGTAGTCGCAGACCCAGCGGTTCATTTCAAAAAACCTATAGATGAAATCGTATTGTAAGAGACGAAAGTGAATATCCTTGTAATTTGTGCTGCGCAATCAAAATAAATGAAGGTGGGTGCTTTCGAACAAAGGTTTTCTCTCCTTCATCGAGTAGGCGCAGACCCACCATCTTGATTTTAGAAATATTTAAACCTGTAGATTAGAAATAAAATAGAAGAGGTGAAATAGAGAAAAAAATGTATCAACTATGTACCTCGATATCAATGCTTAATGAAAGATTATAAAAAAATATTAAAGAAAACAATTGAAGTGACACATCGCCTATTGAGAACTAACCAGATATCAAAAATAAAACCAAGCTCCCTGGAATAAAAATGATTTGAATATCAAAGTAGGAGAGTCCAAATTTAGATAAATATAATATTTTTGTAGCCTTTATAACAACGCCAATCAGGAAGAGGAGATATTGGTGCTAACTGGAGATATATCCAGTAGAATCATGCTCCTTGAAGAACGCCAATGAGCAACTGAAAAGGACATCAGATTTCACAATGCATGAGACTAAACATTTCAAAAAATATTTCTATATGCAACCGAAGATGACGTTTACCAACAATGACATATATGTGCCAAGATTTTGCTTTGGAGAGTGTGCAACATAGATCTGCAATGGTGGAGATACAATGATTTTATTGGCATGCAAAAGAGGCGTCACAAAGGGTGACAATGGCACCCAATTTTGGGTGCTTGTTGCATGATTTACGAACCTCAATAGGGCCTCTCCAAGAGCAACGATAAGGCAGCAAAGAGGAGCCTCAATAGGCCTTCTCTGAGAGCAACGATAAGGTAGCGAAGAGGAGCTTTTTCCTGCAAAGAAAAACACTAAATATAGGATAAAATAACCTATAATTTCAAGCTATAACAAAACGTTTATATTTTCTTGAAAAAAAAGTGTTCCTTTCTTTTAAGGAGAAAAAAAAAATAGAGGATAATAAATATGACTAATTTCATACAAGTGAGCTAGTCAAAGAGTTACCCAAAAGAACAGATCTATGAAAAATAATGGGCAATTTTTTTGAATAAAAAATTTACACTAAAAAACAATGAATCTTCCCTTTCTTGAGAAGAAGACAAATATTATTCAGAATAACCCATATACATATATCTCAAAATATAGCTAAAAAAAAACTATATATAAAAGCTTGTTGTAGACTTGAACCCCCCAAAAAAAGAGAAGTCAACAAAGGATACAATGAACCAGCTCCTAGAACCTTCAAGAGAGAATGCTAGAAAAATCTATCCTACTCTGGTACCATGTTAGAATTTCCCAAAATAGACATGCAAAGCATTACACAAAATATGAAGAAAAGAGTAGAACTGATTGATTTATTCCATGGATCAACTTTGTATAAATAGCAAAGTTGATCATTGAGAGTCGTTGGATTACAACTCATAAAATATGATCTAGACTATACTGAGAGTTCACCTGACTCATGGAGGAGTGGAAACTCAAGTATGTCTATCCTAGTAGAACTTAAGAGAATAATTACTTATTCTAACACCTTCTACTCCAAATGCATAAAGGATAAAGTCTTTAGAATAATCCAAATTAATGAGGACCATAGCTTGAGATATTGCTTATTTGATCTTCTTTAAGACCTTATTCTTAGCATCCATCCACTTAAACTTTACCTCCTGCTTCAGCATTTCAGTCATTAGCTTCACAATTTGAGCAAAATTTGATAATAAAATTTTGGACGAAGTTAATTTACCCAAAAAATGATTGAATTTCCTTATTATTGTGTGTGAGGGAGAGATATTAGATAGCTTTTATTCTATCTGGATTTGTTGGCAATCCTATTTTTTATACCGCGTGTCCCAATAATTTTCCCTCATGTACTACAAAGATTGACATTTTGGGATTAAAAGATATCCAAAATTCTTTGAATTTTTCAAATACCATCTAGAGATGGTCAATATGCTTCTTCTTATCATAGGATAAAATAGTCATATCATCTAGATAGATCAAGATTATTTAATTTACCAATTTACCAAATGTCAATTCCATGGCCCTTTGAAAGGTAGCACCTGCATTAGATGGCCCAAAAGGTATGTGTTGGTATGTAAAGGTACCCCATTTTGTGGTGAAAGTGGTCTTGTGTTGATTTTCATCTTTCACCCAAATCTAAATGAAACCTAAAAATCCATCCAGGAGAGAAAATATTTTAGCCTACAATGTGCAAGATCTATTCAATTTGTGGGAAAGGATAATTATCCTTCAATGAAGCCTGGTTTAATTTTTAGCATTCTACACATAGGTGGATATCTCCATTTTTCTTTTTAACCGAAATCAAATTTTCAATCCATATGGAGTGCTTGACAGGGTATATGATCTTAGCAATCAATGATTCCAATAGTTCATGCTTCATTAATGCCTCTATCTTGGGGTTCATAGACCAATGCTTATGTTGGAAAGTTTTTGTATCTCGAACAACTCGATAGTGTGTTGTATGTTATCCTTATCATATACCTTGAGATATTCATATGTCCAAGCTATAACATTATTAAAATATTTGCATAGTTCAATAGTTTGGTTGACTTCTTTTTTGAACAACGTACTTCGATGTTGATATATTTACCAGGCTCGATTTGTACCCCCTTATAGCTCTTGCTATCAACCTTTTTTTGGGGATATTTGGTCTATTTTTATTTTCAAATAGTCTTTCCAAAGTTATCAACCCCTTGAGGATGTGATTTTTCTTTAGCTATATCATTTCACCTTCTTCATATTCTTCCTCTCCCTCTAGTAGTTGATTACTTACATATTTCATTTCCTGAATTAGAAAATTAACTATTTGTTCATTATTTTCAAATACCTACCAAAAAATATTTTTGTCCAGCATGGATGGCTTGTAGACCACCCTTACTAACTTGTCTTTGTGAATCATTTTTGACACGAGACATAAGTTTACTCCAACAGAATCCAAGATTTTGGCATGAGCGTTGTGTTCTCTAGGAATGACCTTGATGTTTAAGGCCTCAAAATATTCCAACAAGTCCCATACCTAGTTTTTGTATGCCTTGAGGTAATGTTGTTTGCTATTGCATCTCTCCATGACTTTATTAATCACTAATTTAGAATCACCAAATATTTGTAGTTGCTTGAATTCCATTTTTTTTAATTTTCTCAATACCAAGCATAATGCTTCATATTTTGTTGCATTATTTGTGTACATTTATGTCAATCAGTATGATAAGGTCTTTTCCACTCTGGTTCGTGATACCCTAGAGTAGAAAAACAACACACCTAACAATGGTAAATGAAATGCATCTATTGCTCTATTGATTTAATCACTACAAAATCAATATTTTAAGTCAATATGAGAGACAAATAAGTGAAATAAATGGGGGTCCTATCTATATTATTTAATTTTTCAAATTCATGATTACAAAATGTCCCCTTGAGGGCTCTAAATTGATACACTCATTACAAATATGCCAAAATATTAAATCCTTTAGAAACTCAGGTGCACTCCAGCATCTTCCTCGCACTCACAAATCATTCAAGAGCAGGCATCCATGTCGTCATAATGTTCTATCGATGTTCTAACTTGCTACTCCTTCCTTGCATGTTGTGATACCTAGATCTACACACAGAGAAATTAGATTTATTAATAGCATGTGCAAATTGAAATGCAATCAAAGAAATATGCGATAATGATCTTAAAAGAGGAAACGTATAATAGATGATGCAAAACTGATCCAAATGCTACCAAAACTTAGGTTCATGCATATAATATACTTTGGAAATTATTTAAGTGAGAATAGAAATAAAATTACACACATATTTATGGATATCCCTAGGCATTCCGATTAGGACTACAAAACAAGAAATGCATAATAATAGGTGCAAAACAACTTAAAATTGCACCAAAACTTGGTAGAAGGTATAAATCTACTCTAGAATTGATCTATGTAAAAATAGAAGAGAAATTATGCTCAGATTCATGGCCATCCCTTGGTGTACCATTTAAGACTACTAATCATCCTAGGTGAGGACAACCACCAAATCTAGAGGTTTTTACCACCAATTACTCTGTGATTTAGTCTAAACTAATCCTAGAGGTGTAATCGTCATGGATTACTTGTTTTGGAATCACTTGAAAACCTCCTTCGCTTGATGGAGATCTCAAGTGAAAGCACATTATGAATTAGGGATAAATCTTAGCAGTACTTTGTGATAAAATATTGCAAAGACTCCTCTCCAAAATTGGGTGGAATGACTCCACTTTATAGCTCAAGTGAGCATATGGTCAAATGGTAATGCTTGGCCATGCAAGGCAGGTGCCACAATTTTTCCAAACCTTACCATGCATTGGAGGGGGAAGAATCTCCAATTTGGGCCTCCAATTTAAAACTTGTCATGGGAGCTATGCATCCTCAGACTGGTATGCTTCAATGGGTGGGGTAGATGGTAGAATATGAGTTCCATTTGTCTTACCTTTGACTTTTTAAGGGGTCCAAGGCCATGGCCATCCCACCTAGGTATGGTTATTGGTGGCCATCCCTTGGTGGGATGGCCATGAATTATGGCCATCTTGGGGTGGGATGGCCAAACCTAGCCTAAAATTTTCTAAAAGTGGGTTAGAACCTCCCAAAAGTGGCTAGGACCACTATTTAAACTTTGAGGGTTACCCAAGGGGACCATACGGTATCGATTAGAATGTGTCTTGGTAGTATAATTAGATTAACATGATTTTAGTATCTACAGATAATCCTTTTTGGGATGTGTTATGTGCAGCACAATGTAGAGAAAAAAATAGATGACTAAACTATCAAATAATTAAGGTTATTCAGTAACCTAACTAACTTTAAGTGTCCCAATCATGGAAAGAGAATGCATCCTTGAATCCTTGTTTTTTATGAGTTAAGGAACTTGATTCAAGTACAACCTTTCACATCAGGATTACTTGATCTTGGATATTTTCCAGTCATGAAGAGGCGAGGCCTATGATCCTTCACACTTCCATGTGCCAAGAATTTATTTAATTGAAATTTTTACTTATTTTTTGTCCCAAGTAGGGGCATGGTTGTTTTTGGTAATGATTCACTAATGAACGTGATTTGCATGATTGAGTGTTTTATTATTGACTTTAATTATGAATTTGTTAATTATGACTACCCCCTCAAGCGAAAATTCGATGAGAGAATGACCAGTAATAAAAATGAGGAGTAGCTTGACCCATATGACTTGGTTGGGGTTCCTTCAGCTTTATTGTAAAATTCTCAGTTTTGTAAGGATTTTGATGATTTTGTTGATATTTCATGGAAGAAAGGAATTGAATACCTCATTCTCGTGGAGCGGTCTAACCACAATGGTCTTCTTGGGGATTGAAGTAGATGCTTTTCAATTCATCCATGAAAAATTTGTGTCAATATTGATCCATTATGAATTTTATCATATTTGACCTATTTTTGGTGGTTTTTAAGCCATTTTTGTTGTTTGTTTTGCTATTTATGAGGTTTTTTTTTGTGGCCATCCCAGGGTGGTATGGTTGCATAGTCTATGGCCATCCCACGATCACCATATGTATATGAGTTTTTTTATTGTCATCATGTGTTTCCTTATTGCTTTATTGGATGTTTATGTTTGATTTACTGATGCTTTGATGGATGCATGTATTATAATAAAATGTTTTTGATGATATGGATATGCAAGGTTATGCATGGCAGTGAAAATTCACCATTGGAGTGAAAAGTAGCATTTTTGAAAATTCAAATTTAAAAAATTTGGGGGACCTAGACGTTGGCCATTTACCCAAAAAAAATTAGGATAAATAAATTTTAGGTGTTATTTCGTCGTTCTTTGATAAGAGTATCATAGTTATTTTAAAAAATTCACAAGCAATCCTGCCTAAATAGAGTACCCTTTTTACCCTAAAATTTCAAAATTTCTAAATTATCCTGCCCAACTTGCTAAGTATACCTTTATATATAATTAACATGCCAAGGATACATTTTCATTTTTAGATCTTGTTCTACACCCGATGGATATACCGACCCAGTTTTGCACAAGATCAAAACCATTTCAGCACTAGACCAGAACCTTTATAGATCAAGGGATAATTAGACCATTTTGGTACTAGACCAAAATATATTTTACAATTAGCTTATACTAGTTCTGTAACTGTTCAACACCAGTTCTGCAAGTGGTAAAAACCATTTCTACAATCAAAAATTATTCTGCAAGTGGCACCTATTGTGCAACTGGTCAAAACCATTTTATAATAGAAACCTATTCTACAACCGACCAATTCTATTTTGTAAGATAACCCTATTCTAAAACCAATCGAAACTACTTTTGTAGCTAAAACATGTTCTACAACTGATCGTAACCATTTTGCGAGCAGACCCTATTCTACAATCGGTCGAAACCACTTCTACAACCATTTGGTACCTGTTCTACAACCAGTCGAAACTATTTTATAAGTTGATCTTGTTCTACAACTAGCCAAAATCACTTTTGCAACTGGAACCTATTTTGAAACCAGTAGAAACCATTTCTACAACTAAAAACATTTTTACAACTGGATCTTATTTCGCACCAAATCACCAGGTCTCTTTTTGCACCAAGATGATTTTTAGATCATGTTCTGCATCCGAACCTCATTTTACACCAGTTTCTCTATATCTGCTATGCTTGCCATGTTTTTCTCTATTTTTCCATGTTCAGCATGTTATCCCTTATTTTCTCTCTTTCTGTTAAAACTCTTTCATTCTTTATGAATAGGTGAATCAAAGACATTGTGATTTTCTATTTCTAGTTCATTTTGTACCATAATCTTATAGAATATGATAATCACTTAAAGCAACAATAATATATTTTTGAGAAATGTGGAACAATTGCAGTCTAATTTCATAAAATTCAGAAGACCATCTTAGCTTCAAAAAGTTTGTAGTTTTTCGTTGTTTATAGTATTCTCAAGAAAGGTAGACCAATGTCAGATTTTATTGATTATAAGCAGCTATTACACCTAGCTAATGTGCAAAACCTTCCTAATTCTCATTGGTCATATCAAATTGGTTGGAAATGGTAAAATATATACCTTTAGTTGAGAAAGAAGACCTAAGGGAGCAAGTAAAAATTGCCAAATTCATTTCACTTTCTATTGATGAGGTGACAGCTATGGAAAACACATCTTGAATTTTCATGAATGTGTACACATTTCAAAATCATATAAGGCGGCCTATTTTGTTGGGAATACATAAGATGTTGGAAAGTTCAAATGTAAAAAATATTTATAATGTTGTTATCAATAGTTTAAGGAATATTACAAGAATGAATGATATAGACATAGCAACAAATTTAATTCGCATTGGAGCTGATGGTGCTGCTATTATGCAAGGGCACAGGTCTGGTCTTTGTGTTTGACTCCAAACCATAGTTACCCCATATATGATTCTCATTCATTGTATGGATCATAGAGTGAATCTTGCATATAAAATTGTAAGCACATTTACAAATGTTGCTAGAGTGGAAGACCTTATTCATGAAATTCATTCTTATTTCTCATTCAGCCCAAAAATATTTTTAGAGTTTCAATAGTTTGCACTAGCAGTTATGGAAGAAAAAAAAATGTTAAAATATGTGGATACAATATGGATTTCACTGTATCAACCTGCTCAGAGAGTTTTTGTAGAATATGTTGGACATTTTGAGTGATAAGTTGTCATTTATTTCAAGAGTGAATGGTCATTGATGTCAAACTTTTAGCACTAGTTAGTGGTAGTTTAGTGGGCAACATCAGTTTCAGGTTCTCTAGTTTCAGTTGATCAAGACCCAGTTTTTGGAAGTTCGATATGGTCCAAAGTGCAAGAAAATAGCCCAAGAAAATAATATTATAATAATTTGTTATAATATTATAAAGGGAAGTTTAAATTAATTATAAATTAATTAATATAATTTTTATTATAAATTAATTTATTAATTAATTTACTTAACTTATAAGTTATTTAAATTAATTTTTAATTAATTTTAATACAAGTTATAAGTTAATTTATATTAATTTTTAAACTAACCCTAAGGTGGGTTATTGAATTAAATTCGAATTTCAAATTCAAATTATTAAGCACCGACATGGGGAGCAAATACCCATGTGTGTATAAAAGGAGGTTACCCACCTTACCCAACATTACCTAAGCCTTCGATCAAATATTAATGCGAGCTCATGCAAACTGTTCTATGTCAAAGGGGAGTAGTTGCTTTGATTTTTGTGGGGAGTCAATGGTGCACGAAGTAACATTATTAAGGAAGCCTTCCTCCCTTCACGTGGGTGTCTCTAGCCCACGCAGTGGGCTCCCAAGCACTAAGGCACTTAGGCTTGGGGAGATGGCGGTTTGAATCACACCAAACCCTTTTGGGGGAAGAAAAGGTATGCACTAAAGTTGTGAGTACCAAAAATTTTGGGGGTAGTAGGTGAGCATTTAAAAATTAATTTTTGCATAGTTAAATTTGTTTATAAGGTTGTAAAGGGGAGTTATAAGGCTTATGCAAAATTAAATTATTGTGTTATTTACTTTAGTGTTTAGGAAATGGTAGTAAGGTGTTTAGGAAGATTGTTTGAAAACTTGTGGTGTTGGATATTATTTTAAGTTGGAGTTTATAAGGTGTATCAAAGAAATTATTTTTCATGTATTGGTATGATGAGTGTTATTTTTAAAAGGGAGCAATAAGGTATAAATTGAGTTGTGATTATTTTGTGTCTAAGGAATATTTTTGAGAAAGTTTTGAAGTGATATTGTTGTGTCTAACCATTGGAATTGGAAAGAAGGAAATTGTGATTGAGACAGGTTTTCTAAAGGTACCTTTACATCCAACAAAATGTATGAGCATATTCTTCCTAGTGAGTGATAGTTGAAAGCTGTGAATGCAAAGTTGGAGTGAAAAGGATTGTTTGGTTAAGCATTGTTGAGTGTGTTTTAATTAATACTTCAAGGTTTTCTTGAATTGAGAGTTGTTGATAAAACCTTGTTTTATAAGCATTGTTGTTGAAGTGATTAAGTTGAGTGAAGAACTTGAACTAGAGTTTGCAAAGAACATGAGTATCATTGTTATGTGAGATTGGTTGATAAGCATTATTGGAAATATTTGAGTGAGTGTTCATATTTTTGGACTAGGATTTGTGAGCAAGGATTATTTCATTGAGTGATTGATTGAGTAGAGTTGGTTGAGCCTAGTCAAGTGGATGTGTGAAGTGATAGCTCAATTTCTATGAAACAAATTGTTCTATATTATAAATTAATTTGAGAAAGAGGTTGAGTGTATGTGAGTGTGAAGCATATTGAGTCTCTAACAATTCTCTATATGTTTCTAACAGAGTGAATGAAAGTGATTGAGCATTGAGGTAAATGTGAAGCATATTGAGTCTCTAACAATTCTCTATATGTTTCTAAAAGAATGATTGAAATTGATTGAGCATTGTGATGATTGTGAAACATATTGAGTCTCTAATAATTCTCCTTATGTTTCTATGATATTGAACAAGTTCTAGTGAGGACTTATTGAGTAGATTTGGACAATTTCTAGTGAGGACTTGTTGAGCAAATTTGGACAAGTTCTAGAGAGGACTTGTGGATAGATTTGTGTGAGATTTTATGAAATATTACAATAAATATTGAGAGTAGAGTTGGACAAGTTCTAGTGAGGACTTATTGAGAGTATATTGGACAATTTCTTGAGAGGACTTGTGGATAGATTAGTGGAATCTTTTGTGGAAGCTTACAAGGTAGATTTGATATAAAACTTTGAGAAGACTTGAGTACAGAGTTGATTGATTAATTTCTTCAAACCTTGAGTTAAGGTTTGGGGTAGATCTAGCAATGTTTATTTGTGATTGGATCAAGACTTATGCTAAGGCTTGAGGATAGAGATTAAGTTCAGATTTGTGCTGGATCGAAGGACTATGTTTAGTGCAAATCAAAGGATAAATATTAAGGATAGATTTGTGCTAGATCGAAGGACTATGTTTAGTGCATATCATAGGACAAATATTGAGGACAGACTTATGCTAAACCGAAGGACTATGTTTAGTATAGATTCGATGAAAGATGAATATTTGAGGATAATTTTATGTCAGACGAGAGATAGAGATTGAATAGATTTGTGCTAGACCAAAGTATTGTGTTTAGTGCAGATTTGAGATAGATATTCGAAGGTGACATGGTATAGAGAATGATAGTCTCTAGAGGATAGATATCCATTAGTCAGGGTAGTGGGGACAAGATTCTTCAGTGGATAGAGATCCATTAGCCATAGTAGTGGGGGTAATAGATCTTCTAGAATATCATCAGTTAAAGCTAAGGAGAAAGGAGTCCTCATATGTATAGAGATCCATGAACTTGATTAGGGTATTGGTGTCTCCTTTGGATAGAGATCCATAAACATTGTAATAGGGAAAGGATTCCCAAGAGATTGATTGAGAAAATTTTAGTGAAATATTTGCTCTGTGGAGTAGCCCACATTAGGTGAACCGCGTTAAATTAATGTCTCTATTGTGTATGGTGATTTGTGCATTGCTTTGATTACTATTGTTGATATTGCTATCTTTACATTGCAAAATATTGATTGGGAAGGAAAAGTAAAAAGTGGTCTTATACTATTCACCCCCCTCTCAGTATAATCTTGTGTTCTTCAATTGGTATCAGAGCGGGTTCCTTCAAAATAGTTTAACAACTTGAAGGAAAAGCTTTCGAGAACATAATGGAGTCTAAGTATGTGTCCTCATATAATTCAACACCAATATTTGATGGGAGTGATTATATATATTAGTATGAAAATGAAGATTCACCTGATGGCACCTGGAAATAAAATTTTGGAAGCAATTGAAAATGGATACATACCACCACTTCATCCACCTATAGATAAGGAAGGTAAGCTTCTACAACATTACAATTCAAAAGCAATGAATGCAATTTTGAGAGGTTTTCATAGAATAGAGCCCATAAAAGTTATTCATTGTAAAGATGCAAAATGAATTTGGGATAAGTTGCAAATTATATATGAAGGAGATAAAGGTGTCAAAAAGGTAAAGATATGAAATCTCAAAGGACAATTTGAAGAATTAATAATGAAGGATGAAGAAAACATTAGCACTTATCTACTTTGAATAGATGAGGTTTTTAATGCCATGCACGGACTTAAGATTGAAGAATCATATGTTTGTTATAAGGTCTTAAGATCTCTTCCAAAAATATTTAGTGAAAATATTTTTGCTATAGAAGAATCAAAAAATGGTGATTCTTTGACAAGAGATATGTTACTTGGTATTCTTATAGCATTTGAGTTGATAACAAAAGAGGAACCTAATATTCAAAAGGAAGAAGCCTTCAAAGCAATTAAGAAGACAAAGAGTAAGAAGTCATAATCAAGCAATGAGTCATATAATGATGAGGAATCAAATTATGGCAGAAGGAATAAATATTCAAGAAGATTTAAAGATGCAAAATCTGCTAGATTTTTCAATTGTGGAAAGTATGGTCACTATGAAACTGATTTTCAAGAAGCTAAAAATAACAATGATGAAGAAAAATAGGATCACAGGAACAGGGAATCAGAAAAATATAGGAACCAAAAGAAAGGCAAGGATGGACAAGGTAGACAAGTAAAGAAGTTATTTCAAAGACAAAATAGGAGTTACTATGTAGACAAGGCAAGTAAGTACTCAAGTGATATTGATAATAGTTTTTCAGATAATGATAAAGATGAAGTCCTATTTTTATTGAAGAAAAAAAAGTCAATAAAAGGTTGTAGACACCTAAAACGCGTCATGTCGAGGGCGACTACTCATATGGACATGCTACAAGACCATATGGAGGATCTTGGATAGACTCCAAGATAGAGCAATGGTTCTAACCACTCAATTTAGGCATTTTGGCCTAAGCAGTCTGAACCGTAGCCCAGACCTACGGTCTCCAGTCTAAACCATGGTTGACACCTGCGGTCTGTAGTCTGGACCGCAACTATGACCTGCGGTCTTAACTGAAGTTCAGTTAGGCCTTCCATCCGAGCCAAATCGGTTGGAACGGCCAAAATATCTAGAAGGAGGCAGTTGAAGGATGGAATATTCCAGAGGCTTCCATCCCAACTGTCCTAACCAACCTTCTTGGTCTTGGCTTCTCCATGAAGCCACCCCTAGCCCTAGGGGCATGCTATAAATACCCCCTCCAAATGGGGAGAAAAAGAGAGCAAGCATTGGAGATTTGAGCAGCGAAGCCCTGGTGAATTGTACACTCAAACTGAGTATACTAAGAGATAGAGCTATTGCACTTAATCCCCGACCCTTTTGCCACCATTCATGATGAATTGCATTATGGATGCCCTAGGTGCTTAGGAGGAACAAGAAACGCAAATCCGGGAAAACGAAGGCCCTTCACATCGAATTGACCACCAAATCAGTCTGAGGACAATGAAGGCGACCCTTGAACATCAATTTGGACAAGGAGATTGAGCCCACTGCCCCTGATTTTGAGGGTAAACTCATCAGAGGTCAAACCATGGCTGTCAGCCGTGGTTCACAGTGCAGACCGCTCACCAGAGCTACGGTTTGCAATAGGTGATAGATCACCTTACTCTTTTCTTTTCTGTCTAGCTAGTTAGGTTAGATTAGCTATTTTGTTGATTTAATAGCATTTTAGAAGACTTCTGACCGTAGAACTAGGCTAGATTCACATTTTATGCTTATGTTTCAATTAGGACTAAAATGCTTTCTTTATGCATGTTTATGCTTCATTTTCTATATTTGATCCATGCATAGTGTAGATGCTATTTTACTTTATGCTATTACATGAATCTTGATTCACTTTGCATAGTTTAGCAACTTTCTTTATGCTTTCTTGATTATGCATGTTAATGGTGTCATTATACATTTTACCTAAAAGGGCCTCATCATGAGAGGCTGCCTATATTTTTGACATTCTTGTTGTTTCTTGACCATAGGGAACAGTTCTAAAGGAGAGATAAAGCATCCAATCCCTTCCCCATTGCGAAGAAGAGGGTCATCGACACCCTAGAGCAGTTCGTGTCACCCTAAGGGGCATTTTGATCACACCTACCCTTGATAGGGATTAAACACTATTGTAATTAATGTATCAAATGGGTATCCCTAAGAGGGACGAATCTGTAATTTGACTTCATTGAAATTAATAAAGGATTCCTTGTATTCACGTTATTTCTTGTTATCAAATTATGCATGCCTATTTGTGTATTTTTCTTCGATTGCGATAGTTAGATCGGGTGTGAGCCTCTTTGGTGGTTACAGATGGCGATCACGGTGGAACTCCACATTTCTAGCCCTTGAGTGCTGACATTTTTGTTTGTTTTATCTCAGGTGCTAACCGTAGCTAATAACTATGGTTATTTTTTGGCCCAGTGTCACCTACGGTTTACACTAGCCCACAGACTAGAGCTACGGTTTATAGTAGAAGCAGTAGATAGCAGAGAAACCACTTGGCAGTAGATCAAGAGTTGAGGTAGGTTCTATTTTCATTCTCTGTTCTACATTTTCTCCTCTGTATTTTTATAGTAAGCGGTAAATCGATGGTAAATTAGGTACATTAAAGGAAAAGGATCAATGAATAAGTCCTAATTTGCTTTCGCATTCTTTCCATTAGAAAGGCATTGCTAGGAACAACGGACCTCTGATTGCAGTCCACCCTAGAATACAGTGACCTTGATAAAAATTGTGTGGTCGTTTGCATGCGTGAGGCCCAATTAGAGGCCATGTCATCGTAATTGCATTGTCATAACATCATGTAGGGCATAGCATGCATACCTTTGTGAATTTGAAATGTTCCTTCTTATGCATATCATGTAGGAATGATCATATGAATGCTCTTTTATGCATTTGTCTTTATGCAAAGTAAAATGAACCACACACACCACGTTTCATTTTAAACATCAGTGGCATTGGGCTCTCACATCCAACCCATTTTATTGAGACCAATAGTGGATGTCATTACCACTTGGTTGGCTCATTTGAAATTGTATTATCGGGACCCGCTCATTGCCAAGGCCGACCCAAGAACTGTCCTATCCATGCAAAATAGCATGCACTCATCTTCGAAAGGGTGTATCATTGCACACGTGTGTTGGGTGAGGGTTGGTAGTACCTATGCTACTTCATTGAGTATGGACTTCATTACCATATTCGGCTTGTGCGAGTATATAGGTGAAAGCCAATTAAACTGAGAATAAAATCCAATGATTTTGCAAAACATGTGAGAGTTTCTCATACTGATACAACACATTTTGAAACAACATCAAATAGTTTAGGGCACATTTTAAAATTTAAAAATAAGATAAACATCATTGTATACCTTGTTTGATAATAAAAGATACATCTAGACGTTAGGTACACTATGGTGGATACACGGGGTGGTCGACAAAGGTGCAAGCCTGAGGTCGATGACCAAGCCCCAATCGATTCACAATTACACGTGTCTAGTCCTCAACCACATGAGCAAACCGAATGACGTTCGATGAGCATTAGAGGAGACAACTCGACATGAGGGGATCCCATTGAGCGTACCCCTGATAGACTAGCATCAGTGCATACTGTTAGACGTAGATTAGAGCATGGGGCTTCTCAGCCTGAGGGTGCTCCACTCGAAAGCCATTATCGAGACCGTAGTGCACGCGCATCCATGGGATCGACCGAAGAGTATGTCATGTAGGGGACCAGATTGGTACCCATCCACACTAAGTCTATAGGGTGTACTATACCCCCACCTTCTGAGTATAGAAGGAATAGAGGTCCACCCATTCAGGGGCAAGTAGATGGGCTCCTTATTGAGCGCAAGTCTACCCATACTCCCATGCGTACTATAGCATGCAAGATCACCATCGATATGTCGAAGGTGGGAGCTAATGGAACACCACCCCATGAGAGGTGGAGGTCTAGATAGCTAGATGGTCTAGGTAGTGTGCTAGAGCAGCTAGGCTGCAAGCCTTTGGCTCTACCCACTCGTGCTCTGAGTGAGCATAGCGGGAGCACCATTAGAACTACTAGAGAGCATGGAGAGGCTTCTAAGCACCCTCATGTCTTGCATCCACCATCCATGCATGGTGGCATGTAGCATAGGAAATAACATGATGTCGATGTCATCTTCATAGATAGAGGTAAAAGCATAACACATCAGTCCGATGGGTACATAACCCACAAGGTCGCTCGTACAGAGCAAGCATATCAAAGGCCTTCGATGGTTGACCAGGTCGAAAGATCATATCGACTGGCCTCTGAGCAAAAATGCCAACTCCTCCAAGATCAATTGGAGGATGCTCACCTAGAGAGGTAGCGCATCGAATATGAAGATCTTCAGGCGTAGAGGCTTACTAGACAAAGGTTGTATGAGCAGCGCTTGCATGAGGAGCGCATCCTCATCTAGAAGGAGCATGTAGAGTAGGAAGATAGGTTGGCTAGGGCCGGCCTATACTCTCAAGATGAGCGTAGAGAGTAGGTGCATAGGAAGGCTTTTTTGCAAGCCGACATGCACCATGAGCGTGTAAGCGTTCACACTCATATCACTACCCATCATAGAGAGCGACCACCCTCGATCGACAATCAGAGGCAACAACATTATGAGGAACAAGAGGGGAACAGATGCAACCAAGAATATCTTGAGAGTTCTCGAGCTGAGGAGGAGGAAGAGCAATGCCCTCCACCTTGATAGAAGAGGAATGTACCTCCTAGACTACCTCCATGCCGACTTAGGGAGGAGGAATTTCTATCTTCTGAGGCTTACAAAGCTTTGGTTGAGAAGGTCAAGGCAATTGAGAGACAAGGTGCGGTTGTCCAAAAGTTGACATTGAGGAAAATTCACAATGAACCTTTAGATCCCTCAGTGCCTATGCCCCCATACCCAGAGCATTTTGAGATGCCTAGGTTGGACAAATTTAAGGGTGATGAAGAGGCGCAAGAACATGTCATGAGCTTTTTGGATGCTTGCTTCCAGATAGAGAACAACGATGCACTATTGTTGCGTACGTTTGTCATGACACTCTCTGGTTGGCTCGAGAGTGGTTTAATCAGCTAAAGAAACACAACATAACAAATTTTGAGCAATTAGTTGATGCCTTTCTTGAATGCTATTCCTTCGACATCAAGAAATAGGCCAACCTTTTTAATTTGGTTGTGCTAGCTCAGCGTGACGATGAGCCAATAGAATAGTATGGGAAGAGGTGGAGGAGATTAATGGTAAAGTTGCCATTCTCGATTCCTACCATAGAATTAACTTGAATGTTTACAAAGAGTTGTGCCAAGCACATCTCGCTACTATTGTAGCTATAGTAGTATGCCACATTCGAAGAAGCTTGGGTGCAAGCCAAGGTAATTGAGGATATCAAGTTGTAGGAAGGCAACTTGAAGCTAAAAACTAGGAAAGAGGGATATAAGAAGAGTACCTCAAAGCAACAGGGCAAGCAGGCCCATGTGAATCAGGTGGTACTGAATCTCCAAAATGAGGATAAGGGGCAAAAG
The DNA here is from genome assembly GCA_028583015.1 of Wollemia nobilis. NCBI lineage: Eukaryota > Viridiplantae > Streptophyta > Pinopsida > Araucariales > Araucariaceae > Wollemia > Wollemia nobilis. The sequence continues at coordinate 1,599,853 of JAQPPZ010017034.1, read as the reverse complement.
AAATAGAATTATCAAGCCCATCCTCCTCCTGCGTAATATGACCAGCACAAAAATAACTACAAGGGCAAGAACAAAGAGCAATGCCCACCTCACATATTTACGCCATTGATGGAATCAATGACATCGATCTTTCATCAGCTCTATGAGGCCAAGGCAATAAGATTACCCGAAGTCAAGATGGTTGATCCAAATCAGCCCAAGCCCAAAGACTATCAGGAAGAGTTGTTTTGCATATTTCATAGAGCGAAAGGCCATGACATCGAGGTGTGTTGGTCCTTCAAACACATTGTGCAAAATATGATAGACAAGGGAGAGCTTGTAGTACCAGGCAATCCCTAGGTGCTAGACAACCAAAACATGGGGATTTTTAAAAATCCATTACCAAACCATGAGGCGCCCCGTAACCACGCTGGCCACGTCAATCAAGTGCGAGTCGAACCACCTACCCAGGGGTTCATCGGCATGGTCAATGTTGTTACCAGACATGGGAGGTATGAATGGCTGAATCAACCTCATGCTCCCATTCAAATACAAGCCATGCCCCAAAGTGGTAGGCACAAAATATTCTAGGCCCACCAACGAGACCGGTGGTGACCATTAGGAGTAGGCTGGTTCAAAACCTATAGATGACTCCTACGAAGTTGTCGATATATGAGCTTATACAATAGTCCCCTAGGCATAGGGAGACTCTTATGGACATTCTGAGGTCCATTGAGGTACAGTCCTAGGATGCACAGGCATTCATGAACTTCGTGGGGCATGTACAATAGTGCTAGGAACCAATGATCCAATTCTATGATCATGAAGTGAAAATGGTTTCTACAAGCGTGGCTGACCCACCACTACATATCATTGCATGTGTTAACCATGTGCCATTCAAAAGGGTCTTGATTGACACTGGTTCATCGATCAATATAATCATGACTAAGGCACTGCACCATTTGAAATTGCCTAAATCACTCATCGTACCAACCACCTTTACATTGAGAGCATTTAATGATGCACTATGCTCTACGGTTGGCATGATTGTCCTACCTATTCAGGTGGGACTAAAGACCATTCTCATAATGTGTCACGTGATAGAGGGTGCCTTGTAGTATAACATCCTATTAGGGAGGCCTTGGATTCATGAAATGCATTGTGTTCCCTCGATATTGCATCAATGTGTCAAGTATATACATGAGGGACAAGTTCACATGGTTTCATCAGATGAAGAACCATTCAAGTTCATGAACTTAGCAGATTTTCTAGGGGGTTTCGTGATCCCATCAATGCACTTGGACATACGACCCACGTCATTGGTGAGGGTTCCAAGAGGTAAACAGGTGGTGCATGTTCAACCATCGGTATCTATATCAAATAGATCTGAACATACCACTACAACTTCTCTGAGATCGAGTGCATCGGTAATGCATCGAAATGATAAGAAATTAAAGGTAAAATTGGGTAGGAAAGAAGCAAAGAACATGCTCAAACTAGTCACCATTGAGGCTGCCACTCCCATGGAGGTGGAGGAAGCCCAGGATCAAGTCGAGGAGGCACCTCAGCCTACTTCGCCTACATCGTCAATAGGGTCATCTGCACCCTAGGTGACTGTTCACCTAGCCAGCATAGGTCTGGGTGAATATCTTGTGCAAAATGTGACCTTCGGTCCTATTTTAGAGACTGCACGAGACATGGGCCGACCGATAGCCCATCGATACCTAGTTGGATCCATAGTACCATTGGGTGAGCCACCCAACCAAACAAACTTCATTTATGTCGGGTTGGATCAAGTTCCAACGCGGGCACCCATGGAGGTGGATGATGACGAATAGTTCATGGTGAACGTTCGGTACTTGTCCAACCCAGAGTATGCCATGCACATTTTTGAGCTCTATCATTGGCATGGATATGACCTTGGTATTTTTGAACAAGGATGAAGAACCCCTCTTGAACTATGTTATCAGTTGGCAATTGATAGGTTCGGATTGGGATTGCAGATTCAGGGACATGATGATTTACTCATTGCATCATTGGATCATTTGTACCTGGGTCTAGGGGATGACATGGATTTTAATCCATATCATCCTAACATGTCTAGCCTTCGGGCAACAACCCAATGGTGTCAGTCATCACCATTGAGAGACCAAATATTGAACATGAAGAGTTCTCAGAGAAGAACCCTAGAGGCAACCTAGGTCATCAAAATCGTATCACAATCGATGATACCGGTATGCAAGGGCACAACCCCATCATTCTAGGTGATCTCGATTCAGGAGATCTTTGTAGTGAATATGTAGAGGAGTCCACCTCCAAAATGAGTAGACCAAGTTATGATGCAGATGGTGAGTCCTCAAATGATGATCAATCCAAAGAGGAAATTGATCGAGCCTTCGTGGTTCTGGTATTTCTATGCCATTTGCTGCCTAGAGAGCAATTAGATGAGATACAAGAGCATTTCATGGTCGATAGTGATTATGAAGATGAGATAGAGTAGGCCTACTTAAGGCCTCATCCAGCTAATCTCCCAATATTCATGGACATGATAGAGTGGCCTGCTCATAGTAGCAATCATAGCGATGAGGTTGAGATGACCGATCCGAGGCTAGTATATCCGCTACATCTATTGCCTATGGAGTCGGAGTATGTTATAGAAGAGGTTCCTCTTAACGTAGATCACTCTAAAGAGGAAGCAGAGCTAGTTTTTGCATCGATGTCGTATATACGATCATTTTATCCGGTCTATCCGGATAGTGATGATAGCGATCGTAGAATCAGATACATGGGGCCACATCTGGTAGATCACCCCTTGCATATGGGGGGAAGTGAAATATTATATCTTTATAGTGATGATGAGGATTCATTGGAGATGGCCTATTTGGGGCCTCATCACCTACGTAATTGGAATCCACCTCAGGGTTCCCACCTATTACAACTATGGGTTTGCATCGAGAGATAAATCTCCAGCCGCCTCAGGGAAAGAATAAATCTGGAAGAGGAATATCAAAGGCTCTTTCCCCATCCACCTACTTATGTCGAGCTACTTGAGTTGAGAGATCCCATTTTGTAGTCAGTGCACAGAGAGGATCTAGTTGTTCGGGCATCCCATAGGGAGGACCCTTTCATCCCCATGCCATCCGAGCCAGATCTTGGGTATGAAAGCTACATAGATGATGTAGAGTTCAGTCCGTGTGGTCTTGGAGATCAATTCCATTCCATCAACATGGTCTCCATTGATTTGACCACTCCACTCTACAATCCAGTAGATCCATCCAAGCCATTGCATCTAAACATGGATGCTATCGATTGGGATCATGTTGATTCACTAGTAGAGCCTGAAGATTTCTTCCCGAATGAAGAGATGTTGCAACCATTTCATTTTGGACCAGGTTGCACTTATGATGTCTATCACGCTAAAAATGCTTCCAATGAAGAACATATAAATCTAGTTGATGACATCCATTTGATCCCTATGCCTCATCAGCTTGAGGAGGGATCCCATATGTCAGTAGAGGAAACCTTCGAAGTGGATATCGGTAACGACCCCACCAATCCAAAGAAGGTTAAATTTGGAATGAGTCTCACTCCAGATGAGCGTGCTAGCATCATCCCTCTATTGAAAGAGAGACCTGACCTTTTTTCTTGGACATACAAAGATATGCCCGGTCTAGACCCAAAGTTGGTTACTCATAACCTTTCGCTAGACCCGTCCAAGAAGCCCGTCAAGCAGAAGCTCAGAAAGATGCATCCAACAGTAGCCTTAATGGTGAAAGATGAATTGCAAAAATTGTTGGATGTAGAATTTGTCATTTCCATCGACTATCCAGAATGGGTATCCAATATGGTGCCTGTAGGAAAACCAGATGGAAGGATCCGTATTTGTATGGATTTTAGAGATCTCAACAAGGCAACACCCAAAGATTCATTTTCATTGCCCAATATCGATGCTCTAGTAGACTCTACTATCGGTCATGAAATGCTCTCCTTAATGGATGGTTTTTTTGGTTACAATCAAATTCGGATTAAGCTCGAAGACCAACACAAAACTATGTTTATAATGCCATGGGGAACATTTTGCTACAAAGTTATGCCATTTGGTCTCAAAAATGCTGGTGCTACATACCAGTGGGCCATGACATACATTTTTCATGACTATATGCACAAAATTTTGGAAGATTATATCGATGATTTTCTAGCCAAGTCATTGCTACGAGAAGAGCATGCAGAGGTCTTGAGAAAAGTCTTCGATCGCTTGATAGAGCACAATGTCAGGCTGAATCCTAAGAAGTGCGTATTTGGCGTAACTTCTAGAAAATTGTTAGGGTTCATTGTCTCCAAGAGAGGCATCGAAGTAGACCCAATGAAGGTCAAGGCCATTTTGGAAATGCGTCCTCCCACCAATATTAAGGAATTAAGGAGCCTCCAAGGCAAGGTAGCTTCGATAAAGTGATTTATCACCCAACTATCGGATAAATGTCGACCCATGAATCGACTGCTACATAAGGGTGTCCCATTCAACTGGGATGAGGACTACAAGGTAGCCTTCATTGAGATAAAGCAATACCTAGCAATGCCACTAGTGTTAGCTCCACCAAGGCTAGAAGAGCCTTTTCTGCTATATATATCGGCAATAGACTTTGCGTTAGGGACCATGTTGGCCCAAAAGAATGTACAAGGCAAAGAGCAAGCCATATATTACATTAGCCGAACCTTGGTGAGTTACGAGCTAGGATATGCATATGTGGAAAAGCTATGTTTAGCAGTAGTGTTCGCTACCAAGAAATTATGGCACTACATGTTAAGTCACATGACATATGTGATATCAAAACAAAATCCTTTGTAGTATATGATGAGCAAGACATATCATAATACACGTACTACAAAGTGGATCATGCTATTGATAGAATTCGATCTAGAATTTGTAAGCCATAAGTCCATTAAGGGATAGGTCATAGCAGATCAGTTAGCTGAGGTGCCACTATCCAATAGTAGGCCTCTAACAATCGAGCTTTCGGATGATGCAGTTTTTGTAGTATCCAAAGCTCCCAAACCCGAAGAACTAGAGAACAATGTTGATATGACTCTGTTCTTTGATGGTTCAAAGTGCGAGCAAGGATTTGGCATAGGGATAGTGTTTTTCATGCCGCAAGGAGCTCCAATGCCCTTGTCATTCAAACTAGACTTCCCATGCACCAACAATAATGTTGAATATGAAGCCCTACTTTTGGGCCTTCATACAATCATCGCCATGAATATCAAGAGATTAAACATCTTTGGTGATTCCCTACTCATAATTAACCAAGTGAAGGGACTATTTTAGTGTCGATGTCTGATATTGAAAGCCTATAAAGATCTTGTTGCCACATATCTAGCTAAACTAGAATGGTACGACATCGAGGCAATCCCTCGTTCATCAAATAGATTTATAGACACCATGGCTTCTTTGGGATCCTTAATCCCTCAAAATCTATCTATCGACTTCACTACCATCCATGTCAAGACGCTCTCGCATCTTGCAGTAGAGCGTGCAGCCTTTGATAACAAAGAATCAGTCAACATGATTAGTGTGGAACCAAAAGTTGATTGGTTCTGCAAAGCTGAAGACTTTCTCAAGAAAGCACCCTAGGGGTCTTTAACCTCCCAGAGTCCTACGGGGAGTGGCACCACCATTCGCCACAAGGTTGTCTCCCAGTCTGCATTTGCAAAAGTAAATACGTAGGGGGTACAGGTTGTCTTAGCGGTCGAAGTTGAGGCTCATCAGAATTGGATGTCATAGATTCAAGACTTCCTAAGACTTGGTTTTGTCCTGGAGGGACTATCGCATGCCGCAAGATGCACATTTAAATAGAAAGTGACTAAATTTGTCTTGATAGGAGATATTTTGTACCATCAAAGTTATGATGGAGTTCTCCTTCATTGTCTTGAGCCCCAAGAGTCATCTTGGGCAATTTTAGAAGCTCATGATGGTACGTGCGATGGCCATTTTAGTGGCATGGCCATCATCAAGCGCATCCTTCGAATGGGTTATTATTGGCCCACTATGGAGAAGGATTGCAATGTGTATGTCAGGAAATGCATCAAATGTCAGCATCATGCTAATCTTATGCACCTACCATCATAGGCCTTACACCCATCCAAGCGGCTTGGCCATTTGCTCAGTGGGGGTTTGATCTAATTGGCAAGATCTCTCCTCCATCATCAGGCTGACATACATTCATCATTATGGCTACTGAGTATTTTACAAAGTGGGTGGAAGCCATTCCCTTAACAATGACCATGGGAGCTCGCATAGCTGAGTTCATAATGGAGCATATCATAAGTCATTTTGGGGTACCATCCAAAATAGTTTCGGATAATGGAACTTCTTTTAAGAACAAAATTGTGTGAGCTTTAACCTCTAAGTACCGCATCAAACATAGTTTTGCATCTCCATATTATCCATAGGAAAATGGGCAAGCTGAGGCCTCAAACAAGACTATGGTAGCCATCTTGAAAAATATAGTGCAAGAACACCACAAGGATTGGCATACACAGTTGCCCCTTGCATTATGGGCTTATAGAACTAGCATTCGGACTCCCACTGGGGCAACTCCATTTTCACTAGTATATGGCATTGAGGCCATTATGCCCTTAGAGTTGGAAATTCCAATGCTGCGCATCACATTGAAAGAGTTCATCGATGATGACACCACGCGGCAAGCTCACCTAGATCAACTGACGTTGCTCGATGAACGTCGCGTGAATGCCCTTGAGCATCTCCATGTTTATCAGGAGTGACTCAAATGAGCTTACAATATCAAAGTCCACCAGAGAGATTTTGAAGTTGGGGATCTTGTGCTAAAATAAAACCAATAGAACTCGAATTTGTCACTCGATATGCGAGACAAATTTATGGCTAATTGGTTAGGACCCTATATCATATCTAAAAATATTGGTCTAGGTACCTATCGCTTGACGTCGCTAGGGGGTGTTGAAGAGCTTGAACCTCTCAACATCATCCATATTAAGGCATTCTATGCTTAGAGAGTGTAGCATAAAAAGCTCCAAAGGCATCTGTAAGCCCTTTGGTCAGTCAAAAAGGCACCAAGGATTTCTAAAAATTGCTTGGTCAACCCAAAGGCTTCGAGAGTTCCTATAACTACTCGGTCATCCCAAAAGGCTCCAAGCTCTCATTCGAGTGATTTGGTCATGTCAAAAAAAGCTCCAAAGGCATTTGTAAGCCCTTTGGTCAGTCAAAAGGCACCAAGGATTTCTAAAAATTGCTTGGTCAACCCAAAGGCTCTGAGGGTTGCTTAAAGCCACTCGGTCATCCCAAAAAGGCACCAAGGATTTCTAAAAATTGCTTGGTCAACCCAAAGGCTTCGAGGGTTGCTTAAAGCCACTCGGTCATCCCAAAAAGGCACCAAGGATTTCTAAAATTGCTTGGTCAACCCAAAGGCTCTGAGAGTTCCTATAGCTTCTCGGTCATCCTAAAAGGCTCCATGCCCTCTTGCTGAGAGTTTGGTCAACTAAAAGGTTCCAAAGGTATCTGTAAGACCTTTGGTCAATTCAAAAAGCTCCAAGGATTTCTAAAAATCACTTGGTCAACCCTAAAAAGCTCCAAAGGCATATATACTCATCGTTTGGTCAAATATGAAAGCTCAAAAATGTATAAAAATTTGAAAATATATAAAATTCCAAAAAAATTGGTAAAGCATAAAATCCAAAAACATTTGCTTTTGCAGTTTGCATTTTCATATATGCATTCACATCATCATATTGCATTTAGGCATTTTTCATCCGTTGCATTCCATAGTAGAGTGTAATGTGTCTATCAAAATCTTACAAATGATCACACGTTTGTGTTTCAATCATGCACCCTTGCATTTATCATAATTCATTGCATTCATACACGACACCTATTGCGGAGAAATATGTATGTATATTAAGTTTTCTAGTCACTCAACCATACCTAGTGGGTTCTTCAGATATTGTAGAAAGCTTGCTTTGTTGTTATAGACAAGGTCATTAGTTGGGATAGTGCTTCAACATATCAGAATCCCGTCACTAAGCAAAACAATATAAAATCCTGCTAAGACAAGAGATGATGAAAGCTGCGAAAGCAGTCTTAGGTATCTAGAGAGATGGGTTTCATGACCTGCTTATCTTGCAAATAGTCGGTTTAGAAAGGTGTACTTTGGCAAAAGGACAAGAATTTCCCCTATAAATCCCAAAGTCACAAAGTTTAAATCCCAAGTTACAAAGTGCAAAAGTACAAATTTCAAGTTCAAAATGTAAAGTGACATAGTGAATCAAAAGCACTATAAAAATCCCTTGCTCAAATAAAATGGTAACACATGGACTAACAATGATTTTTATCACTACATATGAGCAAGTAAGAAGGGTGAGAACTTGAATCCCTGGATTGTCCACCTTTTGAAAGCCATAGAGTGATCCCCGATCGTAGCAATGGGTTGGAAGAGTCTCACCTACAATCGGAGGGGTAGTTCTATTGGGTGATCCCCAAATGTAGCAATGGGTTGAAAGAGTCTCACCTGCATTTGGAGGGGTAGCCCTGATCAATTTGCAAGATGAGCTAGCTCTAGGTACCTAGGATTGTCTAGTTGTATAAGTCTAATCAAAGCTGAAACAAGGATGGTACGATCGTATGAGGAACCCTATCTCACATATGGGTTGAAAGAGTCCCGACTGACATACGGGGTATGCTTATGATCTATCTAAAAATACTCACATGCACACACAGGGATAATGAATAGTTGGGTCTGTCACGGCAAAAGCCTTGTCCAATAAAAGCCTTGTACAGTTAGTATGTGATTTTTGGAGAAGTCTACTAGGGTGTTTGAGTCTCAAGGAAAACCCCAAAAAATTCTCTAATAGCAACAAGATACCAAATATCATTAAACATCAAAAATACGAGTCATTCATTCATCAGAATGCATTTTACAAAGCACAATCAAACATATAGGATAGATACCGCATGAATATCAAAAATGATGTTTAGACGACCACTGACTATATAGTGCAGCAAAGAAAAATATACAGAATGACATATTCATTCATTAGCATTATACCAATCCATTTCACTGCATTTCATATATGGGTGATTAATTGATTAAGTTCTTGTAATGAGAATTATCAATTATTTTGCATGATTGTCATACATTCTATGGTGTCACATTTTAAAATTGATATACATAGTTTACATTCATTCTTTATGTTTTAAGTGATTAAAGCATACAGGTTCATTCCCATTAGATTACGATTATGTACATAATGCATTACCATACATTGCATAGCATGCCATAACTTCATAAAAATAAATGCATGCCCACAAAGCAAAAATAAATATGCATTCAAAATAAATACTACATCCATTTGCATCCATTATATATGGCACATCTAATCATATAGATCATTGCATAACATCATCATCATAAAATAGATAGCTATCTAGTGCATGTCATCCATACATTGCATCATATAAACATAGCATCACATAAGCATTGCATCCATGTGCATCAAATAAACATAAAATCAAAAATTAAACATCAGATACACATAATGAGCCAAAATGATCAAGTCATATATATATATATATATGTGTGTGTGTGTGTGTGTGTGTCCAAAAGAGTACATAGGGAGTGCATCAATATGCTCGTAGGCTACAAAGCGTGTAGGTCCTCGACCTTACACTCAAAATGAGTACAACATAGCAAAAGTATAGTCTACATCTAGCAGAGCCTAGGTCTAGTCTGCTCCCCTATATCGGAGCTCTCGTCGCCTCCCTCAGCACTGTGCTCTGGAGCCTGCTCTCCTGTCTATGTTGGCACCTATGGTGGGTCCTTTTGTGGGTCCTGCCTACCTCCAAATCCTAAGGCACCCAACACATGAGAAATTGGTAACTACAATAGGCTAGTCCCTTGACTGGCGGCCCCTAAAGTCTACCCTACATCTCTAGGCCTAGCACGTGATGTCACCCCATGTGTGCTAGAGGACCTATGCGTCCTCTCAGTCCTATGAGTCCTATGACCTGAGCTCACCATAGACTACCCTGAGGTCCTAGACCTGGTATGCTGAGACTCTAAGGAGAAAGGATCCTCAGGAACCTGTAGCCCATGCATCTCTATATAATCGACTAGCTGATCAACATGCAGCAAGTCGGGCTACGTGCATCTCATTGGTCCTCATGACCATACTACGTAGTCACTCTACCTTAGTCATCGGATCCTGTGCAGCTATTGGTGCTACCTGTTATCGAAGGCCCCATAGTAGCCTGAGGAGGTGGCATAGCCCCCCTCGATACCTGGAGGAGATCCCTCTCTACCTCTACTATAGTCCATTGTGCCTATGCTAACTCTAGAGCAGTCTACAATCTCTGAGCCTAGGCCTCTACATCTATGGCCCATGTAGTCAGATCCTGTATCTGATCTTGCACCTCAGTAAGGTGCCTATCCTTGTCAGCTACTCTCACCTCTAGAGTGGTGATAGTAGTGTCTCGCTCTAGCTGCTACATGTGGAATCATCCTAGCTGACTCTACAAGTCAGCCACCTAAGCTAAGAGCTGACCCTATTCTATCGGAGGGACCTCACCCTCCTCTAGAGCCTCCTCATTGGGGTCAACCTCGGGAGCCTCCTCGATGGTGGTCATTGCACCCTAGCTACCCTTTGTCTTCTGGCGCACCCTACGCCCATCAGGATCCACCTCTACCTCTACCTAGTCTGGCTCTCGGCCTAGAGGCCCTATGTCATACCATCTAAACATGGACCACCACCCATCATACTCTAGAGTGGTCCTAGTAGTCTCGACTCTAGTCTCTTGGTAGTCATCAGCAGCATCTCCTAGAGGCTCTAAAATGATCCACTATAGATCATGCTCTACAACCAAGCATCGGTACCTGAGGGGGATATCTAGAATATCTTACATGAGCCCAAACTATCATAGGACCTAAGAGTAGAACTGGTACTCTCGAATCTCGGCCTTATGATCGATCAACCATCTATCATGGTGTGCCTATCTCAGCCACTAGCCCTCCTCTGGCCATGTTGGGCAATCCATATAGGGCTACCATTGAACATCATTCGAGCCAAGTGTCATGAATTGAGTGATATAGTGTTGGATGTCACCAACATGGATCCTACTATGGGTACCCTCCTCCTCATGAGGCCAATAGGTGGTATAACACTGATGATCATCAACAATAGTAGTAATCCATAGTGGCAGATCTATAGGATGCTCGATCCGAATGTGTTGCCACCCCTAGATCTATAATAGAAGACTATAGTTGAGGCCCTTATGGCTACGCTCTATAATCTGGTATAGCTCCTTGTAGAGCTGACATAGTAGGGTGCTCCCCCAAGCTAGAAGTAGAGGTGCCTCTATAGAGCTCTATAACACCCTCTAGGTGGTGGATAGGAGGTTCTAGGGAATCCTCATGCTCGAGGAGTCTAGAAGCACAATATATACTATGAGGTGCATAAAGAGGGCTTCCCATGTAGAGAAGACATCCTCATGGTACCACTCACCAATGTGTACCCCTCTATGGTCTATCACATCTTGAGCATCCTCGCTCTGGTCATCGAAGATAGTATCAAAAATAGCCTCCTTTACCCTGGAGGTAGAGGAGACGATGGCCTCACCATCAATAGGGATCCTGAAGATCTTGTAGATGTCCTCTAGAGTAATAGTCATTTCACCTATAGGTAGGTGAAATGTGTTGGTCCATGCATTCCAGCATTGGGCCAACGTAGTCAGGTAGGATTGATCTACCCTAATAGTGGGTAGATCCATGACGTATCTAAACCCGATAACTCAAAACCAATCTCGATCATCATCGGATAAAGCCTCATGGAGAGTCTTCAGAATATCCGGCTCTCGGGCTCTAGAAGTCAATCTCTGGAATAAAAAGTATAATTTAAGACAAAATCTAGCTAACTAGAGCTTAAAAAAAAAGCAACAACAAACCGTAGTTGAAACCTACGGTCCCCAATTTGCCAACTGGGAACCATAGCTACCAGTTATGGTTTAGGAGTGACACCCATTTTGGGTACCCTCCTAGACCACTAAAGCATAAAATTAAATTCCTAAAGCTAGCCTAAACTAGTGGGGTTCATTACCAATAGTTTAGTGAGGTTCATTATCTGCATTACTTAATGTAGTTCATTTTACTGGTATTGAGTGTGTGGTCTCGATTTTGAGTTACCTTGCCCGCACCCTGGCCTCGGCTAGTAGATGGCTGATCAGGATCCACCATCGAGGTCGAGGAGTGTAATCATGGTAGAGTGTGGTAGCATTTTTGATCAGGAAGGGTCTTCTCACTCTCAGAGCTCTCAGATTGCTAGTGTTTGCCAGGAAATAATGAAAAATTTCAAATGGGAATTCAATTTATAGGTTTTCCTAGTCTCGACGAACCGTAGCTGACACCTGCGGTTTTGGAACTAGGGTTTTTCACCCGCAGGTTTGACCCCCGGTTCCCAAAATTTGGAAATGTAAATCGTAGACCGTACCTATGGTCCATAACTAGCATTAAATGCACTCAAAACCCATCGTGGGAAGGTCTAAAAGAGCAAATTAATGACTTCCACCGGATAAAAATTCAAAATCAATGATTAAAATTGCAAATTTGGTGATGTTAAAAGCACCAGGATCAATCAAATAAATGCAAAATTAAAACAAAAAAAAAAAAAATCAAATAATTAAAAACCAAATGCGCCTCGTATTCAATGATTTATCCTATACACTTGGCGGTTGCAGTGAGTTGCGATCCATGCAATCCGACAAGATGAGTAAATCACCATAAGGACATTTGGGGTAAAATTGTCATTTCTTTTATGACATCTTTCAGCAAATCATCGACAAATATGATTCAACACAAGTCTAATTGCATTTGTATCATTTTGATTCCTTAAGATGACTATTGTAGCTTGACTGCTCCATGGGATAGAAATGTGCCAATACTACTAAGAGTTGCAATCATAAGCTGAACTAGGCCTAGCCAAGGCATTAAAAGGCTCGAATCTTAATTTGTTCAGGATCATTCATTATGGTCAAGCGATTTCGTCACTTCATACATTGTCATTACCCTCATCGACTCATCGCTTGAGGGGGTAGTCATAATTTCATAATCATAATCAAAGTCAGTAGAAGATCCCTGAGATCGTAGATCCCTTGATCTTGTCAAAATTGTGTTCGTTCTTGCGAATCATTGTCAACAACTATCATAAGCTTCCCCCTTTGCTTGGGGTAAATAACAAATATGATAATTGGTTTGTAACTCTCATCCTTCAGATTTATGGGTCAGAATATACCCATACTTGGCATTGGTGCTATCCGAACGTCTGATGACGAGGGCAGACTTGTCAAAATGTAAGCCTTTCACAAGCTGGAAGCAATGATTCCAAGATGCACATCCTTTTGCTAGACCTGGGGCATCTAATGTTGATCTGACTAATGATCATCATAGAACCTTAGACATCATTTTAGGATGTATATTTTTTCTCAACGTTGTTCAATCTCACAATGCATCTCAAAAGGGGCATCTGTAGACACCTAAAATACGTCATGTCGAGGGTGACTACTCATATGGACATGCTACAAGACCATATGGAGGATCTTGGATAGACTCCAAGATAGAGCAGTGGTTCTAACCACTCAATTTAGGCATTTTGGCCTAAGCAGTCTGAACCATAGCTTAGACCTATGGTCTCTAGTCTAAACCATGGTTGACACCTACGGTCTATAGTCTGGACCGCAACTATGACCTACGGTCTTAACTGAAGTTTAGTTAGGCCTTCCATCCGAGCCAAATCGGTTGGAATGACCAAAAGATCTAGAAGGAGGTAGTTGAAGGATGAAAGATTCTAGAGGCTTCCATCCCAACTGTCCTAACCAACCTTCTTGGTCTTGGCTTCTCCATGAAGCCACCCCTAGCCCTAGGGGCATGCTATAAATACCCCCTCCAAATGGGGAGAAAAAGAGAGCAAGCATTGGAGATTTGAGCAGCGAAGCCCTGGCGAATTGTACACTCAAATCGAGTATACTAAGAGATAGAGCTATTGCACTTAATCCCCGACCCTTTTGCCACCATTCATGATGAATTGCATTATGGATGCCCTAGGTGCTTAGGAGGATCAAGAAACGCAAATCCGGGCAAACGAAGGCCCTTCACATCGAATTGACCACCAAATCAGTCTGAGGACAATGAAGGCGACCCTTGAACATCAATTTGGACAAGGAGATTGAGCCCACTACCCTTGATTTTGAGGGTAAACTCATCAGAGGTCAAACCATGGTTGTCAACCATGGTTCACAGTGCAGACCGCTCACCAGAGCTACGGTTTGCAATAGGTGATAGATCACCTTACTCTTTTCTTTTATGTCCGGCTAGTTAGGTTAGATTAGCCATTTTGTTGATTTAATAGCATTTTAGAAGACTTCTGACCGTAGAACTAGGCTAGATTCACATTTTATGCTTATGTTTCAATTAGGACTAGAATGCTTTCTTTATGCATGTTTATGCTTCATTTTCTATATTTGATCCATGCATAGTGTAGATGCTATTTTACTTTATGCTATTACATGAATCTTGATTCACTTTGCATAGTTTAGCAGCTTTCTTTATGCTTTCTTGATTATGCATGTTAATGGTGTCATTATACATTTTACCTAAAAGGGCCTCATCATGAGAGGCTGCCTATATTTTTGACATTCTTGTTGTTTCTTGACCACAGGGAATAGTTCCAAAGGAGAGATAAAGCATCCAATCCCTTCCCCATTGCGAAGAAGAGGGTCATCGACACCCTAGAGCAGTTCGTGTCACCCTGAGGGGCATTTTGATCACACCTACCCTTGATAGGGATTAAACACTATTGTAATTAATGTATCAAATGGGTATCCCTAAGAGGGACGAATCTGTAATTTGACTTCATTGAAATTAATAAAGGATTCCTTGTATTCACGTTATTTCTTGTTATCAAATTATGCATGCCTATTTGTGCATTTCCCTTCGATTGCGATAGTTAGATCGGGTGTGAGCCTCCTTGGTGGTTACAAAGGTCACCAATAATTCTCAAGTATTTTAGATGTGGTAATTTTGGATATCTTGAAGATAGTTGTACAAACGATGGTTTCATTTTTAGTGATGATGAATATGAGGATGCACTTGAAGGACTAGAAGAGAATATTCTAATGGCACTAGAAGAAGAAAAAGAAAGTGAGCCTATAGAAGACAAGTCAAAAGAAAATAAATATGTAGACAAAGGAAAAAATAGAGGAAGAATCAAAAAAAGGAGGAGTTAATCTTGAGGGAGAGCTTATCTATGCTCTTAAAACTTTAAAGAAGGTAAGAAAGCAAAACTCTCAACTTGAGTTTTAGTTTCAAAAATATGATGAAGAGAGAAGAAAGCTTATAGAGGATCTAAACAAGTTAATGGCTAAGACAAATAAGTTCAAGGATAAGCTAGAAGTAAAGGTCTTATGATGTGAAAGGTTAGAACAAGAAGTAGCTCTACTAAGGGAAGATTTAGAAAAATCCAAGGATAAGCTACACAAGTTTAGAAATAATTCAAATATTGTGGATAAGATGATCAAGGTACAAATAAGGTCAACAAACAAAATAGGTCTTGGTTTTGAATAGGCTCAAAAGAAACAAGAAGAAGAGTCAACCTCAAGTTCTGAAGAAGAAGAAACTTCAAAAGAAGTAACTTCAGAATAAGATAGTGTAAGATAAAGTGAGACTTTTGAGGATGAGTTGGACAAAATAAAGTTCAATAAGAAAAGAAACAATGCACAAAGGAGAAATGGATGGAACAAAAATCAAAATAGATTAAGAGAGACTAAGAAACCAATGACGTAAAGGCAAGAAATTTTCAATGGTTGATGTTTCTCATATCATAGATTTGGGCACATGGCTTCATAGTGCAGGACACATGAAATACGGTAATATGGGAACTTCAAAAATAGATAGTTTTTCCATGGGTATTGCTACTCATGTAATCATTTTGATCACAAGGCAATGAATTGCAAGGTACATGAAAATAACAGAGATGGCTTCACTAGGAGAAATCCTAAGATATTTGCACCTCCAAGGAATAATGACATTAAGTGTTATAAGTACAATAATGATGGAAATACAGCAAAGTGGTGTAGACCAAAAATTCTAGAATAAATCATGAACATGAACATGAATAGGAATAGGAATAGGAATATGGATATGAACATGAACAGGAATAGGAATATGGATATGAACAGGAATAGGAACATGAATAGGAATATGGATATGGACATGAACAAGAATAGGAATATGGACATGGATAGGAATAGAAACATGGACATGGAGAGGAACAGTCAAAGGAATCATAAGGATCAGATAAGAAGGAAAGAGGATAAAGGTAAAGACCAGTGCTTTCTAGGAGTATAAATACTCCCACCCTAAAATTAACCACCTCAAGAGGAGGTGGGGGAGGGGCTAAGCTAAGAGATTCATTCTTAGCCCCGAGCCCCAAAGGTGACCCTTTGCCATTGATATCAAATGGGTAGATAATTGAGTAAGGGGGAGATATTTGGTTTAATGAGAGAGCATTGAGTCAGGAGGAGCAGTTTCCCAAGGGGAGCAAAATAGGAAAAATGTTAAGTTTTGGTAAAAATAATTTGGGTTGCCATCAGGGACAAAGGGGGATATTTTTGGACATTTTGAGTGATAAGTTTTCATTGATGTCAAGAGTGAATGGTCATTGATGTTAAACTTTCAGCACCAGTCAGTGGTAGTTCAATGGGCAACATCAGTTTCAGGTTCTCCAATTTTAGTTGATCAAGACCCGATTTCCAGAAGTTCGATATGGTCCAAAGTGAAAGAAAAGAGCCCAAGAAAATAATATTATAATAATTTGTTATAATATTATAAAGGGAAGTTTAAATTAATTATAAATTAATTAATATTATAAATTAATTTACTTAACTTATAAGTTATTTATATTAATTTTTAATTAATTTTAATACAACTAATAAGTTAATTTATATTAATTTTTAAACTAACCCTAAGGTGGGTTATTTAATTAAATTTGAATTATTAAGCACCGACGTGGGGAGCAAATACCCATGTGTGTATAAAAGGAGGTTACCCACCTTACCCAACATTACCTAAGCCTTCGATCAAATATTAATGCGAGCTCATGCGAATTGTTCTGCATCAAAGGGGAGTACTTGCTTTGGTTTTCATGGGGATTCAATGGCACACGAAGGGACATTAGGAAGGAAGCTTTCCTCCCTTCACGTGGGCACCTCTATCCCACACGGTGGGCTCCCAAGCGCTAATACACTTAGGCTTGGGGATACGGTGGTTCGAATCACGCTGAACCCTTTTAGGGGAAGAAAAGGTATGCACTGAGCACCAAAAATTTTGGGGGTAGTAGTTGAGCATTTAAAAATTAATGTTTGCATAATTAAACTTGTTTCTAAGGTTGTAATGGGGAGTTATAAGGCTTATGCAAAATTAAATTTTTGTGTTATTTACTTTAGTGTTTAGGAAAGGGTAATAAGGTGTTTAGGAATATTGTTTGAAAACTTGTGGTATTGGATATTATTTTAAGTTGGAGTTTATAACGTGTATCAAAGAAAATATTTTTCAAGTATGGTATGATGAGTGTTATTTTTAAAATGGAGCAATAAGGCATAAATTGAGTTGTGATTATTTTGTGTCTAAGGAATATTTTGGAGAAAGTACTGAAGTGATATTGTTGTGTCTAACCGTTGGAATTGGAAAGAAGGAAATTGTGATTGAGATAGGTTTTCTAAATGTACCTTTACATCCAACAAAAGGTATGGGCATATTCTTCCTAGTGAGTGATTATTGAAATTTGTGAATGAAAATTTGGAGTGAAAGGATTATTTTGTTAAGCATTGTTGAGTGTGTTTTTAATTAATGCTTTAAGGTATTCAGGAATTGAGAGTTGTTGATAAAACCTTGTTTTATAAGCATTGTTGTTGAAGTGATTAAGTTTAAAGAAGAACTTGAACTAGGGTTTGTAAATAACATGAGTGTCATTGTTATGTCAGATTGGTTGATAAGTATTTTTGGAAACATTTGAGTGAGTTTTCATATGTTTGGACTAGGATTTGTAAGCAAGGATTATTTCATTGAGTGATTGATTGAGTAGATTTGGTTGAGCCTAGTCAAGTGGATGTGTGAAGTGATAGCTCAAGTTCTATGGAAAAAAATATTTTATATTCTGAATTGATTTGAGAAATAGGTTGAGTTTATGTGAGTGTGAAGCATATTGAGTCTCTAAAGATTCTCTATATTTTTCTAAAAGAGTGAGTGAAAGTGATTGAGCATTGAGCATTGAGGTGAATGTGAAGCATATTGAGTCTCTAACAATTATCTATATGTTTCTAAAAGAATGATTGAAATTGATTGAGCATTGTGATGAATGTAAAATATATTGAGTCTCTAACAATTCTCCATATATTTCTATGATATTGAACAAGTTCTAGTGAGGACTTGTTGAGCAGATTTGGACAAGTTCTAATGAGGACTTGTTGAGCAGATTTGGACAAGTTATAGAGAGGACTTGTGGACATATTTGTGTGAGATTTTGTGGAAGCTTACAATACAAATTGAGAGCAGAGTTGGACAAGTTCTAGTGAGGAATTTTTGAGAGAATATTGGAAAATTTCTTGAGAGAACTTGTGGACAGATTAATGTGAGCTTTTGTGGAAGATTACAAGGCATATTTGAGATAAGTCTTTGAGAAGACTTGAGTATAGAGTTGATTGATTGATTTGTTAAAATCTTAAGTTAAGGTTTGGGGTATATCTAGTAGTGTTGATTTGTGATTGGATCAAGATTTATGCTAAGGCTTGAGGATAGATATTGAGGTTATATTTGTGCTAGACCGAAGTATTGTGTTTAGTGTAGATTAGAGGACAAATATTGAGGATAGATTTGTGCTAGATCGAAGGACTATAGTTAGTGCAGATCAAAGGATAGAAATTGAAAATAAACTTATGCTAGACCAAATGAATGTGTTTAGTACATATTTGAGGATAGATTTTGGTGCATATTTGAGGATAGGTTTATGCCAGACCAAAGACAAATATTGAGCATAATTGTGCTAGATCGAAGGACTATGTTTAGTTCAAATTTGAGATAGATATTTGAAGGTAACAGAGTATAGAGGATGACAATATCTAGTGGATAGAGATCCATTATCTAGGGCAGTGAGGATAGGAGTCTTCAGTGGATAGAGATCCATTATCCAGAGTAGTGAGGAAATAGTTCTTCTAGAAGATCACCAGTCAAATCTAAGGAGAAAGTAGTTCTCCTATGGATAAAGATCCATGAACTTGATTAAGGGATTGGTGTCTCCTTGGGTTAGAGATCCATAAACATTGTAATAGGGAAATGATTCCCAAGAGATTGATTAGGAAAATTTTAGTGAAATATTTTCTTCGTGGAGCATCCCACATTGGGTGAACCAAATTAAATTGGTGTCTCTATTGTGTATGGTGATTTGTGCATTACTTTAATTACTGCTATTGATATTTATATCTTTATATTGCATAATATTGATTGGGAAGAAAAATTAAAAAGTGGTTTTATACTATTCACCCCCCTCTCAGTATAAGATTGTGTTATTCAGAATATAAATCATTGATAGGGTTTATGCATGAAAATCATAGGATAGTTTATAAGACAAAAGACTTATTGTTTCGTTTGACTAACTTGGAAACACTTTTGACCTTATGTGGTATTCTTCCAATCTTACAAGAAATGAATAGATTAATTAAAATTGTACGAGATATCCATCTATATCGTTTATTTCATGAGGATAAGAAAATAAATAAGTGTGCTAATTGATACATTATATGTGTCTAAAGTAAATTTTATAGAACCTTTGTTTGATAGTTGGAATACATTGATAAACATGAACAATCCAAAAAGCTTTTTAAAGTTTAACATCAATGATCATCTTTGTATCAATGTTCATAGAAAGATGGTACCACTTTTGTTTTGAAAGGCAATCAAGTATAGTTGCGGATGATTTTGAAGAAGTTCATGTAACACACAATAGATTTAATGTTATTGTACAAAAAACTAAGTGTAATTTGTCAAAAATAGCAAAATATTTGACAGGTGAGATAAGAGAACGATTTCAGAGAGAAGTTGCTCGAGGCTATAGGTGTGGTTAACCCCATGTTTTGGGTTCCTTGTACTGAATACAATTCTGCAAATGATTTATTTATTAAATATATGGGTAACCTCATTAACGATATCAGTAAGAGTGTGGAAGTCAATGGTGTTCAAATTAGAGGTATACTCAATAATGATCATGTGAAACAATAGTCATTGCATTTTGGAAGAACAATGGTTATGCAAACATCACTTATGATAGGTGTCCATGAGATTGGTTCCACTACATGTTTGTGGAAAAAATTGTATCCAAGTATTGTCTTACAAGATACAATAAGTGAATACTTTTGTTTATATTAATTATGTGAAATAATTATTTTGGGGTCTATCAAATATGAAAGAGTTTTCAGTGCACTTTATTTTTTTAAATCTAAGCTTCGCAATAGACTCAACAAAAATTTAGAAAATTGTTTAAGAATTTATGTGTCATCATATCAGTTGGATAAATTTTTGTATGATAGAGCTTTGGTATACTAGAGTTGTCTAGCAAGAGGTACCATGAATACAATTGATAACAACGATGATGAAACTTTTAGTGATTAGATGGTGGAGACACAAATTTCTTCTATGCTTAATAATTATTCTAGACAAGCTTATATGTTTCAACTACCTTAATTATAATAATTTCATGGTTTCATTGACATTGATAAACACGAATTAATTTGATAGTATATTTCACAATATTGTTCTAGATTTATAAGATTTCAAAGAATTGTTGTTTTATATCACATTATTATTTTAAAAATTACATGTCTTATATCTTATTGTAGTTTTTAAAATTGTATGTTTATGTCTTACTATCTCAACTCTCTTTATTGATAAATATTTATGTTTCATATTTTAAATCTTATTTTTGGTATATTATTGGTGATCTATAATGTTATCTATAATGTTTTTGTTTTTTGATATGGACATAGTGAACAATATTAGCCAGAAGTAAACTAAAATAGCAACACAAATTTATAAATGTAAAAAAACTTTGAATGATGGAAAACACAAAATGAGAAAATTTCATTTTCATTAGTTCAAATAGAAATATAATATATCATACAAAATTTTTGACTACAATCAACTTGATAGCATATTACATTTTCAAACATGTGATTGGGGCTTTGATGCTTCACTATCGGTTGGAGTTGTTTCTTTTTCTTTATCTACTTATATGACACTCTCTTTTGGCAGTGCTCCAGATCTGACTAGGTTTTCAAGTAATTTCACAATACTCACCACCAATGATGCTTATTCTTTGTTTGGATATTCGAGTATTGTTGGAAGCATTTCTTTTGTTTTCTCAAGTACCTTTTTCGGATCTTCTTTGAGCCTATCCCTGATGTATTTTTTTAAACAATTATTTTTTGATATTTTTGCTTACATTCTCTTTTTCATTTCCATTGCATTATTCAATAATGTCTTCACCCTATTAATATTGAAATTCATGATCTTAACCGGTGTTTTTAATTTTTCCAAAATTGACTACAAAAACAAATTGAAAACATAATTCAAAAGGGTTATATTAAAATTATTACATATTTTCAAGAAATATAAAAATTTAACTACAATATAAAATTGAAACATAAAAATTATTACATCTGGTTGAGTTTGAATCATATTATGCATCTAGTCTGAGACTGAATTATACTATGCATTCGGTCTAAGATCGGATTATATTATGCATTTGATCCAAGATCGAATCATGATTTGTCACCTGGTCTAGTTAGAACTTTGAAAGTTGCCATTTTTTGCCCATTTTTTTGAAAAATTAAGGTTATTCGTCATGCCATCCTACATGCAGTTGGCCAGGATTCATCGAGTTTTCGCAACAGATTCACCATATTTTTAAAAGTACCTTTCGAGTCCTACCCCTTATGCATAACCCTATGGATATGTGTGTATGCATGATTAAATGGATGATTTTTTGATCTGTATGATGAAATATAAATACTATTTGACACACTATGTTAGCACCATAGACTGTATAAAATTCATCGATTCATTTGTAATGTTGTCATGAGACTATGTGATGGATTTGTGAAAATGTAAACTGACAAAAATGTGATAAAATGGTATGTAATGGAATGAATATCAAGATGTTATAGAATTTCCTTGAGGTTTTCATGAGACTCAAATACTCTAGTCAACTAGTCAAAAGTTATATACTAACTCATCCTAATAGACTCAAATCTGTTAGGATGACCAAGGTATCTAATATCCTTATGTGTGCATGTGAGTTCATTGTTATGATAACACATAAAGTTATCCCAATTCTAAGTAGGATTGATGCAGCCCATCTGTACTGAAGATCACCCTATGAGTATCATGATCTTGAGTTTTGTACATAGTTGGATTAAACCACTAGGTAATACAAGCTACCAAAAGCTAGCTCATTTTCATGTAAACATTGATCTTTACAAAAGTAGGATGCTAATGTGATATATGTATCATCATGCATAAGGATATTACCATTTCCAGGAAGGCTTGATGCCACCTAACCTGTAATGAGGATCACCTCATGGTTTTTAAAATGCTGAGAATTCTAGAAATTCAAGTTTAGTACTTCCTTCTTTTCTTTTATTTTTGAATGGCTCCAAATATTTGCTATTTTTTTTTGGTGAGCAAGGTATTATGGAAGTGGTGATAACCACTGTTTATTTTACTTTTTTCTTTTGTTAGTGGTGAAAACCACTGTTTATTTTAGGGATTTTTAGTAGTGGTGAAAACCACTATTTATTTTGTATTTGGGTAGGGAGGAGCTTTTCCTTTTGTCAATTCTTAGCATTTTTGAACCATGCACACAAGGGGATGAGCAAGGTAAAATTTTCACTTAAGGTAACCCAAACCACTTTGTAGGTTTCATCTTTCCTTGTGTAAAACTTGGATTTAATGTGAAAATATGTTGGTATTTTGACGTATAAAAGGTATAATCAAAGCAAGACTCTACCTTCTAAAAATCAGGAGTAGATTTCTATAAAATTTGAAAATAAAACTAGAGATGATTAAGTGGCCAAAAACCCTAAATACACTCTATAACAAATGACTAGGTGAAGCGAAACAGACACAAATATGAAAAGGTTGGAAATGTGGATGGAAATGATAATTGTAATGTAGATGGGTGTGAATGATGACTTTTGACAAAGTTGACTTTGAAGGATGTCTAGTATATAGACCTGGTGCTAGACATGTATGAGCAACTCTAAAATACAAAATGCAATGATGGGTATGCCTAATGCAAGTGATTGTATAATGCAATGGTATGAAATGTGATGTAATATTTTTGTATTTTTGTTGTTTTAATGATGTTTTTGGATTTTTATTAATATATATATATATATATATATATACATTTGACCAATGGGCTTATTCGATTCCATTGGGGTATTTTGGGTGACCAAAGGGTTTATGGATACCTTTGGGGCTTTTTGGGTGATCAAAAGGTTTATGGGTACCTTTGGGGCCTTTTGGGTGACCAAAGGGTTTATGGGTACCTTTGGATATTTTGTTAGGGTGTGACTCTTTAAGCGTGAAAATGCCCTAGATGAAGGATATTCAAGGGTTTAGGTTCCTCAATTCCTTCAATGGAAGCTAGGCAATAAGTTCTAGATCCAATATGACTAGTGATAATGAATGGACCTAACTAGTTTACTATAAACTTATCCTGCAGATGGGACAACAAGTTAGAATTTTATTGGTTCTCTTTTAGAACAAGGTCACCAACCTAAAATTCTCTAGGATGGACTTTTATATTATAGGCTCTCTTAAGATACTCTTGATAAATATGTAGGTGATCTAAAGCATTAACTTATCATTCATAAAGCAATGTTAGTTGATCTAGGTGATCCAGCCACGTAGTATCATCATCGATGAACTCTTGCATGGATATGCACAATGATGAGATTTCTAGCTCTAGGGGTATGACTTCCTTAGCACCATACACTAGTGAAAATGAAGTTGCCCCAGTGGGTGTCTAAATACTAGTGTGGTAGGCCCATAGGGTAAGGGGTAATTGAGTATACCAATTTTTGTGATTATCCTTAATAGTTTTCTTTAAAATGGCAATCACTATTTTGTTTGATACCTCAACTTGCCCATTAGCTTGTGGATAATAGGGTGTAGAAAAGTTGTGTGGGATGTTATATTTGGTTGTTAAAGCTTACACATATTTATTATTGAAAGATGACCCATTATATGAAATTATTTTGGATGGAATACAAAAATAATAGATGATATTATGTAACATGAACTCTACAATATGGGGTCCAATCATAGTGTTAAGGGGAATTGCTTCCACCCATTTTATAAAATACTCTATGGCCATAATGATGAACGTGTGATGGCCTATGGAAGGGGGTGATATCTTCCCAACTAGTTCAAACCCCCATTACAAAAAATTCCAAACCAATTGAATTGGTTGTAAGACATGAGAAGGTACATGTGTCAAATTAGCATGGTGTTGACACTTTACACACTTCTTAACATAAGTGCAACAATCCCACTTTAAAGTTGGCCAATAATAGCCCATGTAGATAATGTGCTTTGTGATGGTCATGCCACTAAAATATCCACCACATGTATCATCATGTGATTGGACGATCACCCAAACTGACTCCTAAGGTTCTAAGCAGTGAAGGAGGATACCATCATAGCCTCTATGATACAAAATATCTCCAATTAAGACATACTTTACAATTTTTTTCTTGAAAGTCTATTTGGTGGCATGTGATAATCTAGAAGGAATATTACCAAGCTTTAGGAAATATTTTATTTGAGTGGACCAATCCTGATTTGAAGAAACCTCAATTGCATGAATTGCTTGATATTTTTGAAGTTCATACCTAGCGAATGCTGATTGGAAGAGAACTTGTAAATATAACATTGTGTTTCTATCAAAATTAGTTTGAGGGAGTAAATTCCCCCAAGTGGTATTATTCAGGCGATAGTGAATTTATGAGAACCGCTCATGAGAAGGTTCAATTTGAGTCATGTGGACTTCTAGCATGGAGTGGATGTTCTCATGCTCAAACGCTTATTGTGATAGCATTTTGACTTGAATGGTGGTTATATCATCAATAGGGTTTTGTGGGATTAGAGACCCCAAGGAGGCCATTATATCTATAAAACAATTAGATTATCAAGGGAGTTCCTTGATGTCATCCAATTCAAATTTCATCAAAAATTTATCCACAAGGACTTTGTAGACTTGCAATATTGGACATTTATATTGGTATATTCCATTGAATTGGTTCTCTATGAGAAAGAAATCACTAAAAATATTGAGCTTAGTTATTTTCATGGTGATTATCATTTGAAGGCCTATGAAAATAACTTCATACTTGGTATTATTGTTGGTGCATGGAAAATCGAGTTTGAATGAAAGGGGTATTGGTTCCTCATCTGGTGGACTAGGAATCTCTCCTATGGAAATTGTAGATATGGTTGGAGGGATATCATAAATAGGCCTCTTACCTATGTTCCTCTATATATGATTCGATGATGAAGGTATATTTGGAGGTGTCGATGATGAGGATTTTATGGAAGAAGATGGTGATGGATTAATGGAAGGTGACGGTGAAGGAGTCAGACCTTGACTAGACATATTTATTTGGAAGTCCAGATGGATTAAGGTTGACTCGAGGATTTGTTGCACCAAGTGTAGAGAAAAAAAAATGGTGCACCTAGAAAATGGAAATGAAATGCATCTATTTCTCTATTGATTTAAGCACTACAAAAGCGATATTTTAAGTAAGCATAAATGACAAATAAGTGAAAGAAATGGGTGGTTCTCTTTATATTATTATATGCATCAAATGTTCTATTACAAAACATCCCCTTTAGGGCTCTCAATTGATATAACTCATTACAACATCTAAAGGATCAAATTCTTTCAAAAATTCAAGATGTGCTTTCAGTGTCTTCCTCACACTCATGATTGAAGAGTGGGATTTTTCTATCGCTGCAGTGACCTATTCATATTCAAATCTTTAGCTTCTTCATTTCATGTTGGGATACCTATATCTACACACAAGAAATTGAAATTGATTAATATCATGTGTGGATTAAGATGAAATCATAAAGATACATGCAACATTGAACAGAAAAGGTGCAATAGATAGTGAAAAACTATTCCAAATTGAACCAAAACTTAGGATCATGCATATAATGTATTCTAAAAATTGTCTAATCAAGAATAAAAAGGAAATTGCAACTGTAGATCAGAAAAATGGCACACCTAGCAAAGGGAAATGAAATGCATCTATTGCTCTATTGATTTAAGAACTACAAAAGTAACATTCTAAGTAAGAATAAATGATAAATAAATGAAATAAATAGGTGGTTATATTTATATTATTGCATGCACAAAATATGTAGTTACAAAACATCCCCTTGAGGGCTCTCAATTGATACAATTCATTACAATATCTAAAGGATCAAATTCTTTCAAAAATTCAAGGTGCACTTTAAGTGTCTTCCTTGCACTCATGATTAAAGAACAGGTTTTTGCTACCACTGTGATGATCTATCCATATTTGAATATTTAGATCCTTCCTTTTGCATTGGGATACCTGTATCTACACACAAGAAACTGAAATTTATTAATAGCATGTGCAGATTAAGATGAAATCATAAAGATGCATGCAACATTGAATACAAAAGGTGTAATAGACGGTGCAAAACTATTCCAAATTGAACCAAAACTTAGGATTATGCATATAATGTATTTTGGAAATGTACTAATAAAGAACAAAAATAAAATTGCACACAGATTTATGACCATCCCAAGGCGTGTCGATTAGGACTACAAAATAAGAAATGCATAATAAAAAATGCAAAACAACTCAAAATTGCACGAAAACTTTACAGAAGGTATAAAATCTACTCTAGAATTAATTTATGCAAAAACAAAAGAGAAATTGTACTCCAATTCATGGCCATCTCTGGGTGTGCCATATAATACTATTAACCATACTAGGTGGGAATGGCCACCAAACTTGGTGGTTTTGCCACCAATTCCTCTGTGATTTGGTTCCAACTACTCCTAAGGGTGTTGTCATCAAATTTTAGGATCTGATTCACTTGAATGGGTCAGTTTTGTAAAGGGATTGCACATTTTAGAATCACTTGAAAACCTCCATTGCTTGATGGAGGTCTCAAGGAAAAACACGTGGTGGATTGGGAGTAAATCTCAGCAACACTTCATGGTGAAATATTGCAAAGACTCCTACTTGAAATTGGGTGGAATGACTCAACTTTATAGCTCAAGTGAACATATGGTCAAATGTACATGCTTGGCCAGGCGATGTAGGTGCTACCATTTGTCCAAACCTTACCATGAGTTGGAGGGAGAAGAATCTTCAATTTGGACCTCCAATTTGCAACTTGGCATGGGATTTATATGCCCTCGTACTAGTATGCTTTTATGGGTGGGATAAATGGTAGAATATGGATAGCATTTCTCATATTTGAATTTTTAAGGGTCCAAGGCCATGGCCATCCCACCTAGGGATGGTTTTTGGTGGCCGTCCCTGGGTGGGATGGCCATAAACTATGGTCATCCTAGGGTGGGATGGTCATGCCTACATGGATCAAAACATCCCAAAAGTGGGGTAGAACCTCCCAAAAGTGGCTAGGAACACTATTTAACCTCTAAGGGTTTCCCAAGGGGGCCATACGGTGTCGATTAGAATGTGTCTTAGTAGTCTAATCAGATTGATGCAATTTTAGTGTATACAGATGTCTCTTTTTGGGATGTGTTGTGTGTAGCACAGCATAGAGCAAAAATGGATGACTAAAATGTCAAATAATTAAGGTTATTTAGTAACCTAAACAAATTTAAATGTTCCAATCATAAAAAGAATGTGTATCCTTGAATCCTTGCTTTTGACGAGTTAAGGAACTTGATTCAAGTACAACCTTTCATGTTAGGCTTACTTGTTCTTGGATATTATTTAGTCATGAAGAGGCAAGGCCTATGATCCTTCACACTTCTATGCACCAAGAACTTGTTTAATTGAAATTTTTCCTTGTTTTCTACCCCAAGCAAGGGCATGATTATTTATGGCAATGATTCACTGATGAATGCAATTTGCATGATTGAGCAATTTATTATTGAGTTTGATTATAAATTTGTTAATTATGACTACCCCCTCAAGTATTGAGTCGATGAAGGAATGACCAGTGATAAAATCTATGAGTCACTTGACCCATATGACTTGGTTGGTGTTCCTTCAGCTTTAGCCATTGTAAAATTTCTCAATTTTGTGAGGATTCTGATGATTTTATTGATATTTCATGGAATAAAGGAATTGAATACATTATTACCATGGAGTGGTACTACCATAGTGGTATTATTGGGTATTGAAGTAAATATTTTTCAATTCATCCATGATAAATTTGGTTCAATCTTGATTCATTGTAAATTTTATCAGATTTGATATGTTTGTGGTGGTTTGTAAGCCATTTTTGTTATTTTTTCTATTATTTTTTAGGTTTTTTTTGGTGGGCATCCTAGGATGTGATGGTTTCACAATATGTGGCTATCTTAGGGTGGGAATTACAATATTTTGTGACCATACCACCCTAGTATGGTCATGCCTTTTCTAGGGCTATTTAAGCTCAAAATTTGAAAAATAGACTCATTTATGCTCTTCTAATTTGGTAGTTTGAGAGGTATGGGGTGGGAGAGTTATTTTAAGAAGTGGAGTGTTGTCAAAACTATCCCATATTCACCATAAGCCAACCTATGAACTCATAGAGTGACGGAGCACATAATCATGGAGCGACCATGGTGGCCACCTTGGATGACACAAGCATAGCTTATGGATAGGGATATAGGCTATGGGATCCTATGGTAGCATTATTATAAGAGGTATTAGAGCCATACTAATGCAGGTTATATTGAGCATTATACAAATTTATTTGCATGGCTCAAGGTAGATGTGATTATCTAGAGACCATTGTAAAATTTCTCAATTTTGTGAGGATTCTGATGATTTTGTTGATATTTCATGGAAGAAATGAATTGAATACCTCATTCCCATGGAGCGGTCCAACCATAGTGGTCTTATTGGGGATTGAAGTAGATATTTTTCAATTCATCCATGATAAATTTGGTTCAGTCTTGATTCATTGTAAATTTTATCAGATTTGATCTGTTTGTGGTGGTTTGTAAGCCATTTTTGTTGTTTTTTCTATATTATTTGAGGTGTTTTTTGGTGGACATCCTAGGGTGGTATGGTTACACAATCTATGGCTATCTCAGGGTGGGAAAATCACAATATTTTGTGACCATACCACCCTCGGATGGTCATGCATTTTCTAGGGATATTTAAGCTCAAAATTTGAAAAATAGGCTCATTTATGCTCTTCTAATTTGGTAGTTTGAGAGGTGTGGAGTAGGAGAGTTATTTTAAGAAGTGGAGTGTTGTCAAAACTATCCCATAGTCACCATGATCCAACCTATGAACTCATAGAGCGATGGAGCACATAATCGTGGAGTGACCATGGTGGTTACCTTGGATGACACAAGCATAGCTTGTGGATAGGGATATAGGCTATGGGATCCTATGGTAGCATGATTAGGAGAGGGATTAGAACCATCCTGATGCAGGTTAGATTGAGCATTATACAAATTTATTTGCATGGCTAAAGGTAGATGTGATTATCTAGAGACTATAAAGATACTATCTAGCTGGCCTGAGGCTGAGGTATATCTTTGGTGGGTATAGTAAAGGAGGTAGCTAGTTGGCTGACATGGGAATGAGCAAGAGTAATTTCTACATGCTCAAGTGTTACGGTATTTTGGGCTACACAAAGGGTTACCAATTGAGCTAGTTATCTATCAATGTCATGGTAACGAGAGGACACCAACTTGGTTTGTAGTGGAGGAACTTGGGGAGGAGGCAGATCCTGTGGAGGCTACCTCTAAGAGAGATAATGTTGATACCATAGCATAGTATGACTCCTAGTGGGTGATGCATCGAAGGTGAATGTATGGACCACTAGTGGGTGCTATGGTTGTAGGGGTAGAGGAGGATCTAGATGAGTCTCCAGCTAAGAAGGAGCTAGGCTTGGGTGAGTGACCTGATGAGGGGATAGACTCAGGGGAGTGACATGTGTATCATCATATATATGGTGATTGGATGGACCGCATGGATTCAAATAGCCTACAGGGGGACTATTATGAGGATTATTTGGATTATCATGGGGTGTAGGCACAATTGGTAGCATGGGATGCCACCATTGTTGAGATATAGGGTGATTTGATCAGAGGTAGATGGTATTGGAGGGAGTACACAAAGGAGAGGTCTCTCCTATAGGCATAGGTGTAGACTACATAGGCAGAGAGTGATAGGCAGGCAATAGACTTAGCTACTCTTCAATACCAATTTAGAGCATGGAGCTCAAACCATGGGTCACATAGTAGTGGTGAGGTGGTCATGCTATAGTAGGAGGCTACATAGCTCTAGACCTTTAGTGACTACCCGGTTTAGTTTTTAGAGGATACAACATACACATAGGATTTGGAGGATGATATAGTGTACCTTAGAGGGTGCTTACCCACTCACTCTTCTCATAGTGGATCCCATCATAGCAAGAGGAGTGATACAGGGTAGTCATCAATGAGAATGGGAACACCTAGCTCCATAAGGAGAGCATATAGGTCTAGGGAGAGTATATCTGGGAGCTCTCAATGAGCACCGACTAAGGGTGGAGATGAGAGTCATGGTGCTAGTCTTGTGTGACCATGGATTTTGAGACTCTATGGTTCTTTTTATATTTTGGTAGTGTGAGGTCTGAGGATCCACTTGATTGTATCCTATAGGTAGTTTTTGGATTATGATGTATCTTTTTACTCCATACATATGTTAGAATTAAAGTGCACTATGCCTTCACCTTGAAACTTGTTAGTTTCACTTGACATTTGTCATGTTATCAAATAGGAATTATGCCTATATATGTAATCCATTTGTATCAATACACATCTCATAAGTTTCCCTCCTAACATTTGGTATCATTAGAATTAAAGTGCACTATGCCTTCACCTTGACACTTGTTAGTTTCACTTGACATTTGCCATGTTATCAAATAGGCCTTATGCCTATATATGTAATCCATTTGTATCAATACACATCTCATCAGTTTCCCTCCTAACAACATATACATATATATGATTTGTTTTATTATCATCATGTGTTTCCTTATTGCATGTGTTGTAATATTATGTTTTTGATTATATGGATATGTATGTATGCATAATGAAATGGATGATTTGTTGATCTGTATGATGAAATATGGATACTATTTGACACACTATGTTAGCACCATAGACTGTATAAAATTCATCAATTTATTTATAATGTTGTCATGAGACTATGTGATGAATTTGTGAAAATGTAAACAGATAAAAATGTGATACAATGGTATGGAATGGAATGAATAGTAAGACATTATAGAATGTCCTTGAGGTTTTCATGAGACTCAAACACTCTAGTCAACTAGTCATAAATTATATACTAACCATGCAAGACTTTTGGACAATGTACAAATCTACTAGGATGACCAAGATATTCAATATCCTTGTGTATGGATGTGAGTTCATTGTTATGATAACGGATAAGTTACCCCAATTCCAAACAAGATTGATGCAGACCATCTATACTTAATATCACCCTATGAGAATCATGATCCTAATTTTTTTACATAGTTGGATTAGACCACCAGGTAGTACAGTCTGCCGAAAGCCATCTCATCCACATGTGAACATTGGTCTGTAAAAAAGCAATATGCTAATGTGATAAACATATCATCATGTAGAAGGATACCGCAATTGCTAGGCAGTCTTGATGCCACCTAACCTATAATGAGGATCATCTCATGGTTTGTCAAATACTGAGAATTATAGGAATTCAATTTTAGTACTCCCTTATTTTCTTTTATTTTTGAGTTGCTCCAGGGATTTGCTCATTTTTGTTTGGTGAGCAAGGGATTTTGGGAGTGGTTATAACCACTATTTATTTTGCTTTTTACTTTTGTTAGTGGCAAAAAACAATGTTTATTTTGGGGATTTTTAGTAGTGGTGAAAACCATTATTTATTTTGTATTTGGGTAGGAGAAGCTTGTCCTTTTGTCAATTCTCAACATTTTTGAACCATGCGCACAAGGGTATGAGAAAGGTAAAATTTTCACTTAAGGTAACTTGGACCACTTTGTAGGTTTCATCTTTCCTTGTGCAAAACTTGGATTTAATGTGAAAATGTGTTGGGATTTTGATGTTGGACATTTTGATTCAAGTTGTCATTGATGTCAAGGAACGAAGTTATCATTGATATCAAGGAATATGTCAAGGAAAAATGCAAAGTTTAATGGAAAAAAATAGCTTCATAATATTTTTAATATTATGTGGAAGCATGTGAAAACGGGTTTTTATTAAAACCATGGATAAGAAAAATAAAAGGTTTTTCATAAAAACCAAGGAAGCATTTTGAAAAGTTAAAGGAGGTTTTAATATTTATTTTATAAAGTATTTAAATTCAATTTGAATTTAAATTTTATAAATAAATATTATCTATGCAAAGAGATAAAATAAAAGAGGGTTTTAATAAATCCAAAAGGGTTTAAGAATTAATTTATAAAAATTAAATTCTAAAGAATTTAAATATTTTATAAATTAATTAAGGCGTCGATGTTTGAAATTATTGGAGGCAATGTGTATAAAAACCATATGCCTAAAAGGCATAGAACTTACCCTTCGCTCAAAAATAAATAATCATGGCATGTGTTGTGGTGAATAATCATGTGGAGAAGAAGACAAATCTTTGTCTTTAGGCACCAATGAATGTTTTAAAGATGTTTGAATGCAAAACCCTCATAACCACCAAGGTGTGTGGCCTAGTGACAAGCGATCACGAGTTAAGCCATGTGGGTGCAGAGTGGTTCGCTTTTGATTATCAATGACATTGTTTTGGCATGTTGTGCTTTGGCATCGGAGGAAGCGATGAATTAAATTTTCAATTTCAATGCATTTGGGAAAGACATAAAGCATGTTGTGCTTTGTGTTTCCTAAATGAGCGCCTAGCTCGTGCAGCGGTTGGAGTCATGGCTAGGGCATTGGGAGAAGCTGCTTCGAGGGTTTTATTATCACCTAGGTGGAGGTAATAAATTTTTGTATTATTTTTAAATTTCCTAAGGTGTAAACATAAGGTTTAGGGAGTTATAAGGGGTTTTGAAAGGTTCTTATTTTAAATGTTAGTTTTTGATAAAATGAAGGAATAAGGTGTTGAACTTTATTTTTTTAATAAAGTTATTGTGATGTTTTTGATTTATCAAAAAGTGAAGAGTGATTAAAATTAAGAGGACTTCTTGCCATTGGGTTAGTTTGAAAAGGAGATTGTATTAACAATATTTTTGATATTGAATATTATTTTAATTGGGAGATCATAAGGTATATTTGGTTAAATTATTTTTGTATATGTTGATGGATACTTTCTTTAATATGGTGTGATAAGGTGTATGTGTGTTTTGATATTGATCATTATATCTTTAAGAGAGTTTAGTATCTTCTAACCCCTTGAACTTGGCAAAGAAGTGTTTGTGGTTGTGGCAGATATTTGAGGTTCCTTCATCATCAAGAAAAAGGTATGAGCACATTCTTACATAGTTCAGTTGATTGATTGGTTTTCTAAAAATAAGTTTGGAGTGAAAATGAATTGATTAGGGTTTCCTTATTGAGTGTGTTGAGTTAATGCTTCAAGGTTTTCTAGAATAAAGAGTTGTTAAAACCTTATCCTATAAGCATTGTTGTTGAATCCATTGGTTGTGTGAATAACTTGAACTAGGGTTGAAAAGAAAATGATTATCATTGTTATGTGATATTGGTTGATAAGAATTGTTGGAAAAATTTTGAGTGAGTGTTCATATGTTTGGACTAGGGTTTGTAAGCAAGGATTATTTCATTGAGTATTTGGTTGAGTATAGTTGGCTGAGCCTATTCAAGTGAGTGTGTGAAGTGATTGTTGAAGTTCCATAAATAAACTATTCTATATTTTGAATTGTATTGAGAAAGTAATTGCGTATTTATTTGAAGCATATTGAGTCTCTAATAATTCTCTTTATATTTCTATGAGATTGGACAATTTCTAGTGTGAACTTATTGAGTAGATTTGAGGCGAGTATTTGAGAAGACTTGTGGACAAATTTGGATAAGCTTTTGTGGAAGCTTACAATATGTATTGAGGACAAATTTGAAAATAGAGATTGAGAACAGATCTAAGGATAGATCAGAGGACATATTTTGGTATAGATTTGAGGATAGATTTGTGCCAGACCAAAGACAGAGATTGAGGATAGATTTATGCTAGAATGAAAGACTATGTTT
The DNA here is from genome assembly GCA_028583015.1 of Wollemia nobilis. Classification (NCBI taxonomy): domain Eukaryota; kingdom Viridiplantae; phylum Streptophyta; class Pinopsida; order Araucariales; family Araucariaceae; genus Wollemia; species Wollemia nobilis. The sequence continues at coordinate 1,565,317 of JAQPPZ010017034.1, read as the reverse complement.
AGTACATATTTGAGACAAAGCTTTGGAGGTGAGAGATTTGAGTATAGAGATCTCCAACCATAGTAGGGAGGACAAGTGTCTTTTGTAGATAGAATTCCATTTGCTAAGGGCAGTAGAGGTATAGGTCTTCTAGAGGATCACCAGCCAAAGCAGAGATAGGATATTGGTGTCTCCTATGGATAGAGATCCACTGATTTGATTAAGGGGATTAGTGTATCTTTTGGACAAAGGTCCATAAACATTATAGGGAAAGGATTCCCAAGAGAATTTATTTGAGAAAAATTTATAAGAAATATTTTCTCCGTGGAGTAGCCCACATTGGGTGAACCACGTAAAATCATGTCTCTCATGTGTGTGATGCTTTGTGTGATGTTTACTGCTTTAATATTTTTGATGCTATTATTTGGATTAAAAAGAAAAAAAAATTATCTTATACTGTTCACCCCCCTCTTAGTATAAGCACATTTTCTTCAATTGGTATTAGAGTGAATCTCTCTGTGAAAACACTAATAGCTTAGAGGAGGATCAATTAGTAACACACATGAATTTAGAAGATGAAGAGGAAACTATGTTTGACATAAAAGAGGAATTATTTTGTACTCTCAGAAAGTTGGAAATAATTAGCGAGAAGAATTCAGGCTTGAAGGAACAAATGCAAGAGGATGAAGAAGCAAGGATGGAACTTCTACAAAATCTCACAAAACTCAAGATAAAGGTAGAAGAAGAAAATAAAATTGAGTAGGATATGATAGATTTTTTAAGGTCAAGGGAAACAGAATGTGAAATACTGGAAGCATAAATTTTTTATCTAAGGAATGAAGTTGAAAGGACCAAAGTACTATAAGATGTAGAGGATAAGAAATCATAAAGGGAATCAAGTCTTAAAAAAGCAAAAAATTCAAACAAAGATAAGAAAGCAAAGGATATCATAAAGGAAGAAAGCAAAGAAGAACCTTGGATAATAATTAATTACAAGAGTAATAATACTCCACCACAAACTCCAAGGCATCCAAACAGGTTACATATTTTCTTCCATGGTCATTGTTTTTCTTGTAATAAATATGGACATAGAGTTGTACACTATCATGCAAGAAATAATGTCAATATAAATTTCAATTCTTTTACACCTCTTATGGATGATTATATTATATGTTACAATTGCAATAATTTTTGGCACAAGGCTAGATGGTGTAAAATGATACTTCCTGAGTCTAAAAAAACATTTTCAACAACTAGGAAAGGTGAAAGGGAAAGTGTTAAGGCTATATCCATGTTAGTTCAAACAACCCTTCATGCTTAGGATAAAGAAGAAAAATGGTATCTTGATAGTGGTTGCTCTAGTCACATGATAGGAGATAAAGACAAATTCATTGTACTAAAATAAATCAATAGAGGATCAGTAAGTTTTGGTGATAATGGATCAACAAGGATTGGTGGAAGAGGAACTCTAAGTTTAGATAATGGGAAAATAAAAATAGAAAATGTGTTGTATTTTAAAGGGTTAAAACATAATCTGGTAAGTATTATTCAACTTTGTGATCAAGGGTACATGGTTACGTTCCATCCAAATAGGTGTGAGATAAGAAAATCAAAAACTAGAAAAATCATTGCCAATGCAAGAAGAACCCCAAACAATTTATATATGTTGAATGAGATCAAAGGGAAAAATTTCTTTCTATCACAAGAATATGAGATTTGGTTGTGGCATAGAATATTGGGTCACTTGAATTTTGACAACATAGTCAACATAAGCAATAAACAGGTAGTCAAAGATTTACCTAAAATAAGAAGACCACAAAGCACAATGTGTACACCCTGTCAACATGGAAAGCAAACTATGACAACATTTAAATCAAAAGGATACATGTCATTTGAGCCATTGAGTCTAATACATATTGATCGGTGTGGTCCTACTAGAACATAAATTATTTAGGGTGATAGCTACTTTATACTGTTTATAGATGATTATTCCAAAATAGTTTGGGTATCTTTCCTAAAAGAGAAGTCAGAGGCTTTTGAAAAATTCAAAGCATTTAAGGAATTGGTTGAAAATGAAACTGTAAAAAGGATTAAGTGTTTGATATTTCACAGAGGATGATAATTTACTTCAAGAAAATTTGTAGAGTTTTGTGAACAACATGGAATCAAAAGAGAATATTCAGCAACAAGAACTCCTCAAAAAAATGGAGTAGTTGAAAGGAAAAATAAGATTGTTGATAATATGGCTAGAGCTATGCTAAATAAATCTAAGCTCTCAAATGGAGTTTGAAGAGAAGTAGTCAACATAGCAGTATACATAATCACTAGGGATCAAATGAGGGTAAATCATCACAAGACTCCGTATGAGCTTTGGAAAGGAAGAACTGCCACTATAAAACACTTCAGTATTTTTGGAAGCAAGTGTTACATAAGATGAGAAGATCAAAACATAGGCAAGTTTGATCCAAGACGTGATGAGGGAATTTTTATTGGTTATTCCTCAAGGAGAAAATCTTATAGATGCTTCAACAAGAGAACATGCACTATGGTGGAAAGCATAAATGTAACAATTGACGAGAATATAAACTCAAGAGGACCAGTTCAACAAATTGTGTATCAAAAATATGGATGTTGTCAAGAAGATTTTTGTAAGGAATCAGATAAAGAAGAATAAGAAACACAAAGACTTATTCCCAAAACTCCATCTAGGTATGTATAGAAGCATCATCCAAAAGAACAAACCATTGGAAATCCAAATGAAAGACAGACAAGGAGAAGAATAATAACACCATCTCAACAAGAAAATTTTTCTTTGCTATCTAAGATTGAACCAAAAGACTTCACTCAGGCAAGTGTGGATAAATTTTGGATTAAGGTAATGGATGAGGAATTAGATCAAATAGAAAAAATCACAACTTGGAAATGTGTTCCATGACCAAAGGACAAAAATGTGATCGACACAAAATAGGTATTCAAAAATAAGTTAAACATAACATGGATCCTGACAAAGCTCCTGAGCCGGATGGGTTTTCATCACGATTTTTTCAAGTTTGTTGGGATATTGTTGGAGAATAATTTATTGCTGCAATCAAGGAGTTCCAAAGTTTAAATCATATTCCAAGGGATTTCAATTCAACTTTCATTGCTTTGATCCCTAAAGGCCCCAACCCCAAGACTATGGCTAACTTTAGTCCGATTAGCCTATGTAATATATCCTATAAAATTCTTTCCAAAGTTTTAGCCAACCGTTTGAAGTAATTTCTACCAGTTATCATTGATCCAAGTCAAGGAAGTTCTGTACAAGGAAGATCAATCTTAGATGGATTTATTATTGTTCATGAGGCTCTTCATATCAACCGCTCAGACCAAAAAAGCAGTCATGGATTTAAAATTAGACATGAAAAAATCTTATGACAAGATAAATTGGGAATTCCTAGAGGCATTTTTATTAAAATTTGGCTTCAACATGAAATGGGTCAAGTTAATAAGAGAGCGTATTTCTAAGCCTTGTTTTTCAGTTTTGGTTAATGGGTCTACTACAGATTTTTTCAAAGCAAATGTGGTCTAAGACAAGGAGATCCCATAAGTCCTATGTTGTTCATCATCGTAGCTGAGGCCTTGGGAAGAACCATTAAGGCAGCAGCGATTTCTGGACTCATATCTGGTATCAAGGCCACGTCGCTAACTACCCCAATGACACATCATCAATTTGTTGATGATACATTGCTACTGACTTTGGCTTCTATGGTTGAGGAAAAAAGGATTAAAAATATTCTCATAATGTATGAAGAAGCGGTTGTACAGAAAGTGAATTTTGATAAGAGAAAAAATTATTTCATCAATACCCCTATTCCTAGGCAAAACAGCATAGCAAGGATCATGGAATGTCAGATTGCATCCCTTCCCACCTCCTATTTAGGTCTTCCCCTGTTTACAGGGAAAACTGAAGGATCAATGTGGAACATAGTTCTGGAGAGGATCCAAAAAAAGCTAGCAGGTTGGAAAGGACATATGTTATCTCAAGCAGGCAAAGCAATTTTAACTATGGCTTCACTTCAAAGTATACTCATTTACTTCCTATCAGTGTTCAGAGCTCCCGACAAGGTGTATCACAAAATTGAGCAGCTTCAAAAAAAATTTCTCTGGTCAGGGACTGAGGATAAGAAAAGGATCCATTTAGTAGGTTGGAACAAGGTTTACAAACCTAAAGCTAATGGGGGGTTAGGATTGAGGAGAGTTGCTCATCTCAATATAGCTCTATTAGCCAAACAAGTGTGGCGGTTATTGACTAAGGTCGATAATGAATGGACTGCCATAGTTATGAGGAAATACCTCCAAGGTGTGAACTTCCTTAATGACAACTTAGCAAGCAAGGGGTCTACTTTTTGGAAGGCAATCCTTACGATAAGGGATCTTGTCAAGAAAGGTCTTAGATGGATTCTAGGAAATGGGCAAACAATAGACTTTTGGAAGGATCGATGGGTGAGAGCTGAGGAGTTATCCCAAAATCCTCATTTGGCTAGGATTCAAGAGCATATGGAGCAGCATATTGGGAAGAAGGTTGCAAATTATGTGTGGCAGGATATAAATATCAATAGGTGGAAACACATCATAGTATAGGGTTTTGAAGCGGAGTCTGAAGAAATTTATAACATTTTAACTCAGCAAATTATTCCCTCTAAAGAGGATGAAGATCACATTGTTTGGGTTGAGACTGAAAGTGGTGACTTCACAGTTAATTCTGCCTATAATTTGCTTCTCAATGTGTAAGGTCAACAATTTCAACCGAGTTTGTTTTGGATCAAAGGCTTAATTCCTAAAATATCATTTTTTTCATGGCTGGTGATTCAAGGAAAAATCCTCACTATGGACAATATGTTCTCCAAAGGTATGGTTATTACTAACCGTTGCTACATGTACATGGTAGGATGGGAGACAACCCAACACTTATTTCTGGAGTGTCCGGTAGCGGAGTCCATCCTGGATGAACTTTTCCAAGCCTTTAGGATCTCGTGGGTTAAGCTTGCTCTTATATCCGAAGTGTTCCATCAATGGCCTCAACCCTTTGTTAGCCTAAAACTTAAGTACCTATGGAAAATATGTTGGCATCATTTTCTCTGGCAGATTTGGCTAGAAAGGAACCATAGAGCCTTTAAGGATACCATTCACAACCCAAAAACCATCCTCAAAAGGATTATTGTCTTTGTGAAAGAAAACCTTAGCACCTTAGTGGATGAGAACCACCCAATTCCTCCCCAATAAAAATATTTAGCTCGGGCCTTAGGTATTGAGGACAAACCTTCCATTCCTTTGCCCAATCCCAAAAATGGGATTTCTTGGGAGCCACACCCCTAGGGTTGGTTTAAACTAAATTTTGATGGTACAGCCAAGGAGAACCTGGTAAGAGCTAGAGCTAGATGAATAATTAGGGATCATCAAGGAAATCTGGTCAAGGCCTTCATTGAACCATTGGGAATCAGAACTAATAACAAAGCAGAAGATAGAGCCCTTTGGAGAGGGTTGCAAGTAGCCCAAGCAACTCAAGGTAACTTGATGATTGAAGGTGATTCGATGAACATCATCAACCTGTTAACCAATGGCAAAAAACCTCCATGGAGAATCGAGGGAGTCATCCATGAAGTGAGGATCCTTTTTGTGGCAAGACAAAATAGGAGGGCTCATCACATGTACCGTGAGGCCAATAGGTCAGCTGACAAATTAGCCAACATAGGTGTTGATGTTGGTAGTTTGGTGACATGGACACAAGGTGTGCCACGTGAAGTGGAAAACATTATTAGTCATGAAAATAAACCTACCCATTAAGGAGAAATATGAATGGGTGTTCTTTCCCCATGGAGCTAGTAATAACTATGGGGTTTCCCTCTAAATCATACCAAATTGGAAATGAAGGTAATAGGGTGTAAGCCTTGGAGGATTCCGATAGAGAATAGGAAATGGGCAAGCAACAGGTTTCACAAGTGCAAAGTTCCAAACTTCAATTTCCTTTTAATGTAAGTAATGTTTATAGTTATGTTTAGGTATGGGTGTGCCTTGTTAGTAAGGTGTTGTAGGGGATTCAACACAAGTTCTGGTACAAAAGTTTCAAGTATGACTAGGATCTACAATATCAATAGAATGCTGGATATTGTAATAGGTTTTGGGTTAACCTGCAAAACCCGGTAATTAATGAAGACTTTTATTTACCAAAAAAAAAAAAAATTAAATGAAGATGGACAGGTGGTCAGGAATAAAGCAAGGTTAGTATGCAAAGGTTATGCATAGGTAGACGGAATTGACTTTGATGAGATATTTTCTCTAGTTGCATGACTTGAAGCCATAAGAATGTTTTTAGCCTTCTCAAGTTTCAATAACTTCAAGGTATATCAGATGGATGTCAAGTTAGCATTTCTAAATGGTGTTCTAGAAAAAGAAGTTTATATTGAACAACCAGAGGGATTCATATTAGTAGATAAACTAGATCATGTATGTAGATTGAAAAAGGCACTGTATGGTCTAAAGTAGGCTCCGAGAGCATGGTACTCAAGATTGGATAAGTATCTTTAGGAACAGGGATTCATAAAAGGATTAGAAAATAGTAATTTATATATAAAAAATGAAGAGAACTCTAGAAGACTTCAAGATAAAACATGATCATCCTATTTCCATACTATGTGATAACACAAGTGCTATAAGTATCTCAAAAAATATAGTAATGCACTCCAAGACAAAGCATATTTCGATTAAGTATCATTTTTTGAGAGAATAGATGACAGATAAACAGGTCATGTTGGAATATGTTACTACAAAGAAACGGATAGCAGATATTTTCACCAAGCCACTTTCAAAGGAAACCTTTGAGTATCTTCGAGGAAAACTGGGAGTAAGACTCCCACCCCAGAATTAACCACCTCAAGAGGAGGTGGGGGAGGGGCTAAGCTAAGAGGCTCATTCTTACCCCCAAGCCCCAAAGGTGACCCTTTTCCATTGATGTCAAAGGGGGAGAGATTTGAGTAAGGGGGAGAGATTTGGTATTTGAGTAAAAGAGGAGAGATTTGAAAAGAGCATTGAGCCAAGGGAAGCAATGTACCAGGGGGAGAAAAATAAATAAAAGGTTAAGTTTTTGGTAAAAATAATTTGGGTTGCCATCAATGACAAAGGGGGATATTGTTGGACATTTTGAGTCAAGTTGTCATTGATGTCAAGGAACTAAGTCATCATTGATGTCAAGGAATATGTCAAGGAACAATGCAAAGGTTAATGGCAAAAAAGAGCTTCATAATATTTTTAATATTATGTGGAAGCATGTGAAGGTGGGTTTTTATTAAAACCATGGATGAGAAAAATAAAAGGAGGTTTTCATAAAAACAAAGGAAGCATTTTGAAAAGTTAAAGGAGGTTTTAATATTTATTTTATAAATTATTTAAATTCAATTTGAATTTAAATTTTATAAATAAATATTAGCTATGCAAAGAGATAAAATAAAAGAGGGTTTTAATAAAGCCAAAAGGATTTAGGAATTAATTTATAAAATTTAAATTCTAAAGAATTTAAATATTTTATAAATTAAATAAGGCATCAATGTTTGAAATTATTGGAGGCAATGTGTATAAAAATCATATGACTAAAAGGCATAGAACTTACCCTTCGCTCGAAAATAAATAATCATGGCATGTGTTGTGGTGAATAAGAAGATGACAAATATTTTTCATAAGGTGCCAGCAAAAGTTTTAAAGACGTTTGAAGGCAAAACCCTCATAACCACCAAGGTGCAAGGCCTAGTGACAAGCGATCGCAAGTTAAGTCATGTGGGTGTAGAGTGGTTCGCATTCGATTCTCGACAAGGTCATTTTGGCATGTTGTGCTTTAGCGTCGGAGGAAGCGATGTGTTAACTTTTTGGTTTTGGCACATTTGGGGAAATACATAAAGCATGTTGTGCTTTTTGTTTCCCAAATGAGCACCTAGCTCATGCGGTAGTTGGAGCCGTGGCTAGGGCATTGGAAGAAGCTGCGTCGAGGGTTCGATTCTCACCTAGGCAGAGGTAATAAATTTTTGTATTCTTTTTAAATTGCCTAAGGTGTAAACATAAGGTTTAGGGAGTTATAAGGGGTTTTGAAAGGTGCTTATTTTAAATGTTAGTTTTTGAGTAAATGAAGGAATAAGGTGTTGAATTTTATTTTTTTGAATTTTATTTTTTTGAATAAATTTATTGTGATGTTTTTAATTTATCAAAAAGTGAAGAGTGATTAAAATTAAGAGGACTTCTTGCCATTGGGTTAGTTTGAAAAGGATATTGTATTAACAATATTTTTTGAATATTGTTTTAATTGGGAGATCATAAGGTGTATTTGGTTAAATCATTTTTTTATATGTTGATGGATGCTTTATTTAAGATGGAGTAATAAGGTGTATGTGTGTTTTGATATTGAGCATTGTATATTTGAGATAGTTTAGTATATTTTAACCCCTTGAGCTTGGTAAAGAAGTGCTTTTGGTTGTGGAAGATACTTGAGGTTCCTTCAACATCAATAAAATGGTATGAGCACATTCTTCTATAGTTGAGTTGATTGATTGGTTTTCTAAAAATAATTTTGGAGTGAAAAGGAATTGATTAGGGTTTCCTTATTGAGTGTGTTGAGTTAATACTTCAAGGTTTTCTGGAATAAAGAGTTGTTTTTAAAACCTTATCTTATAAGCATTGTTGTTAAATCCATTGGTTGTGTGAAAAAATTGAACTAGGGTTGAAAAGAACATGAGTATCATTGTTATGTGAGATTGGTTGATAAGAAATGTTGGAAACGTTTTTAGTGAATGTTCATATGTTTGTACTAGGGTCTGTAAGCAAGGAATGTTTCATTGTGTTTGGTTGAGTAAAGTTGGTTGAGACTAGTCAAGTGAGTGTATGAAGTGATTGTTCAAGTTCCATAAAATAAACTATTCTATATTCTAAATTGTATTGAGAAAGTAGTTGAGTATTGATTTGAATCATATTGAGTCTCTAACAATTCTCTTTATATCTCTATGATATTGGAAAAGTTATAGTGTGAACTTATTGAGCAGATTTGAGGTGAGTCTTTGAGAAGACTTGTGGACAGATTTGGGTAAGCTTTTGTGGAAGCTTACAATACATATTGAGGATAGATTTGAGAACATAGATTGAGAATAGATCTAAGGACATATCAGAGGATATATTTTGGTATAGATTTGAGGACAAATTTGTGCTAGACCAAAGATAGATATTGAGGATAGATTTGTGCTATACTGAAGGACTATGTTTAGTAAAAATTTGAGACAAATATTTGGAGGTGATAGAGTTGAGGATAGAGATCTCCAGCCATATCAGGGAGGATAGGTGTCTTTTGTGGATAGAGTTACATTTACTAATGGTAGTGGATGTAGAGGTCTTCTAGAGGATCACCAGCCAGAGCAAAGATAGGATATTGGTGTCTCTTGTGGATAGAGATCCACTGAATTTATTAATGGGATTGGTGTCTCCTTTGGATAGAGGTTCATAAAAATTGTAGGGAAAGGATTCCCAAGAGAATTTATTTGAGAAAAAATTATAAGAAATATTTTCTCTATGGAGTAGCCCACATTGGGTGAACCACGTAAAATCATGTCTCTCATGTGTGTGATGCTTTGTGTGATGTTTACTACTTTAATATTACTAATGCTATTATTTGGAATAAAGAGCAAAAAGTTTTATCTTATACTATTCACCCCCCTCGTATAAGAACATGTTCTTCATTTGATGTATACAATGCATAATAATAGAAAGATGCTACCTTCTAAAAAATAGGCTAGCTTTCTATAAAAACTGAAAAGAAAACTAGATACGGTTGAGTGACCAAAAATCCTAAAGACACCCTATAACAAATGACTAGGTGAAAGGAAATAGACACAAATACGATAGGTTGGCAATGTGGATGGAAATGATAATTGTAATGTAGATGGGTGGGATACTAACTTTTGACAAAGTTGATTTTGAAGGTTGACTAGTATACAGACTTGGTGGTAGAAATATATGAGCAACTCTAAAATATAAAATGCAATGATCGGTATACCTAATGCAAGTCATTGTATAATAAAATGGTATGAAATATGGTGTAATACAATATTTTTGTATTTTAGTTGTTTTAATGATGTTTTTTTATTTTGATTCATATATATGTATATATATTTGACCGGTGGGATTATTGGATGACATTGGGGCATTTTGGGTAACCAAAGGGTTTATGGATACCTTTGGGGCCTTTTGGATGACCAAAGAGTTTATGGATACCTTTGGGACTTTTGGGTGACCAAAGAGTTTATAGATACCTTTGGGGCTTTTTGGGTGACCAAAGGGTTTATGGATACCTTTGGGGATTTTTTTTAGGGCATAGTGCTTTAAGCATGAAAATGCCACAAATGAAGGATATTCAAGGGTTTAGGTTCCTCAATTCCTTCAATGGAGGCTAGGCAATAAGTTCTAGGTCCAATATGACTAGTAATAATGAATGGACCTGTTGAGTGGTATTTTCACCCAGTTGTGAAAGTACACTCTCCTTTAGGATTAGGGTTCCAAATCCCCTCTTTCAAAGAAGTTAAACAAGTAACTTCTCCAAGGTCTCCGATGTATTAGCATTTGCATATGTGTATTAGTAATAAAGATAATCAATTTAAATGCTTGGAACACCTTAGTGATTGCAAGTAACTGTAAACAAGGGGCAATGTTGGTTTATTTCACCATGAAACTTTAGTGATTGTTCATTGTTTTTTTTGGATTTTGAAATTTTTTAAATGTTTATTTTAATGCCTGAAAATTTAAATAAGTGAAAATTTTTGGAAAAAAATAAAATGCAGAAAATGAAAATGAAATGCAAAAACTGAAAATAAAATGCATTCAGTATGATGCTATCCTATTTCGACAAAACTGAAGATGTGAGGTTTTCATGCATGCAACCTAACCTATTGGACCTGCAAACAAGCACAATCTGGATAAGCTAAGTGTTGGCTTCTATTGTGGCTGCTCCACAATGTACCCCAAAATTGGGGACCCACATTTTTTGCATGTTTCCAAGAAGACCGAAGTGGCCCATATGCTAAAGATCAAAGAAAACGCAAAATACCACAAGATGAAAAAGTGTCGCGATATCGCAACATGTTGCACCATCATGGCCAAAAGATAAAAAGTGTCACGATATCACAACATGTTGCACCATCGCAGCCAAAATAGAAAAAGTGTCGTGATATCATGACATGTTGCACCATCGCGGCCAAAATAAGAAAAGTGTCACGATATCGTGACATGTTGCATTTTTGCGACCAAACAAGACAAGAAAGAACAAGAAAAGAAAAGTGTCGCGATATCGTGACATGTTGCATTTTCACGACCGTACAAGAAAAAGTGTCGCAATATCGCGACATGTTGCACCATCACGGCCAAAATAGAAAAAGTGTCACGATATCACGAAATGTTGCACCATCGCGACCAAAAGAAGAAAAGTGTCGCGATATCACGACATGTTGCATTTTCGTGACCAAACAAGACAAGAAAGAACAAGAAAAGTGTTGAGTGTTAATTTGTCATATTACAAATAATAACACGCAACTTAGAGTCTCGAACAAAAGACTCTTTCTTGCAAAGAAATAATTTATTTTATTTTCCTTCCTTTTATTATTTCTCCAAGTTTCTTTGTGAAACAGACTTTTACGTATATAAAAATGAATTTCAATTTAATACATGCAACTGATATATCCCAGAATAACTCAAATCCTGCAGATAGCTGTTAACAAGGGGCCTTTGTTGATTCTCAATGAACTTTATAATCTTGACTTGTTTGATTAATCAAAAATAAACAAAAATCCTTTTGATGTTCTAATATTCACAATTTATTCTAAGGTTAACTTGTTCGTTTTATCTCTATTCAATAGTTACGTTATTTCAGTGTTAGTCTCTGACATGAAATTAAGCATATCAAGGAATAAAACAGAAACTGTTATTTTGAATCAGCTGGAAAATAATGAAGGATATTAAAATGGTTCACGATCTCCTCCCTGCAAAATCCCAAGTTAAGAGATGAAATCCCCAAAACAACCCAACCGATCAGATCTGTACTAACACACAATCTAATCAGATCAGATGCAAGACTCTAAGGAAAAGAATATAGCTGCATCATTCTACCATTCACCTATCGTAACCCATCCCATGGCGTAAATGAAATAGATACAAGACAAAATGATGCAACGGAAAGATTGACAGTAAAACAATAGTTTTGGCTTCGATCTCCTTTTGATTTTACACACAAAAGTCGTGTTACCAAAGAAAAATCCTTTATTTCAATAAGTAATGCTTTTTTTGTTACAGTCTCCAGCCCTGTATCCATCTACATTTCTGCTATTTAACCTTTCTGTCGCGTGCTCTCGGCTGCTCCATGACGCTTCGTTTCGACTCCCGGGACCCTTCGCTTCAATTCCCGCCTTTTGGTATTCTAACCCTTGCATGCAATCGTAACGCTCGATCTGCGGCCAGTAACTTTTGTTATGAAACGTTACTCTGGTTCTGTCATTTCTGCCACGTGTCCTGCGTCTCCTGCACCTTTCGTAACGCTTTCCCGTGGAAATCTCGACAGAATTTGCATTTGGCCTCTTCCGTTTCCTAGCCGCGATAACGCGACATGTCACGAAATCGTGACATGTCGCGATATCGCGACATGTTCTTGGTCCGTACGCCCGTAGTAGCTCGTTGTAGCGATATCGCTACCGACTTTGCTTTGCCTTCTTTTCAAAAAGTGGTAGCGATATCGCTACCACTTTGGTTTCGAGCCTTCCTTTCAAAAAGTGGTAGCGATATCGCTACCACTTTGGTTCGAGCCTTCCTTCGATGAAGTGGTAGCGATATCGCTACCACTTTGGTCTCGAGCCTTCCTTCGATGAAGTGGTAGCGATATCGCTACCACTTTGGTCTCGAGCCTTTGCTTCACGAAGTGGTAGCGATTCGCTACCACTTTTCCTTCGAGCCTCCGCTTCACGAAGTGGTAGCGATTCGCTACCACTTTTCCTTCGAGCCTCCGCTTCACGAAGTGGTAGCGATTCGCTACCACTTTTCCTTCAGCCTCCGCTTCAGAAGTGGTAGCGAAGTGGGATCGCTACCACTTTCAACCTTGTGCTTCCTCTCGACAACTCGTAGCGATGGAGAGACGAGTGGATGTGACATGGCGACATGTCGCGATTTCGTCGCGACCCTTTCAACACTTAGGCATTTTTCTTCTCTTCTTCATTTTTAGCATCCGGGTCTTTGAGATCTTCCCTAAAACCTGCAAAAACAAAGGTGGGTCCCCACTTATGGGGTGTGTTGTGGATGAACCACAACAAATGGCGACTCTGCTGGTCAAATGCTCTTGAGCATTTTAGTAAGAACCCAACCTAACACAAATCACAAATTTGAAAACATGGGTTAGCCCATAATCAATATAACTAATGCCCAAAATCAGAAGTACATGAATTATCAGAATCATCAAGTACTAGCTCGGTGTGTGCAATGAATTCCTTTCCTTATCATTTGAATTTGATCCACATTCCATCATCGGTTTTGCATGAATGCATATGCGAAATTGTGAATGATTTGCGTATCCTACTGAATATGCCATGAGAAAATGTATAGTCACTCTTGTAGTATTATGTGCAAACATTCAAGACTGCCAAACCCTCTTAGGATCCACTAGTGAACGGTTCATTATATCCCAAAGTTGGTTATGAGTCCCTACTATCTTGAACCCATGTGCAAGTGGATGTGAAATCGAGAACTTTGGGGAATCGGACTCCCAACCAACCGAGATGAGAGTTTAACCCTATCCTTACTATTCTGATTTAGAATTCTTTACCTCACTTTGAGCAAAATAACTAAACCAATTATGGAAGAAATGGTCATGCTAGTCAAGACATGATGCCATGCATGGGCCTATCTAACCCCATAATCCAAAACTTATCTTCATTTCTTTGGACCTTGGGGATGACTACCCATCCCTTGCGAGAGGACAAGTAGTACGATCCTTACAATCCAATATAAGGATGAGATGGGAAAAATTTATTTATTTTACTTCTTGGACCTTGGGGATGACTACCCATCCTGGTTAGGGACAAATAGTACGATCCTTACAACCCAAGATTTTAAATGTAAATGGAAAATATTAATCTTGTTACTTAGACCTTGGGGATGACTACCCATCCTTTGCGAGAGGACAAATAGTACGATCCTTACAATCTAAGACTTAATACGAAATGAAACATAAGAGCTTTGGGGAATCAGATTCTCAACCAACCGAGATGAGAATTTATGCCCTATCCTTACTACTCCATGTGGGTCCAATCAAAGCTTTGGGGAATTAGATTCTCAACCAACCGAGATGAGAATTTAACCCTATCCTTACTACTCTGATTTTAGGCTTTAAGCTCTATGGAAGTGGTCAAAACCACTATTTTTAGGATCATGTTGCATAATAGGATAGACATGAAAACCATTTTCGCCCAACCTTTTCCTCCAAGTTAGGTTTTGATCATTTTGCTCAAGATCCCTTTTAATGTATGAAACGTGCTTGGTCCTAGATACTTCAAGACTCAGTTTCCAACCTTAGGATTTACTTAAATTTATGTTATAACATAACCCTAAGAGGATTCAACATACTCAAATGAATTGCACCTAAGATGCATATGCCACTACGGTGAAATGTATGAAAAGTGAGATGGAACATGAATGCATTATTTCTTGAATTGCAAATGAGATGATTTGTCATGCAAAACTGACTTTTTCATGCATCACAAGCTTCAAATGATCTAAATTAACTGTTTGTATTACATGTGGAGCTTTTACAACATGATTCCAATGTTTCATATTCTCCCAATCTTAGGCATGTGTTCAACATCTAGCTTTTATTCCCCTTTTTTTTTTTTTTTTTTTTTTATAAGGCAATGAAAAGGAAATCAAAGGAACACCACCGCCTAAATGTCCAACCTGCACACAAACGCAAAAACCCAACATTAATACAAGAAAAACCTGCAATAAAAAATGAATACATACTAACATATCAAATCTGCACATCAAGAAACTAAATTACAGCATTGACACAAAACTAGATATCTCCTGAAACACACACTTAAGTATCAAATCTGCACACAAAGAAACAGATCACAACATTAATACAAAGCTTAGACATGTCAAAATAAAAAAAATAATACACACCTAAACATGAAAAATGAAAGCAAGAAATTACAGCGTTATTACATATAATACAAAGCCCAACTACCTCATGCTTGAAAGTAATGCTTCAAGTGCAACCCATTGATAGGTAGTGCCAAATCCTTTCCATCCAAGGTTTTTAGTCTAAAACTATTTTCCCCTAGGATCTCTGAAATCTGGTAGGGACCTAACCAAAGGTAATCAAATTTATCATGTTCCCCCTTCTTCTCATGTCTTTTGTCCCATAACAACACTAAATCTGAAATTTTAAACGCCTTGGCCTTAGACCTTTTGTCAAACCATATTTTTACAATGTCTTGGTGTTTACTAAAATGAAGCATAGCTTCATCCCTTTTTTCATCCAAGCGCATTAATTGCGTTAGTCTAGACTCAAGTTTATCATTAGTTCCAAAATAATCTTTCATGAAGTGCGGCGTTTGTAATCTGAGATTTGCGGGAAAAATGGGATCTTGTCCATAAACCGAGATGGTAAGGAGATGTCCCCATTGTTTCTTTGACTCTGATTCTATCAGCCCAAAGGGCCAACTTAAGCTTATTGTGCCAGTCCAGCGGATTCCTTTCCAACAATTTTTTTATGACAGTCAACAGATTCTTATTGGATGACTCGGCCAATCCGTTACCTTGAGGGTAATAATTGGAGGAGAACTTTAAACTCACGCTGTTATCAAATGCCCAATTAGCAAACTCTAGAGAGGAAAAGGCCGAACCATTATCACTTACGATGGAGTTAGGCATCCCGAATCTAGTGACAATGTTATCTTCTAAAAATTTAATGACCACCTCTGCAGTAGCATTCTTTGTGGGGATAGCTTCGGTCCATCTCGTGCAATAGTCCGTAGCCGTCAGAATATATTTGTGAGCATCGGAGGAATTGGGGCTGATAATCCCAATAAAATCCAGGCCCCATTGCACGAAAGGTCTGGACTCGATTACGGACTGTAAAGGCATGGAAGCGTTTCTATCTCTATTGGCTGCAGTTTGACATATGTGACATGACCTCACATGAGAATGGGCATCCTTGAATAGTTGAGGCCAATAATAACCGGCTCCGAGGATTTGATGGGCTGTGGCATTAGCGAGACCCATGCCCTGTCCCATGTTTACCATGAAACTCTTCGAGTATTCGCATTGCCTCCTCTTGATCAACGCAACGAAGGTAAATACCTTCATGGTTCTTTATGTATAATGTGCCAGATCTAACTAGAAAATTAGCAGACTTCAAACGCAAGGCTCTGCGTTGAGTAGCATTCAAAAGTGATGGACACCTACCATTTAGTAGATAGTACACCACATCTGCATACCACTCCTCCTTGGTTACATCAGCGACTTCATAATGTTGACAAGGAATTGCGAGATCTTGTTCTGCGATTGCCTTAGCTAACCCTTGCCCCCGCACTATCTTCATCGATTGAATCTCCAGATCAAATTCCTGCAAAGTTGAAACCCACTTACCACGCTTCTCACCTAATTCATTACGAACGAACATGGCTTTGACAACAGGATCTGGGACGATAGCAAAGACCCTATTGTGGACTATGTAGTGCCTGAATTTTTTACGGTCTTAACCGGCGCATACATTTGCTTGTCTAGGGTAGAATATCTCGGTTTCGCATCTTTGAGAGGACTACTCGGGAAAGCAATGGGATTTTCAATGCTGCCTTCACTCTTCGAGTTAAAACACTCGCAAAGGAGTGATCTGAAGCAAATGTGTAGATATAGAAAGGCTTCGTATAATCGGGACTCACCAAAACCGGGGCTTTAGAAATCGCATCCTTGATATTATCAAAAGCCTCTATCCTTTCATCTGTCCAAATGATCTGGACCTCCTTCTTTAGCATGTCGTTCAAAGGTCTTGCTATCTCTGCAAAATCTGCGATAAATTTTTTGACAAAATTGATCTTTCCGAAAAATGATCTCAACCCCTTCTTGCTATTGGGACGAGGAATTTGTTGTATGGCTTCTATTCTCTCAGGGTCAATGGAAATTCCATCCTTAGATATTATATGCCCCAACAGTTTTCCTTCTGTTACCCGAAGATGCACTTCTTTGGGTTGAGAGATATACCATGTTCCCTGCATCTTTGAAAGACTTTCTTAAGATCCACGACATGGTTTTCTCTGTTCTTAGAAAATACAGGAATGTCATCGACGTAAACAATGATGCACTTACCAATAAGCCCTTTAAAAGCAAAATCCATAGCTCGTTGGAAAGTGGCACCTGCGTTCAATAGTCCGAAGGGCATTCTCCTGTATGCAAAGGTGCCCCATTTTGTCGTAAAAGCAGTCTTCATCCTATCACTAGGATGGATAAGGACCTGATTATATCTCGAATAACCATCCAGGAATGACATCATCTCCGACCCGTTTACCTTTTGGAGTATTTCATCGATGGTGGGTAACGGGTAGTTGTCCTTTTGGGATGCCTTATTGAGATTTCTGAAATCAATGCACAACCTTATTTCTCCACTCTTTTTCCTCACGGGGACTAGGTTAGCAACCCACGTGGAATGCCTAACGGGAAAGATGATCTTAGCTTCTAACGGTCGCTTCACCTCTTTCTCTATCAAGGGTTCTAATAATGGATTAACTCGCCTTTGTCTTTGCACGAAGGGCTTGGACTACGGCTCGGTGGAATCGTGTGCATTATGACATTCCGATCATAGGTTTTCAACTCCTTATAACTCCAAGCAATGCAATCTATGTATTCTTTTAATGCATTTGCTATGGAATCCTTCTTCTGCTTGGTACATGCTTTTGCTATGAATACCTCCCGGGGATTTTTGCACTTCCAATGTTAACCAAATCACGAGGCCTCTCCGGGAGATGGAACCCTTTTACCTTTTCTTGGTTTGCATCCGATATCAAAGATTTTTTCTAATGAAGCTATCTCATCGGGCATCCTGTTGTTTTTTACGAGGATTTTTATCTTTCGAAACTACCTCCTCTACGTCCCTTTCTTCTTCATCTATGTCTTGCTTTTCAAATATACCAGAATTAGTGACAAAATGAAATATGTACCTGTCACTATCAAATACTTGGAAGTTCGTAACATTATACGGTATCGAGGGACACGGGACCAACTCTATAGAGAACTTCTTGCATTTCTTATGGTCCACTGGCTTCAACATACTCGCTGCTACAGCTATGGAGTCCGCCAGACGATTGCCATTTCTCGAGATCAGAGAAATGTTAAAGGCATAAAACTCATCTATTAAATCTCCGACCCTAGTTCGGTAAAGCCTGAGCCCTTTGTCCTTGCATATGTATTGTCCCCTCACTTGTTTCACCACCGAGTTCCGAATCACCAAGGACTTTGATATATTTAATTTTCTTTTGAATGGCAAGTTGTAGTCCAAGAATCAAAGCCTCATATTCTGCCATATTGTTGGTGGCAGGGAACTGTAGTATGTATGCAGCGAATATAGGCTCCTGGTCCGAGCATGACAATTCAACACCGGCTCCTGCTCCTTGTCTGGACCTGGATCCATCAAATCTCAAGGTCCAAATGTCTTGATGTCCTTCAGTAAAGTTGTGCCCCATCCTTTCATCATGGGTATTTTTGAGTGCTTCTATGTCCAAACAGTATGCTCCCAACTCAGCTTCAATGTATTGGATCTCGTTCGGCTTGTTGTAATCTGTGATCATCTCTTTGAGTCGGGGTTCATTGTCAATTCGAATTTGATTGGCCACTCCCCTCCAAGGCAGCCACATGTGTGAAGAGTCTGTCACAATGTAACCGTTTAGGTTCTTACTCCAATCTCTTCCCAATACCATGCCATATTTGATAGGAATATCGAGCACCAATATGTCTATGCTTGTTGAACTACGGGTTCGAATTGACTTGAATATGCACATCACCCGGCTCTCCCTCTTGCCTCCATGGTTGACTTGTCCAATGCACCACCCTGCTCCTAGAAGGCTTTGGTGTAAGTCCCAATATTTCTGATTTCTAAGGGCATGATAGTAGCAGAGGCCCCTGAGTCTATTAAACAATTGTGCAAGTTTTTAACTGCAATTCTAATGGTTACCAAAAAGGGAGGTATATCTCATTTTTCTTTTTGTACAACCACTTGGGACTCGGCACTTTTAGCTTCATGAACTTGTGCGGATGGATTTAATCCTTTTGGTGAACTCACTTCTTGGCCTAATAATCGGGCCATGTCATACATCGATACATTGGCCCTATTCTTCTTCATATCTTCCACCAAATCGTAAGTGAGCTTTTATGGATTTGGCAAGTTTTGCATCATCTTAGACTTTTCGACCTTCGATGGAGGAGGGGGATTGACATCTCCTTTAGGGTCGGGGAGGGAGTAATTGATTATTAGGAGGAGCGAGAGGAAGTTTTGGGCTCTTTAGAACTCCTAGTGTAATATTTGTGATTTGCTTTCCCAAAACGTTTGTTTGCATGAACTTCCAAAGCTTCTTCATCTTCGCTTCCAAAAAATTCTACATCCTCCTCTTCTTCACTTTCATGGGAATGTATGACCTCCGTTAGCATAGACTCCGGTTTCACGTGGCCCACGGTGCGGGCAATCATTATCACAAGATCCTGCATCTCCACGGTCTTCCGAAATGTCTACACAGTTTTGGCAACGGGATTGGGTACCCGCCCGTTGTTAGGCTGCGTGTTATACATTCCTTTTCCTCTATGATTGTGAGGTCGGTTATGGCCCATGGCCTGATCAACTTTTTTATTGACATTCCCCACTATTACTAACACCTTGGCCAACGTTTCTTTCATATTTTCTATGGCTGCTTCGGACCCTTGTGGTTGAGGCACTGCAATTGCAGGTCCAGTTGTGTTGGCTGCATTAGCCACCTACGGGTTGGGTACAATGGCTTGGGTTTGGGCGGGTGGATTCCATCCTGGATTCCCATTTTGAATGGCTTGAGTTTGGGCGGTGGATTCCATCCTGGATTCCCATTTTGAATGGCTTGAGTTTGGGCGGTGGATTCCATCTGGATTCACACTTTGAATGGGAGTGATTGTTGGATAAGTCGTTGAGCTTGGCGTGTTAATTGGAGCAAACCCCGACATGGTCAACAGATTATTGCCCATACCGAACCCATGCAAACCCATCGAGTTATTTTGAATCAAACTCTGTGTTTGAACAGCGGCATTCGGATAACTTGACAATGGCGTAACTTGGGTGGGTGTTTGGAAGTTGTTCAACATCGGAGCCTGTGGTGCTACTACCGGTTCATCATGGCAAATTGGCTGTATGGGCCATATTGTCCCATCCCAGTCAATTGAGACAATCTTGCGCTCGGCGGGGTTCATCTGCTGTTCGAGAGTCATTGTTTGCCATAAGCCAAAGGAAGGGTTGTAACCCGAGGGTTCCTTCTAGTCAACAAAGATGTTAAAGGATCTAAGGCTCCGAGTATAGCTGCAAGGCAATTGCAGGGTCTACCGCAAAGTGACGAGTCACATTCGTATATAGCTTTTGAAATCTCTGATTGAACATTCGAATGGGCTCATTGGTTTGTCTTTTGCAAGATACGAAGAAATTGTATGTCATGGAGGGATCTACTAACTATACGAATTGCCCTATGAACGCAGTTTCTAGCTGGGCCCATGAAGTTATGGACCCTGCTGGCAAATTTTGATACCATTCGTTAGCAATGTGGTCTAGACTAGCGGGGAAAACTCGACGAGGCAACATCCTCGTGAGTAACCCCCTGCCTAAACATGTAATCTTTATAGATTTGGACATGATCTTCTTTGTTGTTGGACCATCATGAATGAATTTGGGTAATCCCCTTTCAATGTTTCTAGGCAAGTCGTGGACTGCCCGGGAATATCTAAAGGGGAACTCCGAGCACCATACCAAAGGGCGGTGGTGTTGTTGTTGTTGTTGGGCCATGTTATTCAAAGGTGTCAACCAGTGGGAACAATTGGAACTCCTGGAGCTGTGGAGACAGATACAAGCGGTGTTACTATCCCACCTGAACTTAAGGGTTCAGGCCCACTAGAGGTACTTGAGTCCAAAGAAATCCCTAACTCAAGTATATTGGGTGGTATTTCGACTTCTAATGTTTTGTTTTTCGGCCTCCTAGCAGTGGGAGAAAGGCTTTGGAAGATAGTTTCCCCTGTGGTTTTAGACCTAGTAGCAATGTACTCAGGTTGGGCCAGCTTGGAAACTCTAGGACTCTAAAATATTTCTCAACTCTGCTGCCAGATAAAATGTCTGGTGTTACACCTGCAAGCACAATAGGTGGAAACAAAACTACCCACGTTAATTGTTAGAACAAATCAAAATTGCAAAGCAATACAGAAGGCCCTCCTTCTAGCGCCAAAATGTTGAGTGTTAATTTGTCATATTACAAATAATAACACGCAACTTAGAGTCTCGAACAAAAGACTCTTTCTTGCAAAGAAATAATTTATTTTATTTTCCTTCCTTTTATTATTTCTCCAAGTTTCTTTGTGAAACAACTTTTACGTATATAAAAATGAATTTCAGTTTAATGCATGCAACTGATATATCCCAGAATAACTCAAATCCTGTAGATAGATGTTAACAAGGGGCCTTTGTTGATTCTCAATGAACTTTATAATCTTGACTTGTTTGATTAATCAAAAATAAACAAAACTCCTTTTGATGTTCTAATATTCACAATTTATTCTAAGGTTAACTTGTTCGTTTTATCTCTATTCAATAGTTCTGTTATTTCAGTGTTAGTCTCTGACATGAAATTAAGCATATCAAGGAATAAAACAGAAACTGTTATTTTGAATCAGCTAGAAAATAATGAAGGATATTAAAATGGTCCACGATCTCCTCCCTGCAAAATCCCAAGTTAAGAGATGAAATCCCCAAAACAACCCAACCGATCAGATCTGTACTAACACACAATCTAATCAGATCAGATGCAAGACTCTAAGGAAAAGAATATAGCTGCATCATTCTACCATTCACCTATCGTAACCCATCCCATGGCGTAAACGAAATAGATACAAGACAAAATGATGCAACGGAAAGATTGACAGTAAAACAATAGTTTTGGCTTCGATCTCCTTTTGATTTTACACACAAAAGTCGTGTTACCAAAGAAAAATCCTTTATTTCAATAAGTAATGCTTTTTTTTGTTACAGTCTCCAGCCCTTGTATCCATCTACATTTCTGCTATTTAACCTTTCTGTCGCGCGTTCTCGGCTGCTCCATGACGCTTCGTTTCGACTCCCGGGACCCTTCGCTTCAATTCCCGCCTTTTGGTATTCTAACCTTTGCGTGCAATCGTAACGCTCGATCTGCGGCCAGTAACTATTGTTATGAAACGTTACTCTGGTTCTGTCATTTCTGCCACGTGTCCTGCGTCTCCTGCACCTTTCGTAACGCCTTCCCATGGAAATCCTGATAGAATTTGCATTTGGCCTCTTCTGTTTCCTAGCCGCGATAACGCGACATGTCACGAAATCGTGACATGTCGCGATATCGCGACATGTTCTTGGTCCGTACGCCCGGAGTAGCTCGTTGTAGCGATATCGCTACCGACTTTGCTTTGCCTTCTTTTCAAAAAGTGGTAGCGATATCGCTACCACTTTGGTTCCGAGCCTTCCTTTCAAAAAGTGGTAGCGATATCGCTACCACTTTGGTTCGAGCCTTCCTTCGATGAAGTGGTAGCGATATCGCTACCACTTTGGTTCCGAGCCTTCCTTCGATGAAGTGGTAGCGATATCGCTACCACTTTGGTCTCGTGCCTTTGCTTTACGAAGTGGTAGCGATATCGCTACCACTTTTCCTTCGAGCCTCCACTTCACGAAGTGGTAGCGATTCGCTACCACTTTTCCTTCGAGCCTCCACTTCACGAAGTGGTAGCGATTCGCTACCACTTTTCTTCCTCTCAAGTGGTAGCGCTCCGCTTCACAAAGTGGTAGCGATTCGCTACCACTTTCAACCTTGTGCTTCCTCTCGGCAACTCGTAGCGATGGAGAGACAGGTCACGATATCGCGACATGTCGCGATTTCGCGACCCTTTCAACACTTAGGCATTTTCTTCTCTTCTTCATTTTTAGCATCCGGGTCTTTGAGATCTTCCCTAAAACCTGCAAAAACAAAGGTGGGTCCCCACTTCTGGGGTGTTTTGTGGATGAACCACAACAAAAAGAAAAGTGTCGTGATATCGCGACATGTTGCATTTTTGCGACCGTACAAGAAAAAGTGTCGCGATATCGCGACATGTTGCGTTTTCATGGCAAAAAGAGAGAAAGAAAAGTGTCGCGATATCGCGACATGTTGCACCATCATGGCCAAAAGAGAAAAAGTGTCATGATATCGCGACATGTTGCATTTTCACGATTCACAAGCAACAAAAGATGAAATGGGCCAAAAGTGTCGCGATATCGCGACATGTGTTTTCGTGGCTCAAAGCAAAGAGAAAGATCTATAAAGAAAAGTGTCGTGATATCGCGACATGTTGCATTTTCATGGCCAAACAAGAAAAGGTGTCGCGATATCGCGACATGTTACATTTTCGCGGCTACAAGCAACAAAGGAGAGCAAGGAGGCAGAAGTGTCACGATATCGCGACATGTTCCAGTTTCGCCAAGGTAACGGACCTGCATCAACGTGGACATAAGGACAAAATCTAATGAATAAGACAAAGCGTTACATGATCATTTAAGATGGCCATTACACACGGAGGGAAATGGACGCAAGCCTATGTGGAGAAACACAACAAAGGGCCACAAAATGGAAACCAAAGCACACGAACAGTCAGAGAAGGTGAAGCGAACGGCCATTGGAAGACGAAACGAAAAGATTTTTGAAAATTTTAAATACGCCATTCAAAGAGGCCAGAGGGGCTGGAAATTGTAGAGAAAAACAAAGACTATTTTTCGAAATAAAGGAGTTTTTTGGCAGGAGCAACTCTTGTGTGTGAAACCAAAAGGAGATTGAAACTAAGACTGTTGTTATTTCTGTAAATCTTTCCTTTGCATTATTGTTTCTTGTATCTATTCGTTGATGCCATAAAATGGGTTACGATAGGTGAATGATGGAATGATGCAATTATTTGTTTCCTCAGAGTCTTGCATCTGATCTAATCTGACTGTGTTTATGTTACAGGTCTGTTAGGTCAGGTAGTCTTAGAATTTCATCTCATAACTTGGGGTTTTGCAGGGAGGAGGTTGCTAACCAAATTAATGTCCTGTTTTGTTTTTCCAGCTAGCTGTTGTAGATAATGTTTATGTTTTATTTTTGATATTTGGATTAACCTCTTCTTAAAATCTGCTTTTTTGATTTTGGTCCGTTCCAGAATTTCTTGCATCTCCAAACGCCTTCATCTAATTTTCAGATAAGATATGGGTTTAGGAGGGCTACTAATTCCAAATGCACATTAAATCAGATTAAGTGAATGAATCCTAATTTTCTAACTTACTAACCTTACTAACACCAAATGCTAACATAGGTATAGTGGAACACTTTTAAATGAAGATAAAACGAATCCGCTAATTCTAAAAAATGAACCTCATGTTAAAGGCACGGAGTTTAAAATGAAGTGGTTTAAACCACGCACTTTCTCATTTAGAACCCTTTTTAAGTTGAAGATAAAAGAGGTTACTAACTGGGTTTCGGGTAGATCATTTTAATCTTAGGAACATTAAAAGAAGCTATCATCACTTTTGGTCGATTTAATGGATTATGGTTGCAAAGTATTCATTCGAATCATTAAAGGCCCCTTGTTAACTGTTACTTGCAGGGTTTAGGTTATTCTGGCATACATTCATTTATTTGCCTTAGTCTTGATTGATTACATGCACATGAATGTTTGTTCACAAGAACCTTGGAGAAATGAGTAATGCTACTTAGTTTCTTTGCAAGAGAGAGTTTCTTGTTTGAGACTCTAGTTGTGGTGATCATTTTGCTATAGTGCAAAATATCCACTCAACATTTTGGTGCTAGAAGGAGGGCCTTCTTTATTGCTTTGTGATTACGATCTGTTCTAACGATTAACGTGGGTAGTTTTGTTTCCACCTATTGTGCTTGCAGGTATAACATTTATTTGTTTCATTTTGCAGGTGAGTTGAGAGAAGTCTTTTAGAGGTCTAGAGTTTTCAAGCTGGCCCAACTTTGAGTACATAGCTACTAGGTCCAAAACCACAGGGGAAACTATTTTCCAAAGCCTTTCTCCCACTGGTAGGAAGCCGAGAAACCAAACATTAGAGATCGAAATACCACCCAGTGTACTTGAGTTAGGAGTTTCTTTAGACTCAAGTACGTCTCACGGGCCTGAGCCCACAATTTCAAACGTGACAGCTACACCAAGTGCGTCTATCCCCATCATTACAAGTGTCGCCATTGTTCCTATAGGGTCGATACCTTTGAATAACATGGCCCAACAACCACAACAACAACAACAGCCACCTGCCCTTTGGTATGGTGCGCAAAGTTCTCCTTTGAATATCCCTGGGATAGTTCATGACTTGCCTAGAAATATCGAAATGGGATTGCCTAAATTCGTGCATGATGGTCCCATAACAGCCGAAGAGCATGTCCAAATTTACAAAGATTACATGTTTAGACAAGGAGTCACCCATGAAGATATCGCTTGTCAAATTTTCCCTGCTAGTCTAGACAGTACGGCCAATGAATGGTACAGGAATCTTCCCGTAGGGTCCATTGTTTCATGGGCCCAATTAGAAACTGCCTTTATTAGCCAATTTTGAATGTTGGTAGATCCTTCCATGATTTATAATTTATTCGTATCATGCAAAAGGTTACCCAATGAGCCCATAAGAACATTCAATCAGAGGTTCCAAAAGCTGTATACAAATTTGACTCGCCACTTCGTAGTAGATCCTGCTGTGGCCCTGCAACTATACTTTGGAGCTTTAGATCCATTAACATCCTTGTTGACTAGAAGGAACCCTCAGGTTACGACGCTTTCGTTAGCTTATGCGGAGACAATGACCCTCGAACAACAAATGAATTTACCAGGAGTAGGGTTGTCTCAATTGATTGGGATGGGACAATATGGTCCATACAGTCAATTCGCCATGATGAATCAATTCATGGCACCACAAGTTCCAACAATGAACAATTTCCAACAACCATCTCAAGTTGCATCATTTCCCACTTATCCTAATGCCTTTGTTTCAACACAGGCATTGATTCCAAATAACCCGATGACCTTGCCTGGGTTCAGTATGAGCAATAACTTGTTGACCATACCTGTATTTACTCCGATTAGTATGCCAAGTCCAACGACTTATCCAACAATCACTCCTATTCAAAGTGTGAATCCAGGATGGAATCAAAGTGCTCAGACCCAAGCCATTGTACCTGTTCCAGAGGTGGCTAATGCAGCAAATATAGCTGGGCCCAGAATTATAGTGCCCCGACCACATGGGCCTAAATCCGTGATAGAAGACATGAAGGAAACATTGGCCAAAGTTTTGGTTACTATGGGAAATGTTAATAAAAAAGTTGACCAAGTCAGGGGTCATAATCGACCTCATAACCATAGAGGAAAAGGAACATACAACACGCATCCTAATAATGGACGAGTACCCAATCCCGTAGCCAATCAGGCAGATGTCTCGAAAGATTTTGGAGATTCAGGATCTTGTGATAATGATTGCCCGCACTATTGCCATGGAAAGCAGGAATCTATATTGGCTGAAGTTATATATTCCCAAGATAGTGAAGAAGAGGAGGATGTGGAGTTCTTTGAAAAAGATGAATGGGATGAGAAACATGTTGATGAATTAGAAGATGAAGAAGAAGTACTTGAGCGTCACAACTTGGACTTGGAGGATGATTACTATGATTCGTGGAAGAAATGGGAAGAGCATTATCAATCTAAATATTCTAATAAACTTGTTGTGCCAATTAATATGCAGGATAACTCAATTGCTTCCTCACATGAGGATACTGTAAATCCTATACAATTTGAGAAAGTTTTGGAAGAGGAATTAGAATCTCATCAAATTTTGGAACATGATAAGGATTCTACAACCATGAATCAAGAAAGTGAGTCATTTGCTTTAGATTCCTTTGAGGCAAAAGAAATTGAAAATCTTGATCCACTTACTTGTGCTACAATGATTATGCCGTT
This sequence comes from Wollemia nobilis, assembly GCA_028583015.1. NCBI lineage: Eukaryota > Viridiplantae > Streptophyta > Pinopsida > Araucariales > Araucariaceae > Wollemia > Wollemia nobilis. The sequence continues at coordinate 1,538,038 of JAQPPZ010017034.1, read as the reverse complement.
GCAAAATGAGAAAATTACAAAACCTGAATCATTTGGGTTTGATGTCATTGATGATCCGATTGAAAATCTCACGTTACCCAAAACAACCCAGGTGATTGATCATGGAAATGTGTTAGTCAACCCACCCCTAGATAGACAAGGCTTATGTTTTGAAAGGGATGGACATATTTTCAATTGGGTACCTAAGTTTGGTGCCTTTGATAAACAAGTCATGGAGAAAGAACAAGTGCTACAGGATGATGAATGTCATGAGAGAAAAGAGGAATTTTCAAATCCTCTTCAAGTAAGGTCAAATGAAAGCGTGCCAAAGGTAAAATCTCACCGTTTTGGTTTCACCATGCAAAATTTGAATGAAGGTTTGCCTAATGAATGGTTTGATTCAAATGTTATTAATGTTATGGCTTTATTGAATGAAAAGGAAAGCTTATTTCTACACCATGAATCAAAGTGCGGAATGGACATCTTAAAGAATAGACATAAAAGAATTGAACATCAATCATTGTCTAATCAATTTGAAAACTTGAAGCTCCACCATAGGATTATTAATGAAACTAAATCAAATTGGTATGGTGAGAGGGGCAAGTGGAGGTTTGTTTCTTTGTTTGGTTTGATCTTGTTTTTGTTGGATTCTTGCAAAACTTGGTATGCGTATCACGTCATATGTCTTTTAAAGAATTCTAATCAGGTTTGGGATCCGAGAAAATGATAATCCAAACTTTTTGTACATTTGTATATACTTTTGGTTTTCGTGTTTTGGTTTCGGAATGGATTTCATTTTGGTTTTAAGTTTTGTGTGTTGGTCCTTTGGACATTTTTGGTTTGTCAACTTAGGTCCTTATGAATGTTGACTAAGACTTGGAGAATATGAAACATCGGAATTGTATTGCAGAAAGCTCCACGAATATTGCAAACACATTAAAGAATATCGTTTGAAATTTGGGATACATGAAAGTTGTCAATTTTGCAAGATAGGGGGAAGCATTTTTGTATAATCCATCTTACCCATTTGTGTTCAGGATACATTGCATAATAGCCTCGAGTCTCATTCCATCCCATATTTCAAAAACAACCACCAAAAGCATGTCAGACCCTCTTAGGATCATTGCACAATAAACATTAAGTAAGGTCTTGGGGTTGGAAACTGATGTCGCATTGTCTTGAATTAAACACGCTCTGCACATATAAAGAACATCTTGGGCAAAATGGTTGAAACCTTACTTGGAAGAAAAGTTAGGCGAAAATAATTTTTCTTGTCTGTCCCATCATGCAAAACATAGTCCAGGAAACAGTGGTTTTCACCACTTCATCTCCATAACATTACTTGGATTGAAAGGATCGTACTACGTGTCCCTCATAAGGATGGGTAGTCATCCCTAAGATTCAAGGAAGCCATTACTACTCCATCTCCATAACATCATTTGAGTTGGAAGGATCGTACTACGTGTCCCTCATAAGGATGGGTAGTCATCCCTAAGATTCAAGGAAGCCATTACTACTCCATCTCCATAATATCATTTGAGTTGGAAGGATCGTACTACGTGTCCCTCATAAGGATGGGTAGTCATCCCTAAAATTCAAGGAAGCCATTACTACTCCATCTCCATAATATCATTTGAGTTGGAAGGATCGTACTACGTGTCCCTCACAAGGATGGGTAGTCATCCCTAAAATTCAAGAAATCCAAAGCCAAAACCTGGACTATGGGGCTGATCTCCACCGGGGCTATAGATGCTTGATCGGTAGTGGAGTAGGCTCATGCGTGGTGACATGTCTCATTTAAGAGCAAGACCTCTGACCGCTCACATGGACAGGCTAGCCTGACAGTTATCCATAATAGGTTTAATCATTTTGCTTAAGATGAAGTAATGAACTCAAATCAGAGTAGTAAGGATAGGGTTAAATTCTCATCATGCTTAGGTTGAGAATCTGATTCCCCAAAGCTCTGATTTCACTTACACATGCACATTGATTCAATATGGCAGTGGCGCATAACCAACCTTGAGATTGGGTATATGAACTCAATTCATGCGTGATTGGTCCTGAGAGGGTTGGATATGTTTAATGTTTGTGCTCGCGCTACTAAAAGTTAAGAGTCTTGGTAAAGCAGGTCAGCCATAGTTCATTATGCTGGCAATACATTCGATCTTGCATAGACCCTCCACTATTCATCATATGCATTCATGTGAAATTGGCAATAGAATGGGGAACTATTTCAAATGATAAAGAATGAAGCACATTGCACACACCGAGCTGATGCTTAACGATTCTGATGCTTCATGTATTTCTGGTCTGTTTGCATTCTTTGGATATTTTTTGACACTTTGTATTTGAATTCATGTATTTTTAGGTTGAGTTCTCACCAAAATGCTCAGGAGCATTTCCTAGCAGAGTCGCCATTTGTTGTGGCTGCTCCACAACGTACCCCAAAATTAGGGACCCACCTTTTTTGCATGTTTCCAAGAAGACTGAAGTGGCCCATATGCTAAAGATCAAAGAAAATGCAAAATACCACAAGGAGAAAAAGTGTCGCGATATCGCGACATGTTGCACCATCACGGCCAAAATAGAAAAAGTGTCACGATATCGCGACATGTTGCACCATCACGGCCAAAATAAAAAAAGTGTCACGATATCGCGACATGTTGCACTTTCGCGGCCAAAAGAGTAAAAGAAAAGTGTCGCGATATCGCGACATGTTGCATTTTCGCGATCATACAAGAAAAAGTGTCGCGATATCGCGACATGTTGCACCATCACGGCCAAAATAGAAAAAGTGTCACGATATCGCGACATGTTGCACTATCGCGTCCAAAAGAAAAAAAGTGTCACGATATCGCGACATGTTGCATTTTCATGATTCAAAGCAAGAGAAAGAACTAGAAAAGAAAAGTGTCACGATATCGCGACATGTTGCATTTTCGCAAATGTACTAGAAAAAGTGTCGCGATATCGTGACATGTTGGAGTTTCATGGCAAAAAGATAAAAGGTGTCGCGATATCACGACATGTTGCACCGCCGTGGCCAAAAGAGAAAAAGTGTCATGATATCGTGACATGTTGCATTTTCATGATTCAAAAGCAACAGAAAGATGAAATGGGCCAAAAGTGTCATGATATCGCGACATGTTGCATTTTCACGGTTCAAAGCAAAGAGAAAGAGCTATAAAGAAAAGTGTCGCGATATCGCGACATGTTGCGTTTTCATGGCCAAACAGGAAAAGGTGTCGCGATATCGCGACATGTTACGTTTTTGCGGCTACAAGCAACAAAGGAGAGCAAGGAGGCAAAGTGTCACGATATCGCGACATGTTTCATTTTTGCCAATGTAACGGATCTGCATAGTGACGTGGACATAAGGACAAAATCTAGTGAACCAGACAAAGTGTTACATGATCATTTAAGATGGTCGTTACACATGGAGGGAATTGGACGCAAGCCCATGTGGAGAAAATGCAACAAGGGGCCACAAAATGGAAACCAAAGCACACGAACAGTCAGAGAAGGTGAAGCGAACGGCCATTGGAAAACGAAACGAAAAGCTTTTTTGAAAATTTTAAATACGCCATTCAAAGAGGCCAGAGGGGGCTGGAAATTGTAGAAAAAAAAACAAAGACTATTTTTTGAAATAAAGGAGTTTTTTTGGCAGGAGCAACTCTTGTGTGTGAAACCAAAAGGAGATTGAAACTAAGACTACTATTATTTCTGTAAATCTTTCCTTTGCATTATTGTTTCTTGTATCTATTCGTTGATGCCATAAAATGGGTTACGATAGGTGAATGATGGAATGATGCAATTATTTGTTTCCTCAGAGTCTTGCATCTGATCTAATCTGACTGTGTTTATGTTACAGGTCTGTTAGGTCAGGTAGTCTTAGAATTTCATCTCATAACTTGGGGTTTTGCAGGGAGGAGGTTGCTAACCAAATTAATGTCCTGCTTTGTTTTTCCAGCTAGTTGTTGTAGATAAGGTTTATGTTTTATTTTTTCTATTTGGATTAACCTCTTCTTAAAATCTGCTTTTTCGATTCTGGTCCAGTCCAGAATTTCCTGCATCTCCAAACGCCTTCATCTAATTTTTAGATAAGATATGGGTTTAGGAGGGCTACTAATTCCAAATGCACATTAAATCAGATTAAGTGAATGAATCCTAATTTTCTAACTTACTAACCTTACTAACACCAAATGCTAACATAGGTATAGTGGAACACTTTTAAACGAAGATAAAACGAATCCGCTAATTCTAAAAAATGAACCTCATGTTAAAGGCACGGAGTTTAAAATGAAGTGGTTTAAACCATGCACTTTCTCATTTAGAACCCTTTTTAAGCTGAAGATAAAAGAGGTTACTAATTGGGTTTCGGGTAGATCATTTTAATCTTAGGAACATTAAAAGAAGCTATCATCACTTTTGGTCGATTTAATGGATTATGGTTGCAAAGTATTCATTCGAATCATTAAAGGCCCCTTGTTAACTGTTACTTGCAGGGTTTAGGTTATTCTGGCATACATTCATTTATTTGCCTTAGTCTTGATTGATTACATGCACATGAATGTTTGTTCACAAGAACCTTGGAGAAATGAGTAATGCTACTTAGTTTCTTTGCAAGAGAGAGTTTCCTGTTTGAGACTCTAGTTGTGGTGATCATTTTGCTATAGTGCAAAATATCCACTCAATAGCTCCTAGGGTTTTAAATAAGGTTTTTTAAATTTAAACATTCGTATGAAGCAACCAAGAAAACTTGCATAAACTCCATTTACAAGCCTAAAATATGAAAAGGGGAAAAATAGACATTTAATATAGCATGCAGAAAATGACTCCTCCTTTCTTGCCCACAAGATGCAAATTTTTGAAAACTTTTGCATTAAAAATATGTCATTTTACAATAGCATAATTTTTTGTTTTCCCAAACTAGTCTGTGGAAGAAAAACAAATCAAACAGGTCCAGAATGGCCTTCTCACCTTCAACTCTGCAACTCTGCTTGCCGTGGTTTCCAACCCTTTCTAGCCTCTTTGAATGGCGTATTTAAACTTCTAAAAAATTGTTTCTCCTTCCATGACGGTTCGTTTTGTTTTCTGATGGTTGTTCGTTTCACCTTCCCTGACTATTCGTTTCACCTTCCCTTGTATGCGTGTGCTTTGGTTTCCATTTTATGGCCCTTCGCTGCATTTTCTCCACATGGTCTTGCGTATGTTTCCCTCCATGTGTAACGACCATCTTAAATGATTTCAAATCATTAAATATTCCTTATGTAACGCTTTGTCTTATTCATTGGCTTTTGTCCTTATGCCCCCATCACTATGCAGGTCCATTACCTTGGTGAAAATGGAACATGTCATGATATCGCGACACTTTTGCCTCCTTGCTCTCTTTTGTTGCTTTTAGCCATGAAAATGTAACATGTCGTGATATTGCTACATGTCGCGTTATGACTTTCTGTTTGGCCGTGAAAACGCAACATGTTGCGATATCGCGACACTTTTTCCTGTTTGGCCACGAAAATGCAACATGTCGCGATATCGCGACACTTTTTCTTGTTTGGCCGTGAAAATGCAACATGTCACGATATCGTGACACTTTTTCTCCTCGCTCTTTCTCTTTGCTTTGTGCCACAAAAATGCAACATGTCGCGATATCGCGACACTTTTTCTTCCTCGTTCTTTCTCTTCTCTTTTGGTCACAAAAATGCAACATGTCATGATATCGTGACACTTTTTCTCTTTTGACCATGACCATGCAACATGTCGCGATATCGTGACACTTTTTCCTCCTTTGGCTGTGACAGTGCAACATGTTGCGATATCGCGACACTTTTTCTCTTTTTGCCGCGACGGTGCAACATGTCGTGATATCGTGACACTTTTTCCTCCTTTGGTCATGACAGTGCAACATGTCACGATATCGTGACACTTTTCTCTTTTGTCCGCAATGGTGCAACATGTCACGATATCATGACACTTTTTCTCTTTTGGCTGCGAAACCACATGTCATGATATCACGACACTTTTTCCTGTTTAGCCATGAAAACGCAACATGTCGCGATATCGCAACACTTTTTCTTATTTGGCCACGAAACTGCAACATGTCGTGATATCACGACACTTTTTCTTGTTTGGCTACGAAACTGCAACATGTCACGATTCGCGATACTTTTTCTCTTTTGGCCGCGACAGTGCAACATGTTGTGATATCGCGACACTTTTTCTCCTTGTGGTATTTTGCTTTTTTCCTTGATCTTTAGCCTATGGGCCACTTCGGTCTTCTTGGAACACATGCAAAAAATGTGGGTCCCAAATTTTGGGGTATGTTGTGGAGCAGCCACAACAAATGGCAACTCTGCTGGAAAATACTCTCAAGAATTTCGGTGAGAACTCAACCTGAAAACACACAGACTCAAATACAAGCATCAGCAAATATCCCAAGAATAAAACTAGACGATAAATACATGAATCATTAGAATTATTAAGAATCAGCTCGATGTGTGCAATGTGCTTCATTCCCTATCGTTTGAAACTCGTTCAACTTTCCATTGTCAGTTTCACTTATGATTCGTATGCAAGGGTATGAATGATTTGTGCAGGATTTGATGTATGACAACTATGTTAGAGATATAACAACCTACTTTGCAAAGGCTCAAACCTTCTAGTATCATGAACAAACATATTAAAACTTTCAAACCATCTTAGAACCAAAAATATGTATACTGAATTAATTTACTAGATCCCAAAGTTGGGTATGTGTCACTACCATCTTGAACCCATGTGCAAGTGTAAGTGAAATCAGAGCTTTGGGGAATCGGATTCCCAACCTAAGTGAGATGGGAATTTAACCCTATCCTTACTACTCTAATCTGGATTTCATTACCTCATCTTGAACAAAATTATTTAACCTATTATGGGTGAAATTGTCAGGCTAGCCTGTCCGTTTGAGCAGTCAGTGGTCTTGCTTTTAGACAAGACATGTTGCCACACATGAGCATACTCCACTGCCAGTCAGGCATCTATAGCCCCGGTGGAGATCAACCCCATAATCCATGATTTGGATCTACTTTTTATTTCTTGGACCTTGGGGATGACTACCCATCCTTTCCAAGGACATGTAGTACGATCCTTCCAATCCAATATCAGTGATACAATACAAGTAGAATGAAAAATATTTTCTTTGGAATTTCAAGTTCTTGAGTGGGCAAAATAGAAGCTTTGGGGAATCGAATTCTCAACCTAAGCGAGATGAGAATTAGACCCTATCCTTACTACTCCAATTTTAGGCTTTAAGTACTATGGGAGTGGTAAAAACCACTATTTTAAGGATTATGTTGCATAATAGGATAGACACGAAATACTCCTTTCGCCTCATCTTTTCTTCCAAGTACGATTTTGACAATTTTGCTCAAGATTCTCTTTAATATGCGTAGAACATGCTTGGTTCAAGATAGTTCGGGCATCAGTTCCCAACCTTAGGATCCTTTTAGTATATGTTATGTAATAACCCTAAGAGGATTTGACACCTTTTCAATGATTGTACATGAAATGAAGATGCAACTGAGATGAAATGTATATGCAATGCGGAATGTATTATGAGATATGAATGCATTACTCCTTTTGAAATGCGGATGGAGTATATATCACCTACTTTACCATAATGTGAAAAACTTACAACTCCATGCATCACAAGTTCCAAACGATACTCTTTAATTTGTTTGCGATACTCGTGGAGCTTTCTGCAATACAATTTCGATGTTTCATATTCTCCTAGTCTTAGTCAACATTCATAAGGACCTAAGTTGACAAACCAAAAGTGTCCAAAGGACAAACACACAAAACTTAAAACAAAAATGAAATCTAATCCAAAACCAAAACACGAAGACCAAAAGTATATACAAATGTACAATATAATGCAAGATGGTGCAAAAGTTTGGATTATCATTTTCCCAGATCCCAAACCTGATTGGAATTTTTTTAAAGATGTATTATGTGATACGCATACCAAGTTTTGCAAGAATCCAACAAAAACCAGATCAAACCAAACAAAGAAACAAACTTCCTCTTGCCCCTCTCACCATACCATTTTGATTTAGTTTCATTAATAATCCTATGGTGGAGTTTCCAGTTTTCAAATTGATTAGACAATGATTGATATTCAATTCCTTTATGTCTATTCTTTAAGATGTCCTTTCCGCACTTTGATTCATGGTGTAGAAATAAGCTTTCATTTTCATTCAATAAAGCCATAACATTAATAATATTTGAATCAAACCATTCATTAGGCAAACCTTCATTCGAATTTTGCATGGTGAAACCAAAAAGGTGAGATTTTACCTTTGGCATGTTTTCATTTGACCTTACTTGAAGCGGATTTGAAAATTCCTCTTTTCTCTCATGAAATTCATCATCATGTAGCACTTGTTCTTTCTCCATGACTTGTTTATTAAAGGCACCAAACTTAGGTACCCAATTGAAAATATGTCCATCCCTTTCAAACCATAAGTCTTGTCTATCTAGGGGTGGGTTAACTGACACATTTTCGTGATCAATCACTTGGGTTTTTTTTGGTAACGTGAGATTTTCAATTGGATCATCAATTACATCAAACCCAAATAATTTAGGTTTTGTAATTTTCTCATTTTGAAATGGCATAATCATTGTAGCACAAGTAAGTGGATCAAGATTTTCAATTTCTTTTCCTTCAAAGGAATCTAAAGCAAATGACTCTCTTTCTTGATTCATGGTTGTAGAATCCTTATCATGTTCCAAAATTTTATGAGATTCTAATTCCTCTTCCAAAACTTTCTCAAATTGTACAGGATTTATATTATCCTCCTGTGAGGAAGCAATTGAGTTATCCTGCATATTAATTGACACAACAAGTTTATTAGAATATTTAGATTGATAATGTTCTTCCCATTTCTTCCACGAATCATAGTAATCATCCTCCAAGTTCAAATTGTGACGCTCAAGTACTTATTCTTCATCTTCTGATTCATCAACATGTTTCTCATCCCATTCATCTTCACCTTCCTCATTCTCACTCTCTTGACGATATAGAGTTTCCACCACCAAAATGTTGTCCTCTCCTTGTTGATGTTGGTGTGGACCATTATTTGGCACAAATTCCATACCATCCACTTGAGCTTGGATACAATGGGTATACCTAGCCATTTCGGGACAATTCCTTTCATTATGCTCCTTTGTATTATGCAATCTACACCCCTTTTCCCATGCAAAATCAAAAATATTAAGAATGGAACTAAAGTGACTTGGTCCTACAGAAGTATCTATCTGATTAGCAATAGGGGAAGGTACACCCCCATTGTTTGGCTTCGTATTCCACTGTCTCCCTCTATTGTTGAAGTTTTTATTTGGGTGAGGGGCATGGGATTCATACTTCTATTTTTGAACCAAATATTTACTCAATTTGTGAACTATCTTTTTGAGCTCTTCAACCTCTGAATAAATCTCTTTTGGTTGAGCTATGTTATTGCTAGTTCCAGTAGGGTTTGCATAATTGGTGAGATCTTGACTTAACATTTGAGTTGGATTTTGAGCCACTTGATTTGCGTAGGGATTCACACTTTGAATCGAAATTGGATTGGGTGCCTAAGTAGGTGTTGATGAATACAGCTATTGATAAGGCAAAGCATTTATGCCTGATATTTGTGGTGCCATGAACTGATTCATCATAGGAGCTTGACCATATGGACCATATTGTCCTACCATAGGCATCTTGGAAAACCCATAATCCTATGGTGTCATTTGTTGTTCAATGGTCATAGATTCATTGTAGGCTAGAGAAAGCATGGTAACTTGAGGATTTTGCCTTGCAAACATTGTCGTCATAGGATCCAATGCCCCAAAATATATTTTCAAAGCTACTGCGGGATCAATGGCAAAATGCTGAATTGCTCTATTAGAGAACTTCTAAAATCTCTGATTAAAAGTTTGGATTGGCTCACCCTAGCCTCTTTTGCATGTAATGAATTGATTATAAATGATTGTGGGATCTAATGGTGACCTGAATTGGTTGACAAAAGCATCCTCCATTTGCGTCCATGACATAATGGAACCAGTAGGTAAGCAAATATACCATTCATAAGCCACTTGGTCTAGGCTCATGGGGAAGAGTCTACAAGCCACATCTTCATGTTGAACTTGCAATCTTATCAAAACATCCATATAGGCTTGAACATGTTCTTTTGCGGTCCTTGGGCCATCCGATTTGTATTCGAGCAAAACTCTCTCTCTATTCCTAGGGATCTTGTGAATATCCCCTGGAATATTCAAAGAAATGTTATGGGCTCCGTACCAAGGAGCTGGTGGAGGTTGGGCCATTTGATTAAAAATCGATGATGATAACCCTACAAGAACCTGACCAAACTCTCAATACCCCAAAGAAAACTTGCGACACACAAAAAATCTTGCAATTAATGAAATTCAAAGAATAACTTCAAAATCAATTCGTTAGTCATGAATGAAGGAACATTGACAAAGCAATATTCTAAAAATGTAAGTTTCTGATTCACCAGATCGCATATGCGCAAGTGAAGAGCATACTCCTAGTGTTGTAGGCTTTCTGATTCACAAGATCGCATTACGCGCAGGTGAAGAGCATAATACCGACAAAAAATACATTTTTAGACAAAATAATTCCTTAAAAAATAGCATTAACCAAGAGATGTATCCATTAAAATCAAATGAAATTAATTGCATGGAGACAACCTCGTTAGTCAAGACCAATTTTTTTTTTTTAAATCAAATCAAAACACATTATTCTTGTATGAACAATCAAAAGCGTTAGAACAATGCATAGTAATTCATGTCCTCCTTTTAACAGTACAAGGTTGTATTATTAAAAGAGGGCTAAAGATTATAATCAATAGGGCATGAAATATTCAAAATTTAAATCCCTATAGCATTTAAATCACACTGAAATAAACCATTGCAGGCCCTCCTTCTAGCGCCAACCTGTTGAGTGGTATTTTCACCCAGTTGTGAAAGTACACTCTCCTTTAGGATTTGGGTTCGAAATCCCCTCTTGCAAAGAAGTTAAACAAATAACTTCTCCAAGGTCTCTGTTGTATTAGCATTTGCATATGTGTATTAGTAATAAAGATAATCAATTTAAATGCTTGGAACACCTTAGTGATTGCAAGTAACTGCAAACAAGGGGCAATGTTGGTTTATTTCACCATGAAACTTTAGTGATTGTTCATTGTTTTTTTTTTTTTTAAATGTTTATTTTAATGCCTAAAAATTTAAATAAGTGAAAATTTTTGGAAAAAATAAAATGCAGAAAATGAAAATGAAATGCAAAAACTAAAAATAAAACGCATTCAGTATGATGCTATCCTATTTCGAAAAAACTGAAGATGTGAGGTTTTCATGCATGCAACCTAACCTATTGGACCTACAAACAAGCACAATCCGGATAAGCTAAGTTTTGGCTCGTAGGGTTTTAAATAAGGTTTTTCAGATTTAAACATTCGTATGAAGCAACCAAGAAAACTTGCATAAACTCCATTTACAAGCCTAAAATATAAAAAGGGGAAAAATAGACATTTAATCTAGCATGCAGAAAATGACTCCTCCTTTCTTGCCCACAAGATGCAAATTTTTGAAAACTTCTACATTAAAAATATGTCATTTTACAATAGCAAAATTTTTGGTTTTTCCAAACTAGTCTGTGGAAGAAAAACAACTCAAACAGGTCTAGAATGGCCTTCTCGCCTTCAAATCTGCAAATCTACTTGCCACGGTTTCCAACCCTTTTTGGCCTCTTTGAATGGCATATTTAAACTTCTAAAAAAATGTTTCTCCTTCCATGACGGTTCGTTTCATTTTCTGATGGTTGTTCGTTTCACCTTCCCTGATTGTTCGTTTCACCTTCCCTTGTATGCGTGTGCTTTGGTTTCCATTTTGTGGCCCTTCGTTGTGTTTTCTCCACATGGGCTTGCGTTTGTTTCCCTCCATGTGTAACGATCATCTTAAATGATTTCAAATCATTAAATATTCCTTATGTAACGCTTTATCTTATTCATTGGATTTTGTCCTTATGCCCCCATCACTATGCAGGTCCGTTACCTTGGTGAAAATAGAACATGTCGCGATATCATGACACTTTTGCCTCCTTGCTCTCTTTTGTTGTTTTCAGCCACAAAAATGTAACATATCGTGATATCGTGAAACTTTTATTTCTAGTTCTTTCTATTCTCGTTTGGTCACGAAAATACATGTCACAATATCACGACACTTTTTCCTGTTTGGCCACGAAAATGCAACATGTCGCGATATCGTGACACTTTTTCTTGTTTGGCCACGAAAATGCAACATGTCACGATATCGCGACACTTTTTCTTGTTTGGCCGTGAAAACGCAACATGTCGCGATATCGTGACACTTTTTCTCCTCGCTCTTTCTCTTTGCTTTGTGCCGCGAAAATGCAACATGTCGCGATATCGCGACACTTTTTCTTCCTCGTTCTTTCTCTTCTCTTTTGGTCGTGAAAATGCAACATGTCGCGATATCGCGACACTTTTTCTCTTTTGACCGTGACCATGCAACATGTCGCGATATCGCGACACTTTTTCCTCCTTTGGCCGCGATAGTGCAACATGTCATGATATCGTGACACTTTTTCTCTTTTGGTCGTGATGGTGCAACATGTCACGATATCGTGACACTTTTTCCTCCTTTGGCCATGACAGTGCAACATGTCATGATATCACGACACTTTTCTCTTTTGGCCGCGACAATGCAACATGTCAGATATCGCGACACTTTTTCCTATTTGGTCGTGAACACGCAACATGTCGTGATATCATGACACTTTTTCTTGTTTTTCCATGAAACTGCAACATGTCACAATATCACGACACTTTTTCTTGTTTGGCCGTGAAACTGCAATATGTCGCGATATCGTGACATTTTTTCTCTTTTGGTCGCGACATTGCAACATGTCGTGATATCGCGACACTTTTTCTCCTTGTGGTATTTTGTTTTTTCCTTGATCTTTAGCCTATGTGCCACTTTAGTCTTCTTGGAACACATGAAAAAAATGTGGGTCCCCAATTTTTGGGTACGTTGTGGAGCAGCCACAACAGGACCTAACCAGTTTACCACAAACTTGTCCCACATATGGGATGGCAAGTTAGAATTTTATTGGTTCTATTTTAGGACAAGGTCACCAGCCAAAAGTCTCTAGATGTACTTTCATATTATAGGATCTCTTAAGCTTCTCTTGATAAGCGCATAGGTGATCTAGAGCATTAACACATCATTCATCAAGCAACGTTAGTTGATCTAGATGAGCCTACCACATAGTATCATCTTTGATAAAATCTTGCATGGATATGCCTACCGTTGGGATTTCCAAATCTAAGGGCATGACTACCTCAGTACCATGCACTAATGAAAATAGAGTTTCCCTAGTGGGTGTCCGAATACTAGTGTGGTAGGCCCATAGAGCAAGGTGTAATTGCAAATGCCAATATTTGTGATTATCCTTAACAGTTTTATTTAAAATGGTAATTACTATTTTGTTTTATGTCTCAGCTAACCATTTTCTTGTGGATAATATGGCATAGAAAAGTTGTGCTAGATGTTATACTTGGATGTTAAAGCTCGTACATCTTTATTCTATAAATGTGGACCATTATCTAAAATGATTTTGGATGGAATACCAAAATGATAAATGATATTATGTAACATGAACTCTACAATGCGAGGTCCAATCGTAATGGTAAGGGGAATTGCTTCCACCCATTTTGTGAAATATTGTATGGCCATAATGATGAACATGTGATGGCCTAAGGAATGGGGTGAGATCTTCCCAACTAGGTCAAACCCCAATTATGAAAAATGCCAAAACAATTGAATCGGTTGTAAGGTTGAGAAGGTACATATGTCAATTTAGCATGGTGTTGACACTTTGTGTACTTCTTAACATAAGCATAGAAATTCCACTCTAAAGTTGGCCAATAATAGCCCATGTAGAGAATGTGCATTGCAATGGACATGCCACTAAAATGGCAATCACATGTATCATCGTGTGCTTGGGAAATCGTCCAAACTAACTCCTAATGTTCTAAGTAGCGAAGGAGGATACACTCGTAACCTCGATGATATAAAATGTCTCCAAGAAAGACATGCTAATTTTTTCTTGAAATTCTATTTGGTGGCATGTGATAATCTAGAAGGGATATTACTAAGATTTAGGTAATCATTTATCTAAGTGGAATAATCCTAATTTGAAGAAGCCTCAATTGCATCAATTACTTGATACTTTTAAAGTTCATCCCTAGAAAATGTTAATTGGGAGAGAAATTGTAAATATAGCATTGTGCTACTCTCAAAAGGAGTTTGAGGGAGTAAAGTCCCCCAAGCAGCATTATTCAAGTGATTGTGAATTTGTGAGAATTGTTCATGAGAAGGTTCAATTTGAGTCATGTGGAATTCTAGTGTGGAGTGGATGTTCTCATGCTCAATCATATATTGCAATAGCATTTTTACTTGAATGATGGTTATATCATCAGTAAGGGTCTATGGGATTAGAGACCCCAAGGAGACCATTATATCCGTAAAATAGTTAGATGATCAAGGGAGTGCCTTGATTTCATACAATTTAAACTTTATCATAATTTTATCCATAAGGGCTTTGTAGGATTGTAATATTGGACATTTGTATTGGTATATTGCCTTGACTTGGTTAACTATGAGCAAGAAATCACCAAAAATGTTGATCTTACTTATTTTCACGACGATTGTCATTTGAAGGCCTATGAGAAGAGCTTCATACTCAACATTATTTCTGGTGCATAGGAAATCAAGTTTGAATGAAAGGGGTATTGGATCCCCTTGAGGTGTGAAAACACAATTCCTACACCACCGTCTTTCTCACACTTAGATCCATAAAAAAATAGAGTCATGTCACCCTCTAATTCAAGATCTTTAGGATCAGGTGATTCTGACACTTGAAAGACTCCATCATCAAGAAGATCTATGCTAAGAGGTTGATCATCTTGGATAGGAGCCTCTAGGATTTGATCAGTGCTGACATAACCTTTGATTGATTTTTATTTGATGAATTTGAGGTCAAATTCCATCAATAGCATGATCCATTTCATCGTGAGACTATTATGATGACTCATCATATATTGCAATGGATTCTCTTGTATACTACATACATGGTATGATTGAGCATGTAATGGCATAGATTTTTAGTTGCAAAAACCATTTCTAAGCATAGCTTCTCAACGTATGCATATTTTATTTTGTAACTGAATAGGGTGCAGCTGATGTAGTATATAACTTATTCTTTGTGTAATTCATTCTTTTGGGTCAACATGATACCCAATGCAAGCTCATTAGCTGATATGTATAAATAGAATGATACTCCTTGTTGGGGAGGATCCAATACTAGTGGTGAAGCCATATATTTTTCTTGATTTCATTACAAACGGCTTGACGCTCATCATCCTAGTTGAATGTAACCCCTTTGTGTAATATTGTGTTCATCAGTTGGTACTTATCCGATAACTGCGATATTAAATACTTGATAGATGTGATCTTACCTTGCAGACTATGAAGCTACTTGATGGTAGTATGGGGAGGCATCTCAAGGATTACCCTATTTTTTTTTTGATCAACTTCGATGCCTCATTTAGATACTATGAATACCAAGAGTTTTCCATATGTGACGTTGAATATGCACTTATTGGGGTTTAGTCTAATGTTGTGTTTGATGAGGCGATCAAGAACTTTGCACAATACATCGATATGCTCATGGCATAGTAAAAATTTATCCAATAAGTCATCCATGTAATCTTCCAAAAAAAATTGTATGTAGTCATGGAAGATGTAAGTCATATCCCGTTGGTAAGTAGCACCAGCATTTTTTAGGTTGAAAGGCATGACTTTATAACAAAATTTCCCCCCAAGCATTGTAAATGTTGTTTTGAGTTGGTCCTCTAGATTATTACAAATTTTATTATATCCAAAGAAACTATTCATTAGAGATAGCATTTTGTGGTCTTTTGTGACGTCTACCAGGGTGATGTTTGAAAATGGGAATTCATCCTTAGGACTCACTTTGTTTAGGTCATAAAGTTCGATGTAAATACTAATCCTTCCATCAAGATTCTTGACATGAACCATATTGGAAATACATAATGGATAATCCACTGATATAATTATATTGGCATCTAACAGCTTTTACAGCTCGTCTTTCACCATTAAGGCTACTGTTAGATGCATTTTGTGTAGCTTTTGTTTGACTAGTTTTGTATTTGGATAAAGTGTAATATTATGCATGATGATATTTGGATCCATTCTTCGCATGTCTTTGTATGACCATGCAAAATATTTCTTCTTCTATTTGAGAAGAGCTATGAAATCAACTTGCTTAGTGGGGATAAGTCTTTCCCTAACTTGATGAATTGAGGATGTTCAGGATTTGTGATGATATCACTATCAATTGTGGATTCAATTGACATATGAGATCCTTCTTCCAACTGGTGTGGAGTAGGGATCAAATTAATTTCATCAACTGGGTTTATGTCATCAGTTGGAAATTTAGGTTCAACCTTGGCATGAAAAACATCTTGAGTAGACCTTGGAGAAAAATGAAATGGTTATAACAGTTCATTGCAAGGCCAATACTCTAAAGGGGACGGTGAATCTCCCCGATCAAAGTCGATTACCTTCAAGTTGACGTGCAGTGGCTTTTATGGGTTATTTAGATCATGCAAGGGCATAAAAATATCTATGGAAATCATGTTGATTGACGGATGATCTCCACTGGGTGGTTGATGAAGTCTATTGACAACAAGTTGTCATAGGACTTGTGGAGGTGGTTGTTGTGGAATAATAATGACTAGAGGTGGTCAATGCAAAAGTGGGTAAGCTTACTTTTCTAAGGGTAGAAGTTATCACCAAATGGGATGTGGTAATGGGAAAACACATAGATAGAATTTATCTTCACCATCCAAAGGGATTATCTACTCATATTCCCCATCTAAGATATAGGAATCAATAGGTGCGATACCATAATCTAACTTATCATCATTTGTCCATTCATAAGTAGGACCTTGCTCTTCTTCCTCATTATCGTATGGAAGTGTATGTGATCTTTCACCTGCTTCTCAGGTGAAGTCATGAGATATCCCTTGATCTATCATAGTTATTTGGAAATGATCCCCTAGAGAGTGGACATGATGAGGATTAGCATAGAGATCATGTGCAAGCTCATCCCTATAGTTCAGACCTAGGCACTATAAACTATCAATGAGGACACCAAGAGGTAGAGGCTTGTTGTGTCCTAAACTAGACTTTTCATATAGTATTTGATATTGCAGCTGGCAAGGAATATGAGTACCTTTTTTGTACAACCCCAAACCATAGTCATGCCAATTGTATATATGAAGATATCTCATGGCAAGGTCAGGATTATACATGTAATTAATGTCCTCAAAATAGGATTCTTCATCCTCTTCTTATTGATGATATGGTTCTACACCATAGTCAATACCCCCATAAATTAAATTCATTTGATTAGGAGGTAAGCCTAAAATTACAATGGTACCTATGAGGATACAAGGGTGACCCATGTTTTTCACTATCTCAATGGTAGGAGTTGTGATATTCATTACTAGGTATTCTCCTAAGCCAATAATTTCTAGATGGACTATGACTTGTGGTGGTGAAGATGGATGAGATGGAAGCAAGGCTTTGGATGACTCATGTTTAGCTCCTAAAGTGGTTTCTCATTTGATGGGTGAGGAATCTCTCCTATGCAAATGGTAGATATGGTTGGAGGGATCTCGTCAATAGGCCTATTTCCCATGTTCCTCTACTAAGGATTCGATGATGATAAAGTCATATATGGAAGTGTCGATGTTGAGGATGGTATGGAAGAATATGGTTATGTATTAATGGAAGGTGACGATGAAGGAGTTGAACCTTGGCTAGACATATTCAGATGGAAGTCCAGATGGGTTGATGGTAGGATCGAATGGGATTTGCTGCACCAAGTTGCAGTATTTGAAGGGATAAAGGTTTGTAGAGACAACATGTACCTACCCTTCATAAGTGTACTTCAAAAATTGGTGAGCTATAGATGGCACGCACTTCATATCCCTAATCCAAGGTCTACCTAGCAAATATTGTAGGTCATTTCACCCTCCAAGATGTGACACAATGTTGGTATGGTCTTTTGTCCAAACTAAATATGTAAGACTATAGTACCAATAATTGAACATAGATCATCGTTAAATTCTCAAAGGGTAGACATGGATATGACAATGTGGGATGCTGTAAGCTCAATATGCTTGAGAGCAGTCCTGGTTATGATATTTTTGGAGGAACTAGTATCAATCAGAACTCTCTTATAAGGTGTTACATTTAAACATGCAATTATGTGTAGGGGAGGATCCACCATATCATTTGGTACTGACTTGAGTTCATTCTCATAAAATGTGATTACTAGTTATATGCATTATCAAACATTCCCCATGAAATTACTAAAGGAGTTAGACTCTTGGGGATATATTTCAATCAATTTGAGGATATCCATGAGAGCTTCTTGATGAGGTGGAGACTATTGGATAATATCATAGATAGATATCCAATCCTATGTTTTTCACAAGCTTTGATCAAGCTTACTCTTTATTGTGACCATTGAATGAGGGGGAAGTTTTTGCACTAGAGGTGAAAAAGGTTGTGAAGTTGAAGTAATATCATTTGAAGCTATAGGTTGTGTGACTTAACTTGGATAATGCTTATTCCTTATCATGATGTTTATCATTTTGATGAACCCTTGTTTAGGGGGTGCCAGAAGGACCTCATTCACCTATTGTGTTGGCTTTGCTTGCTCCTCATGAATGGGCAACGGGTATTTAAAAATACCCATTTGTTGATTGTTTGTTCCAATAGGGTTATCAACTTGAAGATAATTCCTATTGATCATGTCCTATACTAGGTGTTTGAACCTGAATAACATCTACACATCATGTCCATTCTTCCTATGGTACTTGCAGTATAGGTCTTCATGATATCATGGGGGATTTTGTGCATTTGGATCTATAGGTCAAATCTCAAGTAGATTAATTTCCTTGGTCATATATAGGCACTCAAATAGAGAATCCATGGACTCAGCAATGGGTATAAATTGTCTCTTAGGGTGACATTGCTAGTTTTTCCCTTAATTTATTTGATTTTTGTTGTTGTATTTTCTAGGCATAGACTGATAGTTGGGCTTCTAAGGTGGCATTGGTTGCACATGCCTTGGAATATTGATAGCAACTTGGTTAACTATTATCAAATTTGGTTTCACCAGATTATTCTTGGTGTTCTTATTCCATTCCTTATTGGAAGGTTTTGCAATTTCCCCATATTGAATTTTAATTTCTTCGATTATTCTAGCATTTTCTAGAGCCTCTTCAAGGTATGGGTACTATTGGAGTTGTAGCAACAAGAAAATTGACTTCAGGTAACTCTTAGAAAATATGTGAGTCAACTCATACGTGGGGAGAAGGTATGGTAGTTTAGCAAGAAGTGTTCACCACCTATTTCCATAGTTCATGATTGAATCATCACCATACTACATCAACCTTGTGAGGTCAATCAATATCACCTTTCACTTAGTTTTAAAGGCAAAGCATTCTAGGAATGCATCTAAAAATTGTTCAAAGTTATAGATATTGTACTTTGGGAGTTTATTGTACCATTGTATGGTTGAGCCACATAGGGTAAGTAGGAATATCCTCAAATTTAAGACATCATCATATTATATGTTGAAGCATTTGTTCCAAAATTTGGTGACATGCTCCTATGCATCTTCCTCTCCTTTAAATTTATCTAGCTTAGGCATTTTGAAATGATCTAGATAAGGAGGGAAAGGTACTGATAGGTGAAGTAGTTGGCTACAAAGCTGGCACAAAGTGGGCTTATGAGACCTAAACCTAGAGGTCTTGTTCTCTATTGATTCCATGTGTTCTAGCAATGATTTGTATGCATCAAAGGATTTTATCTCCTCTTCTTTGATTTGATCCTATGGGGGAGGGCAAGGAATATCAAGCCTATTGCATGGTGGTTGAACGTCATCCACCCTACCTCCATAAGGTGTTTCAAGATATTCCTCTTATGGTTCACACTCAGTGTAGGCCCCATAAGGTGTCTCTTGAACTAGCCTACAAGGAGGAGTAAGCATATGTGGAAGGCTATCTATGTTTATCCTAGGAGGCAAGTCCTGATTAGGCCTAGGAGGTCAAGGAGTAAAAATTAGGTTAGGCCTAGGAGGCCTATTTTGATTGAAATTAGGTTACCTCTAATGAACCCCCTATCTATAAGTACTTGGGATAGGTACCCTATCATGTAAGGTCTCTTGAAATAGCTCATTGGTTTACTTCTCAATTATTTTCTTTTCTAATTTATGTTGGTGGTCCAATCATTCTTTATCTCACCAAAGCTAATTAAATTGCACTTGGAATTTAGCATAACTCTTGACCACTCGATTTATTTATTCTACCATGTAGAGCCTATGAGCCCTAGAAGTATCACCCTGGCGCCTATATTTTTCAAGTTGGTCTAAAATATTTACTACGAGCTTCCCTCGATCAAGGAAAGTCATGTTCACTTGAGGTTTAGTTCTAGACAAGTATTATTTGTACCCATATGGTAGAGAGGCACATCATACTTGCATAGCATAATGGACCTGAGGATAATCAAAATTTTCCTCATACCTTCCTTCATTGATGAGGAATGGAAGGGCTGACCTTGCTCACCCCGCATGATGAGTATCATACTCATCTTGGTACTTAAGTTGTTGTAACCTATTAAGATGATTTAAGGGCGTAGTTTGATCACTTGGCTCTGCCCAATGTGTGTACTCTTGATCTTGCCCATAGGTGGGCATGATGGACCTAGCATGCATACGAATTCATGGTATTGCTCTCTCTTTTTATGCCTCAATGCACAGTGGCCATTCTTGAAAGAAGACGTGTGAAGTATCTATGTCTAGGAAGTATATTCCTTGATTAGGACCACAACCTATAGGGGTGTCCTAAGTACGGGTCACTTGCAGGTGAGGTTCTTGACTTGGCATTCTAGGAATTGGGTGAGTAGGAGGCTTCCAAGGAGGTATGAACATGTCCTCAGGGCTAAATTGGAGATGACTTGTGTCTCCTTGCCTACTCTTTGTAGCATCATCCCTTGAATGGGACTGGTTGTAGGTGTACACCATAGCTACTTCATACCAAAGCCTACATGATTATCTCATTTACAAATTTTAATGATGCAACACACAAGAATAGAAACATACAACAATACAAGTGTTTATCTCTTTTAAATATTTATGTGTGTTCCCTAAAACTATTTTGTGTGTTTTGATTTGTTGTTTGCAAGGAGACCTTTTATCACATGTTTTCTTTTGTTGGATGATATTCTTTTGTTAAAGGGATTTCACCTATATACTTATAACTTGACAATAAGCAATGAAATTTTGATCATGTAAACCCACAAAAGTATGAAGATGAAGCCCATACCCGATCAGGGAGCACAGGTCCTACCAGTCCTCACCTAGTTCACCTGTGGTTAGTGATATACCTCTTCGAAGAGAAATATTTTCTCTATCCCATAGGCTATAATGGTTATTGGAGTTAGCTTTGGCCAATAAAATAAGATTTGTATTAATCATGCGAGCCAACAGGTGGAGATAAATCCCACCATTGTTGGTCTTGATTAGTGGTTGGGGATGAAGTCCAACTAGCTAATTTTTACATGGTATGTGGTGTGTGTGGTTCATTTTATACTTAAAAAATTAAAACAATAGATCACTCAATGAGAATTCACTAAATTCAAAAATAACATTTCACTTTCAGAAGTATTAAATAGGAATTGAACCTAAAAATTCATGCCCTAAATGGAAACCTACCCATTAGGTAGATTGCAAGCATTAAAACCACACAAATGCATTCCTACTAGATTCTTTTTCTATTTTTATTATTTTTTGGTTGTTTTTGCTATTAAAGAAAAGTGAAATCTACCTTTCAAGCAAAAAAAAGGGAGAAAGAAAAACTAAATTTTATCTTTTTTGAATAATAAAAATGCAAAAGCAAGGTGCAGGTACTTACCTTGAAATCCTATGATTCTATGGTTTCTATCAATTTTAGTTGCATATACTCTATTTTGTGGTTGTCCTAAGGTGGAAAAACTACAAATTTTGGGGTTGTCTCTTGATGGGACGGCTGCTATGGCCTTCCTTGGGTGTTCCAATTAGGAAATCAAGGGTCATTTCAGGCTAAAATGATCAAAACCTACAACATTTTAAAGATAAAAATAGGGTCAAAAGTTTTGAAAATAAAATAGGATAGTTTTCCCACCATGATCAGCACTATAGAGTAGAAAAAAAGGTGCACCTAGCAAAGGGAAATAAAATTCATCTATTTCTCTATTGATTTAAGCACTACATAAGTGATATTTTAAGTAATCATATATGACAAATAAGTGAGAGAAATGGGTGGTTATATTTATATTATTGCATGCACCAAATATGCAATTACAAAATGTCCCCTTGAGGGCTCTCAATTGAGAGAACTCATTACAATATATAAAGGATCAAATCCTTTCAAAAATTCAAGGCACGCTTTCAGTGTCCTCCTCACACTCATGATTGAAGAGTGGATTTTTGCTACCGCTGTGATGATCTATCCATATTCGAATATTTAGCTCCTTGCTTGCCATTGGGATACCTTTATCTACACACAAGAAACTAAAATTTATTAATAGCATGTGCAGATTAAGATGAAATCATAAATATGCATGCAACATTGAGTATAAAAGGTGCAATAGATGGTGCAAAACTATTCCAAATTGAACCAAAACTTAGGATCATGCATATAATATATTCTAGAAATGATCTAATCAAGAACATAAAAGAAATTACAACTGTAGAGAATAAAAATGATGCACCTAGCAAATGGAAATGAAATGCATCTATCGCTCTATGGATTTAAGCACTACAAAAGTGATATTTTAAATAAGCATAAATAACAAATAAGTGAAATAAATGGGTGGTTATATTTATATTATTGCATTTTCCAAATATGTGGTTACAAAACATCCCCTTGAGGGCTCTCAATTGATACTACTCATTACAATGTCTAAAGGATCAAATCCTTTCAAAAATTTAAGGTGTGCTTTTAGTGTCTTCCTCACACTCACGATTGAAGAGTAGGTTTTTGCTACCACTGCAATGATCTATTTATATTCAAATATTTAGATCCTTACTTGCACATTGGGATACTTTTATCTACACACAAGAAACTAAAATTTATTAATAGCATGTGTGAATTAAGATGAAATCTTAAATATACATGCAACATTGAACACAAAAGGTGAAATAGACGTTGCAAAACTATTCCAAATTGAACCAAAACTTAGGATCATGCATATAGTGTATTCTGGAAATGATCTAATAAATAATAGAAATGAAATTGCACACATATTTGTGGTCATCCCAAGGCATGTCTATTAGGATTGCAAAACAATAAATGCATAATAAAAGATGCAAAACAACTCAAAATTGCACCAAAACTTGATAGAATTGATCTGTGCAAAAATAGAAGAGAAATTGTGCTCCAATTTGTGGCCATCCATGGGTATGCCATTTAATAATATTAACCATCCCAGGTGGGGATGTCCACCAAACTTGGTGGTTTTTTCCACCAATTCCTCTGTGCTTTGGTCCAAACTACTCCTAGGGGTGTTATCAAATTTTGGGATCTTATTCACTTGAATGGGTTGGTTTTGTAAATGGATTGCACATTTTGGAATCACTTGAAATCCTCCTTCGCTTGATGGAGATTTTAATGGAAAATGCATGATGGATTTGGGTAAATATCGATAGCACTTCATGGTGAAATATTGCAAAGACTCCTTGAAATTGGGTGGAATGACTCCACTTTATAGCTCAAGTGAGCATATGGTCAAATGGGTATGCTTGGCCATACGATGCAGGTATCACCATTTTTCCAAACCTTACCATGCATTGGAGGGGGAAGAATATCCAATTTGGGCCTCTAATTTACAACTTGGCATGGGAGTTATGCACCCTCAAACTGGTATGCTTCAATGGGTGGGATAAATAGTAGAATTTTGATGCCATTTATCTTACCTTTGACTTTTTAAGGGTCCAAGGCCATGGTCATCCCACCTAGAGATGGTTTTTGATGGCCATCCCTAGGTGGGATGGCCATGAACTGTGGTCATCCTGGGGTGGGACGGCCATGCCTACATGGACCAAAACTTCCCAAAAGTGGGATAGAACCTCCCCAAAGTGGCTAGGACCACTATTTAACCTCTAAGGATTGCCTAAGGGGGTCATATTATGTTGATTAGAATTTTTCTTGGTAATATAATACGATTGATGTAATTTTAGTGTCTATACCAAGTTGTAGTATTTGAAGGGCTCAAGTTCTATAGATACAACATGTACTTGCCCTTCGTAAGTGTACTTCAAACATTGGTGAGCTATGGATGGCTCACACTTCATGTCTCTAATCCAGGATCTACCCAGCGAGATATTGTAGGCCATTTCACCCTCCAAGATGTGATACAATTTTGATATGGTATTTTGTCCCACCTAAATAGGTAAGACTATAATACCAACCATTGAGCATAGAGCATCATTAAATTCTTGGAGGGTATACATGGATATGACAATGTGGGATTCTAGAATCCCTAGATGTTTGAGAGTAATCGTGGTGATGATATTGCTAAAGGGACCAATATCAATCATAACTCTCTTGTAAGGTGTTCCATTTACAAATGCAATTATTTGTAGGAGAGGATCCACCATGTCATTTGGTATTGGCTTGATTTCATGCTCATGAAAGGTGATTATTGATTCTATGCATTGTCGAACATGCCCCACAAAATTTATAGAGTTAGACTCTTGAGGTTGTAGTTCAATCAACTTGAGGATATCCATGAGAGCTTATCAATGATGTGGAGACTGTTGGATAAGATCATAGATAGAGATACATGCTGATATTGATTGCAAGCTCTCAGCAAGATTAATCTTTATTGTGACCACTAAACTAGGTGGAAGGTTTTGCACTGGAGGTGATGGAGGCTGTGACGTTGAAGGAATATCGTTTGAAGCTATAGGTGGTACAACTTGACTTAGGTAATGCTTATTCCTTATCACAATGCTAACCATTCTAATGAAACATTTTTTAGGTGGTTCCATATGAACCTCATTCACCTGTTGTACTAGATTTACCTGCTTTTCATGAGTGGGAAACAAGTCTTTAAAAATACTCATTTGTTGATTGTTTATTGCAATAGGATTATCAACCTAAAGATCATTCCTATTGATCATGTCCTGTACTAGGTATTTAAACCTGAAGCACATTTTCACATCATGCCCATTCTTCCTATGGTACTTGCAGTAAAATTATTCATGATATCCTGGGGGATTTGGTGCATTTAGATCTACAGGTCAACTTTTTGGTAGATTAATTACCTTGGCCGCATAGAGGCACTCAAATACAGAATTCATGGATTCAACAATGGGCGTAAATTTTTGCTTAGGGTAATGTTGTTGGTTTTTCCCTTGATTTTTTTATTGATGTTGTTGTACTTTCCATATGTGGCCTAATAGTTGGGTTTTTGAGGTGGTATTGGTTGCACAAGTCTTGGAATACTAATAGTGACATGGTTGACTATTGTTGACTTTGGTTGCACTAGATTTTTCTTGGTGTTCTTAGTCCATTTCTTCTTGCAAGGTTTTGCAATTTTCCCCTCTTAAATTTTAATGTTTTTAATTTTTCTAGCTTGTGCTAGAGCCTCTTCAAGAGATGGGTATTGTT
This sequence comes from Wollemia nobilis, assembly GCA_028583015.1. Lineage (NCBI taxonomy): Eukaryota > Viridiplantae > Streptophyta > Pinopsida > Araucariales > Araucariaceae > Wollemia > Wollemia nobilis. Next base: position 1,512,179 of record JAQPPZ010017034.1, on the reverse strand, counting down.
GGAGTTTTAGCAACAAGGAAATTTTCTTCAGGTAACTCTTATAAAATAGGTGAGCCAATGTAGACATGGGGAGTAGGTATGGTATCTTAGCAAGAAGCATTTACCGCATATTTTATAGCTTGTGATTGACTCATCATCATACTGCTTCAACCCCATGAGGTCATTCAGTGTTGCCTTTCACTTAGTGTTAAAGGCGAAGCATTCTAGGAATGCATCTGCAAATTGTTCAAAGTTGTAGATGATTATTTGGTAGTTCATTGTACCACTCTATAACTAGGCCAAAGAGGGTAAGTAGGAATATCCTCAAAATTAAAGCATCATTATCCTGGATGTTGAAGCATTGGTTCAAAAATTTGGTGACATGCTCCTATGCATCTTCCTCTCCTTTAAATTTATCTAGCTTGGGCATTTTGAAATGCTATAGATAGGGAGGGGAAGGTATTGATGGGTGAAGTGGTTGATTGCAAAGCTAGCACAAAGTGGGCTTCTGAGATCCATAAACTAGAGCAAGGGGATAGAGTTCTCCTATGGAGATAGATCCACAAACTAGAGCAAGAGGATAGAGTTCTATGGAAATAGTATAGGGGATTTATGTCTCCTTTGAATAGAGGTCCATAAACATTGTAATAGAGAATTAATTCCCAAGAGATTTGTTGAGAAAAAATAAAAGAAATATTTTCTCCATGGATGTAACCAGCATTGGGTGAACCACATTAAATTTATGTCTCTCATGTGTGTGATGATTTGTGCATTGCTTTAATTATTTCTATAGATATTGTCATTGATAATATTGGATAATATTGTTTGAAAATAAAAGTAAAAGTTAATCTTATATTGTTCACCCTCCCCTCAGTATAATCCTATGTTCTTTAGTTGAGCTATGAGTATACAGGTGAAATACCTTTAAAAAAATAATATCATCCAACAAAATAAAACATGTGATAAAATATCTCCTTGCAAACAACAAATCAAAACATGAACTAGAGCAAGGGGATATTCCATTCATAGCCTTGGTATTATTCACATGTAATATATTACAATCTTTATCTGTGGGAGGATTAGTTGTAGGTAACCCATCCTCGATAGATTGCCATGTCTCATATCCTTGTACCATCAAGTAAGTCTTCATTCTTATGCTCTATAAAGCATAATTGTTCTCATCGATTAATGGTGCCTCATTTTATGAAGATCCATTCTGAGATGCCATTTGTGTTCCTATAATATATTTCTTCAAGTTGTTAGACTCTTCTGAAGGAACCCACTCTGATACCAATTTAAGAATACAATATTATACTTAGAGGGAGGGTGAACAGTATAAGATCAACTTTTACTTTTATTTTCAAATAATATTATCCAATATTATCAATGGAAATATCAATAGCAGTAATCAAAGTAATGCATAAATCATCACACACATGAGAGACATAAATTTAACATGGTTCACCCAATGTGGGTTACATCCATGAAGAAAATATTTCTTCTAAATTTTCTCAACAAATATCTTGGGAATCAATTCCCTATTACAATTTTTATGGACCTCTGTCGAAAGGAGACACCAATCCCCTATGCTATTATTTGTAAATCTCTCTCCATAGGAGAACTCTATCCCCTTACTGTAGTTCATGGATCTCTCTCCATAGGATAACTCTATCCCCTTGCTCTAGTTCATGGATCTATCTCCATAAGATAACTCTATCCCCTTTCTCTGGTTCATGGATCTCTCTCCATAAGAGAACTCTATCCCCTTTCTCTGGTTTTTGGATATCTCTCCATAGGATAACTCTATCCCCTCTACTTTGGTTGATTAAATTCTAGAAGACTTTTGTCCCCACTGCTCTGGCTTGTGGATCTCTCTCCATAGGATACATATATTTCCACTATACTGGATGATGGACCTCTATCCACTGGATACCTTTATCCTCTCTGTTTTATCACCTCCAAAACCTACTCTCGACTCTATCTCAAATCTGCACCAAACCCTATCACAAGTATAACACAAATATGTTCTATCTCTACTCACAATTATACACCAAAACTATCCCAATTATTCTCTCAATACTTGCTCAAATATACCTTCAAGCCTTATCAAAATACTTGCTCAAAACTACCTTCAAGCATTCTCAAAAGACCTGCTCAAATATGCCCTCAAGCCTTCTCAAAATACTGGCTCAAATCTGTCTTCAAGCCTTCTCAAAAGACTTGCTTAAATCTTCTCTCAAGCCTTCTCAAAAGACTTGCTCAAATCTACCTTCAAGCCTTCTCAAAGACTTGCTCAAATCTACCTTAAATCTACTCCAAAAATCTGCTCAAATATTTCCAAATATTGCATACAAACATAGCTTAAATATCTTTCAGAAAAGTTTTCTTCAAATAGATAAATTCTACTTAAATTCATTTAACCTCTGGAACATATAGAAAATGATATGCTCTATCAAATTCCCAATATGTTCTTCACACTCACAAATATTGTACTCAACTAGTTGAATATTTATCTCTTGTAAATTCCCTTTCTAATCAAATCAAAACCATGTATAACTTGTTTCACAAAACTAGTCTATCTTTCTTGCAAATTTTCTCTCAAATATCAATCATACTAATGCACAATTTTCCCTCACAAAATTTATCTCAAACCAATATTCAAAAGGTTTCACAATGATGCAAAAACTTATCTTCAAATCTAGCACAAGTAGTTCACAATATCTAGCACAAATGTCTCAATCTCTTTCAACAATGGAAGCACAACTTGTTCTCAAAATCTATCCCAAATGTTTCCAAAACCATTCATCAATGAAGCACAAATTCTAACTCAAATATTTCCAATAATATATACCAAACAACCCTTTTATCTCCACCTTATGTTCAGAAACATTTACTCAATAAAATACTTTAAACAAGGAATGAAGTGCCCATACCTCTTAATTTACTTTTATGGAGATGTGTCTTCAAAAACCTATCTCACACACAACTGATTTTCCTAGTGCCACTTCAAGAGTTAGATAGCAAAATACTTTCTCAAAAAATGTACATGAATTTCCTTCTCAAAAATATATGCTCAAATAAATCTGAAATTTATGGTCAATAATTCTTCTCTTATTCTCAAAATATAGGGCATCAATAATTATCAAAGACCTTCAAACTCACTTTCACCATACAAACATTACAATAAAATATTAAACCATTATAACACCTTATTACTCCTATTCTTGCATGCAAAACATATTTTTCATTTATCCACTTTTCAAAAATAAACTATATAAAGCACTCTCAAAATTTTACTAAAATACACCCTTATAACTCCCTAAGTGCAAATTCAAAATTTATAACCTTAACCCTTATGACTCCCTAATAGAAAAAATCATGTTTCAACAATTCCAACACTTATGGAACTCTTAATCAAAACATAACCCTTATGACTCCCTAATAGTAAAAATCAAACAAAGGTTTTGTGAAAAAAATTGCCCTTACCAACTTACTTTCATGGGGATTCGAGTGCATGACCTCACAGAGCCCACGCTCTAGCGTGTGCTAGAGCACCACGTGGGCTAATTGCCTATTCAACAAAAAAATGTGCAATACAACTTCTCAACTATGGTCATCCTAGGGTGGGACGGTCATGCCTACATGGTTGAAAACTTCTCAAAAGTGGGATAGAAGCTCCCAAAAGTGGATAAGACCATTATTTAACCTTTTAGGGTTGCACAAGGGGCCATACAATATCGATTAGTATGTTTCTTGGAAGTATAATCGGATTGACGTGATTTTAGTGTCCATAGATACCAACACTACTCCTACTCTAGCACCATTCTTGCATCTAGCACCATCAAAGAACAACTTCCATATCTACTCTTGATTGGGATTCTTATGAGCCAACACTACAAGTTTTGTTCCTTCTGGATTTGTAATTGAATATGTGCCTATTTTGGTTTCAATCATAGCATTAAAATATCTTATGGAGAATTTTTTTTTTGTATATTCTCCAAGATGTCCTCTATCAGATCCATTTATTGGGTGGTAACATTTACTATGTATGTTTTCTGGTCCTCCTCTAGCTTCTCTATATGAAATGAGAATGGCATCTCAAAGAACATCTTGAGTCTTTCCCTTAAATGGTACCTCCATATGAGAGTAGTCAAGGGATAAACCACCTGCCAGCTTGGCAGTAAATTATTTTGATAAGCACATCCCAAAATAAGGTTCTAAATCCACCACCACAATCTCTTGAATGATGATAATTTGGGGCATTTTATGTAGCTTCATAGGAACATCCTTAATTACTCCCATTATTTTGACTAATGTACCATCTAATTGTAGCACTCTAGGACTACTTCTTGTATATTCCATGCCCATTACTTCACAAACTGCTTTGGGCATAATAGTGGTAGTTGCTCTAGAGTCAATCATACAATTGTGTACCACCCATCCCTCCATATACAAGGACAAATTAAATGGAGATGACCTATTCTTCCTCATTATTGTAGTATGGCCTTCATCTAGATTCAACTCTACCTATTTTTTACCTTGACCTTTAATTGATTTAAGAGAGTCTTGCAAAAGATCTATTTATCCTAGGATGAGGAGTGAATCATACATGCTAACTTTGGATGGGGTTTTCTTCAACTCTTCTACAATGTTGAATATGGAATATTTTTCCTACTTCCTCGACTCTTTTGTAGGTTCCTCATATTTATACTTATACTCCTAGGTTGCTTCAATCCTCTAGATTTTGGCTAGGGAAGGATATCTTAGTTTATCTCTAGCCTACTCCATTCCTTCACCTTACTTGGTTTCTTTTTTTATTGTTGCACTATCTTTTGAATCAAGGTAGCTAGAGGTACATCCTTCTTTGTAATATATTTTGATTCAGTAGGTACCTTGAGAGGGTCCAAAGCTTTTGAATCAATAGACAGAGGCTTCTTCCTAGATCTTATAAGAACCATAATTTGTTTTTCGATTGGCACCATGAGATTGTAATCATCTGCTTCTCTGATCATATTGACTTACCCCTTGTGTGCATTTTTTGCTTTCTTAATTGTAATTTTTTGGTGTAGTGTTGATGCATCATACACGTGCTTTCATCATGAGGTTCATTGTAGGTTGAGCACCAGTAAGTTGACTCAAAACCTAAGGAAGAACACTGAGATAGGTGTTCCTCCTCCTAATTGATGTAAAGGGCCTTAGATTTTTCTAGGAACTTGTTGGTAGGAATCTAGTTCTTAGAAAACCAAAAATAATGAAATGGAGTGCAAAGACAATGAAATGGGATAGAATCACTGTTTTAATAGAATCATTGTTGCACTGGAGGTAACCCTGCCAATGGATCAATAAATATATTTTCTTATTCTTCGAATGATGATTTGTGTGAATGGCCAACCTAATATATATATATATATATATATATATATATACCCTAAAGCTACGTTGGTGAAGAGATGTGATGGTTCACGTTATGAAGAGATGTGATGGTTCACTTTATGAGTTAATAATATAATAATTAAATGATTAATAATATTAACTAATAATGTTAGGATGGAGGATCCTAGCATGCCACCCTCCTTAAAAAGAGCTTTGTCCTCAAATCTCAAAGTAAAGAGCTTTATATTTTGTTTTCCAAGCAGAATTTTTGCAAGTTCTTGTACTATTTTAATGTCACTTTTTCGAAGGCAGGGATATCTTGAAGGTCGAAGTGTTAGTGGGGGGTTTCCAAGAACAATAGTAGAATATTCCTTAGGAGAATCATGATGATGATGGGAGGGCAACCCTTGGGGTTCCTCAAACACTTTAGAAGGATGCATCAAAAGTGGTGGTAACGCTTCCATATCCTTTTGTTGTTCCCTAGGAGAGCCAACAATGAATGAGTGTGTAATCACCTTTCTATGTTGTTTTTGAATAGGTTTGGTTATATGCAAAGAACTCACTATTGGTAAGAAATTTGAGTGTAGTTCTTGTAGAATTTAATTTTGGTTATAATGGGTCATTTTGAGAATGTCTACCTCATCCTTACTTGATGCATCAATCACTTGTGGCATATCAATCGTATTGCCTTTATCATTGTGATCAGGTGTTTGGGATATTTCTTGCTCATTGTCCTTGTTTTCCACATCTTCCTCCTCTTTCTTATCTTTCATGGCTTCCTCATATTCCTTACCTTCCTCATCATTTCCATATTTAGTGCTATCTTCAGGTGTATCTATCACTATGTCTACCTAAATCATATTTTCATCATTGGGAGAACTACAAGGAATAGTTGCATCCGAAATATATAGTGCAGGTGTAATACATTGATCATTACAAATAAATTTCTCATCGCAATGATAGCAGCGACCTTTTTCTTGTTGTTCTTTCATTTCTTCAAAACTGAGATGTTTAATTGGTAGGGTTGGGTTAAGTTTGGGGGTTGTGTAAGTGCTTTGTGCCTTTCCATTATGCATAGATTTGGGGACAATGTAAGTGGTTTGATATTTCCCCATAGGTGGTTTCCCTAATTGACATTGTGCATTGATTTTATCTTCAACTAATTTGGCCAATACAATAGTCTGCATAATTGTACAAGGGTTGAACATTTGTACCTCTAGCTGAATCTCTTCCTTTAATCCTCCAATGAAATAATATATGAATTTTTTTTTGTCCAAATCTGTGTATTGTTTGGTGATATCCTTAAATCTAATTTCATACTCACTCACGGAAGTGTTTTTACGAAGCTCCCAAGTGTTTTGATGAAGGTCCTTGAGTAAATCCCACATGGTTGGGTCCCACATGGCTTTGATACCAAATGGTAAGAACCTAGTTCCTAGTAAATTGGAAATAATGAAATGAAGTGCAAAGACAATGAAATGGGATAGAATCATTGTTTTAATAGAATCACTGTTGCACTGGAGGTAACACTACCAATGGATCAACAAATATATTTTCTTATTCTTTGATGGATGATTTGTGTGAATGGCCAACCTAAGATATATATATATACCCTAAAGCTACATTGGTGAAGAGACGTGATGGTTCACGGTATGAAGAGATGTTATGGTTCACTTTGAGTTAATAATATAATAATTAAATGATTAATAATACTAACTAATAATGTTAGGATGGAGGGGAAGATCCTAACACTTGGTAATGGAAGTAGCCTAGTCTCTTATGACTGATAGAATCCTTTATGGCTAAAATTTCCTCTCAGTTTCTTATCTATTCATGGTTGTAAATTCATTAGTGGGATTCTTAAAATTTGCTATCATTTCTTGAAGGGTAATTGTCTAGGAGTATGGGTGGGTAATGCTAGGACAGTAGCAAGTGTCAAGAGTAGATGAATTGTAGTTGGAGTAGGCAATGCATGTGGACTCAAATCAAGTGCATAGGATGGAAAATTGACTAGTGGAGTGTATATCAGAAAAGATCTTTATGGAGCCAAAACCATTGGTTGTTATTGAGGAAATTCTAGATGTATATGCATCACAAAATTTGGAGTTAATATTCCTACAGTAATCAAGTTCTTCTCTTATTTTAGTTATTCTTAAAAAACCTCTGGGAATGTGTGTACATTAGAATACCTTATATACATCCCAATATTAGAGGGAAAGGATCTTAAATAATAGTACATTGCTTGTTTACCAATTGGATGCAGGCCTTATGGTACCATTTTCCATGTTTGATTGAATCTAATGTTGATGTCTATGATTTCCTCTTGTAGATGCATTTGTACGCTAGTAAGTTGTGTAAACAGATAGAAGGGATCTACTTTTTCATTGAAATATTCAATCAACTTGTTGGCCAATTCATTCCATGAAGTTATGGTTATATCTAGAAAGGTTCTATACTAGTAGGACATCTTTCCTTTTAACGATATTACCAACAACCTTATCATGACATCAATATATTGGATGCTATACATGATGGCTAGTGCTACCACATCTTGACAATGCTTGTACACCATTTTTCCTATGCCATAATATATCGATAGAGCTTATAGGGTAGCCTAGGGAATGGGATTCTGGAACAATACATTCAAAGGTTTGGTATGATTTCAGATTGGAAAGTTTTGAGAATTTTTATTTGGGTTTATAGCCATTGTTATTAGTGTATGAGGATGGATTATTAAACTTAGGTTGGTAGCAATGGAGGTGGTTGCACTAGTCAGATCTACAACTAGGACTGGAGAGGGTGTTGAAATGGGTGGATAGATTGGATGAATCTTGAAGCTACCAAACTATAGTTCTAAGAATTCAATCAGCTCTTCTAAATTTCTAGTTGCTTATCTTGTGATCATATATTTAAGGATCTATGTAATATGGCTAAATAAAATATGGATATGCAAGTATTTTCTAGGTATCTATGGATGGAGTCACTAGGTGATGGAAATTGTGGACCAAAATAGAATATCACCATGTTCTATTTAGATCTAAAAGGTAACTAGTCATATGATATAAATTTATAGATTTGAGAAGAGTCACCAAGTGATTTTGATGAGATCTAATAATCAAGGATATCACCAATCCTTAAATTATCTAGCTAAGGGACCTTTGGGTCCCATCGGGTATGCCAACTATTGGTTGGAGAATCTATATAATGGAAAGGTTTATGTGCCCATAAACCCTGATAAACATTGAATGACTAGGGATCTTGTGAGACCTACAATGATCAATCTTTTAAGGAGGCTGATTCCTTAAAGTCTCTACTAACTATACCTAAATATGAGGGGAAAAGGGTGCTGAAAGAGATAAAAGAGGCTAAAGCCAAAACTTACAATGGTATATATTAAGCAACATCAAGACATAAGCAAGAACAAGGATTACACAACTAAAAAATCAACTCCCTAATAGACCAGCTACTTTGCAATCAATTATAAAACATTAAATTTAAATATATTGTATCTTAATGAGACCACAAATTCCAAACAATTGAATGAGTATAGCATAAATCTAGGATTCATAATTAATACCACAGATATTCAACATGCTCAAATTAGAAATAAGCGGTCATCAATACATACATGATCTGCAAATGAATAAAAATAGATTCCAGACAACATTCAATTTGATTTAAGATGCAAGTAATCTATCTATACATATGAATTATAAACACCTAAGAGCCAACCAATTTTCCTTTTACATTCTTACATATATAGGCTTATCTACAATATCATCATTATCAAAAAAATCATTTTCAAAGACAGATCATTGTCATGTCAAAGGAGGTTCTATCTGGTTTGAAGTATAACCTCTCTAACCACCTCATCGTGACCTATTAATTTAGCCAAAATCAGTGCTATGTTGATAAGTGTTGAATTTGTTGATTGTATCTAGTGTGTTGATATTTTTTTATTGTTTCTAGCTGATCCAACCTATATCCTGTGTGATGGCCATAAATACAATCATACTTTTAAGATTCCATTGATAGGTAATATTCATTAGATAGGTGTCCTAGGATAATGGTATTCCTCATGTAGGTGGTCTAGCACTAGAAAATATTGATTCGGTTACAAAACTTGTGCTATCATGATGTTGAGTGGTTAGAACCTTGGTGCATCCTAGCTGGGTATAAAATCTTCAACAATCTTAGTATTTATCTTCTTTATGGTCCTAAAATCTCTAGTATCATATCATGGTCTTGATACCCCTCTAGGTGTCGACCAGGTCAAAACCCTCCAAGCATCCAAAACTAGATTGTCAAGCAGATCGAGGATTCAATGCACTCCTAGGCTTTTATCAAGTACAATTCATCTAGGTGAACAATTGGCAACACTTCAGGTTTCTTCTGGGTCCAAATCCTCTGGAAACATTGACACTTAGTATATTTCTACAATGCGGCATATTTCTACCATGGGTCGGGTCTTTGGGACCAATTTGATTGCCAATCATATGCAAAAACTCTTGGACTAGGTATCTGGTAATCCAGGCTTCGATTGGGCATGATTCCTTTGGTACATCTTGGACTTGGAAATTTCTTCATACTCATGTGCCAAAACTTTTAGACCACCATAGACCCTAGTTGGCTACACAACTTTTGATCTACCTTGGATAGGCTAAATATTTGAGATCTCATTGGGCTTTAATCAAATGCAATTTTTTGGTTGATATAAGCTCTCTAGTCATGTCATATATTTGAGCCTTCTCAAGCCCTAGTGGAGGATAAAATTTCTAGTATTCCCTAGACATGGTAGATTGACATCCCTAGGTCGGTTCGGGTCTCCAAGACCAATCCGAGCACCAATTATGTACAAAAATCTCAGTCATCTTTAGACTTAGTCAATTTCACACTAAATATTTTCATGTTGCATAGTACGTAGCACTTTCTTATGAAAGTGCATGTGGGAGGTGGTCAAAAACACCCATAAAACCACAATATTTTCCAAAATAAACCTTAGATCTAAATATTACTAGTTGAGAATTCATGAAGAGGACACCCACAAAACTACATTTAGAACCAGATATGGACGCTATGAGTTCACAAATCTACCTTTTGGCTTAACAAATGGTCTAGCTGCTTTTATGAACCTCATGAACAGTGTGTTTTGGGAATATCTAGATCACTTTGTGCTCATATTTCTTTATGATATATTAATCTAATTTCAAAATAGAGAATATGATCAATATATGAGGATTGTACTTGAAATACTCAGGAAAAAATAGTTGTATGGGAATCTATCTAAGTGTAAATTTATACTCCTCAAGTACAATATTCGGGATATATAACCTCTACTAATGAGGTTTTTATGTACTCCAAGAAAATTGAAGTCATTATATATTGGTCTAACCCCATGAATTTCACTGAAGTACAAAGTTTTATCGATATGGTAGGTTATTATAGGTGTTTTGTAAGAGGACTTTCAAATATTTCCTAGCCAATAACAAATATCCAGAGGAAAGGGAAAGCTTTTAAATGTATTGATCAATGTGAATATGCATTCAAAATTTTGAAGGAGAAATTAACAACCATCTCAATTATTAAAATACCTAACCCTTCTAAGAAATTCACACTTTGCATGGATACTTCTATCAAAGTATTAAGAGGATTTCTTACTCAAGATTAAGTGGTTATAGCCTATGAATCATGGAAACTTAAGAAGCATGAAGTAAAATATGCTACCTATGATCTAGAAGTGATGGTATTTGTACATGCTCTCAATATTTAGAGGTATTACTTCCTTGTAAAATCCTTTGAACTTAAAATTGATCTCGAAAGTATCAATTTTATCTTTACACAGCCTCTGCTAAATGCTAGACAATGATGATGGATGGAATTTTTGGTAGAGTATGACTTTGGTATAAAATATATTAAGGGAAAGAAAACAAGATAGCAGGTGCCTTGAATAGTAGGGGTTATTTAGCTGCTATATCCTAGTGTCATTATAACTTAGTTGACCAAGTTAAATAGTTGCAATATAGAGATGACTTTTACAGAATTTTGAGCTCAAGTCAAGCAAGGACCTGATGAGGACAAAGATTTCTGCAATAAATTTCAAGCTTAGGTCAAGTAAGGATCTAATGAGGATAAATATTTGATGATCATGGATGATTTGTTATACTTAGGAACATATTGGTCATTCCTAAAAAGGATGAATTAAAGGACACTATTTTAAAGGAGGCACATTACACTCCTTATTTCATGCACCTGGGAGAGGTAAAAATGCACAAAATTCTAAGAAAGGTCTTTTATTGGCCAATCATTAAGAAAAACATTAATAACTTTGTGGTTGTTTTTGGAATGCCAAAAGGTCAAAGCAAAGCATTTACATCCAATAGGTTGATTGTACCCACATGAGTTTCCCACTCAAAATGGTAATTTGTCTCCATGGATTTTGTGGTTGGTTTATCCAAGACTAGATTTTGTCATGATGCAATACTTGTGGTAGACAAACTAATAAAAGTTGCACACTTCATACTTTAAAATGTACAATATGATGCACATGCCATAGCAACTAAATTTTCTAAAGAAGTGGTTTGATTGCATGGGTTTCCTAAGGTTGTTATCTCAGAGAGGGATCCCTACTTCATCTTAGAATTTTGGCAAGCACTACACCAAGCTTTGGAGTACTAAGATTAATATCAGCTCTACATACCATCCTAATATAGATGATCAATTAAATAGGATAAATCAGGTCCTAGAAGATATATTGTGCATGTACTACATGGATCACCAAACAAATTCGAAAGACTAATTATACTTAGATTTTGCTTACAATAATAGCCATCATGCTTCACTAGGTATGGCTCCATTTGAAGCCATGTATGGGAGAAGGTGTAGGACTCCTCTATCATGGGATAATCTAGAAGATCAGGTAGTGATCAGACTAAACACTGTTAATAAAATGGTACAAAAAATATGTCAAAGACTCAAAGCAACCTTATATCACCAAAAGAGCTATGCAAATCTAAAAAGAACATTGAAGGAATTTTTTGTGGGAGATAGAGTCTTCTTAAAAATAAAACCTACCAAAATCTCTATAAAGTCTTCCAAGCTTAACCATAGTTTTATAGGACCTTCTAAAATTATTGGTAAAATTAATAATGTTGCCTAGAAATTGTGTTAGGGTAATATTCCATCATTTGGGATATTTACCCTTTTCCTACAGTAGGTAGAATTTATTTTACTGCATGGTAAAAAGTAGCTTATTAATTTTTACCACTAGTTTATTTCTATCTACTATTTACCTAGGTTAGTAAGTCATTGTAGTCAACTTGACTATGTAACTAGGTTAGTAGTTAGTGTCGGCATCCTTATCGACATTAGTTAGTTGTTAGCGTAACAAAAGGGGATATTATTTTTGCACATTGTATTTAACCTTTGCATTTCAATATTATTATTAATGTTTTCCCTACCTAATTACATGGTATCAGAGCAAAGATCACATACCTGGGCGAGGATGAGCAATTGACTTGGAGTGGACCATGGACAAGGTCGGCAGCGTCCTGTTCCAGCTAGACCAGAGGCTCAAATCCTGACACACGGGACCCCCTAGATAGGACTCACATCCTGAGGTAGCACGTTCTTTGAGGCAAGGACACAAAACCTTTGGTGGAAATTTGCTAACTTTGTTGGCATATTTTTCCTAAGAATTTTGTTGGCTCGGTAAGCTCTACGACCCATAGGTCAGACATGACTGGTCCACTTTGGTCAGCCAAACTAAGGGAGGGTGACCACATTTTATCGATGGCTCACCTTTGAATATCGGGCTCCAACAACAGAAATCTAGTAAGCAGCCTACGATGGCCAACCTCTATCAGAAGGTAGGCCACTTTTGACCTTCAATAATGACTGTCCTACACAAGATCTATGAACTACCCATCGACTCGGTAACATTCTCGAAGATCAAGATCCAAGAGGGAAAGCGGCCCTCTGATCTCTAGCTATCGACCAGTGATGATCAACCCGCTATGAGATGGAAGGATCACCCTCCCGTGGGATTGGCCATCGAGATTAAGAGGGTAGGCGGCCCTCCGATCTTCAGGTCCCTGATAGCCCCCAGACATTGAGGGCAGAATCGACACCTGGACAATTCTACGCCTGACATGTGGACACCTACCAAAATTTTGATGAATATCTAGCCACCAAACCTGAAGTGACACATGTCACAATAGTTGGCGGATCCTGATGAGGCATAGACTCTAATCGGACTAGACACGTGGCAACTACCACTAGATGATGACTTGAGCTGGTGACTGATAACGTGGTAGAAAAGTAGACTCTGACTGGACCGAACATGACATGTGGTGAATAGCCATGGGATAAACTTGGATTGAACACAAAACATGGGCAATATGTGGTTGACAGGCCACGTGCCACTCAACTCGACCAGTCACAACATGTGGTAGCAACCAAAAAGACGAGGAGGAGCTCGAGATTGCCCATAGGCAGTCAGAAGATAAGGGAAGAACTTTTAATTTTAAAGCACCCCCTGATCGCCTCATAAGCAATGTAGTATTAATCCCATAGAAGTTTTCAAACTTCCATTTGAAGCATAGGGTGCTTCAAATAAGAGAGCCCACCCTATGGCTAACGGATCAGCCATAGGGGCTACTGGCTATTCAAAGCTAGTAAATGTCGCCCCACTACGTGAGGTGATGGGTTTGAGTCCCGTCGCGGCCTACAAGCCAATTATTTTTGGCATAAGGTAATTTTTTTATTTTATTTATTTCTATTTTTAATTCAATTTATTAATTTATTAATATTTTAATGTTTTTTAAATCTTTTTTTTAAATTAAAGATGGTTTTTTAAACTTAAATATTATTTTATTAAGTTACTTAATGAAATTTACTAAATTTATATATTAAAATAGAAAATTTTCATACCTAAGAGCTATTTGTTTCTTGCAACTACAAAATTGAGTGTTTTTTCTTAGTATTCTCCTTCCAAGGGGATAAATAGACAAGAAAGCAATACACTAATATGTTGCATTTTTTTTTAGAGTTTCATTAAAACTATTCTCCCATATTTTCTTCTAATCCTTTGATTGGGGAGCACAAGTTAAACATCTCATGAAGACAAATCCTTGGATCAAGAAAGCTCTTCATCGTCAAAGATTTATTAGAAAGAGGAATGAACTTCGACAACAAACAACAAGATCCCATTTTTGTCGTATGCTTCGAGAGCATTGAAGAAGTTTACCTCGTTTCCTCACTTATACTGATCCTTGGAAGGGGTTGGACCGAAGTTATGGTCCCATGAGGATTAGGGAACCCTTTGATCCTAATGCCCCTCCCATATTTGAGTGTTGAAGCCTAAAATGATTCATTGAAACTAAGTCATGTTTCGACTAGTTCTGGAAGCCTTTCAGACGTGGGTCGTGTGTCGACTTATCTTGGAAGGAGTGCTAGTTTTGTTAATTTTGCAAATCAATGGGGAAGACAAGAAATTGATCTTCTTTGCAAAATTGTAACATAAAAGTGAGGAGCACTTTAAAAACAAAAAAAAACTTGTTAAATTTGCAAAACAAACAAGAAAAGGCAATTGTTTCATGCCCCATTCTTTGCAAATTTGGAAAACAAGAGGAGATAAAATATATCAAGTTTTTGCACAACACAAATCCAAATTTTGTTGCAAAAACTAAAAGGTGCATTTTAGATTTTACTCGACACCTTCATTGGAAAAATAGGTGCATTTTTGGTTGCTTCTGACACCTATGTGATAAGAATTTTGTGGGTATTCTTGTTTGATTATTGCAATACTTCTTTTTGCAATTATAAGTCATAAAATCAAAAACACTCAACCCCAAAATTTCATAATATTTTTTGTCAACCATTGCATAGGTTTAAATCCAATTTCACTTGATATTCTCTCCTAAAACAAAGACCCCTAATTCACTCTTATTTGTTTGGCTTAATTTCCTCAAACTGATTATTCCTCTTCAAGAGGATTTTTAGGCAGGTGCCATTAAATATCTTTTTGAGTGAATTATCTTTCATCTCTTATTTTTTTGGCTTAATTCCCTCCAATTGATTATTTCTCTTCAAAAGGATTTTTAGGAAGGTGCCATTAAATATCACTTAAGAGTGAAAGAAATATCATCTTAGTACAAAATCTAGGACCTTCATCATGGCAACAATCAAATACTTAATTGATACGTAATTGCTTAAAGGTCCTAACTATTCAGCATGGAAAACTAAGATGAAAGTCATCCTAACTATAGAGGAAATGTGGGATTTAGTATATGGCACTGAACCAAGACCCGCATCACCAAGAGTATATCAAAAATAATGGAATAAAAATAACAATCGTCTTCTTATGTTGATACTCCTAGCTCTTGTTGATGAGATCCAACCTCACATAAGTGAAGCTAAAACTGGTAAAGATGCATGGGATGCACTTCATACCATTTTTGAAGGTAAGAATCAATCAATTGTTCTAAACCTTCAAACACAACTTCATACACTCCATATGAAGACATGTGAATCAATAGAACACTTTCTCTATAGAGTGTCAGAACTAAAGTCTAAGCTCAATGCTTTAGAAGCTAAAGTAGAAGACACGATTTTTACTTCAGTAATATTGAGGGCTCTTCCTGAATCCTATAAAATATTGATTACATCCCTTAATGTATCACAAATATCAGTCACCTTTGTGGAGTTAGTCAATTTACTTCAAACAGAGGAATCAAATCAACTCCAAAGCGATGAAGTATTGAACAATGCACTTTACTCAAATGGGTGATAAGAAGAAAGGAAACTTTCAAAAGGCAATATCATCTTCAAAAGGTAGGGGAAAGAAAACTCAAAAGAGGTTTTGCTCACATTGTAAAAAGGATAACCATGACACCAATCAGTGTTGGTTTAAAAAAAAAGCAAAACAAGAAAGGCAAAGGCACGTCACAGAAGCAGAACAAAGTCAATATTGCTAGTGAAGTTTCTAATTTCGATTCTGATTTTGGTTCAGAAAAAGCACACAAAGTGCTCTTTTCTAAAAAATTATTGTAGAGGGAAATGCAAATTTGTCTTAAGAAAGTACCATTTTTCTCTCTCCTTTTTAGGCTTCATAAATAGCATAAGTTTTTTTGTTTGAAGTACTAGCAATAAAGGGGTGATTGTACCTCTTTTAGGCTTCATAAATAGCAAACTCTCATTGTTTGAAGTTCTTGTAACAAAAGGAGGGAATTTTCTGGTGAAAATTTTTCCTAGGAATCAATCTTTGTACAATCCTTCACAAAGCTTCTTGAGTTGCATATCTTTTGCAATTAAGGGGGGATAAATATTTATTTTCTTACTTCACACATTTTTTTGTAAAAATGGAAGTAGACTTATAAGGGTGCATTTTCGGCAGCGACCGACACCTTAGTCACACTTCTTTTAGAAATTTTATTACATGTTTTTGCAATAAGGGGGGAAACTTATAAGGGTGCATTTTTGACAGTGACCGACACCTTAGCTACCTTATCAAAACTTTTTGCACAATCATATTGTAATCGAATGAATCTCGTATGAAGTGATATACTCTACTACACATAGTGATTGCAGCGGTTGGTTGCCCATGCAATTCAATTGGATGACAAGATTATAATAAGGACATTCGTTGATGTGAAGACAAAGTGAGGAATGCCCCACTTTTTGCTTAGAAACATCCAGAGCACTGTGATAGATCAAGAACCAGTAATTCATCATTTTTTTCACTATATTGGGGTAGCTATATACATTACCCAAATAATGTAATAAGGGGGTATGTTAGAGTAATATTCCATCATTTTGGATATTTACCCTTTTCCTACACTAGGTAGAATTTATTTTATTGCATGGTAAAAAGTAGCTTGTTAATTTTTACCACTAGGTTATTTCTATCTACTATTTACCTAGGTTAGTAAGTCATTGTACTTAACTTGACTACGTAACTAGATTAGTAGTTAGTGTTGGAATCCTTGTCGACATTAGTTAGTTGTTAGCGTAATGAAAGGGGATATTATTTTTACACATTGTATTTAACCTTTGCATTTCAATATTATTATTAATGTTTGCCCTACCTACTTACAAATTGGCCTTACCAACTAGTTTATCAAAAATTCATGACACCTTCCATGTGTCCCTTCTTAGGAAATATGTTATTGATCTCTCTCATGTTTGAAATATTTCTAACTTACAGATGCCAAATCCCCTAAAAAATGAGGACCAACCAGTCAGGATTCTTGGCTTCAGAACTAAGAATTTGATAAAAAGAAACATTGAAGAATGTAGGATCCAGTGGGACCAATATACTAATAAAAATATCACATGGGAAGATGTGGTTGACATAAAAAGATACTTTATATATCTATTTGAATTAATATATGAACATATTTGATTATTATATGGTTTTAATTGGTGTGGATTTGTGAATGAATGTAATATCGTTTGAAGGTGCATCAAAACATAGAGACTGTGTCTATTTCTAGCAAGGGAAAATGTAACAACCCTCCTAGTACAACTAGTATTTTTTAGATAAATTGATAAGTTATATTGCTTTTATTTCTATAATGTGGTACTATTGATAGCCTTTATGATTACAAGAATAGATACCCTCCTTCAGGTAGGCAGATTAAGGTGAATTACAAGAGGTAAGGAGGGATATGATGGAGGTGTGAAAAATCACCACGGCCCATGGGTACATGGAAGCCCATAAAACTACATTCATGTAGTTGCATTCATATAGGTGCATTAGGAATAAAATATTTTCATTGTGTGTATGCATATTGAATATTTATTTAATGCTTAGTTTTATAATTTATTTTTATATATTTTTTAAGCAAAAAACCCCTTGTGGGGCCGCCTTGGTCTGAGAGACCACGAACAGGGGGTTCTAAACCATCAAAGTCACCCGGGAGTCGCACCCGACCCTGCCTGCACCAACATTATCAATTGGATTTTGGCTACCCAATTCAGCTTTTTGGTAGGGTGGAGATTCGAACCTGGGACCTCCCTTGGAGGATTGCCCTCTCCTCTCCAACTCACCTACAACACCTGGGTGTTTTATAATTTATTATTATAATCAATTAATATTAGTATAATAAATAATAGTCTTATTATGTTGAAATTACACGTAGACCATGGCATTCTCTAATTTTAATTAAGAGGAAATAAAAACAAATGGAAATAATAAATACAACCACTGACTAGTAGAGGTGGCAACTAGCATGCTATGCACTTTTAGCCCTTTTACTCTATAAAATAATGAGAAATATGAAAGAGGGGTATTAATAGTAGATAACAACAGACCAGCAAAGAGTGGCCAGAGATAGAAATCAAGTTGTCAATAGTTTGAGCAAGAGAACAGGTTGGCTCTATGATATTATGTAGCTCTTATTGAATGGAAAAAGAATGTTGTTGTTAGGGATTTTTAAAACATCGTGTATTCTTATTGCTAGTTGCTAAGTTTACTTGTTTAATTAAATTTAAATTTTGAACTAAGATTACATTCTAGTTGTATGGAAGTATTGCTTTTTATTTGTTAAATTTTTTAAAATAATTTCTAGATGAAAAGTGTGTGGAACCCTAAATATCTTGCTATGTTGACATCTACTTTGATGCACGTTTCTAGTGGTTGATAAATTAACTTTTATTAAATAGTATTTTTTATCTCATTAGTTGTTTGTGTGCTGACTATTGAAGCCCTGTCAACTTGTGTTATCATCCAAATTCCAAAAAGGATAAAAACATTGAATTGTATTTTTATTTTAAACAATTTTGTAGTAAGAGACTCCACGTAAGTAGATGCTAGAGCTAGCATCTCATTCCTGTGTAGAGTTTACTTTTAACTTAATTTGGACATATGAATACATAGACTGAGTAGGTAAATGGTCTTTGTATGAGAATAATTTGAGGACATTTTCTTATTTGTGTGCTGTTACTATTTCATATTGTATATATTTTTCTACTTAATGAAATGTTACATTATCAATAAGAAAATCACTTAGGTTGCATCATTAGATTTCCATCCATTTCTTTTGGGTTGTTATTATCCCACCATTGATTACAGAGAACCTGGGACTATGAATGGGAGCCGAGAGATATAAGTGAGCGTCAGAGTTATGTACAAGCGCAAAATATCGCAAATTGGCTCTATTTAGGATTTTTAAAATTTTGAAAAGGCTAATTTTGAATCATTTCACTAGGACCCATTCGCCCAAAATTTACGGGAAGAAATTTTTTTTGGGGTAAATTCGCCCACCGTTGATAATCAGGAACCTAACTTTATTTTAATTCGCCAACCTCAAATTACATATGATTTTGATTTTCCCATCCAATTCACCTTCAAATTATAAATATTTTTATATTTTTTTCCCAAATAGCCTTCAAATTATAAATGATTTTATTTTTTCTGCCCAAATCGTCTCATATACTACGCGTATATATACTATACTGGGTACCGATAAACATACATCGAAAATACTCTAACTTGAAAATAGCTCTAAAACAACAAAAAACCTGAGAAGGTTGCAGAGGAGTGTCGATCGATGCAACACAATCGATTGAAGAGTCGTGACTATCGAAATAAACTGATTGGTTGTAGATGAGTTTCAATTGGTGCAAGACGGTTGGTTGTAGAGTCATTTTCATCGGTATAAGTCGATTGGTTGTAGAGCCATGTCTGTCAACATAAATTGATCAGTTGTAGAGTCATGTCGGTCGGCATAAGTCAATCGGTTGCAGAGTTATGTCTATCGGTTGAAGTCGATCGGTTGCAGAGTCGTGTTTGTTGACATAAGTCGATCGGTTGTAGAGTCGTGTTTATTGGCATAAGCCGATCGGTTGTAGAGCCATGTCTATCGGCATAAGTCGATCGATTGCAGAGTCGTGTCTATCTGTAACCGATCGACATGGCTGTAATCGATCGGCATGGCTACAACCAATCATCATGGCTGCAACCAATCATCATGGCTGCAATGGATCGGCATGTCTGTAATCGATCGGCATGGTTGCAACCGATCGTCATGAATATAACCAATCATTATGGCTGCAACCAATCGTCCTGGCTACAACCGATCGGTATGGCTTTTGATCGGTATTCTTGTAACCGATCGTCATGACTGCAACCAATCGACATTCCATTTGTCGTCATGTCGGCCTGATGTCTTTCATATCAACCTAAAGCTTTTAAGTATGTCATACATTTTTAGATTTTGCAAAACCGATATTCATGGCCCCAAAAACAGAAAAAATACCACGGTTTGAAATTTTTTGGAGAAAAATAATTGCAATTCACCACGGTTTGAAAATATTTGGAGAAAAATTATTGGAATTCGCCATATATACTTCTCCATTTTTTGCTGAGATTCCAAGACAAATTGCCTTCAATTTATAAATAGATTTCGGGGTCGACCCCTTATGCATAACCCTGCAGACTAGGATTGGACTTATCGCCTATTTTGATAATATTGTTGTGTTATGTGCGTTGTCTTTTGGAGAAACCAAATATTATAATTATATTTCTCCCTTCCACAGAATTTTGTTGTTGTATTAATTAGATTTACAAGGAAAACTTCATTGTGATAATGGGTTGATGTTTCTACTCGAATGATAATTGATTTTTAAGTGTCAAACGATTAAATATTTCTCAAATTAAATCATTAATTTACTGATATAATACTTGTCGGTCGTTGTAAGGATATTTATAATTTCTTTCAAAATTTTATACTATGCGTGTTGTCATGCAATTTTAAAATTTAATATGAATTTATATCGTGCATCTTTTATAAACCATTCAACTATTTCGTTTGTATAATTGGGTGCGTAGCAATAAAGTGATTTTATTTTGCAATAGATAAATATTAAATGAAATCTTTTAGCTATTCCTAGAACCCAGTATGTTTATTATCAGTACCTTTAATATTAAATACCTTTGATTTTTAGTTTGACGTCTTGGCTTGGGGTTGTTTGCTTATACTTGAGTATTTCTAAAAGAAGGAATTAGATAAGCTAATCACATCCACTAGAAAAGTTCTCCGGTTAAATCAATTGATGATTTACATTTAAATTACATGATGACTAAGTTTCGTATGAGTATCTTACCGCATTTATATCATCATTTACTTATTTTTTAAGGCCTTTTAATATTTGGAGTAAAGCACTCATTTATATTGATAAATGCTTGGGTATATATTAGCTTGGGTTATGCAGCCAATCTGTTGGATAGGAATTAAAGTATTACTTTTATTTTTGGGAGGATGCCGTCAACCAATTTATTAATTAAATAGTCTACAGTAACATTAATTCCCTCGGAAAATCTTAATATGTATCCTCAAAGAAGTTTGATTTTATTAAGTTTTCCTAAGATTCATGCGCTATAAATTACTAACAAAATAATAGATAGAAAGATTTAAAAATATTTTCAATTATTTCTTTAAATCAAGTTGCTACTTCCATGTGCAAATATGTGAAGTGAGGTCTATTCTATTAATGTAGTTTGGTTTTATAAACCTAGAGGTAGCTTTTTCTTTGATTGTATTAATGTATGCCATGAGATTAGCTCTTAAATAATATATAGAACCCTTTTAGGTTGAAAGAAATAAATATAATTAATAAAACTTTTATTTGGCTGTATAAATCCTTTAAAAGGAATATGTTGTTGTACCCTTATCTTATTGAATTAAGAATGCTCATTCTTTAATTAGACGTTATATTTTGAGTTAAATCTCATATCTAGTTTTGTAACAGAAAAGAAGTTTCAGTTTATAGGTGGGTGGTTCACGCTTTGATGTTTTTATATACATCTTTGAAATAACTCTTTGACTTTAATCTTATGCATATGAAAGAATAATTCATTTTTATAGGGTAGAATTGAATAAATATCCTTTATATCGATTGGGGTTGACATTCTTTGAATTTATGATGACTTTATTGTCTTTATTTTAAATAAAATGATTTTTTTATTATGGTAGATAAGGTTGAGGGTGTTATCTTTTTATTAAAGGATGTTTTTTTTTTGTAATTATAAAAGAAAATGATTTTTTTATTATTGTAGATAAGGTTGAGGATGTTACTTTTTTATTAACTTAAATAGTCCTTTTTTTTGTTGGAAAATATTGATTTTTATGTTGGTTTATGTTAGAGTTAGAATATATTACATTATTTGAGTCATGTAAATGTACCACCTTAGGTACATAATTAGGATAGGATATTACTTTAGGAGGAAGTTATATAGTTACTTCAAGCAATGTAATAAATGTACATGTGATAATGTGCAAGTTGTAATGTGCAAGGTGTCCCCTTGTATAGCTAGGTAGAATGTTGGCCAAGGAATCTATCTTCCTATATAAAGGACCTCATTGTGGTAGATTATATATCAAGCACATACCAAGCATACATCAAGTTCATGTCAAGTTGTTGGTTGTAGTACTCCTATATGGAGTACAATGTATCTCTTTAGATCATATTAATGGAGTGATCATTTCCTCCGTATTGCATTGTATTTTCATTTTTTCTATTTATAGTATATTTCAATTATATTGTTGTTTCATTTTCTTTCATGTTTCTTTTATTTTATTAGGACTTGTGTTAGATCTCTCCATTGAATATATCCTCAAAAGCTAACAGTGGTATCAGAGCCACAATTAATCAAGATAGGAGGACCTACATCCATTATAAGAGAAGTCTAGTAGGTCAAGAGGAATAGAGAGAGTCACAATTACTATTGTTGGTCTGCATCTTTATAAACTGGATCTATCATTGAGTGTCATTGCATGCAAAAGCTACCATTAGGATTAATTTATAGAAAAAACCATAGTAGTCAATAGGATTAGAAAAATGAGGACTAAAATAAATTTTAGTTTTAGAAAACCTAAGATTTATTTGGCTATAGTATTTCCATAGAGTTGTAGAAAAACTCGTGAAAACTAGGACTCAACATTCAAGAAACTAGTTTAAAAAATTAACTAGTGAAGATTATTATCTCCATATTTATAAGTTCTTTTATTTCAATTTCTAACAGCTTGTTATAGGAAAAGGAGATTCAGCAAAAGGTTGGGAAGATTCCTATAAGATATTTAGGAAGAATATCTTCTTATAATTATTCCATAACTTGAAACAATAAGGAGAAAACTGAATATCTCAAAGACCTAGAGAAATGTCTCATTACAAGAGTTGCAATATTGCAAATTGTAGAAGTAAATAAAATACCATAGTAGCCTTATAGCAGACTCAAGGAAGAAGAGACTCCAGAAGTTAAGTCATAAGAGGAGATAGGAGATTGGTGATCTCCATTAAATATTAATACCTATAGAGTGTAGAAGAATAATAGGCTAGAGAAGCCTAGAAGAAGAATAGGCCATATAATCCTTGATGAAGAAGGCCATAAAAGCCTTGATTCTGAAGAAAAAAATTAGAGAAGAACTCTTGTTTCAGAAGATAAATTCTTGATTCAGAAGAATACTCCAAAGAAGAGATATTAAAGATTATTTCAAAAGATTTTCTAGATTCAAAATATGAATTCTTGATTTAGAAGAAAAACTTTAAAAATGAGTTCCTAAATAAGACTCTAGATAAGATTCCTAGAAATAGGAGATTGGTGATATATTTTAATGATTAAATACTTATCTCAGAAGAAGTTGAAGAGATCAGGAGAAGATCTCATTGAAGAACTTCCATTATTTGAAGAAATAAAAGGACTAGGAGAGTCTTGTTCAAATCTAGAAGCAACAAAATTAGAGATCCTTGAATAAGATCTCATCACCAACACTTCCAAAAGTAGAAGGTTGAATAAAAGGTCTTAGTTTGAAGACTAGATAAGCTTCCAAATAGAAGACTTTGGAGAGGTCTCAAGGAAGAAAAAGAAGAAGGATTGAAGAGCCTTGGAGAGCTTATAGAAGAATCATCAAAAGAGTTTCTAGGATAACTCATTGGAGAAATCCACTACCAAGGAGAAGCTCCTAATAGTGAAGAACTTGGGAGAATTATTGCCATCCAACAACAAGCCCAAGAGAAGAATAATTTGGCAAGGAGTACAAAATTCAAGAAGAATAATTTGGTAAGGAGTACCAAATCTTGGAAGAAGAATCCAATGAAGACCTCAAAAAAATTAGAATCTTGAGAAGAAGAAGATCCTATTTGAAGTCAAAATTTAACAAGAAGATTCAAACAGAAGAAGCCTACCAAATCTACAAGATTTGGAGATTACCTCTTATAGCAAGGAGGTACAGTTCAAAGAAAGGATTTATTTGAATCTACAGTAGAAATTAAAATATTACTAGAAGGATAAAGCCACTGAATCCAAGGCTCAAGATAGAAAAATTGAGGCTACATATTGGTGAAGTAGAAATCTATTTGGGATAGCCAACAAAGAAGTTGTGTATCCATTCACTATAAAGTAGCAACTTGGTGAGTCAAAAACACCAAGATCATAATCTACAAAAGCCATCAAAAAGGTAAGTAACATGGGTGTAATTGGGTTTACTGATTAACCTCAAATTAGATTATTATCAAATTTTATTAAGGCATCATATTTAGATTAAAAGTTGTAGAATAATAGATTGCATTATAGTCTTCAACAAAGTGCAAAAAGGGATAATTCATTTTAAGTATTATTTGCACATTAAATAGAAATTGGATATTTTTGAAAGAAAAAAAATTATCATATATCTATTTACTATCTAGAAAGCAAGAACACTATATCCTACAATATTTATTATAGTAAAAATTTATAGAATACTTATTAAGGGTTCATTATAGATTACTCTTAAAAGTTTCAGAGATTATTAAGTGCATCTGAAACTATTTTGAGAGTTCATTTACCAAAGCAATAAGCTGAGATAATTTTTACCATTAAAAGTGTATTGGAACTCTACTAGTTGATCTCTAACTAGTTACTCTCAAAAAGGTTATTTTGTATTTTTTGATTGTTAAGGATCAAGAGCACAAAAACCAACATATTAATAAAAGTATCTAGAGACACTATTTGGTGCATAGAACCTACAGCATTTCATTACCCAAAGAAGAAAAATCATATCAGATTCCTCCAAGTAGTGGAGAATAAAGCCACCATTAAGATCAGCAATAGAAGCTTCAAATAAAGACTTGGTGAGTCTCAAGATTCAAAGTGCACTAAAGGCTATTTATAAAAAAGTGCAAAAATTAATTCTACAAATAATAATCTATTCATGTGGTTACAAGCTTGGGTTCATTAGAAAAATTTCCAAGCAAAAGTAGAGGGGTGTCTAATCAAGGATACAACCTCAAAATATGTCATTACCTACAAGTAAGTTATCATAAAACTAGGAAAAATCATATTATAAAAAGTAGGTGCAAGAAAAAGGTATTTTATATATAAATTCTTTTATATTTCTAATCTACCATATGTAGAAAAAGGGTAAAATTTTAAGTGCCTCAAAGGTACAATCTTCTCAGGGTAAAACATCCTAAGGTAGTCGTAAAATATCATATGTCATGCAAGGGAATAAATCCTCTTGAAAGGCTCACATATTCTATGAATTTGAAATCCAAACCTACAAGAAAACATAGCATAATACAAAGAAAGGAGAAGCATTATATTCAAGGGAAAAATTATCTTAAAAAAGGAATTCATAACAGGTTGAAAAATAAGGCATAAAATATTATATTGGACATGCATCCAAGGAAGCATTATTGGAGTACTTTAAAATACCCCATAGCATTGCTCAAGGTCTTCAAAATCATTATCAAATCCTAGCTCCAATACTCCAAAGGTGTTGCTCTCTACTCCAACTGGAACCAACTCATATCAACCATCATCAAACAAAGGAAGAATTGGTCGTGTTGCATTGTTAATAATGGAATTGGAATGATATTTTGAAGAGGCTTTATGTAGAAATTCCATGCACAAAGGGAATGTGACACTTGTCACCTACGAGGAAACACTAACAAGTGTCCATCCATTACAAGCTTAACCAAGAAAATATTATAGGTTGGTGCATCCATCCAAGACTATAGCGTCCATCCATTACCTGGTAGAATATCCCTCAAATGCTCATAGATAATTATCGTGACACTTTTCACACATTTCAATATTTCTCTTCTATTAAAATATGACAAAGACCAAGGAGATCAACATTTATAGCATTCAAATAATTCACAATAGTCACAACATTCATAACAGTCATAGCATTCGAAGCAACCAAAATTACAACATAGAAGAGAGGTGAAGAGCATTAAAATATCTGGTCAAGATATTCAAAGGAGGTCAAAAATTCTAAGGTTGAAGCTCCATCGTACAAATTTTGAATCCAAGGGAGAATCAACATACACCATTTGCTATAAATGTTCAAGGAAAAGGTATTAAAGAGGACTATCATATACATCCAAAATCTGTGATGAATACATAGAGAATATAGCATTAAAGGTAAGGTCTTTACTTTATTAAATTTACTTTCATTAACAAGGATTTATAAGATATAACAAAAGGTTGAAATATTAAGGGAAATCAGCCATATTTGAAAGCAATATAAAAGGGAGAAACACATATTAAATAGCCTAATATTTACTATATTAAAACATAGGATAAATAAGGAATTCTACTTGAAAATCAAAATTTCTATTATTGCAAATTTTATTGTTTTAAAATATTCCATATTAGGTAGTTATAAGGAATACTACATCAAAGTAAGAAATTGGAATTTAGAAACATTAAATTATTAAAGGCTATAAAAGGAGGTTTATTAAGGAAAAATCAAGAGTTGGAAATTAATTGGTATACTTGTCTCAAAACACATAAAGGGATAAAATAAATCCAACTATTAAAACCTCATCAAATTAGAAATTGCTTAAGTTTAGTAGAAGTAATAAGGTGTAAAAGAAGTTGATTTTTGCTATTGACAAAACTTTACAAAATCAACCCAAAATTGAACTATTATTCTGAAAATCACTTTATCTATAATATAGCATTTTCAAAATCACTAGGGAGACATAATTCATTCTACAAAACTTGATAATAATAATAGCATTCATCAAATATTATCAAGTACTCAATCCATTTGGAAGTTATAAGGTTTCTACAAAATCTAGAATTTCACCAAGGTATCATCAAAATCTAGAGAAGACCACAAGGATCATCATGGCATCAAAAGAATTATTTCTTGTAAAATCTTAGTTACTCAAAGGATCAAACTATTTCCCTTAAAAAATAATGTAAAATCAATCTTAGTATATGAAAAACTTTGGGAGATAACTCAAGGAATAGAAAAAACACCAACCATAGATGATACTGAAATTCAAAAGTTTGATGAAAAAGATGCAAAATCTCTAATTATAATAACCTTTGCCATCACTGATGAAATACAACCTTATATCAATTTAGGAAAGGCATATACATAAGTATGGAAAGTCTTGGAAAATATATTTTAAGGAAAAAATAAAGCCACTATCCTTCATCTTTAAACTCAACTACATTCTCTAAAATTGAATAGTGGCGAGAGCATAGAGCTATTTCTAAGGAAAGTAGAAGATATTAAAGAAAAATTATTAACCTTAGGATAAGAGATCAAAGATGAACTTCTTACTCAAGTAACCATGAGAGCACTTCTAGATAGCTACAAACATTTGGTAACATCTTTACAAGTTCTAAGTAAATATACTTCTTTTGATGATCTAATCAATATTCTTTAGGAGTATGAAGTGGAAAACATAGTTAAACATGAAATGACTAACACTGCATTAGCATCATAGGATTATACAATAAGGAAATATTGCTTCATCATAAAAATGATAAATACCATGGTATAACAAGTATTATTAGATATGTAAAAGAAAAGGTCACAGCACTAACTATTGCAGATTCAATTCAAGGAATCAAAATCAAGGAAATTAGATGAACAATGGAAGCAGATTTCAATCAAGGAAATATCAAAATTATCCTCATCAGTTGAAATTTCAACATCCAACCTATTATCCTCAATTGGAGTATAGAAAAGAGAATCAGAAAGGACACCTAGCTCAAAGGATAAAAGAAATCGAAGAACTGGAAGAACCTATAGATGGTTATGAAGTCAAAGCACTTTCAAAAATAATAATAGGTTATAAAGATACTAACTAATTATTTTAATAGGTTACAAAGAACATAGAAGAAGAATATAGTTCCCAAGACAAAGAAGAAGATCCATATTGAAAATTTAAAATCTTCAATACCAAAATAATGCAATACAAGGGGTAGAAATAGAATATATTACATCATTTGGGTCATGTAAATGTACCACCTTAAGTACATAGTAAGGATAGGAGATTACTTTAGTGGTAAGCAATGTAATAAATGCACAAGTGGCAATGTGTAATTTGTAATGTGAAAGGTATCCCCTTGTACAGCTAGGTAGAGTGTTGAACAAGGAATATATCTTCCTATATAAAGGGCCTCACAGTAGTAGATTATATATCAAACACATATCAAGCATACATCAAATTCATGTCAAGCTCTTGGTTGTAGTACTCTTGTATGGAGTACAATTTAGCTCTTTAGATCATATTAATGGAGTGACCATTTCCTCCATATTGCATTGTATTTTTGTCATTTCTATTTATAGTATATTTCAGTCATATTATTGTTTCACTTTCTTTCATATTTTTTGTATTTCATTAGGAATTGTGTTAGATCTCTCCATTGCATATATCCTCAAAAGATAACAACCTAGAATATAATTAGAAATCTGTGTATTTTGGTTGTGGACCTTTACTAGAAATCCTAAGCTTATTTTATAATTTAAACAAATAGGATGATCCAAAACAAACACCAATTTATATGAAGACATACCTTAGGATTTTGATTAGAATAATTCGAGTAAAATTCTAGGAACCCTCCAAGTAAAACCCCTCATGAACCTAATCTCGAGGAAGGTTATTTTCTAATTAAATTTTGAACTCCTATCAGAGAAACCTTAATTCTTTAATTAAATTCATAGCGAAGGATGAATGGCCATGATCTCCATTTAATTCCTCCTAAAAACCCAATATCGATGGATATGGGAATGGTATCCATTATAATTCAAGAATGATCATATTTTTGATGTGAAGGGTCAGTATGGGAAAGGTAACTAAGGGTGGTATGGTACACTTCCTCTAGGTCGTTGTACAAGTAGTAAGATTATGAGACCTTGATCATATTATGATTAGAAGAAAATAACTCCACGATGATTTGTATGGGATAACTCATTTTTAATCGTACCATGGAAAGCGATACTAGGTCCTGAGCCAGGGTAATCGTAAGGTCCTAATTAACTCTAGTGTAGAGGACATTCAGTTAGGCACTAGGAATATATGCTAACCCCTTGTATGTTAACTATAGAATAAAAGGACTAAACAAAGTCGAGATTATTCATGTTAAGAAATGAGGAGAGTATGCATACACCCTCTAGGTGTTATGGGCCCTTGAGGATAACCCTAAATGTGAATCTATGCTTGCATATGAGGATGG
The DNA here is from genome assembly GCA_028583015.1 of Wollemia nobilis. Classification (NCBI taxonomy): domain Eukaryota; kingdom Viridiplantae; phylum Streptophyta; class Pinopsida; order Araucariales; family Araucariaceae; genus Wollemia; species Wollemia nobilis. The sequence continues at coordinate 1,482,367 of JAQPPZ010017034.1, read as the reverse complement.
GAAAATATTTTCACAAAAAGGCACCTTCACTATGTTAGGATACTATCCTAACATTAATTAATAATAATAATACATGTTATCCTATGGTTATATTAATAAATAATATAATAATTAATTATATTAATTATTATATTATTATAATATTAGGGTTAGGGTTAGGAAGCATGGTGACTCTTCACTCATAACCCTAAAGGGGTATAAGACACTATGTGATTCTATCATTTAATATATCCATGAATATAAAATATAATATAATTTATTGAAGGGACTTCCCAATAATATCAAAAGGCGATTCTTTTAGATTTAGGTTATTTATTATTTATTTATCATTTTATGTTCTAGGAACCCTAGGTTCCTACCATCTGGTATCAAAGCCTTATGGATCCAACCATATTGGTCAAGGAAATAAAAAATGACATTGCAAAGATTAGAAGAATGATTGAACAAAAACAAAAAAAAAAACAAATGGAACGTTCTGATCGTATTATACAATATTTAATGGAAATGCAAGAGGAGACCCTAGCCATGAAATCTCAGGTAGAGGAGGAAGAATCCATAGTCATGGAATCCTAGGTGGAGGAAGAACCCATATCCGATGAATCCCAGGTGGTAACCATTTCTCTTCCCAAGAAAGAAAAAAATGCAACTGAACATATTGCTCCAAACCCTAAAGTAATTGTTTCTCTAGATGAGCCCATAACCAAAGAACTTTTAGAAATACCTATTGCACTTTCGAAAGAAATTAATCAAAACCCTAATAATGAAAATATATTTTTAAAAGAAATTGCACGTGAAGAAGAAGAGGAAAAAAATAGGAAGGAAATTCCAAGTGAAATTTCTTTTCATTCGGAGTAGCCCGTAGTCATGGAATCCCAAAGGATACCCATTGCACTCCCCAAGAACGAAAAAAATACAAACCCTAAAAATATCTCCAATATTGTTTGCAATATCTCCAATGTTGTTTGCAATGTTCTTTTTAATGCAAAGGAAGAAACGAAAGTTTCTAAAAATTACAATGCATATCAAAGTGGAAGCCAACCTAGTATCACCTATGCAAACAAAATAGAGGCTCAAGCTAAAGCTCCTTATTTCTCTCCTTCACCTGGTGCTACTAAAACTGTTTCTCAAAAGTTAGGAGGTCCAATCCTCGTGAAGGACATCATTCCTAGCGAGGTTACATTTGAGTATTCTCATAGCTCCAAATTAGTTGCAGGTGAATTTCAGATTGCATAAGCAAAAGAAACAAAATCTAAGGAATGCAGACCTGCCCGTCCACCTCCATGGCCACCTCCACCATTTCCCATTTCCTATGCAGTGTCAATGATCCTTCTTTGTGGAATTGTCTGGCTACAGTTGAATTCGTATTTAAAAATATAAAGTACCATTACCATCCTTTCTATTTTATTGAAATGATCGCTCAGCTTGGTTGTAATTCAAATAATTGGGCACATAAAGTGCAGGACTTGTCAAAAAAAATTGAATCTACATATGAGGACCAATGCCATGCACTGTCATTCTTAGTGACATTCAGTATGAATCCTTTCATCATCAATTTTTGGTTTTGAAAAATGTGGACAGTATAAAATAGTGGTTCACGTCTTTAATTTGGTTCACAAAAACTTGGAACAAATCACAGATAATGGATAGAATATAAAGCTTTGTGAACGTCCATCTCAAATTCAATGCCATATTTTAGAGTTTTGTTGGGTAGATTTTCGTCAGTAATTCAAGCTTACTCTTCTTCGGAAGGGAAATCGAGCCTGAGATATAACAAAACATATGTGTTTAAAAATGTGAGGAACCACAGGCTTTATGGGAATCACATCATCGAATCCATGTTCAAAGCCTAAGCCCATCGTGACCATCCAAACCAGGAGACCAATGCTGATGAACGATCTCTCCACTTCAAAGATGAAATCTAGTAGCAACTCGGTCTAGAAATTGCAGGCCAACTGCATACCACACCAACCACACTGCCAAGCTAGATGACTACTCAAACGTAAAATAAGAAATTAAAAAAAAAAAATACATTTGGCTTCCCTTAAATTCTAAGTGCCATGAAAAAGTTCTTCCTTACAAGCTCTCACACTCCTGTGTTGTGAATGAACGTCAAACACAATAGTCGGTTCTAAAACACATCGATTCAGTTATGGGTGATAATATATATTGTGTGCATACTCTGCCATACATGGAGAACGAATGAGGGATTTGTTGTCAAGACCCTTCTTGAATAGACATTACAAAATTTAGCTAAAATTTTTTTGAATATTATGAATAGTTATACACAAAGTTGTGAATAGATGAGAAGTGGTCGATGTTAATGTGCATTATAGGTGACAATTGAGTTTTTTTTTTACAGACAAACTTAACTACAAGAAGCCTGTGATGTTGAGATTGGCGAACTTTGCAGAAGCATATTTCCAAATTTTTCTAGCTTTGAGGACAAAGCTCTTCAAAGAGGGATGGCATGTTAGGATACTATCCTAACATTAATTAATAATAATAATAATAATACATGTTATCCTATGGTTATATTAATAAATAATATAATAATTAATTATATTAATTATTATATTATTATAAGATTAAGGTTAGGGTTAGGAAGCATGGTGACTCTTCACTCATAACCCTAAAGGGGTATAAGACACTATGTGATTCTATCATTTAATATAACCATGAATATAAAATAAAATATAATTTATTGAAGGGGCTTTCCGACAATATCAAAAGGTGATTCTTTTATATTTAGGTTATTTATTATTTATTTATCATTTTATGTGCTAGGAACCCTAGGTTCCTACCACACTATACCAAAAAAGAGCTTTAACGATGGCTAAAATAAAATGGTTTTTTATGATGGTAAAAAACTTCCCTAATAGATCCTAAGAGCTAGGTTTAAAACCGCCCTCTTAAGGTGACCTAAGAGGGTGGTTTTTAACTACCCTCTTATGGTGATCTAAGAGGGTAGTTAAAAACAACCCTCTTACAGCCCAAATTTTAAAAATAATTAAAGGAAGAGGGCGGTTAAAAACCACCCTCTTAGAGCTCACATTTAAAAATAAAAATAAATGAAGAGGGTGGTTTTTAACCACCCTCTTAGAGCTCACACTTTAAAAAAATTAAAGGACACGCGATAAAAATCCTACGTGTATTTGGAATGTCATATTTTCTTCCTTGTATTTGGAATATCATATTTTATGCGATGTATCTCGTTGAATTGGAATGTTCTCTTTCCTTCCTTACATTTGGTTGAATAAATTGGATCGGTGTTAATATTATCACACAGTTATTCAATTCTCCATTGAAGGATGGGAGGATGCAATAGGAGTTGGCACTTCTGATTCTTCCTGGAACAAGCAGATGGCACAAGGAAAACCCTGTGAGGCTCTAATCTCCAAGTTTGATAAGGTATGATAAAATTTAAACCATTCATTAGGGTCTATCATTTATAAAAATAAAGTGTTATGCCTCTATTTTCCATATTGAAGATATTGAAAGCCCATTTAGGGTATTTTTCTTTATAATTGATTAAGTTTTCTAAAAAAATTCCTCCCCACTTTCAAACAGTTTGTTTTGTGCAAAATAGGTATCTAGATATTAAGATTGTATTGAAAAATGATCATATAGATACATCAGAACCTTATTTACAAGCATTTGAGATATTATGGTTAAAGACAAAAGAAATTTTGTGGATTACAGTTAGGTTAAGAGAAATTCTATGTGCAAAAGGTTGTATATATGTGATTGTTTTGGTTTGGTGAGCATGTCCCTTTAACTTGTTCATTCATTATTGTTATCAAGCTTGATTATGAGTATATCCCTTTAACTTGTTCATTCATTATTGTTATCAGACTTGATTCACACATGGATTAACCCTTTTTAAGGTCTACCGGGAGAAATTTGGATGTTACTTTGAAGTAGAGATGAAAGTTGTGAAATTGAGGGAAGATTACTTTGTAATGGATCCTTACAAGGCAAGTAAAGATATTTTCCAATCCTTCAGATATTTTCATGCTAGTTTTAAACCAGATATCTTACAATTCAAAAATTTCAAGTATTTAAGTCTTAGGATTTCTCATTCTCTTTCGAATTAGGAGTTCCCATTCTCTTTCAAATATATTGGTATAGAAAACACAACATTATCAAACTTGATTATGAGCATATCCCTTTAACTTGTTCATTAATTATTGTTATCAAACTTGATTTAGACATGGATTAACCATGCATATCCATTTAACTTGTTCATTCATTATTGTTATCAGACTTGATTCACACATGGATTAACCCTTTTTAAGGTTTACTGGGAGAAATTTAAACATTACTTTGAAGTAGAGATGAAAGCTGTAAAATTGATGGAAGATTACAAAATAATGGATCCTTACAAGGCAGGTAAGGATATTTTTATACTAGTTTTGTACCGGATATCTTGTAATAAAAAACTTTCAAATAATTGCAATTCAAAAATTTCAAGTATTTCAATCTTAGAAGTTCCCATTCTCTTTTGAATTAGGAGTTCCTATTTTCAGTCTTAGAATTTCCCATTCTCTTTCGAATTAGGAGTTCCTATTCTCTTTCGAATATATTCGTATAAAAGACAAACATGTGAATTTGCCCTTTTATACCCTATTTTTATCCATTCCAAATTTAACTGATTAACTGAATAAGCCAAATATAAATTATTGTTCTCATATAACATAAACTCCTCTCGAAATGATATTGTCATGGAGGGTGTTTAGTGTAAACTTGGTATATTTTTAATAAGCAAACATGTCATATAGAAATTTGCATGACCTCGATTGTAAATGTTTAGAAATTTGTGTGACCTTGATTGTAAATGTTTAGAAATTTGCATGACCTCGATTGTAAGTGTTTGGTACATTGGATTGGACCGGATATGAATCATGTTGTTATCCCATTAAAAAATCATCACAGTAAGTCTCCCTTCTCCTCTAGCTCTACATTCCTAAAATCTTGGATATGGATCAATCTACCAGGGATGAAAAAGGAAAAAATAATTTCATTAGATCTCCTACCGCCCACAAAACTTGAAGCCTCGTAATGGACTATCTCACATGAAAGTCCAAATGGAAAAGAAAAACAAAGAGGCTTGAGCTCACCAATTACCAGGCTACACATTTGAAAAGCCTTATTATGACCCTCATTACTCTTCCCCACATCCCACACCTTCTCCTAGTATATAACTCACACATAACTTCACCAAGCTAAGAGAAACCAAAAACTTCTTCTAATCCTTATATAAGATTTTTTTGTTTACAACAACAGGGTACATGGCATTTCTCGAGCAGTAATCACTCACATTTCGTTTGATTATTCTGCAAATCATCCATCAGTGACTAGTCAATTTATTTCCCAATAAATCTTTAGTTGGTATTGAGATGATAGGGAGTAGACAGAGAGAATCAGACTTTTGAGAGGTTTTAACTGATGAAAATATAGTGGCCATGGCTACCTATCACTAGAAAATGTGCTCCCAATTCCTCAACTGTTTCACATATCTTCACCCTTGGATCCCCAATTGCAACATGGGTTTCTACCTCACATTGTAATCGTTGCAGACATCCAGAGCTTAATTCAATATCCTTTGGGCATTCATGCGTGCATCCAATTCCAAAAGATAAATCACCTCGCTGCTCAATATGTAGGCTGCACAATACAACATCCACCATAATTCAATATTATTCAATGCATAATCCCAATACAGAACTAGAACTCCAAATTTAGAGGACAACTTACCAGGGCTAACAAAAACACAAGAAGGTGGCTGAACATGGAGGAGTGTGAATTTATAAGACTGAGATATGTTTGTCTGCGTAGCCAAGAGTGAAGGAGCAATTTCTCGATTTTAATTTTTCGTCAGTCGAAATGCGGACAGCGTCACGCGCAGGGCGAGCTCCAGGCGACGGGAGCACAGTGCGGACTGCACCAAACCACGGGCGAAGGACGTGCTTCACAGCGTAGTGCAGACTGCACCGAAACACGGGCGAAGGATGTGCTTCGTAGCGCAGTGTGACGGGCGAAGGACGAGCTTCGCAGCGTAGTGCGGACTGTGCCAGTTCCACAGCGAAGTGTGTACTTCGCACCTTCAACTGCCAAAGTGCGACTGTCGCAGCGAAGTGCATACAACGCACGTTCCTTGGCCGAAGTGCGACTGTCACAGTGAAGTGCGCACTTCAGACAACACAGGGTGAAAGTCATCGATCGACAGTGAAGTGCGAACTTCGTTGTTTGACGAACTTCGCTCGACGACAAACTTTGCACGGCGATGAACTTCGCTCGATGACCAACTTCTTTGTCTTGCGTGGCACGGCTGGATTTTCCTGGCTTGGCAACACCTGAATGAGAGGAGAGAAACGCCAAAATAGAGAACAACAAACGTTAGTAAATAAACTACTGCAAACCCTAAAGATGCCACAAACAATAGCAAAGTTTATTTATCTGAAACTAGGGTTACAGTATTCCTCAACCGAGGAAATAACATCTACAGGCTACGCTGCAGGATAAACTAAACAGGGGAAATGTCGAGTCTGCTGCTCGAACATTAATCAGCTGAGCCACACTGCTCACTGAATCGCTCTGCTTTCTTTCTCTGCTCTACTCTCTGCTTCTTCTTTCACGAACTTCTCTCACACACGCACTGCTTCTCTTTTTTTTTTTTTTTTTTTTTGAATACCCGAACCGCCCTTTTATAGCCGCAGGGAGAGGAGGATAAGGTTTATCCTCTAACAGCTTCGGATAAGGTTTATCCTCGGATCGACCCTCATCTAGGGTTTCTAAAAAATGTCGACTTGGCATTAACTCCTATGGAGATCGGATCTTTCAGGTGTCAAATCTGTCAGAAGGTAGGTGTGACGTCATGTCACACTTTTGCCGGGATCCCGAACTACGGCAGCGCAGTCCGACTTCGCCCATGTCTGGAGCGCAATCCGGTTTCGCCCAAGGTTCGGAGCGCAGTTGGGCATAGGCATGAAATCTGGGTTTATTTTTCTAACACCCTCCTTTAAACCTAATTTCACGAGCGCTTTGACTCCAAGCTGCTCTCGTAATCTACTAAAGTCTTCCTCATTCAAAGGCTTCGTGAAGATATCTGCCAACCGCTCCTTGGATCTGCAAAACTGTAGATGAATTTCTCTGGACTTCACCAACTCTCTTATGAAGTGATAACGAATATCAATGTGCTTCGTCCGACCATGGAAGATGGGATCCTTTGACAGTGCAATGGCCGAATTGTTATCACAAAAAATTGTTGTCGCACCTTTTAGAGGATTGTACAGTTCACTCAGAACTCTTCGTAGCCATACTGCCTGGCATGCGGATGTCGTGGCGACGACATATTCTGCTTCGGTTGTGGACAACGCAACAATGGGTTGCTTCTTGGACGCCCATGAGATTGCCCCTAATTCGAGATGGAAAGCATACCCGAAGGTGCTCTTCCGATCATCGGTACTGCCAGCCCAATCAATGTTTGTGTAGCCGACCAGTTCCAACTGATCCCGTCTAGCATAAAATAGGCCATGGTTCCGTGTCCCACTGACATAGCACAAGATCCTCTTTCCTGCTTGTTAGTGCATGTCCTTCGGAGTCTCCATGAAACGGTTGATCAGACTGACTTCGAACATCATATCTGTCCGAGTTGCAGTCAAGTACATCAGACTGCCAACTAGCCTCTTGAACAAGGTTGGATCTACAGACCTCCCTATATCCAACTTACTCATCTTCAAACCTGTGGCTACAGGTGTGATGACAGTTTTGCTGTCCTCCATCTTGAAGCACTTTAGGACATCCTTCACATACTTGCCCTGAGAAATGAAGATGCCATCTGCAGATTGGTCAACTTCAATGCCGAGAAAATATTTCATCAACCCCATGTCTATCATTTCAAACTCGGACTTCATGGTTGTTCTAAACTGTGCAAATAGGCTGCTGCTATTGCCAGTATATATCAGATCGTCCATGTACAGGCAGACGATGATGAGCTCACCTGCTACATTTGTCTTCATGTATAGGGAGTGCTCATATGGGCATTTTTGAAACCCATTCTCCTGAAAATAGTCGTCAATACGACTGTACCAAGCCCTGGGTGCTTGCTTCAACCCATACAGGGCCTTCTTCAATTTCAGGACTTTGCCTTCTTGCCCTTGTATTTCATAATCGGACGGCTGGTCTATGTAGACCTCTTCTTCCAACACTGTTGAGGAAGGCAGACTTGACATCCATCTAGTACATGCTCCATCCTTTCTGAGCTGCCAGTGCTAGAATCATTCTGAATGTGTCAAGTCGGGCTAAAGGTGCATACACCTCATGATAGTCAACTCCTGACTTCTGCTTGTACCCTTTTGCCACTAATCTGGCCTTATGCCTGTCAACTTCTCCTTGGGCATTAAACTTCGTTTTATATACCCACTTGACCCCAATGGTCTTCTTTCGTGCTGGAAGATCTGTTAGCTGCCATGTCTCATTCTTTTCAATGGCTGCTATCTCCTCATCCATCGCATTCACCCACTTCTAATTCTGACTTGCATCTTCGAACTCTACTGGATCAACTTCAGTAAATAATGCAAAGTCAGAGTGTTTTTCATCTATGTGGGTTTGGGTTGCCTCGTAGATTTCTCGCAAGCTCCTTGTCTTCGCTGGCGTCACCAGGTTCTGGATTCTACTTATGAGTGGAGGCGACCGAGATGGAGTGGCTGTGCTACTGCTGGCACCGCTATTGCTGCTGGAAGTTACAGGTGGCTGCACACTTCCTTCTTCCAAGTCAACAGACTGTACTACTGCTGGCTCTGACTAGCCAGTCTCTGACTTCCCATTCCAGGCTTTATCTTCAAGAAATTTCACATCACGACTGATGATGAGCTTCTTCGTCACAGGGTTGTACAGCCTATATGCCTTTGCCTGCTCACTGTACCCTATGAAAATGCACTTCTTAGCTCGATCATCTAACTTCTACCGCTTCTCTTCTGGAACATGTGTATATGCAATGCACTCGAACACACGCAAGTGAGCCACACTTGGCTTCACTCCGCTTCAGGCCTCCTGAGGGATTTTTTCCTTCACACTTTTGGTGGGACATCTGTTCAGCAAGTAGACTGCACATTTTACAGCCTCTGCCCAGAATTCATGCGACAATCCCTTCGCCTTCATCAGGCTTCACGCCATTTCCATGATGGTTCGGTTCTTCCTCTCAGCTACGCCATTCTGTTGTGGCGTGTATCTGGCAGTGAACTGCCTTCGAATTCTATGTTGCTTGCAGTAGTTGTGGAATTCGTTGGAGATGTACTCTCCACCTCCATCAGTTCTAAGAGTCTTCACATAATAACCGCTCTGTTTCTCCACCAGAGCCTTGAACTCCTTGAATCTGGAAAATGCCTCTGACTTCAACTTGATGGCATAGATCCAAGTCTTTCGGCTGAAGTCATCTATAAACATCAAGAAGTATTTGTTGCCGACAAACGTGGTGGTCTGCATCGGACCACAAATGTCTGAGTGCACCAGCTCCAATGGCCGTGATGCTCTCCAAGACTGTCCTACAAGGAATGCATCCCTGTGTCGCTTGCCGACTAGGCAACCTTCACACACTTGGTTCGGTTGCTCAATAATGGGTAAACCCTTCACCATTCGCATCCTGTGCAGTTTATTCAGGCCACTGAAGCTCAGGTGACCGAATCTGAGATGCCACAGCCAGGTAGCATCTATCTCAACTGCACTCAGAGACATCAAAGATTCATTCTAAATCTGTAGCGGAAACATTTTGTTTTTCGTCATGGACACTGTTGTGATTTGTCCATGCACTTTGTCTCTGATGGAACAGACACCATCTTTGAACTGTATAGTGTGCCCCTTCTGCACAAGTTGTCCAACACTTAGTAGATTATGCTTCAACCCAGGCACATAGAAAACATATTGAATTATTTTTCTTTCATCGTGTCGGGTGCGGATGAGGATCTTTCCTTTCCCCATCACAGGAACTTTGCTGTTGTTCCCCATCTTGACTTTGAACTGGACTGTTTCATCCAGTTGTGAGAACATCTCTCTGTTCCCAGTCATGTGGTTGTTGTAACCACTGTCAAGATACCAGATGTTTTTCTTGCTCTCCTCTTCAATATTGCAAGTCAGCAGTACATTGCCTCCTGCTGCATTTTTGGGTTCCTCCGTATAATGGGCTTGTTGTTGATTCTCGTTTGCCATCTTCTTCTTGCACTGTGAGGCATAATGGCCGAACTTGCTGCAGTAGTAGCATTGGACCTTTGACATGTCCTTCTGCTGAGAGCTTCCTTGCTGATTTCTGCCAATGCCTCTTCCTCCTTGCTGATGAAAGTTGCAACTTGGCTTAGCGTCATGAGGGTTTGATCTCCCTCCTTGCTTGTTACTTCTCCCATGCCTGCTTCTGCCTCTTCCTCCTTGAGAACTAGAAGCGTTGTGGTGGGAGTCTTACCTGCCACTGTCTCGGACTGAGACTTGCGCTTTGAAGGCTTGCTCCAAAGAAGACTGAGTTGAGTGGCTCAGCCTCTGTTCATGGGTCTGCAAGGAACCCATGAGTTCATCTGTCGAGAGGGTTATCAAATCCCTCGATTCTTCGATTGCTATCACAACCGAGTCAAACTTCACAGGCAGACTTTTGAGAATCTTCTCCATGATTCTCTGGCTCTGGACATTTTCTCCATTCAACCACATCTGGTTGATAATTTCCATTGTCCGGGTGAAGAAGTCGCTCATCGACTCAGACTCGCTCATCTACAGATTCTCAAACTCTCTCCTGAGCATCTGTAGTTTCACCAACTTCACTTTGTCGGTGCCCTGATACGAACTTGCCAGGGTTTCTCAGGCCTGCTTGGCCTTGGTGGCTGATGCAATCCACGGGAAGATGGTCTCCTCAACTACTTGCATGATGTAGAAGAGGGCCTTCTGGTCCTTCTTGTGCTCTTTCAACAGATCCTTGTCTGCTTGAGAGAGGGCAGCCAATGCTGCTACATCTGCCGATTCTGGGTAGCCGTTCTCGACTAACTCCCATAGCTCTTGAGATCCGAACAGGATCTTCATCTGGATGCTCCAATAATCATAGTTCTTACCGTTAAATCGTGGGATCTGCAACTACAGCGAGTTTCTCTCGAAAGCCATGTTTCTATCTTCGTGTCACGGCACTATCAGCTTTGATACCAATTTGAAAGAGTGATTTCCCAATTTTATTTTTTTGTCGGTCGAAATGCGGACAGTGTCGTGCGTAGGGCGAGCTCCAGGCGACAGGAGCGCAGTGCGGACTACACTGAACCACGGGTGAAGGACGTGCTTCGCAGCGTAGTGCGGACTACGTCGAAACACGGGTGAAGGACGTGCTTCACAGCGCAGTGCGGACTACGCCAAAACATGGGCGAAGGACGAGCTTCGCAACGCAGTGCGGACTACGCCAGTTCCACAGTGAAGTGCATACTTCGCACCTTCAACTGCCGAAGTGCGACTGTCGCAGTGAAGTGCGTACAGCGCACGTTCCTTGGCCGAAGTGCGACTGTCACAGCGAAGTGCGCACTTCGGACAACACAGGGTGAAAGTCGTCGGTCGACAGCGAAGTGTGAACTTCGCTGTTTGACGAACTTCGCTCGGCGACAAACTTCGCACGGCGACGAACTTCTCTTGGCGACCAACTTCTTTGTCTTGCGCGGTGCGGCTGGGTTAGCCTAACTTGGCAACACCTGAATGAGAGGAGAGAAACGCCGGAACAGAGAACAACAAACGTTAGTAAATAAACTACTGCAAACCCTAAAGATGCCACAAACAACAACAAAGTTTATTTATCTGAAACTAGGGTTACAGTATTCCTCAACCGAGGAAATAACAACATCTGCAGGCTACGCTGCAAGATAAACTAAACAGGGGAAATGTCGAGTCTGCAGCTCGGACATTAATCAGTTGAGCCACACTGCTCACTGAATCACTCTGCTTTTTTTCTCTGCTCTACTCTCGGCTTCTTCTTTCACAAACTTCTCTCACACACGCACTGCTTCTCCTTTTTTTTTTTTTTTTTTGTCTAAAGACCCGAACTGCCCTTTTATAGCCACGAGGAGAGGAGGATAAGGTTTATCCTCCGACAGCTTCGGATAAGGGTTATCCTCGGACCGACCCTCATCTAGGGTTTTCGACAAACATTGACTTGGCATTAACTCCTACGGAGATCGGATCTGTCAGGTGTCAAATCTGTCAGAAGGTAGGTGTGACGTCATGTCACACTTTTTTCGGGATCCCGGACTGCACTTCGCCCATGTCTAGAGCACAATCCGGTTTCGCCCAAAGTTCGGAGCGCAGATTGGGCACAGAGCGTAAAATCTGGGTTTATTTTTCTAACAAAGAGGTGGGTGCAAGCCCATTAACAAGCACGCATGCTCTCTTGGCTTTCATCCGCTACAACCACTACATTCACGCTATTCTTGACTTTCTCTTTTTCCACTCCCATTTTTCAATTTTCTTTTCTTTTAATATAGGTCTGGGAATACCTAGAAATCTATGGCTTTCCTTTTTTTCAGTCCTCTTCTTTTGGATATGAAAAGAATACATGACATATACATATACAGAGAATATTTAGTGGGGGTCTACTCATGGTAATGACCAAACAGACCAAAAAAAATGAGCGAGGAGGACGTCACCTTATTTGGTTGGTTGTTATTGAACTTTTATAATCTCAGGTCTTTAGGTAAAAACTGAAATCAACAAGATTCTAATTTTTCAACCTTTCAAAAAAGAAAATTACTGACAAGTATTTTTCAACCTTCAACCCGTCCCCCTCCCCCTTCCACGCGTGCCCCTTTCTACGTCCCTCCCCCTTCACTTACCTTCTACGGGCCCAAAAAAGGGTTGGGCTTTATCTTTGTTCTTATCAAATGTCTACAAAATTATGGGAGGAAAATTTTATATCATTTTAAGGTCGAGACGAGCTAAATTCTTTCACAGGCTTGCAGGCCTCACGTTCTACTGCTGGGTGGCAGTGTTTTTCTTGTGGAATTCAGTTTGACATCATCACTTGAAGCTACAATGACAAAGATGGAAATTTTATACAATTCGCTTTTCTGTGATCGCGACAGGGAAGGAGAGATGAGGGTTTTGATGGATTACATCGACTGAAGTCAGTTATTATTTCAAATTCCCAGGCATTTGGGATTAAACTCTCAAACAGCAAAAAGTATAGTTTATATGATCATTTCAATTGGTTTTTCAAGCCAATTTTCACGTACATGAGCTACTATTTTGATAGGAGTGTGCACTAAATTTAAACAGTACTCGTAACTATATTGGTTTTAATGCTAGATTTACACTGTAGATGTTAATTTTATGGGATTTGCATGGTGAACGCTGGCTATCCATTTTCTCAATGTATAAGCTCTTTTCAGAGGCCTAAGAACAGTTAAAATTTGAAGAATGCCATACGCGGAAGCTTGTCTCGCCATTAGAGAAAATCTTTTTGTAATAGTCAAAAAAAACGTTTTAATTAATGCCTAGACTTGTTTAAAATGATTTACATAAATTTTATGTTCTTTTCAAATTACTTGTAGTGGAAGGAATGTTTTTAAGTTACAGCATGGGCTGCTGCTACTTCAAGAAATTAAAATCAATAGCTATAACCGTGCACATCATTGTTTTAAAAAAGCATTGTTTGCTTTTCGATCAAATATATTGGATTTAAATTTTACAATGTTACTGCTTTTTATGCTGGTTTTGGATTGAAGAGGATATCTTGCAATTCAAAACTTTGTGGTCTAGAATTGCTCTAAAGGTGGGCTATTTTATTCATGAAGAAAAGTTTAAAATGAAATTTATGAAAAACATTTGGTTTCAAAAAACATCATTCTTATATATGCCAATAACCTTGTTTAAAATTCTCCTTCTGGGCTTTGTTGTTAGGCATGCACTATTTGCATCATCTGTTCTTGGAGGAAGATTTGGCATCCCAAGGGCTGGCCGAAAGTGAACTTCTTTGCTTGGCAACTGATGCATAATGGTATCTTGACCTTTGACAACCTTAGAATTAGAGGCATCATTGGTCCTTCCCAGTGCGTTTTATGTTATAGGAATGAGGAAAGCCGTGAACCATCTTCCGTTTGATTGCTCTTTCACAGCAGATTTGGAAACGTTGGTTCTCCCACTTTAAACTTCAGGTGCTTGGAGATCTGTCCCGGACCAATTTATGGGAAATCTGGAAGAGAGGTAGATTTATTTCTAAAGCTCTTCGTACTGGCTGGGAGATCGGTTTCCTTTTTATTTGGTGGCAGGTTTGGTTGGAAAGAAATGCTCGTATTTTTCGTGAAACCTTCTCTTCGGTGGAGGGGATTTGGCAGATCATTTGGAGCAAAGTTGTGGAAACCGTTGCCATCTATGCTGAGAAGGAAAACCAGCCTGCTTCTAGGCCTTTGAGTGGGAGAGGTGCTGATCTGGAGAGACAGGTAAGAAGTTGTTGGAAACCTCCCCCAGAAGGCTGGGTCAAAATCAATACTGATGGAGCTGCTAAAGGTAATCCGGGCAATGCTGGCAGTGGTGTTATTTGCCGTGATCATGCTGGGACTGTGCTATATTGGGAATTGCAAGGTCTGGGATATGCCACAAACAATGAAGCTGAGGCCTTTGCTATTAAATCTGCTTCCATCTGGGCCGTCAAGCATGGCCATAGAAAGATAATCATTGAGTCTGATTCTCAAATCTTGGTTGGTGCTCTGGATTGCATGCGGAACTTTGCCTTAAAAGCTTGGAGGCTCCGGATTTTGGTTGCCCAAATTTTAGAGCTTTGGAAAGAAATTGAGGATGTGATTCCTGTTTATGCTAGTAGATCTCTTAATAAAGCGGCCGATTTCCTTGCTAAGTTGGGTGCTGAGAGAGAGGTTGGGATTCATCTGCATAGCAATTTGCCTGTGGAGAATGTCGAGATCAGACAAGGCCTTGATCAATTCCTGAAATAATGTGCAAAGTTTTTTTTGCTAAGGGTCCTTTCTGTCGCGATTTCGCGACTTGTTGCCCTGTCGCGGCTGTTGGCTGGTTACTGTCGCGATATCGTGACAGGTTGAGTCTTTGTAGTCTCCGGCTGGTTTCTGTCGCGATATCGCGACATGTCGCGTTATCGCGGGTCGCGATTCCGCGACATGTTGCGCTATCGCGACATGTCGCGTTATCGCGTGACGCGATCCCGCGTCTTGTTGCGATATCGCGACATGTCGCGATATCGTGACATGTCGCGTTTTCGCGCCTCGTGATTCCTCGACATGTTGCGATATCGCGATAGGTCCCGCCTTCCTGGCGTCTGGGTGGTTATCTGTCGCGATTTCGCGACCTGTTGTGATGCTGCTTCTTTGCGCTGGTTTTTGTCGCGATTTCGCGACAGGTTGTGCCCTCCTGGTCTCTGGCATTTTTCTTGCGCGATTTCGTGGCATGTTTGGCTCCTTTGCGACTGGGTGGTTTTCCGTCGCGATTTCGCGACCTTATTGAGGCTTGTTTGTTGCTTTCTTTTTCTGTCGCGACGCTTTCTGCGGGAGGCTGGCGAGGGCCTTTCCTGTTGCGATTTCGCGACATGTCGCGATTTCGCGACATGTCGCGATTTCGCGACATGTCGCGTTATCGCGCCTGTTGGTGCCTTAGTGGCCGTGTTGGGTTTTTCTGTCACGATTTCGCGACATGTCGCAGTTTCGCGACCTGCTGTTGTTTCGTGTCTTCCGTTCTCTGTGCCTTGCGGTTCTTAGCCTTGCCTTGGTGCGCCTTCCTTGTTGTTTTGCTTGTGGCTCTGGCTCGGGATGTGTTCTCTCCCGCTTGTATCTGGTTCTTGTTTTAATACAAGTTTTTCATTTTTTCAAAAAAAAAAAAAATTCTCCTTCTGGGCTTTGTTGTTAGGCATGCACTATTTGCATCATCTGTTCTTGGATTGAGCATCTTTGTTTCTTGGGTGAAGGGCTCAGTCTGCACATTGCTTACATTTGTTTTCCAACACTAATTCACCTTTAAGCTTTTAAAATTTCTCTAAATTTTCAAAAAAAACAAAACAAAAAAAACACTAATTCACCTTTAAGCTTTTAAAATTTCTCTAAATTAAAAAAAAAAAAACATTGATATGGCCATTCTAGTTTTTGGAATCTTTTTTACTGAACAAATACACGCTACAAGTCACATGTTAATATTCATAGGGTCAACTTTGGAAAACTCATTTTTCATTTATATTTTAATTAATGGGGAGATTGTGCATTACTTTATCAGATTTCCATAAAATTATGGCTATGGTAATTATAATGATGAATGATTTATGTCATTTTAAGGTCAAGAGGAGTTAAATTCTTTCACAGGTTTGCAGGCCTTGTATTCTGTTGTTGAGATTGCAGTGTTTTGCTTGAGGAATTCAATTTGACATCATCGAAGCTACAATGACAGAGGTAGAAATTTTTAAGTTTTGGGTTTTGAATTTTACAATGTTACTATTTTTATGTTGGGTTTATTGTTAGAAATGTTAACTCAAACTTCATGTCCGAAAATGCTTCGGCACGAAGCACTTTCAAACGCTTTCAAGAAATGCTTCGGTGCGAAGCACTTCAAACGCTTTCGGGAAATGCTTCGCGCGAAGCACTTTCGAAACACTTTCGGGAAATGCTTCGGCGCGAAGCACGTTCAAAATGAACTTCGCACCTTCAATCGCCGAAGTGCGACTATCGCAGTGAAGTGCGTACAACGCACGTTCTGTGGCCAAAGTGCGACTATCACAGTGAAGTGCGCACTTCGGACAACGTAGGGTGAAAGTCGTCGGTCGACGGCGAAGTGTGAACCCATTGTTTGACGAACTTCGCTCGGCGACAAACTTCGCACGGCGACGAACTTCTCTTGGCGACCAACTTCTTTGTCTTGCGCGGTACGGCTGGGTTTGCCTAGCTTGGCAACACCTGAATGAGAGGAGAGAAACGCCGGAACAGAGAACAACAAACGTTAGTAAATAAACTACTGCAAACCCTAAAGATGCCACAAACAACAACAAAGTTTATTTATCTGAAACTAGGGTTATAGTATTCCTCAACCGAGGAAATAACAACATCTGCAGGCTACGCCGCAGGATAAACTAAACAGGGGAAATGTCGAGTCCGCAGCTCGGACATTAATCACCGAGCCACACTGCTCACTGAATCACTCTGCTTTCTTTCTCTGCTCTACTCTCGGCTTCTTCTTTCACGAACTTCTCTCACACACGCACTGCTTCTCCTTTTTTTTTTTTTTTTTTGTCTGAAGACCCGAACTGCCCTTTTATAGCCACGAGGAGAGGAGGATAAGGTTTATCCTCTGACAGCTTCGGATAAGGGTTAGCCTCGGACCGACCCTCATCTAGGGTTTTCGACAAACATTGACTTGGCATTAACTCCTACGGAGATCGGATCTGTCAGGTGTCAAATCTGTCAGAAGGTAGGTGTGACGTCATTTCACACTTTTTCCGGGATCCCGGACTGCACTTCGCCCATGTCTAGAGCACAATCCGGTTTCGCCCAAAGTTCGGAGCGCAGCTTGGGCACGAGCGTAAAATCCGGGTTTATTTTTCTAACAAAGAGGTGGGTGAAAGCCCATTAACAAGCACGCATGCTCTCTTGGCTTTCATCCGCTACAACCACTACATGCACGGTATTCTTGACTTTCTCTTTTTCCACTCCCATTTTTCAATTTTCTTTTCTTTTAATATAGGTCTGGGAATACCTAGAAATCTATGGCTTTCCTTTTTTTCAGTCCTCTTCTTTTGGATATGAAAAGAATACATGACATATACATATACAGAGAAGATTTAGTGGGGGTCTACTCATGGTAATGACCAAACAGACCAAACAAAACGAGCGAGGAGGACGTCACCTTATTTGGTTGGTTGTTATTGAACTTTTATAATCTCAGGTCTTTAGGTAAAAACTGAAATCAACAAGATTCTAATTTTTCAACCTTTCAAAAAAGAAAATTACTGACAAGTATTTTTCAACCTTCCACCCGTCCCCCTCCCCCTTCCACGCGTGCCCCTTTCTACGTCCCTCCCCCTTCACTTACCTTCTACGGGCCCAAAAAAGGGTTGGGCTTTATCTTTGTTCTTATCAAATGTCTACAAAATTATGGGAGGAAAATTTTATATCATTTTAAGGTCGAGACGAGCTAAATTCTTTCACATGCTTGCAGGCCTCGCGTTCTACTGCTGGGTGGCAGTGTTTTTCTTGTGGAATTCAGTTTGACATCATCACTTGAAGCTACAATGACAAAGATGGAAATTCTATACAATTCGCTTTTCTGTGATCGCGACAGGGAAGGAGAGATGAGGGTTTTGATGGATTACATCGACTGAAGTCAGTTATTATTTCAACTTCCCAGGCATTTGGGATTAAACTCTCAAACAGCAAAAAGTATAGTTTATATGATCATTTCAATTGGTTTGTCAAGCCAATTTTCACGTACATGAGCTACTATTTTGATAGGAGTGTGCACTAAATTTAAACAGTACTCGTAACTATATTGGTTTTAATGCTAGATTTACACTGTAGATGTTAATTTTATGGGATTTGCATGGTGAACGCTGGCTATCCATTTTCTCAATGTATAAGCTCTTTTCAAAGGCCTAAGAACAGTTAAAATTTGAAGAATGCCATACGCGGAAGCTTGTCTCGCCATTAGAGAAAATCTTTTTGTAATAGTCAAAAAAACGTTTTAATTAATGCCTAGACTTGTTTAAAATGATTTACATAAATTTTATGTTCTTTTCAAATTACTTGCAGTGGAAGGAATGTTTTTAAGTTACAGCATGGGCTGCTGCTACTTCAAGAAATTAAAATCAATAGCTATAACCGTGCACATCATTGTTTTAAAAAAGCATTGTTTGCTTTTCGATCAAATATATTGGATTTAAATTTTACACTGTTACTGCTTTTTATGTTGGTTTTGGATTGAAGAGGATATCTTGCAATTCAAAACTTTCCAGTGACCGGTCTATAATTGCTCTAAAGGTGAGCTATTTTATTCATGAAGAAAAGTTTAAAATGAAATTTATGAAAAACATTTGGTTTCGTAAAACATCATTCTTATATATGCCAATAACCTTGTTTAATATTCTTCATGCAGGCTTTGTTGTTAGGCATGCAGTACTTGCACCATCTGTTCTTGGATTTAGCATCTTTGTTTCTTGGGTGAAGGGCTCAGTCGCACATTGCTTACATTTGTTTTCCAACACTAATTCACCTTTAAGCTTTTAAAATTTCTCTAAATTTTCAAAAAAAACAAAACAAAACAAACACTAATTCACCTTAAAGCTTTTAAAATTTCTCTAAATTAAAAAAAAAAAAAAACATTGATATGGCCATTCTAGTTTTTGGAATCTTTTTACTTGTTCAATTTTGAACAAATACATGCTACAAGTCACATGTTAATATTCATAGCGTCAACTTAGGAAAACTCATTTTTCATTTATATTTTAATTAATGGGGAGATTGTGCATTACTTTATCGATTTCCATAAAATTATGGCTATGGCAATTATAATGATGAATGATTTTATGTCATTTTAAGGTCAAGAGGAGTTAAATTCTTTCACAGGTTTGCGGGCCTTGTATTCGTTGTTGAGATTGCGGTGTTTTGCTTGAGGAATTCAATTTGACATCATCGAAGCTACAATGACAGAGGTAGAAATTTTTAAGTTTTGGGTTTTGAATTTTACAATGTTACTATTTTTATGTTGGGTTTATTGTTAGAAATGTTAACTCAAACTTCATGCCCGAAAATGCTTCGGCACGAAGCACTTTCGAAACGCTTTCAAGAAATGCTTCGGTGCGAAGCACTTCCGAAACGCTTTGGAAATGCTTCGCGCGAAGCACTTTCGAAACACTTTCGGGAAATGCTTCGGCGCGAAGCACGTTCAAAATGACTTCGCACCTTCAATCGCCGAAGTGCGACTATCGCAGCGAAGTGCGTACAGCGCACGTTCTATGGCCGAAGTGCGACTGTCACAGCGAAGTGCGCACTTCGAACAGCACAGGGTGAAAGTCGCCGGTCGACAGCGAAGTGTGAACTTCATTGTTTGACGAACTTCGCTCGGCGACAAACTTCGCACGGCGACGAACTTCTCTTGGCGACCAACTTCTTTGTCTTGCGCGGTACGGCTGGGTTTGCCTAGCTTGGCAACACCCGAATGAGAGGAGAGAAACGCCGAAACAGAGAACAACAAACGTTAGTAAATAAACTACTGCAAACCCTAAAGATGCCACAAACAACAGCAAAGTTTATTTATCTGAAACTAGGGTTATAGTATTCCTCAACCGAGGAAATAAAAACATCTGCAGGCTATGCTGCAGGATAAACTAAACAGGGGAAATGTCGAGTCTGTAGCTCGGACATTAATCAGCTGAGCCACTCTGCTCACTGAATCACTCGCTTTCTTTCTCTTGCTCTACTCTCGGCTTCTTCTTTCACGAACTTCTCTCACACACGCACTGCTTCTCCTTTTTTTTTTTTTTTTTTTTTGTCCGAAGACCCGAATCGCCCTTTTATAGCCACGAGGAGAGGAGGATAAGGTTTATCCTCTGACAGCTTCGGATAAGGGTTAGCCTCGGACCGACCCTCATCTAGGGTTTTCGACAAACATTGACTTGGCATTAACTCCTACGGAGATCGGATCTGTCGGGTGTCAAATCTGTCAGAAGGTAGGTGTGATGTCATGTCACACTTTTTCGGGATCCCGGACTGCACTTCGCCCATGTCTAGAGCACAATCCGGTTTCGCCCAAAGTTCGGAGCGCAGCTTGGGCACGAGCGTAAAATCTGGGTTTATTTTTCTAACAAAGAGGTGGGTGCAAGCCCATTAACAAGCACGCATGCTCTCTTGGCTTTCATCCGCTACAACCACTACATGCACGGTATTCTTGACTTTCTCTTTTTCCACTCCCATTTTTCAATTTTCTTTTCTTTTAATATAGGTCTGGGAATACCTAGAAATCTATGGCTTTCCTTTTTTTCAGTCCTCTTCTTTTGGATATGAAAAGAATACATGACATATACATATACAGAGAAGATTTAGTGGGGGTCTACTCATGGTAATGACCAAACAGACCAAACAAAACGAGCGAGGAGGACGTCACCTTATTTGGTTGGTTGTTATTGAACTTTTATAATCTCAGGTCTTTAGGTAAAAACTGAAATCAACAAGATTCTAATTTTTCAACCTTTCAAAAAAGAAAATTACTGACAAGTATTTTTCAACCTTCCACCCGTCCCCGTCCCCCTCCCCCTTCCACGCGTGCCCCTTTCTACGTCCCTCCCCCTTCACTTACCTTCTACGGGCCCAAAAAAGGGTTGGGCTTTATCTTTGTTCTTATCAAATGTCTACAAAATTATGGGAGGAAAATTTTATATCATTTTAAGGTCGAGACGAGCTAAATTCTTTCACAGGCTTGCAGGCCTCGCGTTCTACTGCTGGGTGGCAGTGTTTTTCTTGTGGAATTCAGTTTGACATCATCACTTGAAGCTACAATGACAAAGATGGAAATTCTATACAATTCGCTTTTCTGTGATCGCGACAGGGAAGGAGAGATGAGGGTTTTGATGGATTACATCGACTGAAGTCAGTTATTATTTCAACTTCCCAGGCATTTGGGATTAAACTCTCAAACAGCAAAAAGTATAGTTTATATGATCATTTCAATTGGTTTGTCAAGCCAATTTTCACGTACATGAGCTACTATTTTGATAGGAGTGTGCACTAAATTTAAACAGTACTCGTAACTATATTGGTTTTAATGCTAGATTTACACTGTAGATGTTAATTTTATGGGATTTGCATGGTGAACGCTGGCTATCCATTTTCTCAATGTATAAGCTCTTTTCAAAGGCCTAAGAACAGTTAAAATTTGAAGAATGCCATACGCGGAAGCTTGTCTCGCCATTAGAGAAAATCTTTTTGTAATAGTCAAAAAAACGTTTTAATTAATGCCTAGACTTGTTTAAAATGATTTACATAAATTTTAGGTTCTTTTCAAATTACTTGCAGTGGAAGGAATGTTTTTAAGTTACAGCATGGGCTGCTGCTACTTCAAGAAATTAAAATCAATAGCTATAACCGTGCACATCATTGTTTTAAAAAAGCATTGTTTGCTTTTCGATCAAATATATTGGATTTAAATTTTACATCTATTATCGCTTTTTATGCTTGGTTTTGGATTGAAGAGGATATCTTGCAATTCAAAACTTTCCAGTGGTCTAGAATTGCTCTAAAGGTGGGCTATTTTATTCATGAAGAAAAGTTTAAAATGAAATTTATGAAAAACATTTGGTTTCAGAAAACATCATTCTTATATATGCCAATAACCTTGTTTAAAATTCTCCTTCTGGGCTTTGTTGTTAGGCATGCACTATTTGCATCATCTGTTCTTGGATTGAGCATCTTTGTTTCTTGGGTGAAGGGCTCAGTCTGCACATTGCTTACATTTGTTTTCCAACACTAATTCACCTTTAAGCTTTTAAAATTTCTCTAAATTTTCAAAAAAAACAAAACAAAACAAACACTAATTCACCTTTAAGCTTTTAAAATTTCTCTAAATTAAAAAAAAAAAAAACATTGATATGGCCATTCTAGTTTTTGGAATCTTTTTTACTGTTCAATTTTGAACAAATACACGCTACAAGTCACATGTTAATATTCATAGGGTCAACTTTGGAAAACTCATTTTTCATTTATATTTTAATTAATGGGGAGATTGTGCATTACTTTATCAGATTTCCATAAAATTATGGCTATGGTAATTATAATGATGAATGATTTATGTCATTTTAAGGTCAAGAGGAGTTAAATTCTTTCACAGGTTTGCAGGCCTTGTATTCTGTTGTTGAGATTGCAGTGTTTTGCTTGAGGAATTCAATTTGACATCATCGAAGCTACAATGACAGAGGTAGAAATTTTTAAGTTTTGGGTTTTGAATTTTACAATGTTACTATTTTTATGTTGGGTTTATTGTTAGAAATGTTAACTCAAATTTCATGCCCGAAAATGCTTCGGCACGAAGCACTTTCGAAACGCTTTCAAGAAATGCTTCGGTGCGAAGCACTTCCGAAACGCTTTCGGGAAATGCTTCGGCGCGAAGCACTTTCGAAACGCTTTTGGGAAATGCTTCGGTGCGAAGCACGTTCAAAATGACTTCGCACCTTCAACTGCCGAAGTGCGACTATCGCAGCGAAGTGCGTACAGCGCATGTTCCTTGGCCGAAGTGCGACTGTCACAGCGAAGTGCGCACTTCGGACAACACAGGGTGAAAGTCGTCGGTCGACAGCGAAGTGTGAACTTCGCTGTTTGACGAACTTCGCTCGGCGACAAACTTCGCACGGCGACGAACTTCTCTTGGCGACCAACTTCTTTGTCTTGCGCGGTGCGGCTGGGTTTGCCTGGCTTGGCAACACTCGTATGAGAGGAGAGAAACGTCGGAACAGAGAACAACAAACGTTAGTAAATAAACTACTGCAAACCCTAAAGATGCCACAAACAACGAACAAAGTTTATTTATCCGAAACTAGGGTTATAGTATTCCTCAACCGAGGAAATAACAACATCTGCAGGCTACGCTGCAGGATAAACTAAACAGGGGAAATGTCGAGTCTGCTGCTCGGACATTAATCAGCTGAGCCACACTGCTCACTGAATCACTCGCTTTCTTTCTCTGCTCTACTCTCCGCTTCTTCTTTCACGAACTTCTCTCACACACGCACCGCTTCTCCTTCTTTTTTTTTTTTTTGTCTGAAGACCCGAACTGCCCTTTTATAGCCACGAGGAGAGGAGGATAAGGTTTATCCTCCGACAACTTCGGATAAGGGTTATCCTCGGACCGACCCTCATCTAGGGTTTTCGACAAACATTGACTTGGCATTAACTCCTACGGAGATCGGATCTGTCAGGTGTCAAATCTGTCAGAAGGTAGGTGTGACGTCATGTCACACTTTTTCCGGGATCCTGGACTGCACTTCGCCCATGTCTAGAGCACAATCCGGTTTCGCCCAAAGTTCGGAGCGCAGCTTGGGCACGAGCGTAAAATCCGGGTTTATTTTTCTAACAAAGAGGTGGGTGCAAGCCCATTAACAAGCACGCATGCTCTCTTGGCTTTCATCCGCTACAACCACTACATTCACGGTATTCTTGACTTTCTCTTTTTCCACTCCCATTTTTCAATTTTCTTTTCTTTTAATATAGGTCTGGGAATACCTAGAAATCTATGGCTTTCCTTTTTTTCAGTCCTCTTCCTTTGGATATGAAAAGAATACATGACATATACATATACAGAGAAGATTTAGTGGGGGTGTACTCATGGTAATGACCAAACAGACCAAACAAAACGAGCGAGGAGGACGTCACCTTATTTGATTGGTTGTTATTGAACTTTTATAATCTCAGGTCTTTAGGTAAAAACTGAAATCAACAAGATTCTAATTTTTCAACCTTTCAAAAAAGAAAATTACTGACAAGTATTTTTCAACCTTCCACCCGTCCCCCTCCCCCTTCCACGCGTGCCCCTTTCTATGTCCCTCCCCCTTCACTTACCTTCTACGGGCCCAAAAAAGGGTTGGGCTTTATCTTTGTTCTTATCAAATGTCTACAAAATTATGGGAGGAAAATTTTATATCATTTTAAGGTCGAGACGAGCTAAATTCTTTCACGAGCTTGCGGGCCTCGCGTTCTCATCTCTGGGTGGCAGTGTTTTTCTTGTGGAATTCAGTTTGACATCATCACTTGAAGCTACAATGACAAAGATGGAAATTCTATACAATTCGCTTTTCTGTGATCGCGACAGGGAAGGAGAGATGAGGGTTTTGATGGATTACATCGACTGAAGTCAGTTATTATTTCAACTTCCCAGGCATTTGGGATTAAACTCTCAAACAGCAAAAAGTATAGTTTATATGATCATTTCAATTGGTTTGTCAAGCCAATTTTCACGTACATGAGCTACTATTTTGATAGGAGTGTGCACTAAATTTAAACAGTACTCGTAACTATATTGGTTTTAATGCTAGATTTACACTGTAGATGTTAATTTTATGGGATTTGCATGGTGAACGCTGGCTATCCATTTTCTCAATGTATAAGCTCTTTTCAGAGGCCTAAGAACAGTTAAAATTTGAAGAATGCCATACGCGGAAGCTTGTCTCGCCATTAGAGAAAATCTTTTTGTAATAGTCAAAAAAACGTTTTAATTAATGCCTAGACTTGTTTAAAATGATTTACATAAATTTTATGTTCTTTTCAAATTACTTGCAGTGGAAGGAATGTTTTTAAGTTACAGCATGGGCTGCTGCTACTTCAAGAAATTAAAATCAATAGCTATAACCGTGCACATCATTGTTTTAAAAAAGCATTGTTTGCTTTTCGATCAAATATATTGGATTTAAATTTTACATTGTTACTGCTTTTTATGCTGGTTTTGGATTGAAGAGGATATCTTGCAATTCAAAACTTTGTGGTCTAGAATTGCTCTAAAGGTGGGCTATTTTATTCATGAAGAAAAGTTTAAAATGAAATTTATGAAAAACATTTGGTTTCAGAAAACATCATTCTTATATATGCCAATAACCTTGTTTAAAATTCTCCTTCTGGGCTTTGTTGTTAGGCATGCACTATTTGCATCATCTGTTCTTGGATTGAGCATCTTTGTTTCTTGGGTGAAGGGCTCAATCTGTACATTGCTTACATTTGTTTTCCAACACTAATTCACCTTTAAGCTTTTAAAATTTCTCTAAATTTTCAAAAAAAACAAAACAAAACAAACACTAATTCACCTTTAAGCTTTTAAAATTTCTCTAAATTAAAAAAAAAAAACATTGATATGGCCATTTTAGTTTTTGGAATCTTTTTCTTGTTCAATTTTGAACAAATACATGCTACAAGTCACATGTTAATATTCATAGGGTCAACTTTGGAAAACTCATTTTTCATTTATATTTTAATTAATGGGGAGATTGTGCATTACTTTATCAGATTTCCATAAAATTATGGCTATGGTAATTATAATGATGAATGATTTATGTCATTTTAAGGTCAAGAGGAGTTAAATTCTTTCACAGGTTTGCAGGCCTTGTATTCTGTTGTTGAGATTGCAGTGTTTTGCTTGAGGAATTCAATTTGACATCATCGAAGCTACAATGACAGAGGTAGAAATTTTTAAGTTTTGGGTTTTGAATTTTACAATGTTACTATTTTTATGTTGGGTTTATTGTTAGAAATGTTAACTCAAATTTCATGCCCGAAAATGCTTCGGCACGAAGCACTTTCGAAACGCTTTCAAGAAATGCTTCGGTGCGAAGCACTTCCGAAACGCTTTCGGGAAATGCTTCGGCGCGAAGCACTTTCGAAACGCTTTTGGGAAATGCTTCGGTGCGAAGCACGTTCAAAATGACTTCGCACCTTCAACTGCCGAAGTAAGACTATCGCAGCGAAGTGCGTACAGCGCACGTTCCTTGGCCGAAGTGCGACTGTCACAGCGAAGTGCGCACTTCGGACAACATAGGGTGAAAGTCGTCGGTCGACAGCGAAGTGTGAACTTCGCTGTTTGACGAACTTCGCTCGGCGACAAACTTCGCACGGCGACGAACTTCTCTTGGCGACCAACTTCTTTGTCTTGCGCGGTGCGGCTGGGTTTGCCTAGCTTGGCAACACCTGAATGAGAGGAGAGAAACGTCGGAACAGAGAACAACAAACGTTAGTAAATAAACTACTGCAAACCCTAAAGATGCCACAAACAACGAAGAAAGTTTATTTATCTGAAACTAGGGTTACAGTATTCCTCAACCGAGGAAATAACAACATCTGCAAGCTACGCTGCAGGATAAACTAAACAGGGGAAATGTCGAGTCCGCTGCTCGGACATTAATCAGCTGAGCCACACTGCTCATTGAATCGCTCGCTTTCTTTCTCTGCTCTATTCTCCGCTTCTTCTTTCACGAACTTCTCTCACACACGCACCTGCTTCTCCTTTTTTTTTTTGTCTGAAGACCCGAACTGCCCTTTTATAGCCACGAGGAGAGGAGGATAAGGTTTATCCTCTGACAGCTTCGGATAAGGGTTATCCTCGGACCGACCCTCATCTAGGGTTTTCGACAAACATTGACTTGGCATTAACTCCTACGGAGATCGGATCTGTCAGGTGTCAAATCGTCGGAAGGTAGGTGTGACGTCATGTCACACTTTTTCGGGATCCCGGACTGCACTTCGTCCATGTCTAGAGCGCAATCCGGTTTCGCCCAAAGTTCGGAGCGCAGCTTGGGCACAGGCGTAAAATCTGGGTTTATTTTTCTAACAAAGAGGTGGGTGCAAGCCCATTAACAAGCACGCATGCTCTCTTGGCTTTCATCCGCTACAACCACTACATTCACGGTATTCTTGACTTTCTCTTTTTCCACTCCCATTTTTCAATTTTCTTTTCTTTTAATATAGGTCTGGGAATACCTAGAAATCTATGGCTTTCCTTTTTTTCAGTCCTCTTCTTTTGGATATGAAAAGAATACATGACATATACATATACAGAGAAGATTTAGTGGGGGTCTACTCATGGTAATGACCAAAAAGACCAAACAAAACGAGCGAGGAGGACGTCACCTTATTTGATTGGTTGTTATTGAACTTTTATAATCTCAGGTCTTTAGGTAAAAACTGAAATCAACAAGATTCTAATTTTTCAACCTTTCAAAAAAGAAAATTACTGACAAGTATTTTTCAACCTTCCACCCGTCCCCCTCCCCCTTCCACGCGTGCCCCTTTCTACGTCCCTCCCCCTTCACTTACCTTCTACGGGCCCAAAAAAGGGTTGGGCTTTATCTTTGTTCTTATCAAATGTCTACAAAATTATGGGAGGAAAATTTTATATCATTTTAAGGTCGAGACGAGCTAAATTCTTTCACGAGGCTTGCGGGCCTCGCGTTCTACTGCTTTGGGTGGCGGTGTTTTTCTTGTGGAATTCAGTTTGACATCATCACTTGAAGCTACAATGACAAAGATGGAAATTCTATACAATTCGCTTTTCTGTGATCGCGACAGGGAAGGAGAGATGAGGGTTTTGATGGATTACATCGACTGAAGTCGGTTATTATTTCAGCTTTCCAGGCTTTTGGTATTAAACTCTCAAACAACAAAAAGTATAGTTTATATGATCATTTCAATTGGTTTGTCAAGCCAATTTTCACGTACATGAGCTACTATTTTGATAGGAGTGTGCACTAAATTTAAACAGTACTCGTAACTATATTGGTTTTAATGCTAGATTTACACTGTAGATGTTAATTTTATGGGATTTGCATGGTGAACGCTGGCTATCCATTTTCTCAATGTATAAGCTCTTTTCAAAGGCCTAAGAACAGTTAAAATTTGAAGAATGCCATACGCGGAAGCTTGTCTCGCCATTAGAGAAAATCTTTTTGTAATAGTCAAAAAAACGTTTTAATTAATGCCTAGACTTGTTTAAAATGATTTACATAAATTTTATGTTCTTTTCAAATTACTTGCAGTGGAAGGAATGTTTTTAAGTTACAGCATGGGCTGCTGCTACTTCAAGAAATTAAAATCAATAGCTATAACCGTGCACATCATTGTTTTAAAAAAGCATTGTTTGCTTTTCGATCAAATATATTGGATTTAAATTTTACACTGTTACTGCTTTTTATGCTGGTTTTGGATTGAAGAGGATATCTTGCAATTCAAAACTTTGTGGTCTAGAATTGCTCTAAAGGTGGGCTATTTTATTCATGAAGAAAAGTTTAAAATGAAATTTATGAAAAACATTTGGTTTCAAGAAAACATCATTCTTATATATGCCAATAACCTTGTTTAATATTCTTCATGCAGACTTTGTTGTTAGGCATGTAGTACTTGCACCATCTGTTCTTGGATTTAGCATCTTTGTTTCTTGGGTGAAGGGCTCAATCTGTACATTGCTTACATTTATTTTCTAGCACTAGTTCACCTTTAAGCTTTTAAAATTTCTCTAAATTTTCAAAAAAAACAAAACAAAACAAACACTAATTCACCTTTAAGCTTTTAAAATTTCTCTAAATTAAAAAAAAAAAAACATTGATATGGCCATTTTAGTTTTTGGAATCTTTTTCTTGTTCAATTTTGAACAAATACATGCTACAAGTCACATGTTAATATTCATAGGGTCAACTTTGGAAAACTCATTTTTCATTTATATTTTAATTAATGGGGAGATTGTGCATTACTTTATCAGATTTCCATAAAATTATGGCTATGGTAATTATAATGATGAATGATTTATGTCATTTTAAGGTCAAGAGGAGTTAAATTCTTTCACAGGTTTGCAGGCCTTGTATTCTGTTGTTGAGATTGCAGTGTTTTGCTTGAGGAATTCAATTTGACATCATCGAAGCTACAATGACAGAGGTAGAAATTTTTAAGTTTTGGGTTTTGAATTTTACAATGTTACTATTTTTATGTTGGGTTTATTGTTAGAAATGTTAACTCAAACTTCATGCCCGAAAATGCTTCGGCACGAAGCACTTTCGAAACGCTTTCAAGAAATGCTTCGGTGCGAAGCACTTCCGAAACGCTTTCGGGAAATGCTTCGGCGCGAAGCACTTTCGAAACACTTTTGGGAAATGCTTCGGTGCGAAGCACTTTCAACATGACTTCGCACCTTCAACTGCCGAAGTGCGACTATCGCAGACGAAGTGCGTACGGCGCACGTTCCTTGGCCGAAGTGCGATCATCACGACGAAGTGCGCACTTTGGACAACACAGGGTGAAAGTCGTCGGTCGACAGTGAAGTGCGAACTTCGTTGTTTGACGAACTTCGCTCGGCGACAAAATTCGCACGGCGACGAACTTCTCTTGGCGACCAACTTCTTTGTCTTGCGCGGTACGGCTGGGTTTGCCTAGCTTGGCAACACCTGAATGAGAGGAGAGAAACGCCGGAACAGAGAACAACAAACGTTAGTAAATAAACTCACGCAAACCCTAAAGATGCCACAAACAACAAGAAAGTTTATTTATCTGAAACTAGGGTTATAGTATTCCTCAACCGAGGAAATAAAAACATCTGCAGGCTATGCTGCAGGATAAACTAAACAGGGGAAATGTCGAGTCTGCTGCTCGGACATTAATCAGCTGAGCCACACTGCTCACTGAATCACTCTGCTTTCTTTCTCTGCTCTACTCTCGGCTTCTTCTTTCACGAACTTCTCTCACACACGCACTGCTTCTCCTTTTTTTTTTTTTTTTTTGTCTGAAGACCCGAACTGCCCTTTTATAGCCACGAGGAGAGGAGGATAAGGTTTATCCTCTGACAGCTTCGGATAAGGGTTAGCCTCGGACCGACCCTCATCTAGGGTTTTCGACAAACATTGACTTGGCATTAACTCCTACGGAGATCGGATCTGTCAGGTGTCAAATGCGTCAGAAGGTAGGTGTGATGTCATGTCACACTTTTTCGGGATCCCGGACCGCACTTCGCCCATGTCTAGAGCACAATCCGGTTTCGCCCAAAGTTCGGAGCGCGATTGGGCACGAGCGTAAAATCCGGGTTTATTTTTCTAACAAAGAGGTGGGTGCAAGCCCATTAACAAGCACGCATGCTCTCTTGGCTTTCATCCGCTACAACCACTACATGCACGGTATTCTTGACTTTCTCTTTTTCCACTCCCATTTTTCAATTTTCTTTTCTTTTAATATAGGTCTGGGAATACCTAGAAATCTATGGCTTTCCTTTTTTTCAGTCCTCTTCTTTTGGATATGAAAAGAATACATGACATATACATATACAGAGAAGATTTAGTGGGGGTCTACTCATGGTAATGACCAAACAGACCAAACAAAACGAGCGAGGAGGACGTCACCTTATTTGGTTGGTTGTTATTGAACTTTTATAATCTCAGGTCTTTAGGTAAAAACTGAAATCAACAAGATTCTAATTTTTCAACCTTTCAAAAAAGAAAATTACTGACAAGTATTTTTCAACCTTCCACCCGTCCCCCTCCCCCTTCCACGCGTGCCCCTTTCTACGTCCCTCCCCCTTCACTTACCTTCTACGGGCCCAAAAAAGGGTTGGGCTTTATCTTTGTTCTTATCAAATGTCTACAAAATTATGGGAGGAAAATTTTATATCATTTTAAGGTCGAGACGAGCTAAATTCTTTCACGAGCTTGCGGGGCCTCGCGGTCTACTCGCTGGGTGGCGGTGTTTTTCTTGTGGAATTCAGTTTGACATCATCACTTGAAGCTACAATGACAAAGATGGAAATTCTATACAATTCGCTTTTCTGTGATCGCGACAGGGAAGGAGAGATGAGGGTTTTGATGGATTACATCGACTGAAGTCAGTTATTATTTCAACTTCCCAGGCATTTGGGATTAAACTCTCAAACAGCAAAAAGTATAGTTTATATGATCATTTCAATTGGTTTGTCAAGCCAATTTTCACGTACATGAGCTACTATTTTGATAGGAGTGTGCACTAAATTTAAACAGTACTCGTAACTATATTGGTTTTAATGCTAGATTTACACTGTAGATGTTAATTTTATGGGATTTGCATGGTGAACGCTGGCTATCCATTTTCTCAATGTATAAGCTCTTTTCAGAGGCCTAAGAACAGTTAAAATTTGAAGAATGCCATACGCGGAAGCTTGTCTCGCCATTAGAGAAAATCTTTTTGTAATAGTCAAAAAAACGTTTTAATTAATGCCTAGACTTGTTTAAAATGATTTACATAAATTTTATGTTCTTTTCAAATTACTTGCAGTGGAAGGAATGTTTTTAAGTTACAGCATGGGCTGCTGCTACTTCAAGAAATTAAAATCAATAGCTATAACCGTGCACATCATTGTTTTAAAAAAGCATTGTTTGCTTTTCGATCAAATATATTGGATTTAAATTTTACATTATTCTTGCTTCTTATGCTTGGTTTTGGATTGAAGAGGATATCTTGCAATTCAAAACTTTGTGGTCTAGAATTGCTCTAAAGGTGGGCTATTTTATTCATGAAGAAAAGTTTAAAATGAAATTTATGAAAAACATTTGGTTTCAGAAAACATCATTCTTATATATGCCAATAACCTTGTTTAAAATTCTCCTTCTGGGCTTTGTTGTTAGGCATGCACTATTTGCATCATCTGTTCTTGGATTGAGCATCTTTGTTTCTTGGGTGAAGGGCTCAGTCTGCACATTGCTTACATTTGTTTTCCAACACTAATTCACCTTTAAGCTTTTAAAATTTCTCTAAATTTTCAAAAAAAACAAAACAAAACAAACACTAATTCACCTTTAAGCTTTTAAAATTTCTCTAAATTAAAAAAAAAAAAACATTGATATGGCCATTCTAGTTTTTGGAATCTTTTTTACTGTTCAATTTTGAACAAATACACGCTACAAGTCACATGTTAATATTCATAGGGTCAACTTTGGAAAACTCATTTTTCATTTATATTTTAATTAATGGGGAGATTGTACATTACTTTATCAGATTTCCATAAAATTATGGCTATGATAATTATAATGATGAATGATTTATGTCATTTTAAGGTCAAGAGGAGTTAAATTCTTTCACAGGTTTGCAGGCCTTGTATTCTGTTGTTGAGATTGCAGTGTTTTGCTTGAGGAATTCAATTTGACATCATCGAAGCTACAATGACAGAGGTAGAAATTTTTAAGTTTTGGGTTTTGAATTTTACAATGTTACTATTTTTATGTTGGGTTTATTGTTAGAAATGTTAACTCAAATTTCATGCCCGAAAATGCTTCGGCACGAAGCACTTTCGAAACACTTTCAAGAAATGCTTCGGTGCGAAGCACTTCCGAAACGCTTTCGGGAAATGCTTCGGTGCGAAGCACTTTCGAAACGCTTTTGGGAAATGCTTCGGTGCGAAGCACGTTCAAAATGACTTCGCACCTTCAATCGCCGAAGTGCGACTATCGTAGACGAAGTGCGTACAGCGCACGTTCTATGGCCGAAGTGCGACTGTCACAGCGAAGTGCGCACTTCGGACAGCACAGGGTGAAAGTCGCCGGTCGACACCGAAGTGTGAACCCATTTGTTTGACGAACTTCGCTCGGCGACAAACTTCGCACGGCGACGAACTTCGCTCGGTGACCAACTTCTTAGTCTTGCGCGGTGCGGTCGGGTTTGCCTAGCTTGGCAACACTCGAATGAGAGGAGAGAAACGTCGGAACAGAGAACAACAAACGTTAGTAAATAAACTACTGCAAACCCTAAAGATGCCACAAACAACAGCAAAGTTTATTTATCTGAAACTAGGGTTATAGTATTCCTCAACCGAGGAAATAACAACATCTGCAGGCTACGCTGCAGGATAAACTAAACAGGGGAAATGTCGAGTCTGCAGCTCGGACATTAATCAGTTGAGCCACACTGCTCACTGAATCACTCTGCTTTCTTTCTCTGCTCTACTCTCGGCTTCTTCTTTCACGAACTTCTCTCACACACGCACTGCTTCTCCTTCTTTTTTTTTTTTGTCTGAAGACCCGAACTGCCCTTTTATAGCCACGAGGAGAGGAGGATAAGGTTTATCCTCCGACGGCTCGGATAAGGGTTATCCTCGGACCGACCCTCATCTAGGGTTTTCGACAAACATTGACTTGGCATTAACTCCTACGGAGATCGGATCTGTCAGGTGTCAAATCTGTCAGAAGGTAGGTGTGACGTCATGTCACACTTTTTCCGGGATCCTGGACTGCACTTCGCCCATGTCTAGAGCACAATCCGGTTTCGCCCAAAGTTCGGAGCGCAGTTGGGCACAGGCGTAAAATCTGGGTTTATTTTTCTAACAAAGAGGTGGGTGCAAGCCCATTAACAAGCACGCATGCTCTCTTGGCTTTCATCCGCTACAACCACTACATTCACGGTATTCTTGACTTTCTCTTTTTCCACTCCCATTTTTCAATTTTCTTTTCTTTTAATATAGGTCTGGGAATACCTAGAAATCTATGGCTTTCCTTTTTTTCAGTCCTCTTCCTTTGGATATGAAAAAAATACATGACATATACATATACAGAGAAGATTTAGTGGGGGTCTACTCATGGTAATGACCAAACAGACCAAACAAAACGAGCGAGGAGGACGTCACCTTATTTGATTGGTTGTTATTGAACTTTTATAATCTCAGGTCTTTAGGTAAAAACTGAAATCAACAAGATTCTAATTTTTCAACCTTTCAAAAAAGAAAATTACTGACAAGTATTTTTCAACCTTCCACCCGTCCCCCTCCCCCTTCCACGCGTGCCCCTTTCTACGTCCCTCCCCCTTCACTTACCTTCTACGGGCCCAAAAAAGGGTTGGGCTTTATCTTTGTTCTTATCAAATGTCTACAAAATTATGGGAGGAAAATTTTATATCATTTTAAGGTCGAGACGAGCTAAATTCTTTCACGAGGCTTGCGGGCCTCGCGTTCTCTACTGTGGGTGGCGGTGTTTTTCTTGTGGAATTCAGTTTGACATCATCACTTGAAGCTACAATGACAAAGATGGAAATTCTATACAATTCGCTTTTCTGTGATCGCGACAGGGAAGGAGAGATGAGGGTTTTGATGGATTACATCGACTGAAGTCAGTTATTATTTCAACTTCCCAGGCATTTGGGATTAAACTCTCAAACAGCAAAAAGTATAGTTTATATGATCATTTCAATTGGTTTGTCAAGCCAATTTTCACGTACATGAGCTACTATTTTGATAGGAGTGTGCACTAAATTTAAACAGTACTCGTAACTATATTGGTTTTAATGCTAGATTTACACTGTAGATGTTAATTTTATGGGATTTGCATGGTGAACGCTGGCTATCCATTTTCTCAATGTATAAGCTCTTTTCAGAGGCCTAAGAACAGTTAAAATTTGAAGAATGCCATACGCGGAAGCTTGTCTCGCCATTAGAGAAAATCTTTTTGTAATAGTCAAAAAAACGTTTTAATTAATGCCTAGACTTGTTTAAAATGATTTACATAAATTTTATGTTCTTTTCAAATTACTTGCAGTGGAAGGAATGTTTTTAAGTTACAGCATGGGCTGCTGCTACTTCAAGAAATTAAAATCAATAGCTATAACCGTGCACATCATTGTTTTAAAAAAGCATTGTTTGCTTTTCGATCAAATATATTGGATTTAAATTTTACATTGTTACTGCTTTTTATGCTGGTTTTGGATTGAAGAGGATATCTTGCAATTCAAAAATTTGTGGTCTAGAATTGCTCTAAAGGTGGGCTATTTTATTCATGAAGAAAAGTTTAAAATGAAATTTATGAAAAACATTTGGTTTCAGAAAACATCATTCTTATATATGCCAATAACCTTGTTTAAAATTCTCCTTCCGGGCTTTGTTGTTAGGCATGCACTATTTGCATCATCTCGTTCTTGGATTTAGCATCTTTGTTTCTTGGGTGAAGGGCTCAATCTGTACATTGCTTACATTTGTTTTCCAACACTAATTCACCTTTAAGCTTTTAAAATTTCTCTAAATTTTCAAAAAAAACAAAACAAAACAAACACTAATTCACCTTTAAGCTTTTAAAATTTCTCTAAATTAAAAAAAAAAAAAACATTGATATGGCCATTCTAGTTTTTGGAATCTTTTTTACTGTTCAATTTTGAACAAATACACGCTACAAGTCACATGTTAATATTCATAGGGTCAACTTTGGAAAACTCATTTTTCATTTATATTTTAATTAATGGGGAGATTGTGCATTACTTTATCAGATTTCCATAAAATTATGGCTATGGTAATTATAATGATGAATGATTTATGTCATTTTAAGGTCAAGAGGAGTTAAATTCTTTCACAGGTTTGCAGGCCTTGTATTCTGTTGTTGAGATTGCAGTGTTTTGCTTGAGGAATTCAATTTGACATCATCGAAGCTACAATGACAGAGGTAGAAATTTTTAAGTTTTGGGTTTTGAATTTTACAATGTTACTATTTTTATGTTGGGTTTATTGTTAGAAATGTTAACTCAAATTTCATGCCCGAAAATGCTTCGACACGAAGCACTTTCAAACGCTTTCAAGAAATGTTTCGGTGTGAAGCACTTTCGAAACGCTTTCGGGAAATGCTTCGGTGCGAAGCACTTTCGAAACGCTTTAGGGAAATGCTTCGGTGCAAAGCACGTTCAAAATGACTTCGCACCTTCAATGCGCGAAGTGCGACTGTCGCAGCGAAGTGCGTACAGCGCACGTTCTATGGCCGAAGTGCGACTGTCACAGCGAAGTGCGCACTTCGGACAGCACAGGGTGAAAGTCGCCGGTCGACGGCGAAGTGCGAACTTCGCTCGGCGACAAACTTCGCACGGCGACGAACTTCTCTTGGCGACCAACTTCTTTGTCTTGCGCGGTGCGGCTGGGTTTGCCTAGCTTGGCAACACCTGAATGAGAGGAGAGAAACGTCGGAACAGAGAACAACAAACGTTAGTAAATAAACTACTGCAAACCCTAAAGATGCCACAAACAACAGCAAAGTTTATTTATCTGAAACTAGGGTTATAGTATTCCTCAACCGAGGAAATAACAACATCTGCAGGATACATTACAGGATAAACTAAAAGGGAAAATGTCGAGTCGCAGCTCGGACATTAATCAGCTGAGCCACACTGCTCACTGAATCACTCTGCTTTCTTTCTCTGCTCTACTCTCGGCTTCTTCTTTCACGAACTTCTCTCACACACGCACTGCTTCTCCTTTTTTTTTTTTGTCTGAAGACCCGAACTGCCCTTTTATAGCCACGAGGAGAGGAGGATAAGGTTTATCCTCTGACAGCTTCGGATAAGGGTTATCCTCGGACCGACCCTCATCTAGGGTTTTCGACAAACATTGACTTGGCATTAACTCCTACGGAGATCGGATCTGTCAGGTGTCAAATCTGTCAGAAGGTAGGTGTGACGTCATGTCACACTTTTTCCGGGATCCCGGACTGCACTTCGCCCATGTCTAGAGCACAATCCGGTTTCGCCCAAAGTTCGGAGCGCAGTTGGGCACAGGCGTAAAATCTGGGTTTATTTTTCTAACAAAGAGGTGGGTGCAAGCCCATTAACAAGCACGCATGCTCTCTTGGCTTTCATCCGCTACAACCACTACATTCACGGTATTCTTGACTTTCTCTTTTTCCACTCCCATTTTTCAATTTTCTTTTCTTTTAATATAGGTCTGGGAATACCTAGAAATCTATGGCTTTCCTTTTTTTCGGTCCTCTTCTTTTGGATATGAAAAGAATACATGACATATACATATACGAGAGAAGATTTAGTGGGGGTCTACTCATGGTAATGACCAAACAGACCAAACAAAACGAGCGAGGAGGACGTCACCTTATTTGATTGGTTGTTATTGAACTTTTATAATCTCAGGTCTTTAGGTAAAAACTGAAATCAACAAGATTCTAATTTTTCAACCTTTCAAAAAAGAAAATTACTGACAAGTATTTTTCAACCTTCCACCCGTCCCCCTCCCCCTTCCACGCGTGCCCCTTTCTACGTCCCTCCCCCTTCACTTACCTTCTACGGGCCCAAAAAAGGGTTGGGCTTTATCTTTGTTCTTATCAAATGTCTACAAAATTATGGGAGGAAAATTTTATATCATTTTAAGGTCGAGACGAGCTAAATTCTTTCACGAGGCTTGCGGGCCTCGCGTTCTCTCTGCTGGGTGGCGGTGTTTTTCTTGTGGAATTCAGTTTGACATCATCACTTGAAGCTACAATGACAAAGATGGAAATTCTATACAATTCGCTTTTCTGTGATCGCGACAGGGAAGGAGAGATGAGGGTTTTGATGGATTACATCGACTGAAGTCAGTTATTATTTCAACTTCCCAGGCATTTGGGATTAAACTCTCAAACAGCAAAAAGTATAGTTTATATGATCATTTCAATTGGTTTGTCAAGCCAATTTTCACGTACATGAGCTACTATTTTGATAGGAGTGTGCACTAAATTTAAACAGTACTCGTAACTATATTGGTTTTAATGCTAGATTTACACTGTAGATGTTAATTTTATGGGATTTGCATGGTGAACGCTGGCTATCCATTTTCTCAATGTATAAGCTCTTTTCAGAGGCCTAAGAACAGTTAAAATTTGAAGAATGCCATACGCGGAAGCTTGTCTCGCCATTAGAGAAAATCTTTTTGTAATAGTCAAAAAAACGTTTTAATTAATGCCTAGACTTGTTTAAAATGATTTACATAAATTTTATGTTCTTTTCAAATTACTTGCAGTGGAAGGAATGTTTTTAAGTTATAGCATGGGCTGCTGCTACTTCAAGAAATTAAAATCAATAGCTATAACCGTGCACATCATTGTTTTAAAAAAGCATTGTTTGCTTTTCGATCAAATATATTGGATTTAAATTTTACATCATTCTTGCTTTTTATGCTTGGTTTTGGATTGAAGAGGATATCTTGCAATTCAAAACTTTGTGGTCTAGAATTGCTTTAAAGGTGGGCTATTTTATTCATGAAGAAAAGTTTAAAATGAAATTTATGAAAAACATTTGGTTTCGGAAAACATCATTCTTATATATGCCAATAACCTTGTTTAAAATTCTCCTTCCGGGCTTTGTTGTTAGGCATGCACTATTTGCATCATCTTGTTCTTGGATTGAGCATCTTTGTTTCTTGGGTGAAGGGCTCGGTCAGCACATTGCTTACATTTGTTTTCCAACACTAATTCACCTTTAAGCTTTTAAAATTTCTCTAAATTTTCAAAAAAAACAAAACAAAACAAACACTAATTCACCTTTAAGCTTTTAAAATTTCTCTAAATTAAAAAAAAAAAAACATTGATATGGCCATTCTAGTTTTTGGAATCTTTTTTACTGTTCAATTTTGAACAAATACACGCTACAAGTCACATGTTAATATTCATAGGGTCAACTTTGGAAAACTCATTTTTCATTTATATTTTAATTAATGGGGAGATTGTGCATTACTTTATCAGATTTCCATAAAATTATGTCTATGGTAATTATAATGATGAATGATTTATGTCATTTTAAGGTCAAGAGGAGTTAAATTCTTTCACAGGTTTGCAGGCCTTGTATTCTGTTGTTGAGATTGCAGTGTTTTGCTTGAGGAATTCAATTTGACATCATCGAAGCTACAATGACAGAGGTAGAAATTTTTAAGTTTTGGGTTTTGAATTTTACAATGTTACTATTTTTATGTTGGGTTTATTGTTAGAAATGTTAACTCAAATTTCATGCCCGAAAATGCTTCGGCACGAAGCACTTTCGAAACGCTTTCAAGAAAAGCTTCGGTGCGAAGCACTTCCCAAACGCTTTCGGGAAATGCTTCGGCGCGAAGCACTTTCGAAACGCTTTTGGGAAATGCTTCGGTGCGAAGCACGTTCAAAATGACTTCGCACCTTCAACTGCCGAAGTGCGACTGTCGCAGCGAAGTGCGTACAGCGCACGTTCTATGGCCGAAGTGCGACTGTCACAGCGAAGTGCGCACTTCGGACAGCACGAGGTGAAAGTCGTCGGTCGACGACGAAGTGTGAACCCCATTTGTTTGACGAACTTCGCTCGGCGACAAACTTCGCACGGCGACGAACTTCTCTTGGCGACCAACTTCTTTGTCTTGCGCGGTGCGGCTGGGTTTGCCTAGCTTGGCAACACTCGAATGAGAGGAGAGAAACACCGGAACAGAGAACAAAAAACGTTAGTAAATAAACTACTGCAAACCCTAAAGATGCCACAAACAACAACAAAGTTTATTTATCTGAAACTAGGGTTATAGTATTCCTCAACCGAGGAAATAACAACATCTGCAGGCTACGCTGCAGGATAAACTAAACAGGGGAAATGTCGAGTCTGCAGCTCGGACATTAATCAGCTGAGCCACACTGCTCACTGAATCACTCTGCTTTCTTTCTCTGCTCTACTCTCGGCTTCTTCTTTCACGAACTTCTCTCACACACGCACTGCTTCTCCTTTTTTTTTTTTTTTTTTGTCTGAAGACCCGAACTGCCCTTTTATAGCCACGAGGAGAGGAGGATAAGGTTTATCCTCTAACAGCTTCGGATAAGGGTTATCCTCGGACCGACCCTCATCTAGGGTTTTCGACAAACATTGACTTGGCATTAACTCCTACGGAGATCGGATCTGTCAGGTGTCAAATCTGTCAGAAGGTAGGTGTGACGTCATGTCACACTTTTTTCGGGATCCCGGACTGCACTTCGCCCATGTCTAGAGCACAATCCGGTTTCGCCCAAAGTTCGGAGCGCAGTTGGGCACAGGCGTAAAATCTGGGTTTATTTTTCTAACAAAGAGGTGGGTGCAAGCCCATTAACAAGCACGCATGCTCTATTGGCTTTCATCCGCTACAACCACTACATTCACGCTATTCTTGACTTTCTCTTTTTCCACTCCCATTTTTCAATTTTCTTTTCTTTTAATATAGGTCTTGGAATACCTAGAAATCTATGGCTTTCCTTTTTTTCAGTCCTCTTCTTTTGGATATGAAAAGAATACATGACATATACATATACAGAGAAGATTTAGTGGGGGTCTACTCATGGTAATGACCAAACAGACCAAACAAAACGAACGAGGAGGACGTCACCTTATTTGGTTGGTTGTTATTGAACTTTTATAATCTCAGGTCTTTAGGTAAAAACTGAAATCAACAAGATTCTAATTTTTCAACCTTTCAAAAAAGAAAATTACTGACAAGTATTTTTCAACCTTCCACCCGTCCCCCTCCCCCTTCCACGCGTGCCCCTTTCTACGTCCCTCCCCCTTCACTTACCTTCTACGGGCCCAAAAAAGGGTTGGGCTTTATATTTGTTCTTATCAAATGTCTACAAAATTATGGGAGGAAAATTTTATATCATTTTAAGGTCGAGACGAGCTAAATTCTTTCACAGGCTTGCAGGCCTCGCGTTCTACTGCTGGGTGGCAGTGTTTTTCTTGTGGAATTCAGTTTGACATCATCACTTGAAGCTACAATGACAAAGATGGAAATTCTATACAATTCGCTTTTCTGTGATCGCGACAGGAAAGGAGAGATGAGGGTTTTGATGGATTACATCGACTGAAGTCAGTTATTATTTCAACTTCCCAGGCATTTGGGATTAAACTCTCAAACAGCAAAAAGTATAGTTTATATGATCATTTCAATTGGTTTGTCAAGCCAATTTTCACGTACATGAGCTACTATTTTGATAGGAGTGTGCACTAAATTTAAACAGTACTCGTAACTATATTGGTTTTAATGCTAGATTTACACTGTAGATGTTAATTTTATGGGATTTGCATGGTGAACGCTGGCTATCCATTTTCTCAATGTATAAGCTCTTTTCAGAGGCCTAAGAACAGTTAAAATTTGAAGAATGCCATACGCGGAAGCTTGTCTCGCCATTAGAGAAAATCTTTTTGTAATAGTCAAAAAAACGTTTTAATTAATGCCTAGACTTGTTTAAAATGATTTACATAAATTTTATGTTCTTTTCAAATTACTTGCAGTGGAAGGAATGTTTTTAAGTTATAGCATGGGCTGCTGCTACTTCAAGAAATTAAAATCAATAGCTATAACCGTGCACATCATTGTTTTAAAAAAGCATTGTTTGCTTTTCGATCAAATATATTGGATTTAAATTTTACTACTCATTATTGCTTTTTATGTCTGGTTTTGGATTGAAGAGGATATCTTGCAATTCAAAACTTTGTGGTCTAGAATTGCTCTAAAGGTGGGCTATTTTATTCATGAAGAAAAGTTTAAAATGAAATTTATGAAAAACATTTGGTTTCAGAAAACATCATTCTTATATATGCCAATAACCTTGTTTAAAATTCTCCTTCTGGGCTTTGTTGTTAGGCATGCACTATTTGCATCATCTCGTTCTTGGATTGAGCATCTTTGTTTCTTGGGTGAAGAGGTCAGTTGTACATTGCTTACATTTGTTTTCCAACACTAATTCACCTTTAAGCTTTTAAAATTTCTCTAAATTTTCAAAAAAAACAAAACAAAACAAACACTAATTCACCTTTAAGCTTTTAAAATTTCTCTAAATTAAAAAAAAAAAAACATTGATATGGCCATTCTAGTTTTTGGAATCTTTTTTACTTTTCAATTTTGAACAAATACACGCTACAAGTCACATGTTAATATTCATAGGGTCAAATTTGGAAAACTCATTTTTCATTTATATTTTAATTAATGGGGAGATTGTGCATTACTTTATCAGATTTCCATAAAATTATGGCTATGGTAATTATAATGATGAATGATTTATGTCATTTTAAGGTCAAGAGGAGTTAAATTCTTTCACAGGTTTGCAGGCCTTGTATTCTGTTGTTGAGATTGCAGTGTTTTGCTTGAGGAATTCAATTTGACATCATCGAAGCTACAATGACAGAGGTAGAAATTTTTAAGTTTTGGGTTTTGAATTTTACAATGTTACTAATTTTATGTTGGGTTTATTGTTAGAAATGTTAACTCAAATTTCATGCCAGAAAATGCTTCGGCACGAAGCACTTTCGAAACGCTTTCAAGAAATGCTTTGGTGCGAAGCACTTCCGAAACGCTTTCGGGAAATGCTTCGGCGCGAAGCACTTTCGAAACGCTTTTGGGAAATGCTTCGGTGCGAAGCACGTTCAAAATGACTTCGCACCTTCAACTGCCGAAGTGCGACTATCGCAGCGAAGTGCGTACAGCGCACGTTCCTTGGCCGAAGTGCGACTGTCACAGCGAAGTGCGCACTTCGGACAACACAGGGTGAAAGTCGTCGGTCGACAGCGAAGTGTGAACTTCGCTGTTTGACGAACTTCGCTCGGCGACAAACTTTGCACGGCGACGAACTTCTCTTGGCGACCAACTTCTTTGTCTTGCGCGGTGCGGCTGGGTTTGCCTAGCTTGGCAACACCTGAATGAGAGGAGAGAATCGCCGGAACAGAGAACAACAAACGTTAGTAAATAAACTACTGCAAACCCTAAAGATGCCACAAACAACAGCAAAGTTTATTTATCTGAAACTAGGGTTATAGTATTCCTCAACCGAGGAAATAACAACATCTGCGAGGCTACGGCTGCAGGATAAACTAAACAGGGGAAATGTCGAGTCCGTAGCTCGGACATTAATCAGTGAGCCACACCGCTCACTCGAATCACTCGCTTTCTTTCTCTGCTCTACTCTCGGCTTCTTCTTTCACGAACTTCTCTCACACACGCACTGCTTCTCCTTTTTTTTTTTTTTTTTTTTCTGAAGACCCGAACTGCCCTTTTATAGCCACGAGGAGAGGAGGATAAGGTTTATCCTCTGACAGCTTCGGATAAGTGTTATCCTCGGACCGACCCTCATCTAGGGTTTTCGACAAACATTGACTTGGCATTAACTCCTACGGAGATCGGATCTCGTCGGTGTCAAATCCGTCGGAAGGTAGGTGTGACGTCATGTCACACTTTTTCGGGATCCCGGACTGCACTTCGCCCATGTCTAGAGCACAATCCGGTTTCGCCCAAAGTTCGGAGCGAGGTTGGGCACAGGCGTAAAATCTGGGTTTATTTTTCTAACAAAGAGGTGGGTGAAAGCCCATTAACAAGCACGCATGCTCTCTTGGCTTTCATCCGCTACAACCACTACATTCACTCTATTCTTGACTTTCTCTTTTTCCACTCCCATTTTTCAATTTTCTTTTCTTTTAAT
The DNA here is from genome assembly GCA_028583015.1 of Wollemia nobilis. Lineage (NCBI taxonomy): Eukaryota > Viridiplantae > Streptophyta > Pinopsida > Araucariales > Araucariaceae > Wollemia > Wollemia nobilis. The sequence goes on along the minus strand of JAQPPZ010017034.1, from coordinate 1,438,719 downwards.
ATAGGTCTGGGAATACCTAGAAATCTATGGCTTTCCTTTTTTTCAGTCCTCTTCTTTTGGATATGAAAAGAATACATGACATATACATATACAGAGAAGATTTAGTGGGGGACTACTCATGGTAATGACCAAACAGACCAAACAAAACGAGCGAGGAGGACGTCACCTTATTTGGTTGGTTGTTATTGAACTTTTATAATCTCAGGTCTTTAGGTAAAAACTGAAATCAACAAGATTCTAATTTTTCAACCTTTCAAAAAAGAAAATTACTGACAAGTATTTTTCAACCTTCCACCCGTCCCCCTCCCCCTTCCACGCGTGCCCCTTTCTACGTCCCTCCCCCTTCACTTACCTTCTACGGGCCCAAAAAAGGGTTGGGCTTTATCTTTGTTCTTATCAAATGTCTACAAAATTATGGGAGGAAAATTTTATATCATTTTAAGGTCGAGACGAGCTAAATTCTTTCACGAGGCTTGCAGGGCCTCGCGTTCTCATCGCTGGGTGGCGGTGTTTTTCTTGTGGAATTCAGTTTGACATCATCACTTGAAGCTACAATGACAAAGATGGAAATTCTATACAATTCGCTTTTCTGTGATCGCGACAGGGAAGGAGAGATGAGGGTTTTGATGGATTACATCGACTGAAGTCAGTTATTATTTCAACTTCCCAGGCATTTGGGATTAAACTCTCAAACAGCAAAAAGTATAGTTTATATGATCATTTCAATTGGTTTGTCAAGCCAATTTTCACGTACATGAGCTACTATTTTGATAGGAGTGTGCACTAAATTTAAACAGTACTCGTAACTATATTGGTTTTAATGCTAGATTTACACTGTAGATGTTAATTTTATGGGATTTGCATGGTGAACGCTGGCTATCCATTTTCTCAATGTATAAGCTCTTTTCAGAGGCCTAAGAACAGTTAAAATTTGAAGAATGCCATACGCGGAAGCTTGTCTCGCCATTAGAGAAAATCTTTTTGTAATAGTCAAAAAAACGTTTTAATTAATGCCTAGACTTGTTTAAAATGATTTACATAAATTTTATGTTCTTTTCAAATTACTTGCAGTGGAAGGAATGTTTTTAAGTTATAGCATGGGCTGCTGCTACTTCAAGAAATTAAAATCAATAGCTATAACCGTGCACATCATTGTTTTAAAAAAGCATTGTTTGCTTTTCGATCAAATATATTGGATTTAAATTTTACATTGTTACTGCTTTTTATGCTGGTTTTGGATTGAAGAGGATATCTTGCAATTCAAAACTTTGTGGTCTAGAATTGCTCTAAAGGTGGGCTATTTTATTCATGAAGAAAAGTTTAAAATGAAATTTATGAAAAACATTTGGTTTCAGAAAACATCATTCTTATATATGCCAATAACCTTGTTTAAAATTCTCCTTCTGGGCTTTGTTGTTAGGCATGCACTATTTGCATCATCTTGTTCTTGGATTCAGCATCTTTGTTTCTTGGGTGAAGGGCTCAGTCTGTACATTGCTTACATTTGTTTTCCAACACTAATTCACCTTTAAGATTTTAAAATTTCTCTAAATTTTCAAAAAAAACAAAACAAAACAAACACTAATTCACCTTTAAGCTTTCAAAATTTCTCTAAATTAAAAAAAAAAAAACATTGATATGGCCATTCTAGTTTTTGGAATCTTTTTACTTGTTCAATTTTGAACAAATACATGCTACAAGTCACATGTTAATATTCATAGGGTCAACTTAGAAAAACTCGTTTTTCATTTATATTTTAGTTAATGGGGAGATTGTGCATTACTTTATAGATTTCCATAAAATTATGGCTATGGTAATTATAATGATGAATGATTTATGTCATTTTAAGGTCAAGAGGAGTTAAATTCTTTCACAGGTTTGCAGGCCTTGTATTCTGTTGTTGAGATTGCAGTGTTTTGCTTGAGGAATTCAATTTGACATCATCGAAGCTACAATGACAGAGGTAGAAATTTTTAAGTTTTGGGTTTTGAATTTTACAATGTTACTATTTTTATGTTGGGTTTATTGTTAGAAATGTTAACTCAAATTTCATGCCCGAAAATGCTTCAACGCGAAGCACTTTCGAAACGCTTTCAAGAAATGCTTCGGTGCGAAGCACTTTTGAAACGCTTTCGGGAAATGTTTTGGCGCCAAGCACTTCCGAAACGCTCTTGGGAAATGCTTCGGTGCGAAGCACGTTCAAAATGACTTCGCACCTTCAACTGCCGAAGTGCGACTGTCGCAGTGAAGTGCGTACAGCGCATGTTCCTTGGCCGAAGTGCGACTATCACGGCGAAGTGCGCACTTCGGACAGCGCAGGGTGAAAGTCGCCGGTCGGCAGCGAAGTGTGAACTTCGCTCGGCGACGAACTTCGCTCGGCGACAAACTTCGCACGGCGACGAACTTCGCTCGGCGACCAACTTCTTTGTCTTGCGCGGTGCGGCTGGGTTTGCCCTAGCTTGGCAACACCTGAATGAGAGGAGAGAAACGTCGGAACAGAGAACAACAAACGTTAGTAAATAAACTACTGCAAACCCTAAAGATGCCACAAACAACAGCAAAGTTTATTTATCTGAAACTAGGGTTATAGTATTCCTCAACCGAGGAAATAACAACATCTACAGGCTACGCTGCAGGATAAACTAAACAGGGGAAATGTCGAGTCTGCAGCTCGGACATTAATCAGCTGAGCCACACTGCTCACTGAATCACTCTGCTTTCTTTCTCTGCTCTACTCTCGGCTTCTTCTTTCACGAACTTCTCTCACACACGCACTGCTTCTCCTTCTTTTTTTTTTTTGTCTGAATACCCGAATCGCCCTTTTATAGCCACGAGGAGAGGAGGATAAGGTTTATCCTCCGACGGCTTCGGATAAGGGTTATCCTCGGACCGACCCTCATCTAGGGTTTTCGACAAACATTGACTTGGCATTAACTCCTACGGAGATCGGATCCGTCGGTGTCAAATCCGTCGGAAGGTAGGTGTGATGTCATGTCACACTTTTTCCGGGATCCCGGACTGTGGCAGCGCAGTCCCACTTCGCCCATGTCTAGAGCACAATCCGGTTTTGCCCAAAGTTCGGAGCGCAGGTTGGGCACGAAGCGTAAAATGCGGGTTTATTTTTCTAACAAAGAGGTGGGTGCAAGCCCATTAACAAGCACGCATGCTCTCTTGGATTTCATCCGCTACAACCACTACATTCACGCTATTCTTGACTTTCTCTTTTTCCACTCCCATTTTTCAATTTTCTTTTCTTTTAATATAGGTCTGGGAATACCTAGAAATCTATGGCTTTCCTTTTTTTCAGTCCTCTTCTTTTGGATATGAAAAGAATACATGACATATACATATACAGAGAAGATTTAGTGGGGGTCTACTCATGGTAATGACCAAACAGACCAAACAAAACGAGCGAGGAGGACGTCACCTTATTTGATTGGTTGTTATTGAACTTTTATAATCTCAGGTCTTTAGGTAAAAACTGAAATCAACAAGATTCTAATTTTTCAACCTTTCAAAAAAGAAAATTACTGACAAGTATTTTTCAACCTTCCACCCGTCCCCCTCCCCCTTCCACGCGTGCCCCTTTCTACGTCCCTCCCCCTTCACTTACCTTCTACGGGCCCAAAAAAGGGTTGGGCTTTATCTTTGTTCTTATCAAATGTCTACAAAATTATGGGAGGAAAATTTTATATCATTTTAAGGTCGAGACGAGCTAAATACTTTCACAGGCTTGCGGGCCTCGCGTTCTCTCGCTGGGTGGCGGTGTTTTGCTTGTGGACTTTGGTTTGACATCATCACTTGAAGCTACAATGACAAAGATGGAAATTCTATACAATTCGCTTTTCTGTGATCGCGACAGGGAAGGAGAGATGAGGGTTTTGATGGATTACATCGACTGAAGTCAGTTATTATTTCAACTTCCCAGGCATTTGGGATTAAACTCTCAAACAGCAAAAAGTATAGTTTATATGATCATTTCAATTGGTTTGTCAAGCCAATTTTCACGTACATGAGCTACTATTTTGATAGGAGTGTGCACTAAATTTAAACAGTACTCGTAACTATATTGGTTTTAATGCTAGATTTACACTGTAGATGTTAATTTTATGGGATTTGCATGGTGAACTCTGGCCATCCATTTTCTCAATGTATAAGCTCTTTTCGGAGGCCTAAGAACAGCTTAAAATTTGAAGAATGCCATACGCGGAAGCTTGTCTCGCCATTAGAGAAAATCTTTTTGTAATAGTCAAAAAAACGTTTTAATTAATGCCTAGACTTGTTTAAAATGATTTACATAAATTTTATGTTCTTTTCAAATTACTTGCAGTGGAAGGAATGTTTTTAAGTTACAGCATGGGCTGCTGCTACTTCAAGAAATTAAAATCAATAGCTATAACCGTGCACATCATTGTTTTAAAAAAGCATTGTTTGCTTTTCGATCAAATATATTGGATTTAAATTTTACATCATTATCGCTTTTTATGTTGGTTTTGGATTGAAGAGGATATCTTGCAATTCAAAACTTTGTGGTCTAGAATTGCTCTAAAGGTGGGCTATTTTATTCATGAAGAAAAGTTTAAAATGAAATTTATGAAAAACATTTGGTTTCAGAAAACATCATTCTTATATATGCCAATAACCTTGTTTAAAATTCTCCTTCTGGGCTTTGTTGTTAGGCATGCACTATTTGCATCATCTGTTCTTGGATTGAGCATCTTTGTTTCTTGGGTGAAGGGCTCAGTCTGCACATTGCTTACATTTGTTTTCCAACACTAATTCACCTTTAAGCTTTTAAAATTTCTCTAAATTTTCAAAAAAAACAAAACAAAACAAACACTAATTCACCTTTAAGCTTTTAAAATTTCTCTAAATTAAAAAAAAAAAAAACATTGATATGGCCATTCTAGTTTTTGGAATCTTTTTACTTGTTCAATTTTGAACAAATACATGCTACAAGTCACATGTTAATATTCATAGGGTCAACTTTGGAAAACTCATTTTTCATTTATATTTTAATTAATGGGGAGATTGTGCATTACTTTATCAGATTTCCATAAAATTATGGCTATGGTAATTATAATGATGAATGATTTATGTCATTTTAAGGTCAAGAGGAGTTAAATTCTTTCACAGGTTTGCAGGCCTTGTATTCTGTTGTTGAGATTGCAGTGTTTTGCTTGAGGAATTCAATTTGACATCATCGAAGCTACAATGACAGAGGTAGAAATTTTTAAGTTTTGGGTTTTGAATTTTACAATGTTACTATTTTTATGTTGGGTTTATTGTTAGAAATGTTAACTCAAATTTCATGCCCGAAAATGCTTCGGCACGAAGCACTTTCGAAACTCTTTCAAGAAATGCTTCGGTGCGAAGCACTTCCGAAACGCTTTCGGGAAATGCTTCGGCGCGAAGCACTTTCGAAACGCTTTTGGGAAATGCTTCGGTGCGAAGCACGTTCAAAATGACTTCGCACCTTCAACTACCGAAGTGCGACTATCGCAGCGAAGTGCGTACAGCGCACGTTCCTTGGCCGAAGTGCGACTGTCACAGCGAAGTGCGCACTTCGGACAACACAGGGTGAAAGTCGTCGGTCGACAGCGAAGTGTGAACTTCGCTGTTTGACGAACTTCGCTCGGCGACAAACTTCGCACGGCGACGAACTTCTCTTGGCGACCAACTTCTTTGTCTTGCGCGGTGCGGCTGGGTTTGCCTAGCTTGGCAACACCTGAATGAGAGGAGAGAAACGTCGGAACAGAGAACAACAAACGTTAGTAAATAAACTACTGCAAACCCTAAAATGCCACAAACAACAGCAAAGTTTATTTATCTGAAACTAGGGTTATAGTATTCCTCAACCGAGAAAATAACAACATCTGCAGGCTACGCTGCAGGATAAACTAAACAGGGGAAATGTCGAGTCTGCAGCTCGGACATTAATCAGCTGAGCCACACTCGCTCACCTGAATCACTCGCTTTCTTTCTCTGCTCTACTCTCGGCTTCTTCTTTCACGAACTTCTCTCACACACGCACTGCTTCTCCTTCTTTTTTTTTTTTGTCTGAAGACCCGAACTGCCCTTTTATAGCCACGAGGAGAGGAGGATAAGGTTTATCCTCTGACAGCTTCGGATAAGGGTTATCCTCGGACCGACCCTCATCTAGGGTTTTCGACAAACATTGACTTGGCATTAACTCCTACGGAGATCGGATCTGTCAGGTGTCAAATCTGTCAGAAGGTAGGTGTGACGTCATGTCACACTTTTTCCGGGATCCCGGACTACACTTCGCCCATGTCTAGAGCACAATCCGGTTTCGCCCAAAGTTCGGAGCGCGAGTTGGGCACGAGCGTAAAATGCGGGTTTATTTTTCTAACAAAGAGGTGGGTGCAAGCCCATTAACAAGCACGCATGCTCTCTTGGCTTTCATCCGCTACAACCACTACATTCACGCTATTCTTGACTTTCTCTTTTTCCACTCCCATTTTTCAATTTTCTTTTCTTTTAATATAGGTCTGGGAATACCTAGAAATCTATGGCTTTCCTTTTTTTCAGTCCTCTTCTTTTGGATATGAAAAGAATACATGACATATACATATACAGAGAAGATTTAGTGGGGGTCTACTCATGGTAATGACCAAACAGACCAAACAAAACGAGCGAGGAGGACGTCACCTTATTTGATTGGTTGTTATTGAACTTTTATAATCTCAGGTCTTTAGGTAAAAACTGAAATCAACAAGATTCTAATTTTTCAACCTTTCAAAAAAGAAAATTACTGACAAGTATTTTTCAACCTTCCACCCGTCCCCCTCCCCCTTCCACGCGTGCCCCTTTCTACGTCCCTCCCCCTTCACTTACCTTCTACGGGCCCAAAAAAGGGTTGGGCTTTATCTTTGTCCTTATCAAATGTCTACAAAATTATGGGAGGAAAATTTTATATCATTTTAAGGTCGAGACGAGCTAAATTCTTTCACAGGCTTGCAGGCCTCGCGTTCTACTGCTAGGTGGCAGTGTTTTTCTTGTGGAATTCAGTTTGACATCATCACTTGAAGCTACAATGACAAAGATGGAAATTCTATACAATTCGCTTTTCTGTGATCGCGACAGGGAAGGAGAGATGAGGGTTTTGATGGATTACATCGACTGAAGTCAGTTATTATTTCAACTTCCCAGGCATTTGGGATTAAACTCTCAAACAGCAAAAAGTATAGTTTATATGATCATTTCAATTGGTTTGTCAAGCCAATTTTCACGTACATGAGCTACTATTTTGATAGGAGTGTGCACTAAATTTAAACAGTACTCGTAACTATATTGGTTTTAATGCTAGATTTACACTGTAGATGTTAATTTATGGGATTTGCATGGTGAACGCTGGCTATCCATTTTCTCAATGTATAAGTTCTTTTCAGAGGCCTAAGAACAGTTAAAATTTGAAGAATGCCATACGCGGAAGCTTGTCTCGCCATTAGAGAAAATCTTTTTGTAATAGTCAAAAAAACGTTTTAATTAATGCCTAGACTTGTTTAAAATGATTTACATAAATTTTATGTTCTTTTCAAATTACTTGCAGTGGAAGGAATGTTTTTAAGTTACAGCATGGGCTGCTGCTACTTCAAGAAATTAAAATCAATAGCTATAACCGTGCACATCATTGTTTTAAAAAAGCATTGTTTGCTTTTCGATCAAATATATTGGATTTAAATTTTACACTGATTATCGCTTTTTATGCTTGGTTTTGGATTGAAGAGGATATCTTGCAATTCAAAACTTTGTGGTCTAGAATTGCTCTAAAGGTGGGCTATTTTATTCATGAAGAAAAGTTTAAAATGAAATTTATGAAAAACATTTGGTTTCGGAAAACATCATTCTTATATATGCCAATAACCTTGTTTAAAATTCTCCTTCCGGGCTTTGTTGTTAGGCATGCACTATTTGCATCATCTTGTTCTTGGATTGAGCATCTTTGTTTCTTGGGTGAAGGGCTCAGTCCGCACATTGCTTACATTTGTTTTCCAACACTAATTCACCTTTAAGCTTTTAAAATTTCTCTAAATTTTCAAAAAAAACAAAACAAAACAAACACTAATTCACCTTTAAGCTTTTAAAATTTCTCTAAATTAAAAAAAAAAAAACATTGATATGGCCATTCTAGTTTTTGGAATCTTTTTTACTGTTCAATTTTGAACAAATACACGCTACAAGTCACATGTTAATATTCATAGGGTCAACTTTGGAAAACTCATTTTTCATTTATATTTTAATTAATGGGGAGATTGTGCATTACTTTATCAGATTTCCATAAAATTATGGCTATGGTAATTATAATGATGAATGATTTATGTCATTTTAAGGTCAAGAGGAGTTAAATTCTTTCACAGGTTTGCAGGCCTTGTATTCTGTTGTTGAGATTGCAGTGTTTTGCTTGAGGAATTCAATTTGACATCATCGAAGCTACAATGACAGAGGTAGAAATTTTTAAGTTTTGGGTTTTGAATTTTACAATGTTACTATTTTTATGTTGGGTTTATTGTTAGAAATGTTAACTCAAACTTCATGCCCGAAAATGCTTCGGCACGAAGCACTTTCGAAACGCTTTCAAGAAATGCTTCGGTGCGAAGCACTTCCGAAACGCTTTCGGGAAATGCTTCGGCGCGAAGCACTTTCAAAACGCTTTTGGGAAATGCTTCGGTGCGAAGCACGTTCAAAATGACTTCGAAAAATGCTTTTCTCCGTGAAGTAAACTAAAATTGTCCTCCGAAGCAGAAATCAGCCGAAGCAAAAATCGATCAAAGCAGAAATGAGGCATGTAGATCAAGACATTAATTGTCCAAGCATGCGAGTAGTTGGGGTTGTTCGGTGATTGGACAGGAACCATACTTCTGCATTTAATTCTTGTCAGTCGGTCGGTGAACTTCTCCCGCTTTTTGTCCTCATCCCTCGCCTATAAATACTGGGCCATTTTGTCATTTTGTATGTAGTTGAAGCAATGAGAGGATAGCGGAAGGAGCAGAGAAGCAGAGAGGAACAATGATCCCAGGGCAGCCGCAGAGCTAGGGTTTCGACCAGCAGTGCAGCAGAACCAGCAGCCGTCAATAGCCAGAAAGTGGAGCAACAGTCTCCAAGATAAAATCCATGATTATCCTGTAGATATTTTATCTGGCAAAAATTTGTAATTGCTTCAGAAGGAAGCCTTTGTAAACCGGAATTATAGCTAATATATTTATTCTGCACATTTGGGTCTCTGTGTATCATTTTATCCGTAGACTTTCCTCGGCTAGGGTTTGCCCCGAAGTGGCAAAATACCAGTTCGATCTAGAAAGAAGTCGAGTTTATTTGTTTGTGCCGAAGCACATTGCGGCACTTTGTATTCCCGAAGTGGAATCCAGCATCCACTTCGTCGAAGTTGTCGTGAGCTGCAGAGCCTCGCAACTTTCCTGCCTGAAGAAGTTACTTCGACACTTTATCCCTGAAGTGATTTCACTTTGGAGCCAAACTGAGCGAAGCAGTTGCTTCGCCAGGTTATCCCCTGAAGTAGTTTTACTTCGGCAGCTTCCCCCCAAAGTACTTACTTCGGGAGCCACTTCCCCGAAGTAGTTTCACTTCGGAAGTGCTTCCCCGAAGTAGTTTTACTTCGGCAAGATATTCCCCGAAGTAGTTACTTCGGGAGAATTTCCCCCGAACCTCCTCCCTCGGGTGAAAAATTTGCGAAGTATTTTTTTTTGCGACGCGTTTTTAACGCGATTGGAATTTAATTATTCCTTCATTTATATCAAAGAGGATATCTAGCAATTCAAAGCTTTCAAGTGATTGGTCTACAATTTCTCTATAGGTGGGCTATTTTATTCCTATTTCAAATCATGAAAAAAAATAAAATAAAATTGATGAAAAACAACTGGTTTCAAAAAAAACATCATTCATCATTCTTACGTATGCCAATGATACTTTTTAAGATTCTTCATGTGGGATTTGTTGTTAGGCGTGGAGTACTTGCATCATCTGTTCCTGGATTCAGCTTATTTGTTTCTTGGGTGGAGAACTCAATCTGTACATTGCTTACATTTGTTTTCTACCATTGATTCACCTTTAAAATTTCTCTAAATTTTCCAAAAAGAAACCATTGATATGGCCATTTTAGTTTTTGGAATCCTTTATACTATTTGTGGCACATATTAAACATTTCCTGAACTCTTTTATTAATCAGTCTGTATTCCCAAGCAGTTCAATGTTAAACAAACAGTCCAGTTTTAAACAAATACACGCATGTATAGGGTCAACTTAGAAAAACTCATTTTACATTTATATTTTAGTTAATTGGGAGATTGTGTTAACCTTATATTGGCATCGACATAACTTACATTTTTGTATATTAAACCCTCTCACAAGGTTTGCAGGTCATGTGCTTGACAAGTAGTTTATATTATAAGTAATTTTAAAATTTGTTATTCTATATTAAACCCTCTCACAAGGTTTGCAGGTCATGTGCTTGACAAGTAGTTTATATTATGAGTAATTTCAAAATTTGTTATTTCTCTAATACAGGTTTGAATTTGAATGTTTTTTTATTCATCAATTTGAGAAATTATTTCTAATTTTTATTCTCACTAGAGATAACTTATTATTTGATAGACTCAAAAGAAAGAAGAGGAGGATGACTAGGGTCAGGGTTGTGGAGTACAAGTCGTGGGCACATGGTGCTTGGAGAATATTTTGCTACTTAGGGGTTTAATTTTCCTTGGTGAGAGTGAGGGTTTGCCTTGCGGCCTGCGAGGGCTCAACAATATTGGGAATACATGTTTCATGAACTCTGTGCTATAGGAATTGTTGCACACACCACCATTGAGGAATAATTTCTTGAGTGATAGGCATAACAAGAATATTTGTGGGAGGAAATGTGAAGGGTAAGGGCAACAAGGAGTTTTGCAGCATTTTCTAGGGAGATAAGGTCTTATAGCCTTGCACAATTTCTTTACAAATTAGGGAAAGCTAAAAATTGGAAGGATTGGATATTTCAAGATTTAAGAGATAAATGGATTATATGTACATATATGTTCTCTACAACTTAGGGAAAGCTAAAAATTGGAAGGATTGGATATTTCAAGATTTAAGAGATAAATGGATTATATGTACATATAGGAGAAAAAAATGTGAATCTAATGTTTTGGTAAACCTTAAAACTTTATATATGCAATTGATTTTTCAAGAATTGGTAGGGATAATCATGTGTCAAAAACTATTTATTTTTGGTCATTTTGGTCATTTTGGTGATTTCCTAAAATGTGGCTATTAGGGAAGATTTCATCCTTAAGATCATTTTGAACATTTAGCACAAATCTTGCTTCAAACCATTAACCATTTATTACCTACTACCTTTGATCATCAGCATATGCAACAAGAATAAAAAATCTCCTTATTACAGATTTTCATGTTTAAATTTGTCACCGATGAGCTCCTTTGGAATCTTGATGATCGTAAATGTTTGTGAATCTTGATATATCAAGTTTAAAAGAGTGTATTTTGGTATCTAGAGATCAAATGCTTTTTTTTTTTGTGCACCATAATGTAAGATTGTTCTAGGTGGTCTTCCTTAAAATCTTCATTCATATTCATTGAATTTACACTTTATTTCACAAGCAAGCATGTTATGAATCATCACAAAGTCTGGCACAAATGTGCCTTTTTAGTCTATGCTTTTGTCAAAACTGTAGCCCCAATTTTACATCTTTTTATATTCCATTCTATAAACTTGGTGCATGAAATAAAACCAAAACAAACAATAAAAATACCAATATTTTGTGACCTATTAGGTGATTCTACAACTTCAAACTCATGTCCGCTTTTCTATGGGACGGCCTCCATAGGGTTGGAGATCCAAGATATCATGAAATACCACAAATCTCCACCTGAAATTCATTAAAACCATCGAAACCTACATGTAGAACATGAAGAAACTAAACCTTTTTTTTTTTAAAATAACCCTAAGAGAGTAGTTTTAAACCATCCTTTTAGGGATTTTTTTAATATATTTTTTAAAATTCATCCTAAAAGGGTAATTTAAACCGCCCTCATAGCCCTAAGAGGGTGGTTTTAAACCACCCTCGTAGACCCTAAGAGAGTGGCTTTTGAGATAGTTTTTAGCCACCGTCGTATGGGCATAAACTTTTTATGATGCTCTCATAGACATCGATAAAATAACTGCCCTTAAAGGCCTTGAAGGGCGATTAAAAATCATCGTTAAAGATTTTTTTTGGTGTAATGCTTCTATCAGATCTAGCTAGTCTCTTCCACTTGGGAGGTCATTTGTAGTAGCCTAATTTCTAAAAGTGGCATACTATACCTCATACTAAGAAAACATTGGGTGATCATAAAAAACTTTATCTCAAAAAATTATCCTTTAGGTTAAGTCTAGATAAAAAAAATCATCTTATGGAACCAATGGGCTAGACTAAGTTGTACAAACTTGGTGGGTTAGACTTGGGTTGTTACAACCAATCAATTCATCTGGTATTGTCTTGTCTCCAACCTTTCTTTGGAGTGTAGTGCCCTACAATATTTAGATGTGATCCACATAACTCATGGTGCCTCACTTTATAAGGTGTCATTTTAATTTGTCCTTCATGAAGCCTTATCTCATGTTGGGCTTATGCCATTCGATAAACCATATGCTTATAGTGTGGTGTAATATTTGTAGTCTTTGGTACCAATGGAAATTGATCATGGTGATGCTTCCAACCTCAATACCATATTTGAATGGCCACGATGCTCACTATGTACTCTAATGCATGTTACCCAGTTCCTTGTCAATATTAGGGCTAATTGGCTCAAAACAACCTTCCTAAGCATGACATCTTCCTCAAGGTATCAACACTAAACTCTATGCCCTGGAAATTCCACTAAGCCTTAAGAGATATTATTATATCTTACTAGGTGACACTCTTGGGCTTGGTGTCAACCTATTGCATAGCAAGATAGCATCATTCTCTATAGCGACCCTCACAACTATCTCTTTCACTATGTCACCTACCATCGATATATAGTGTTGAAATACAAGAAGGTTCACAATAGACCTTGCTCAAGGTTTTATTATCTTACTATGAAAGGTTCAGTGGAAAGGGTTCCATTAACTAAATCTGCAAGGAGTTCATACAATTTGATGGAGCTTGATATTAACCTGGAATACCTTCACTCTAAGTAACAGAGGATATCCAAGTTAGTTGAGGTGGTTAGGCTCCTTTTGAACGTAAGAAGTTCTTGCAAAAATCTAAGTTTTATACCAACAATCTATTCAATGGTGCCCCATAGTGAGACATTCCTATGGATGCATGGATGGATGGATGTGAATATAATCAGTTTCCAAGGTATTATGTTTGGTGCCTCAAGCGAATATTCAAACCTATTAAGAGCCACTTCTCAACTCCCTTCTAAGAGGGTACCTCATCTAAAAACCAACTTGTACTCAACTACACTCAAGCATGAGATATAATTTCCTTTTTATTTGTTATCATATGTAATAGTTAAATGCACAAATAATAATTTCACTTTCTTTACACTCATTTTCTTCTCATGCATAGCCACCAATATAGTAATAAACTATCCATTCAATCATGAAGAAATGATTCTACCAATATGATGCTTATATTTTAATCCAAGGCCTTTATCTAGCCATCGAAATCATACATGTGTAGCCTAAGCCAGTCACAGTGTATAATCCATTTACTAGAGTATACATGACAACCATATAATCATAATTAGATATAGATATTGAATTCCATAGAGAAGACTTTTTAATTATATCATAGGCATAAAAGGACAAACATCAACATAGTCATTTATCCAAGTTGACATATTTTCCACATATTATGCATAGGACTATATTTATGCAATTTGAATATCAATGGAACTTGAATAGTCAACTATACCTCTAATAAACTTGTATGCTAGCAACCAATGGGACTAGAAATTTCTACCTACATCCAATAGCCTACTAGCTCTAAATCAAGATTTATAATAGCTAATAACAAAGGCAACATACTAACATTAATTCTAAACAACAAAATGCATGTTACTAGGGATAGCACATGACTTTCAACACATGTTTATTTCATAATAAACATAGTGATAATCTCAACATAAATGCTTATCACAAAAATATGGTCAAGGAGAGGAACTTAAAATTTTACCTATTAGTTTTCTTCATTTTTTCTTATTAGCAATAAGAGATTAATTTATTTGATAGTAATATCCCTTAGCATCATGCAATATAGATTGTAAGGTTAATATTATAAGAGATAGTTTATCTTGATATCTTCCCCATGTTAGACTTGACAATTGGTAGATGTGAATGAAAATAATGGTTCACCCATATTAACCCCGAGGTGTTTCCTTTGATGCATTACTAGTACTTTTATTTTTCCCTCAAAAAGCATTCTTGAACCCATTATGCAAGTGTCTCTTTAATTATCCATTCAAATTATTTTAGGGTTATCATCTTCTTACTATGACTATATAGATTCATTCACCCTAACATTGACCTAAAACATAGGGCAGTTCAACATCATGATTTGGTTGTGGTTGATAGGACACAACAAGGTAAGATAAAGCAAGATAATAGTAATTAAAATTCCACCAATGCTTTTGAATTTTTTTTCTTGCATAACATGTGGGCTTTGACACCTACAAAAAATATATCAATTATTAAGTAATATCATGAATATATAACAAGAATCATTACATATTATTCATCTAAATATCAAAAAGAAACATACATCATATAAGTCATGGTAGTCATTCACTATCCATCAATTTAAATCATACATCATTTCATTGTTCTTTACTTACAATCCATATATTCAAATTAATCATCATTATTGTTTGCATAGTTTTCTAATATTATCTACAAGTCTTACTTCATCAATGGGATCAAGGAGGCAAGCACGACATCCTCCTCCCTTTATAAGAACTTTCCCCTAGAAATAGTTAAAGTATATTATAATTTATAATCCTACAAAATTATTATTTCCTATTTGGTTATCAAATGATTTTTTAATATTGTTACAAAACTCATTATAACTATCACAAACATTGTTGCAAGAAATCTAAATTAAAACTTGTACACTTCACATGAACAAAGCAAACACATTTTATCACACACATATAGGTATAAAACTATACCTATTTAGGAAATCTCTCATTATTGTTTATGATTTTATTTTAATATTGTATATCTCTTCTTATTCACAATTGGCGTCTACTAGATGATAAATTTGTGATAAAGTGATTACGATGAAAAATTATTCCTATCAAAACTATCTTTAGTACCAAATATCATTTTATTGTACAAATTAAAATTTGTTATTTTGGCCAATTATAAAATGTTTATTAATGTGCTAACATAGGGGTGGTTTCAACTAATTCAAGTATCCTTGCTAAAAAATATTTTAATAATTTAGGGGATCACTCTAACTCTACCTAAACCCTATAAAAAAGTTATCAACAAAAAATATAATGACCTTATAATCTATTAGTCTAGTATTTCTTTAATAAACTAGGTAGCTTTGGTACCTTAGGGGTTGCATTTGACTTATAAGTCTCATACAAATATCTACCCATTGTTATACATCTTCATGATTCCATGCATAGATGACTAGACATCATTTTATTTTCTATAGTTGTCACAACATCATGAGTGTTTTGCACAAAAAGATCTCAGGTGACTTGGTTGTGATTTTAGGTCTTCTCATTAATCACCTCAACATACACTTAATACTCTAGCTATAAACATCTTTACATCCTTTATTATTTATTCCTTGTCCTTCATATGCTTTTTAATGGTATTCATAAGAATTATGAACTCTTGTTGGTTGTATTTTATGGGAATGGATGGTTTATATGGGAAAATGATTAATCAATCTATTTTTATAATTTTATATAATATATTTCTCTAAAAGTAGCCAAAGCATCTATGTTATGTATATGCACATGAGACATGATCCATTTAAAATTATTTATGATATCATTAAGTAATAATTTTAGTTAATTGTTTGATATATCTTAAACCCTAGCATAAATATTTGTTGATTTATGAACTTAAATTTTCATTATATTTGCATGTTAGAGCTATTGAAAAGAACTTTGAGAAGTTTCACCATTGTGAGAAGAAGAAATAAATTCCTATTTTATTACACTTGAGAGACACCTACTAGAATGGGTGGATTCTTCTTAGATCAATGACCGTGATTTATATACCTTTGCCATAGTTTGTAATTTATCCAACTTCTACTATTCATAATCATATAAAGCAACTACATTAAGATTTAATCACCTACAAATTTCATATTTACTATGGAGTTACTTCATTTATAATTTACCATATAGGTAATATCAAGATCTTTCTAAACCCATTCAATACTCTTAGGGTTGAAAGTGATGTATATTTGATTATATACAATGATATCTTTAGAAATTTATTAAATAATCAAATGATAATCATGTCAAGTGATGTAATTTATTATCAGTATGCCAAAGGATAAATTAAAAAATCAAGTACTAAAGTAATGAACTTTAAAACGTTACAAACCAACATATGTTTAAATCTATGAGTATGATATGGTAAGAAAAAATAGAAAGCAACAAATTTGTTTGAACATAAAGTAATATTTTACTCCAACCTAGAATTATAATCTCAAAAAATCATATTTTAAAAAGGATATCGACATATATAGGCATTCATAGTTAGCAATACCTGATATGGATTGAAAGCACTTTCAATTTACCTATGTATAATTAGAGGAAAAACTATATTATTGGATAGAAAAAATTTATATCATAATCTATTTAATTATGGAACCATCCCCTCCACAAAAGTATTGATTTCAAGTTATAGGAGAAATTTTTAAAGTTGCTTGAAGTAAAAAATGACATGTTTTGTGTAGGCTTTATTTAGCTACAATCATAGAGAGAGGCCAACATACTCATAATCTATACTCATAAATATATCTATGTATATTTAGCGGAGCAATGTCTAATCAAACATGGGTAATTATTACTTAACATGATTGCACTTTGATTTCTTCTTATGTGTGGTGTTGAAATTCCTTTAGTATATTAGAATTACTAGTAGGCAAATTATTAATATCTTATCATTAATACTAGAGGGAAGTGCTCTTAAAATTTTAATTTTTAATTTGGACACCATACTTGTTTTCTTTCTTTTTTCATTTATTTGTTCTTCCTTATTTTTGTTGCTTCATTTTAACAAGCATGTTTATTGAAGAGATTAAGAGTTCTAAAATCTAGAGTAAGTGGCATCCCTATAGTCACTATCAAAAAATAGGACTTGAGTGTTGTAAGGAAGAAAAGCAAGTTACATAACATTGGAAGAAAATAAAATACCTTATTACAAAGTAAAAAATATGTGGAATTTCCTCAATTATATTATAGTATATCTATTGTTTATAAATAGAGTATGTCATAATTTTATATAATGTGTCGGAAGTCACACAATATTGCAATAGCTAGAAATGATGAGAGATAAAAGCTTTGAGTATTAGATACCTAGTGCTATGAGTATTTTCATTGGTTTTTAATAAATATATTTCAATGTAATTTTGGTTCTCAAAATATATGTAAATAGTTGTTGACATATTGACTGTGTCCAAAGGCTTACATGTTCCATAACAAAGATATATTATACATATTCAAAATGGGTACTATTGTGTCATGCAAGGTAGACAAATTGTTAACATACAATATTTAAATGTTGTTACTAACAAATATTAAAAGCTTTAGTATTGGTGTACAGTAGGTAGTGATTTTTAGGGATTCAAAATTGGGTGCAAAAGGGTCAATTTTACTAAATTGGACAAATGGCTAATGGATGATGCAACTAGTATGCAAAACTAGGTGTCTATATTTACTCTTTTTTTACGTATTTACTGTATAATAAACACATAAAAATTTATTATAAATACCCCTATTTTGTGTAAAAAAGGTACCTATTTTTCTAATGTTAGATTTATGATTTTTATTAAGGTTTCTTCTTCCTAGATTTAATTTGGTTATGCCTTAGTCTAACCCCTCGATTTTCAGAGGGAGAAGCTAAATTGGATCAAGGAAACTCAAAAGAACTTTGATTTGCAAGGGTTAAAGGTGATGATAGATCTGAAGGGTAAAATAGAATGGTGGTACAATTAATAAGGGGTCAAGTTGAAGAGAATAAAATAATTAAAGATATATGTTTAAAAAAAAAGAGAGGGGGGATTGGAAAAAAAAGGGAAATTTTTGAAAAGAAAGGGAGAGAAGGTTGAAAGGTTAAAAAGGATGGATACGTGAAAATGAGAGGAAAAGTGAAAAAGGTTTAAAAAGGAGGTAAAAGGAAAAAATTAATGGAAAGGGGGTATGAAATGAGGGAAGGAAGGGAGAGTGACCATTTTTACCACAAGGGAGAGAAAATAATTGGAGAGAGAAGGATGACTAGAGTCATATACAAAGGCAAATGGTTTGGATGCAACAAGATTTAGACCAAGCACAAAGAGATCTAATGGAAACCTAGGAGTTAGAAATAATCCAACATAACCTATAAGTGGAGATAGAGTAGGTGATACATTATTGGAAATTGTACCATGTGGCTATACCTACAAATTGATAACTTCTTCAACCTATCATGACACAGTCCTAGACACACTCAAGATTGGTAACTCGCACATCACAATAGACATTGAGGATAACACCACCCTCTAGGGTTCATTTGATACCAAATCTAAGTATTACATGATTAGTAGATATTATGCATCAATTATGATGATGTACCATTTTTGCTATTGTAATCAAACTTTGAGTATTACTAGTATATATTGGCATTTATTAATGTGTGATAATTATTATTGTGAATGCTTATGGTACTTTCTTGGATGCTTGTTGTGATGATAGTATAATGTATATTCATTTTTATTATTTTATAAGGCATAAAAAATCTTGATGATTTGTATTTTAATCAAGGTGCTTAACATGATTTTTATTTTTGTATTTAGCTATATTTTCATGTTTGAAATAATTTATATTATCTAGACACCTTGTGTCTAAAGGACTTTATTATTTTTGTTTATTTCTTTCACCCCTAAGTAGTAGCCTTTTATACTAAGTAATAGATAAACACATGCTTTACATATTTATAGACACCTTATGTTTAGAAGACTTTATTGCTTTGTTTGTTATGTTTGCCTCACCCCTAAGCAATGGCTTTTTAACTTTATTTATGGATAAGCACTTAGGTGGATTTAGAGATTGGCTAGACACCTTGTGCCTAAAGCACTTTAATGCTTTAATAGTTTGTTTTACCCCTAAGTGGTAACCTTTTAGCCTGATTAATGGATAAATGTTTAGGTAGATTTAAGGATTTCCTAGACACCTTACATTTGAAGGAATTTAATGCTTTAAGATATTCACCCTGAAGTGGTTGCCTCTTAGCCTAATTATTGGACAAGAGCTTAGGTAGCTTTAGGATTTCCTAGACACATTGTGTCTAAAGTTTTCTCACCCCCAAGTGATGGCCTCCTAGCCTAATTAATGGACAAGTGATTTGGTGACATTATATATTTCCTAGACACTTTGTGTTTACAAGAATTTAATGCTTTGTTTATTAAGTTTGTTGTTTTGATCTTAATACCCTTAACTCTAAACAACATTTTAGTTTGTGATTATTTTCCCCTATGTATGATGGTGGAGGAGGAAGAAGAGATGATATATCTATTAACACCATAGAATATCATGGTGGTCATCATGTAGCTCATCCATGAGATAAAAAAAAGAAGTATTTTGTGAGATCAATATTTTACCTAGTTTTAGGATTATCATTGGTAATAATATCAATGTCGATAGTTGCTTCAATTAGAATGCGTAATTTATCTTCTAGTTAATGGGGGGTAGGTAATACCCCCATGCTTTCGAGATTGATATGATCTAAAAGTTGTTTATCCTGGTTAGGTGGCTTTGGAATATTAGTATTAACTATCTATAAAAGATACCCTCTGTTGGAGGAGTTATCTTAAATAAAATTGTTAGAGGGACTATATTATGGAGGGCTATGGGAAGTATCCTCTATCTCATAGTTTTTTTGGTTAGGGATTAATTTTGGATTATCAATTAGCTATGAGATGATGATATTATCTATCTTAGGAAAATCTCCTCTATCATATGGATTATTCTAATTAGGATAGTCAAGGGGATAATCCTTTGAAGGAGTGTGGTGATCAAAATCTATCTCACAATTTTTTTTGTTAGTGATAAGCTTAGGATTCTTTATAGTTAGTGTGTTTAAGCTAGAAAATGCATGAACTGAGGAGAATAAAGATCTTGTAAGGGATAAGGATCCTTGTTGTCTTCATCATCCTAGTCCAATCCATCTAGGGATATAATGTCATTGCTAGACTTTGAAGGGGAGAGATTGAATTCATACTTACTATCAAATGTGCCTAAGGTTGATAGAGGTTCATTTTGCTTGGTGATATATCCTAAACCCTAATTACCTAGCTATGGTTTAGTTTCTAAGGACTCCTTAATTGCTTGCTCATAAATCCCTAGTCCTTTTCCTTGGCAACCGATATTGCAAAGGATCTATTTAGGTATTGGATATAATTCTGAAAAGTAACATAAAGCATACTATCATTCACTTAGATGGGGGTTGCTATTTTATATTGTTCCTCATTTTTCATACAAAAATAGTTAAAAGAGAAACTGCCTATATGTACCATTTTATCTTTTCTAGATAGTAATCCTAAGGTTTGAATGGAAGCAAGATTTTTGGTAAGGTCTAAGGCTATTACATTGCTTTATTGGTTAATAATTTGAATTTGATTATTATTTGATGACTTAGAGTGATTCTCCATTGGTACATGATTATTGTTATAATTAATTTTATTATAGTTGGTGTTGTTAGAATGATCCTTAGTCTAATCAATTTATGGTTTTAGGGTGAGTGTCCTCAATACATCATTGACAAGAGGTTGAGAGGATGAAGTAGAATTGAGGGAAAGGAAAATATGGAACTTATGATTTTTTATTTCAATTGTTTGAAAATAGGAAAATGGTTTGATATTAACTAGGATAATGTGTCTTTTCTTGGTATTCATATTTAAGGTATTGGTGATAAGTTTATGGAAAACATGTATTGCATGAATCTAGGGTATTCCAAGAAGGATATTAGAAGATAAGCCACAAGGCATGACAAGAAAAAAGGTATTAAGGATATGAGGCCCAACTTTCAAAGGTAAGAGTATGGTGTTACTAGCCTTATACTCTTCATTATAAAATATCTTGATGATAATATCTTATTCATTTAGATCAGGCTTAGTTAGCCAAAGATTATTAATAAATTTTAGGCTACAAATATTAAGGGTAGATCAATTTTAGACTACAAATATTAAGGGTAGAACAATAATTGCCATATTTTTGAACCAATAAGTAGTAACCGATTACAACATATTGATATCTTTCCTATAATCCCAATCTCTTAGTCCTTTATCCATATCCTCCGTCCTATTCCAAGTGTGAGTATAGAATTTTCCAAACCTTTTATCTGAATATTCCTCTATTTTTAGTAATTTATGTCTATGCGTTGATGGCTACTTAATCAATATGGAGTAATAAGGTGTATTTTTGAGTTGCTATTTGTTTTGTATTGTCACCTAACCTTCTTTGAGCTTGGCAAAGAAGTATTTGTGGTTATGGCAGATTTATGAGTTCCCTTCATCATCAAGAAAAAGGTATGAGCACATTCTTCCATATTTGAATTGATTGGTTGGTTTTCTAGAAAATAAGTTTGTCATTAAAAGGATTTGATTAGGTCTTACTTATTGAGTGTGTTTGAGTTAATGCTTCAAGGTTTTCTGGAATAAGGATTTGTTATTGAAACCTTGTTTTATAAGC
The DNA here is from genome assembly GCA_028583015.1 of Wollemia nobilis. Taxonomy (NCBI): domain Eukaryota; kingdom Viridiplantae; phylum Streptophyta; class Pinopsida; order Araucariales; family Araucariaceae; genus Wollemia; species Wollemia nobilis. The sequence goes on along the minus strand of JAQPPZ010017034.1, from coordinate 1,416,798 downwards.
ATTGTTGTTGAAGTGAGTTGTTGAGCAAAGAACTTGAACTAGGGTTTACAAAGAACATGAGTATCATTGTTATGTGAAGATTTTATTAAAAGCATTGTTGTTGAAGCGAGTTGTTGAGTAAAAAACTTGAACTAGAATTTGGAAAGAACATGAGTATCATTATTATGTGAGATGGTTGATAAGTATTGTTGGAAATATTTTGAGTGAGTGTCCATATGCTTGGACTAGGGTTTATAAGCAAGGATTATTTCATTGAGTGATTGATTGAGTAGAGTTGGTTGAGCCTAGTTAAGTGGATGTGTGAAGTGATTGTTCAAGTTCCATAAAATAAACTATTCTATATTCTAAATTGAATTAAGAAAGTGATTGAGTTGAAGCATATTGAGTCTCTAACAATTCTTTGTATGTTTCTAAAAGATTTATTTAAAGTGATTGAGAATTGTGATGAGTATAGGACATATTGAGTCTCTAACAATTTTTTTTATGTTTCTATGAGATTGGATAAGTTCTAGTGTGGACTTGTTGAGCAGATTTGAGGTAAGTCTTTGAGAAGACTTGTGGATAGATTTGGGTAAGCTTTTTTGGAAGCTTACAATACATATTGAGAGTAGATTTGGATAAGTTCTTGAGAGGACTTATTGAGCATATTTGAATAAGTTCTTGAGAGGACTTATTGAGTAGAGTGGACAAAGTTCTAGAGATGACTTATGGATAGATTGGTGTGAGCTTTTGTGGAAGCTTACAAGGTAGATTTGAGACAAGTCTTTGAGAAGACTTGTGAGCAGAGTTGATTGATTGATTTTTTCAAACCTTGATTTAAGGTTTAGGGTAGATCCAGCGGAGTTGATTTAAGATTAATTCAAGCTTTGTGTTAAGGCTTGAGGATGGAGATTGAGGATAGATTTGTACTAGACCGAAGGACTGTGTTTAGTATAAATTTGAGGACAAATTTTGGTACATATTTGAGGATAGATTTGTGTCAAATCAGAGATAGAGATTGAGAGCAGATTTTTGCTAGATCAAAGGATTGTGTTTGGTACATATTTGAGATAGATCCAAGTGCAATATTTGGAGGTGATAGAGTATAAATTACAATAGTCTCCAGTGGATAGATATCCATTAGCCAGGGCAGGGAATATTGGTGTCCTCGATGGATAGAGTTCCATTTTCTAAGGACAGTGGAGACAGAGATCTTATAGAAGAACACTATCCAGAATAAATATTAGGAGATTGATCTCTCCTGTGGATAGATATCCACGAACTTGATTTAGGATATTGATATCTCCTTTTGATAGAGGTCCATAAACATTGTAATAGGGAAATAATTCCCAAGAGATTTATTGAGAAAATTTTAGTGAAATATTTTCTCCGTGGAGTAGCCCACATTGGGTGAACCATGTAAATTGTGGTGTCTCTATTGTGCATGGTGATTTATGCATTTATTTTATTACTACTATTGATATTGGTATCTTTACATTGCATAATATTGATTTGGAAAGAAAAGTAAAAAGTGGTCTTATATTGTTCACCCCCCTCTTAGTATAAGCTTGTGTTCTTAAATTGGTATCAGAGCAGGTTCTTTCAGAAGAGTTTAACAGCTTGAAGTAGAATATTACAAGAACACAATGGATTCTAAGAATGGATTATCAAACAATTTAGTACCATTATTTGATGGAAGTGATTATGTATATTGGATTTTGAGAATGAAGATCTACCTGAAGGTGCTTGGCAATAAGATTTGGAAAGTAGATGAAAATGTATACAACCACTCAGTTGATCCACCTACAGATAAGGAAGGTAAGCTTCTACAACATTACAATTCAAAAGCAATGAATACAATTTTGAGAGGTTTCCATAGAACAGAGTCCCTAAAAGTTATGCATTGTGAAAATGTAAAAGAAATGTAGGATAAATTGTAAAATATATATGAAGGAGATAAAGGTTTCAAGAAAGCAAAGATACAAAATCTCAAAGGACAATTTTAAGAGTTAAGAATTAAGTATGAGGAAAACATTAGTACCTATCTACTTTGAATTGATGAGGTTGTTAATGTCATGCAAGAAATTGGAATGAAAGTTGATGAATCAGATGTTTGTGATAAGGCCTTAAGATCTCTTCCAAAAATATTTAGTGAAAATATTTCTGCTATAGAAGAGTCAAAGGATGGTGATTCTTTGACAAGAGATATGTTGCTTGGTATTCTAACAACTTTTGAGTTAAGAACAAAAGAACCTATTACTCAAAAGGAAGAAGCCTTCAAAGCAATCAAGAAGACAAAGGGTAAGAAGTCAAAAACAAGCAATGAGTCATCCAGTGACGAAGAAGATAATAATGGTGAAGATAAATAGGATCCCAGAAATAGGGAATCAAAAAGATACAGGCACCAAAATAAAAGTAAGGATGGACAAAGTAGACAAAGAAAGAATTTCTTTTAAAGATAAAATAGGAGCTACTATGCGGATAAGGTAAGTAAGTATTCAAGTGATAGTGATGCTAGTTTTTCAGACAATGATAGAGATGAAGTCCTACGTATGATTGAAGAAAAATAACAATTTAAGAAAAGGACTCCAAAAATTCTTAAGTGTTTTAGATGTGGTAACTTTGGACATCTTGAAGATAGTTGTACAAGAAATGGTTTCAGTTTTAGTGATGATGAATATGAAGATACACTTGAAGGACCATAAGAGAATATTCTAATGGAACTACAAGAAGGAGAAAGTGATCCTATAGAAGATAAGTCAAAAGGAAATGAATATGTGGACAAAGGTAAAAAAATAAAGGAATATTTAGATAAAAACGGATGTGATCTCAAGGGAGAACTTATCTATGCCCTTGGCACAGTGAAGAAGGTAAGAAAGCAAAACTCTAAACTTGAAATTCAGTTTCAATAATGTGATGAATAAAGAAGGATGCTTCTAGAGGATCTAGAAAAATCAAAGGCTAAGACAAAGAAGTTCAAGGATAAGTTAGAAGCATAGGTATTAGAATGTGAAAGGTTAGTACAAGAAGTAGCCCTACTAAGGGATTATTTAGAAGACTCCAAAGTCAAGCTAAAAGGATTCAAAAACAACTCAAATAATTTAAATAAGTTCATAAAGATACAAAGGGCTACATTAAGCAAAATAGATCTTGGATTTGAACAGGAAAAAAAGAAATGGGAAGGGAATTCAACCTCAAGTTTTGGAGGAGAAGAAAATTTAGATGAAGACACTTTAGAAGAAGACAGTGTAAAAGAAAGTGAGACATCTTAGGATGAGTTGGACAACAAAAAATTCAACAAGAATAGGAAAAATGCACAAAGAAGATACATATGGAACAACAATCATAATAGGTCAAGAGAGACTAAGAGACCAATGAGGTCAAGACAAGGAAACTTCAATGGAAGATTTTTTTCATGTCACAGTTTTAGGCACATGGCTTCACAGTGTAGGACACATGAAAGATAGGAATATGGGAACATACATCATTTCAATGGGTATTGCTACTCATGTAATCGGTTTGGTCACAAGGAAATGAATTGTAGGGTTCATGATAGAAGAGGATATAGCTTCACTAGGAGAAATCCATAGATTTTTGCACCTCCAAGGAATAATAACATTAAGTGTTATAAGTGTAATAATTATGGTCACATAGAAAAGTGGTGTAGATCAGACATTCTAGAATCAAGTATGAACATGAACAAAAATAGGAACAGGAATAGGAACATGGATATGAACAAGAACAGGAACAAAAATAAGAAAATGGACATGGAAAGAAACATAGAAAGAAATAGTTAGAGGAATCAGAAGGATAAGATAAGAAGAAAAGAGAATAAAGGTAAAGAACAGTACTTTCTGGGAGTAGAAATAATCTCACACCAGAATTAACCACCTCAAGAGGAGTTGGAGGAGGGGCTAAGCTAAGAGGCACATTCTTAGCCTCAAGCCCCAAAGGTGACCCTTTTCCATTGATTTCAAGGGGGGAGAGATTTGATTAAGGGAGAGATATTTGGTATTTGAGCAAAGAGGATATATTTGACAAGAGCATTGAGCCAAGGGGAGCAATGTCCTAGGGGGAGCAGAAACCAGAAAAGGTTAAGTTTCTGGTAAAATGAATTTGGGTTGCCATAAATGATAAAGGGGGATATTGTTGGACATTTTGAGGAATGTTAGTTATCATTGATGGCAAAAGGTTCTAAGAAGAATTGCACTTTTATTGGTTCCAAAAGAGCTTCATGGGAAGCATGATCAAAGGTTTTTATGAAAACCATGGTGGGAAAAAATCAAAGATTAATTATCCATGATGTGCAAAAATAAAGGTTTTAATTGAAAACCAAGGTGGCTTTTTTTTTTGTTAAAAAAATCCAAAGATTAATTATTTATTTAATTTATAATATTTAAGTTCCAAAGAGAATCTATATTATTATAAATAAATAATAATTAAAGTTAATTCAAATATTTGAAATTCGAATTTCTAATGTGCCGACGTGTGATAAATTTCCTCCATTCGTGTATAAAAGGTGGATCATTTTACCTTAGAAATTACCAAGCTTATTTTTGATTTAATGCTCCCGAATCCCCTATGAAAGGTATATCCTATATTCGTGTGATTAAAGAGTTGTGGCTAGTGTACGGCATATGGTGTCCGAAGGAGGTCAACGTGTGCGAAGAAGAGCATAAGGTGAAGGAAGCTCCACTTCCTTCACGTGGGCATTGCTAGCCCATGCGGTGGACTCCCAAGCGCTAAGATGCTTAGGCTTGTGGATATGGCGGTTCGATTCTCTTCGAATCCCTTTTAGGGATCAACAAAAAGGTATGCACATTATTTGAGCATCGGGTTTTTCGGAGAAGGTTGTTGAAAAAATAAATTTAATTTTTGGCTTTATTAAATCGTTTTATAAAGTGACGTAGGAGTTATAAGGGATAGATAAAAGGTGTTTTTGCTTGGTAATTATTTTTGGTTAAAAATAATTAGGAGGAATAAGGAGTTAATTGTTTTATTAATCCTTTTAATATATTTAGCTTATTGGAGAGATAAATGATTTTAAGTGCTGATTATTATTGAAGATGTCTTCTTGCCATTAAGAAGTGTTGAGAAAGTAATTATTTTGAAATTATTTTTTGGTGGTGGATATTATTTCAACTGGGATATCATAATGTGTAATTGGTCATTTATGTCTATGTTTTGATGGATGCTTAATCAAGATGGAGTAATAAGGTGTATTTGTGAGTTACTAGTTGTTTTGTATTGTCACTTAACCTTCTTTGAGCTTGGCAAAGAAGTATTTGTGGTTATTGCAGATTTATGAGATCCCTTCATGATCAAGAAAAAGGTATGAGCACATTCTTCCATAATTGAGTTGATTGGTTGGTTTTTTAGAAAAATAATTTTTTCGTTAAAAGGATTTGATTAGGGCTTCATTATTGAGTGTGTTTGAGTTAATGCTTCAAGGTTTTCTAGAATAAATAGTTGTTATTAAAACCTTGTTTTATAAGCATTGTTGTTGAAGTGAGTTGTTGATCAAAGAACTTGAACTAGGGTTTGCAAAGAACATGAGTATCATTGTTATGTGAAGATTGTCTTATAAGCATTGTTGTTGAAGCGAGTTGTTGAGTGAAAAACTTGAACTAGGATTTGGAAAGAACATAAGTATCATTGTTATGTGAGATTGGTTGATAAGTATTGTTGGAAACATTTTGAGTGAGTGTTCATATGATTGGACTAGGGTTTGTAAGAAAGAATTATTTCATTGAGTGATTGATTGAGTAGAGTTGGTTGAGCCTAGTCAAGTGGATGTGTGAAGTTATTGTTCAAGTTCCATAAAACAAACTATTCTATATTCTAAATTGAATTGAGAAAGTGATTGAGTTGAAGCATATTGAGTCTCTAACAATTCTTTGTATGTTTCTAAAAGAGTGATTGAAAGTGATTGAATATTGTGATGAGTATAGGGTATATTGAGTTTCTAAAAATTCTCTTTATGTTTCTATGAGATTGGACAAGTTCTAGTGTGGAATTGTTGAGCATATTTGAGGTAAGTCTTTGAGAAGACTTGTGGACAGATTTGGGTAAGCTTTTGTGGAAGCTTACAATACAGATTGAGAGCATATTTGGATAAGTTCTTGAGAGGACTTATTGAGCAGATTTGGATAAGTTCTTGAGAGGACTTATTGAGCAGAGTAGACAAAGTTTTAGAGAGAACTTGTGGACATATTGGTGTGAGATTTTATGGAAGCTTACAAGGCATATTTGAGATAAGTCTTTGAGAAGACTTGTGAGCAGAGTTGATTGATTTATTTGTTCAAACCTTGAGTTAAGATTTAGGGTAGATCCAGCCAAGTTGATTTGACATTAAGTCAAGATTTGTGTTAAAAAATGATCCAACTACATTAGGACCCTTTTGAAGTTGCATGAAAACCATTACTTTACGTTCGGATAACACTAAGAAGGCTACTCCCGGTAGAAGTGGTATGATTATTCCAGGTATTTCAGGTGAGGAGAGATATTGAGGATAGATTTGTGCTAGACCGAAGGACTGTGTTTGGTACAAATTTGAGGAAAAATTTTTGTGCATATTTGAGGATAGATTTGTGCAAGATCAGAGACAAATATTGAGAGCATATTTATGCTAGACCGAAGGACTATTTTTGGTACAAATTTGAGATAGAGTTGAGTGTAATCTTTGGAGGTGATAGAGTATAGAGGACGATAGTCTCCAGTGGATAGAGATCCATTAGCTAGGGTATGGAAGACATGTGTCTTATGTTGATAGAGTTCCATTTGCTAAGGGTAATGGAGGCAAAGGTCTTCTAGAATATCACCAGCCATAGTAGATATTAGGAGATTGGTGTCTCCTATGGATAGAGATCCATGAACTTGATTTAGGGAATTGGTATATCCTTTGGATAGAGGTCCATAAACATTGTAATAGGGAAATTATTCCCAAGATATTTATTGAGAAAAATTTAGTGAAATATTTTCTTTGTGGAGTAGCCCACATTGGGTGAACCACGTAAATTGTGGTGTCTCTATTGTATGTGGTGATTTATGCATTTCTTTAATTACTGCTATTGATATTGCAATCATTAGTCTTACAATGGAACTGAGAGGGGGGGTGAATCAGTGCAGCTATTTAAAAATTAAAACTTTAACTCTTAAAGCCAAAATAATGAAAGCTTAAAACCAGAAACAACAAGTACCACAAGAGAGCATCACATAACACAAGATGTAACGAGGTTCACCAGTTTTGGCTACTCCTCAAATTATACTGCTTGGACTCCCATCCAAATCCAGCCATTGCAAAGCACCAACTTTACAATCAATTTACCAGCATCCACTAGAAGGAGCACCAACCCCTAATTTACCACCACCAATTGGAAGGAGCACCAACCCCTGATTCCAAGCACCAACTTGGATTTCTATTTCAAATATTGATTGATATAAAAATGCCTTCTGTGTTACAAGACCCTCACTGGTCTATCTTAACTCAAATCAATCTCATGGAAGCATAAGGAGAATTGTTAGAGACTCAATATATTCTATTTCTTACTCTTAATCTCAACTTCCTGTCCATAAAGCATACACTCTTTTACAGCTCTACCTACTGCACACTTAGAGCCCTTTCATATGGCTTGCTCTTACAACTCTCACAGCTCTGTACTTCTTATAGCATTCTTCCAGCCCACAGCACTATCCCTCTATATAGTAGCACTCTTTCCTCACCAATATTTTTTTTTCTCAGCAGTTCTCTATCTCACTTAACCAGCACTTATTTTCTTTGGCTTTTTTTGATATATCTACCCACATAGAGCTCAACCTAACGGATCACTCTTACCGCTCTGCTTACTACGCTCTGACAGTCTTCTCTGTGCCTTGACAACCTTATCTATTTATTTTGGCTCTGACAGCCTTATCTGTTCATTTTGGCACTTTGACTTCCTTATCAGTGGCACCTTCCCTCTTTATGGTGGCACCTTTTTCAATTTTGAGCTTCTTTTATTTTTCAACATGCAACTGCCATTTTAAAATAATATATTTCATTTTGAAACCCTAAGTCTTCTGTAACTGCCATAATCCTGCATGCAGCCTCTCAAAAGCCATTCCTGTAAATAACTCCTTTCTGACACACTGTTCTTACATGCAACCTATTAATAGGTTTGTCTCTTTATTTGGGATTCTCAGTATGGCCATTACTCTAACAGTTTCATTACGTCATGGCCCTATAACAGTCGTTTTGTCTTTAAAGCACTGTTCTAATTTTAGTTGTATAAATTTATTCTGTAACTGCCCCCTGTAACTGCAGTTCTAACTCCAATTAGCTCTTCTTTATTTTTCTTGCATGATTTTCTTTGCAACACCCCCTACAACTGCAGTTCTGACTTCAGTTAACTTTACTTCGACTGGGTTCTTCTTCCATCATGCCAATACGACCTGTCATGAAATTGTGACATTTTCTACCCCTTTGACTTTTCTTGGTGTTTGATCACGAAAATAAGACATGTCGTGATATCATGACACTTTTGCCTTCTTGCTTCATTATTCGGCTTGCACCCGTGAAAACACAACATGTCGCGATATCACGACACTTTCACTACCCTGAACTCTTCTCTGTCTCTTGCCCTTGCCCGCGAAAACGAAACATGTCACAAAATCATGACACTTTCGCTTCCTTGCACTCTTCTCTGCTTGCACTAGCGAAAACATGACATGTCATGAAATCATGACATCTTTCACTTTCGTACACTCTTCTTTGCATGCACTAGTGAAAACATGACATGTCACAAAATCGTGACATCTTTCGCTGTCGTACACTCTTCTTTGCATGCACCAGTGAAAACATGACATGTCATAAAATCATGACACTTTTGTTGTCTTGCACTTCTTTTCTGCATGCACCAGCGAAATCGGAACATGTCATGAAATCGTGAAACTTTCCCTGCCTTGCTTCTCTCTCTGCCTTTCACCTACGAAAATAGAACATGTCGCGAAATCATGACGCTTTCACCTTTGAGCACTTCCTCCTTGACTTTGTCATGAAATCGCAACGCTTCTGCTTCCATGCTCTTTCATTTTGCTTCTGTCACAAAATCATGACACTTCATCCTTCGGAGTCTTCCTCTCTGCTGTTGTCGCAAAAATGCGACATGTCATGAAATCACGACATCATTTCTCCTTAGCTCTTCTCTTCTATTCAGGTCATGAAAATGCGACATGTCATGATATCATGACACTTTTTCTCTCGAGCTCTTCCTTATGCAATATGTCATGAAATCGTGACACTTTTTATCTTGCCTTCTCTCTCCTATAATATGTCACAAAATCATGACACTTTTTCTCCTTAGCGCTTTCTCTTGACATTGGATCGCAAAAACCCGACATGTCGAAATCGTGACACTTTTTCTCCTTAGTGCTTCCTCTTGCAAATTGTCGTGAAATCGTGACACTTTTCCTTGTGAGCTCTTTCTCTCGAACCTGTCATGAAATCGTGACACTTTTTTGTCCGTACCATCCTTCTTGCAAATTATCGTGAAATTGCGACACTTTTCCTTGCAAGCTCTTTCTATCGAACCTGTCATGAAATCTCAACACATTTTTGTCCGTACTACCTCTCTTGCAGATTGTTGTGAAATCATGACAGTTTTCTTTGCTTGCACCTTCTCTCCAAACATGTCGTGAAATCACGACAGTTTTCTTTGCCTGCACCTTCTCTCCAAACATGTCGCAAAATCACGATAGTTTTCTTTGCCTGCGCCTTCTCTCCAAACATGTCATGAAATCATGACAGTTTTCTTTGCTTGTGCCTTCTCATCGAACATGTCACAAAATCATGATAGTTTTTCCACTTGGCTTTTTCTCTGCCAACATGTCATAAAATCGTGATAGTTTTTCTACTGGCCTTCTTTGCTTCCAACTTGTCACAAAATCGTGATAGTTTTTCTACTTGGCTTCTTTGCCTCCAACATGTCATGAAATCGTGACAGTTTTTCTTGCTTTTTATCTCATCTTCGATATGTCGCAAAATCGCGACAACTTTTCCAGCTTTTTCTCTCTCCTTCGATATGTCGCGAAATCACGATAGAAAACATGTCGCGATATCGTGACAGTTTTCTTACTTGTCTTTTTCTTTGAGCTTTTGCATCTGGGCCACTTCTGTCTTCTTGGAGAATCATTATACATGCTCTGTATGACCTCTAAACTCTTGTTCACTTCATCAACCAATCTATCTAATGACTTCTACACTCCTGTCCATTGCATCAACCGATCCTCTATCTGTGTTGACAACAATGATAATACTTTGGCTGCACCTTGCTCATCAATCAACTCCAATCCATTGCATTATCTGATCAACCTGACTATGTTGACAACAATGACAATACTTTGGTTGCACCTTGCTCATCAATCTCCCCCTTTGGAATTGTTGGCAACACACGTAATTGCATGTAATTACCTATAAATCTTCTCCCCCTTTGACAATAATACCAAAGGGTGGCTACAAACTCCCCCTGAGTCCATGCACAACATTCTCAAGCAAAAAATATTACTGTTAGCAAACATCATAAATATGAACAATAAGATAAACAAATGCATAAATGCTCCCCCTGAGTCTAAGATCACTTCATTACAATGATTGACAACATCATGATAAGTAGAATAGGCATCAACAATATCAATAATGTGAGTAGCAGCAATAACCAGTGAAAGACACCATCACCGTCAACTTCACCAATATAACATGTGTAAGAACATGATTGGACCACTGTCTTACATGCAACTACCCTCTGTTGCTTTGCAAACTCAAACTTGTCCACTATTAGAGAAGGCATACAAAAATCTTACTTTTTGTTCTGCAATGCCAGCAGCATCTGCATACATCTCCACCATGCATCTTGGATATTCTCGACAAGCTTGAACCTACTAACAGTTGTTTGTCTTTCTCTACAGTGAGAATCCAGCAGACTACCTCAATCCACCCAATCACAACCAATTTATTTTCTCAACCAATTAGGGCTTTAACAACAATGCTTATAGACAAGGTTTAATCAACATCATTCAACTCAAGATTAAGCTTGAAGCATTCAACCAATCACTACATGAAAAGGAAATGAGTAGACATCCTTTTCCTTCCAAAGGTATTTGAACAAGACAGCCACCAACATAAGTCACCAATGTAAAGAATAACTTGCTCAAAACTATCTCAATGAAGTAAGCCCAAATCATGTATCAAGTAAAGCATTAACTTGAACAAAACAACCTCTATGAAAGCAACTCAACTATTCATCACCAGGCTGGAAATCATTTGGCTGCTCATTATAAACCTCTTCTTCATTCTTCCCATTCAACATGTTGGTTTCACATCTTTTAATCAAAATTGACAAGTGACTCACACTTGTACCAACTCTACAATTTTACTGCCAACTCTGTGCAAGCATCAAATACTGTACTGCAGCACAACCAAATTCCTTTTTATATTTACAACATGATCTGGGTTTTCTACAGTTACTGTAGATCACACCTTACATTCAACTATGCAAATTAGGAGAAGACATTTTTTCAAACACTTTACAGCCAACCATAGTGCCCCTTACTCAACATCATACTTCTTAACCTCGGATTGATATTTTATCAACAGCTAAAACAAAACTGTCTGTGAATTAAATAATATTCACCAAGGCGTCATGAAAGATCTAACAATCTTTACATCAAAGTGTAAAACAAATACACGCTGCTCGAAACACATATATGCAGCTAGGGCAAACATTCTTTCCACTCAACCAACTTATCTGAATTGTTATAATCCATAGCTATGAACAGTGGCAGTAAGAACCATCAACATAACAACACTGACATAAGCAATACTATCAATGGTGACAATTCTCAAATTAAACATCACCCTTCATGGCACTTCCACACACAACTACATGAACTGACAACACACTTGACAACTATACAACAATAACCCGACTGCTTACCTTTCATCCTCAGATACCCAGACAAATACATTGGAGCATTAAAATAAAACTTTAATATTGCTCCCCCTGAGGATGTGCCACCTGGAGTTGCTTAGAGCAATGGCGGAGTAGCCTCCATCAGTCCAAGGAGATACGATTTCCTTTCTTCTGCCTTTCTCCATACTTTCCTGAGCTTGGGTTTGGGTTTTTCAACAACATCCCTATTTTGCTCCTGTTCGTGAACTTGAACATTTCTCTTGTTGGGTTGTTTCTTGTGCATTATTGATGGATGATTATTTTCTTTTCTTTTATGCACATGATATGTTCCTTGTCTGTTTTGCCCTCTTTGTGTCTGATGAAATCTATGGTTTTTCCTTAGATTAGATATAGAAGTGCTTGGACAAAACCTTGCTATGTGCCCTTGACCATTGCATTTAAAACATTGCACATGTTTTATTCCCTGTCTGTATTGCATTCTGTGTGTATGATGAAATCTATGGTCTTGCCTTAGATTGGATATAGAAGTGCTTGGACAAAACCTTGTTATGTGCCCATGGCCATTACGTTTAAAACATTGCACAGGGTGTTCACTCAGAAAAGCAGATGTATTTTTATCAGCATAACTCTTTGATCTATTGTTCAGTCAACAATAAATTGCCTTGTGACCAAAGTGGTTGCATTTAGAACAATAGCCATTAAAAGCATTATTATTAAAAGAGTGAGAGTGAGAGAACCTCTTTTGCTATGGTTGCTTTTTTGTAGATCTTCTTTGAAATTTTCTTCCTTTTGAAGATTCAGCTTTATACTTTTCTTGCTTCGATCCTTCAACAGTGGACTTCTTCTTTTCTGCAGATTGAGAGGATGAAGGTTGTTCAGCTTCATATCCAAGACCAAACTTAGCCGTGGAGCTTCTTTGTTGCTTTAACATTGTATCTAGCAACTCTGTGCTCTTCTCAAATTTGAGATTTACATTGGCCTCTTCTAGTTGTTTCTTCAATGAAACAATCTCTTCTTATTATTGGTAGCAAACAGTCTCTTTCTCATTGATTTGAGACCTGAGAATATCTTCAATCCTTTTGTACTGTTCTACTTGCAGCTTTAGATCAACAATAATTTTGTTAGATTCCTCTTCACTTATGCTGCATACATCATCCTCATCATCCAAATGTGTCTTCAAGGCTTCTTTTGATTTCTTGGCCTTTTGAACTTGTAGGAAGAGATCTTCAATCTCATCCCCATATTCTTCTAACTTCTTGGACATTCTTTTGTTCTTTTTCTTTTCTATACTCAACTCTTCAAGTGCGGCTATCAACTCACCTTCTAGATCTACTTCAATCTCCAGGTTTTCATTGCATACTTTAGAATCCACTTCTTCTACCTTCTCTAGTTTAGTTTTCTCTTCCACAAGAACTAAAACTGGCTGAGATGCCCTTTTGGAGGAGGATCTATTCTTTTTAGCCATTGTGTACTAATCCAAGATCAACCCTGACTGATTTAGCCAAAATTGGGAACTTGGCTCTGATACCAATTGTTAGTCTTACAATGGCACTGAGAGGGAGGGGGGTGAATCAGTGCAGCTATTTAAAACTTAAAACTTTAACTCTTAAAACCAAAACAATGAAAGTTCAAAACCAGAAACAGCAAGTACCACAAGAGAGCATCACATAACACAAGATGTAACGAGGTTCACCAGTTTTGGCTACTCCTCAAATTAGACTACTTGGACTCCCATCCAAATCTAGCCATTGCAAAGCACCAACTTTATAATCAATTTACCAACATCCATTGGAAGGAGCACCAACTCCTAATTTACCAGCATCAACTGGAAGGAGCACCAACCCCTGATTCCAAGCACCAACTTGGATTTCTATTTTAAATCTTGATTGACATAAAAATGCCTTTTGTGTTACAAGACCCTCACTGGTCTATCTTAACTCAAATCAATCTCATGGAAGCATAAGGAGAATTGTTAGGGACTCAATATATTCTATTTCTTACTCTTAATCTCAACTTCCTGTCCATAAAGCATACACTCTTTTATAGATCTACCTACTGCACACTTATAGCCCTTTCATATGGCTTGCTCTTGCAGCTCTCATAGCTTTGTACTTCTTAGAGCATTCTTCCAGCCCACAGCACTATCCCTCTATACAGCAGCACTCTTTCCTCACCAATATTTTTTTTTCTTAGAATTTCTCTATCTCACTTAACCAGCACTTATTTTCTTTGGCTTTTTCTGATATATATCTACCCACACAGAGCTCAACCTAACAGATCACTCTTATCGCTCTGCTTACTGTGCTCTGACAGTCTTCTCTGCACCCTAACAACCTTATCTATTTATTTTGGCTCTGATAGCCTTATCTTTTCATTTCGGTGCTCTGACTTCCTTATCAGTGGCACCTTCCCTCTTTATGGTGGCACCTTTTTCAATTCTGAGCTTCTTTATTTCTTCAACACGCAACTGCCATTTTAAAATAATATATTTCATTTTGAAACCCTAAGTCTTTTGTAACTGCCATAATCTCGCATGCAGCCTCTCAAAAGCCATTCCTGTAAATAACTCCTTTCTGACACACTGTTCTTACATGCAACCTATTAATAGGTTTGTCTCTTTATTTGGGATTCTCAGTATGGCCATTACTCTGACAGTTTCATTACGTCACGGCCCTGTAACAGCCGTTCTGTCTTTAAAGCACTATTCTAATTTTAGCTGTATAAATTTATTCTGTAACTGCCCCCTGTAACTGCAGTTCTGACTCCAGTTAGCACTTCTTTATTTTTCCTGCATGATTTTCTTTGGAACACCCCTTGCAACTGCATTTTTGACTTTAGTTAACTTTACTTCGGTTGGGTTCTTCTTCCATCACGCCAATGCGACCTGTCATGAAATTGCGACATTTTTGCCCCTTTGACTTTTCTTGGTGTTTGACCGTAAAAACAAGACATGTCACGATATCGCGACACTTTCACCTTCTTGCTTCATTATTCGGCTTGCACCCGTGAAAACACAACATGTCGCAATATCGCGACACTTTCCCTACCCTGAACTCTTCTCTGTCTCTTGCCCGCAAAAATAAAACATGTCACGAAATCGTGACACTTTTTCTCCTTAGCACTTTCTCTTGACATCGGATCGTGAAAACCTGACATGTCATGAAATCATGACACTTTTTCTCCTTAGCACTTCCTCTTGCAAATTGTCGTGAAATCGTGACACTTTTCCTTGCGAACTCTTTCTCTCGAACCTGTTGTGAAATCGTGACACTTTTTCATCTGTACCATCCTTCTTGCAAATTGTCATGAAATCACGACACTTTTCCTTGCAAGCTCTTTCTCTCAAACCTATCATGAAATCACAACACATTTTCGTTCGTACTGCCTCTCTTGCAGATTGTCATGAAATCATGACAGTTTTCTTTGCCTACACCTTCTCTCCAAACATGTCACAAAATTGCGACAGTTTTCTTTGCCTGCGCCTTCTCTCCAAACATGTCACAAAATTGTGACAGTTTTCTTTGCCTTTGCCTTCTCTCCAAACATGTCATGAAATCGTGACATTTTTCTTTGCCTACGCCTTCTCATCGAACATGTCACAAAATCGCGATAGTTTTTCCACTTGGCTTTTTCTCTGCCAACATGTCGCGAAATCACGACAATTTTTCTACTGGCCTTCTTTGCTTTCAACTTGTCATGAAATCGTGACAATTTTTCTACTTGGCTTCTTTGCGTCCAACATGTCATGAAATCGTGATAGTTTTTCTTGCTTTTTCTCTCTCCTCTGATAAGTCATGAAATTACGACAACTTTTCCAGCTTTTTCTCTCTCCTCCGATATATCGCGAAATCGCGACAGAAAACATGTTGCAATATCGTGACAATTTTCTTACTTGTCTTTTTATTTGAGCTTTTGCAATTGGGCCACTTCTGTCTTTTTGGAGAATCATTATACATGCTCTGTATGACCTCTGAACTCTTGTTCACTTCATCAACTGATCTATCTAATGACTTCTGCACTCCTGTCCATTGCATCAACCGATCCTCTGTCTGTGTTGACAATAATGACAATGCTTTGGCTGCACCTTGCTCATCAATCAACTCCTGTCCATCACCTTTCTCATCAATCAACTCCAATCCATTGCATCATCTGATCAACCTAACTGTGTTGACAACAATGACAATACTTTGGTTGCACCTTGCTCATCAGCAATATTTACATTACATAATATTAATTGGGAAAGAAAAGTAAAAAGTGGTCTTATACTATTCACCCCCCGTCTCAATATAAGCTTGTGTTCTTCAACTAATGTTCACCTAGAGGAATTCTATAATGTAGCATAAGGAAAAATAATAACCTAAATAGGATGGAGGATTTTGTGCCCTACCCTCTATGGAAATTATAACAATTGGGGGATTTAAACTTGTGTGGTTGAAGATTGAAGTGTTAAGGTATACAGATAGATACCCATGAGAAAAATATATTTGATTTGAAGTTATCAAATTAGACCTAGGTTGATGAGGATGGTCCAAAATGGACCTTTCCATAGCAAAAGTAGTTAAGGTATCTTTATTTTTCTGTTAAAATAGTTTCTATGGCTTCCTTGTTCCCATGAAATAAGATAGCTATATGATCCATTGACTTAAATATTACTTTCTCTTGTTCAATGTGAATAGGGTAGAGGGTCCCCAAGGTAGAAGCTTATTCCTTTTCCTCTTCATATGTGGTGTTTTTGAATGTAAATTTATCCCCTTGAATATTAGGTAAGAATAGCAAGGAGTTTGGGTTGCAAGCCAATTACCAAGTAACACCTCAAGTAAGATAGTGATGTTTAGACATCAATTTATGAAGGTATAATTAATTTCTTAAACTTTTGTTTGTATAGTTATTTAGAAGAAGAAGAAAAAGAGTTTTAGATGCCCTTATATTACCTTCTCTTGAGATACCAATTTGATCAAAATAACTTAGGACTCTTGATATACATGAACCTTTAGATATACTCATTGGTATGTGGAAGAAGATAGTCATTGATGAGAGAGATCTTGATGTATGTGAAAGATAACAATACACAATAATGACCACACCTAGATATGTGATTCAAAATAATACATGAGAGGTAATCAAGATCCCTACTTATGACACCCTTTAGCCCACCATAAAATACTCCTAAGCAGGCTTCAAATATACATGAGACTCTATATAGAAGGCTAGCATCTCAAGACTGCTATATACCTAATATAACCTCAAGGTTTGTATAATGGTTATTCAAGGGGTTGTATATGTCCCCTAATATAACTAACATTTGGTTAGATTATTGTTAATATTTATTAATTTGTCTAAATTATACAAGCAATTCAATTTCCTTAAAGTTTTTAATCAATTTTTATCTTTATTAAGGGATTTTGGGTTGGATAGGAATGTTTTTGGACCCATGTGATGTTCACCAAAGATGCATACATGGGAAATGCATACCCACACTCAATATTGTGGAGGCATTAGTGTGAAGCCTACCAATCTATATTTTTTGTATTGATTTGAACACACACCTAGGGTTTACAATCATAGGTGTTATCCTAAGTGCAAATCTTGGATGATGAAATGTAATGTAAGTGGAAACAATAATGCAAGAAGACAAGTCCTAGATGATGGATTTTGTATACCTCACTTTAATTAATTATCAAATCTTGGATGGTTTCTAAGGGCTATATGTGCTAGGATTGGTTTAGGTAATGTCAATTATAGGTTTTCTATTCTAAAGAATTTAAAAGACAGCAAGAAAACTCACAATAGCAAGAAAGAGAAATTTCTATGCTAAGAAACATCAAATAACAAAAATGAAAGTGATTACAATAAAAATAAATAAAGTGTTATCTAAAAAGTTGAATATAAAATTATACTTCTTTTAATTATACTTCTATAGTACTAATAATATTCTCTTTTCCCAAACCTTTTTTGTATTATGGATAGAGGGAAGGGGTTTTGAAAGGGACCTCAAAATTTTTACAACAATCCTTTCAAAATATACAATAGAAGGCCATAAATGAAATAAAAATATCCACCCAACTAGAATGAGCTCTTTCCATAAATTGCCTCAAACTAAAGACTAATAAAGATAATAAAATTTTTGAAGAAACAAAACAAGGACAACATCCCACATGGAACAACAAGGAGAAAAGAAATGGGAAAAAAGAGAGAATAGAAGATGACAAAAAGGTTAATCAAGCATACCTCCTTCCACCTTCTTAGAGGAATCCAACTCCTTTCTAGAACTCTAATCCACCATATTTTTCTTTAAATCTAACAAATGGGTCACCATTTCCTCCACCAAGATTACCATAATTTTGTTGATCCTTTTTAATAAATTGATGAGGTCCTTTAAAATGGCACGGTTGCTTCTCAGGCCTATCAAACTCAGGAGGTCTAGAGGGAAATCCCCCATCCTTTTATTTGTAGATATCTAGCTCATCATATGCTTAGAACCCATCCTCTTCTTACCCCAAAAAGAATGAGAATCATCATAAGGGTAAAAACCTTTCTCTTGAGCCATCGGTTTAAAATGCATGGAATTATTTGAATCCTTATTGGATATAATATGAAGGGAAGGACTAGATTTCTTACCCATCATCTGATTTTTCTTCAACCACTTCAAATTCCTAGATTCAAAATTTGTCTTAACATCATTCAAAGTGGCTTCCATTTTGATGAAAACACCTCTCTGATGCCAAAAAGGACTTCTCTCCCTCGTACCATGGTTTGTAGCCAGAATATAGTTTTAAGAAACTTCCTTTAACTTCATCTCCTCATCCTTAGATATATGGGAGATATTTTCTGAGGAATTCTCCCTAGTCATGACTATTTTCTCCTTCAAATTCAACAGACTATCGTAGTCCAATCCCAAGCTTGGAATCCCATACTGGCTACCTTTCTCTACTACATGAGAGAAGATAATATTTAGGAGCCTCTAATGCATATGAGTAGAGGATTTCCCACACTGGACATCTCTCATTAAAATTTTAAATGGAGAGAAGGAAAAAAATAGGGATGTTAAGATTATTCCCATGAAACATATGATTGAGGATGACCACGTGAAAACTCTAGACAACATTAAATCACTTGTCTAGGGTGAAATACCTCATAATCAGTATCACCAACCTATCCCATATCTTGGGAAGAAACTCCCTAAAGATCATATTTTTTATTTTTCCATCCTCTCATTTTTCCCTAGTAATTTCTTTAGCTCTCTCACAACAGAGTATTTTCATGGTTAATGCATTCCCCTTCTACCACTATAGGCATGGCCTCTACAATTAACATAGTGTTGATAGTGAAATCAACACCCTTCACCTTGACCCTTCCTCTCGATCATGAGTGGACAATCTACATTGACAATTTTTCATCATGACCATCATTTTTTTTTAGGCATCGTAGAATGATGCAGGAGCATCCAACGAAATTTTGGAAATTTTATTTTTTCCTAAATTTTAGTGCATTTTGCCGAGGCCATAACTTCTCAACCGTAGCTCCGATTGACATGAAATTTGACATGGAGCTATTTGGGAGAGTTCTAAACAAATATGACTCCTTTGAGTCCTATTTGTCCAAAAAATCTAGTTTTCAGGGCCAAATTCCATCATCTAGTGCCCCGAAATTAGGTTTTAAAATTACTTACCTAGTTTTTTATGCTTTTCAAGCTGTTCGGAGGTTAATATATCCTAATGTATTTATATTTAGGACTTGAAACTTTATTTTTGGCTTGTATATTGTAATAGGGATGTGCACCCCAATTTTGGGCCCCATCCGACTCATTTTTAGTTTTTAGGGTTTTTTTGTTTTTGGCTATATAGCCACAAAATGAGGGTTTGTGAAAAAAAAATCTTTTCCAAGTTTTTGAATGATAATTGGTTTGATAAAACTTGGCTCTCCATAATATAAGCTCCCTTTCTCTATAATATTTCTCATATCCCTTTCAAGAACCAATTTCATCATTTCTAGCATAAGCACATTGCCACCCATGTCAAGCTCTAAAATCTACACAATAACTTTGAAACTCTCTCTATGCTTATCTATAAATTCTATTATTAACCAAACAAAGACTTCCATTTTAATTTTTTCTATAGAAAAGTGTTTGTGAAGGCTAGCCCTAATCCTATTGGGGATTAATGACTCAGCTGGCATGAGAAAAAAAAATTCTCCATCCAAAAGTGGATTCAAGTTGTTGATCAAACATGGGAAAGTTGCAATTCATAATGATGTATGAATCATACTCTAATTTCCTTTATCAAATCCACTTTTGGAATGGGATAAGCCTAGAGCAATGTACATTAGATAAAAAAAAATCAATAGAGTTAAGTGACAAAACCATTTCCTATGCCATTTAAATTTAAAATGGTTGAGTCTTGAGACCACTACCTACTTCTTGTGTGGTTCTAAGATTCTACATCAGCACCCAACTAAACCATCCATCATCAATAAAAAATAGTTGGTCCCATTTACTTCAAAATGGTTTGACTTGGAATTTTGTTTAACAGATCATCATCACCATGCCAACTATTAACTAGGATTGTATCATTACCACTAGCAAAAGAACTAATAATCCAACCCTCTTCACAACTTCTATTGAAGGTAAGATAATCTCACCCCATATTCTATCCTCTACGTCATGGGAGAGAAATAAACATGGTCAACTTAAAAGATAACACTATAGAAAGATCTAGTTATTGCATTTCCAAATTAAAAAGAGATCCAACATTCTACTAAAAAATTTCCACCACATTAATACTCTAAGATTCCCTTCCTATATGCCTATGATAGTGGGTCTAAACTATTTCTAACACTTGAGTCTTCATCATTCACAATGGAAAGCTCCCAAGGGAAGCTATCACTCCATATATTAAGGGATTATTAATGAATGTCAAGGTTTTTTGTTAAATTCATTACCACGTTTCCTTCTCGAAATACATGCTTCACCTTATTGTTCTCCAACTACTACAAATGCTACTTCACCTCCTCCATCGTATCCTCAGTGGTCTATTTTGGATACTGCAAGCCTTTAAAAATGTTGATAATGGTCATAGCATCCCCTTCTAAAATCATATTTTTTTAGGTCAATTTTTCCACAAGAACTCCCTGTAAGAGAGCTCTTTCTTCAACAAAGAAGATTTTTTAGACCTCAAAATTTTTAGCATAAGCAAATAAGATCTTTCCTTTGTCATTTATTATTACTACCCCTATACCAGAACTACCCAAATTACCTTTTGCAATACCATAAAAAAATATTGTAATCCATCCCTGAGTAGTGGGATCCCATTCAACTTGAGATCAAGATTACTAATTTGAGAGGGAAGAGGAAACCTCTCCCCCTAAAATGACAATACTGGATGTTATTATAAACGCATTATCACTTCCCACATCATCCTTTCAAGAGAAAATTATGGCATTTTCCTTTAGCACATTAACAATTCTAATTTCTACATACATTGGATCCTTTTTAACATTCTCAAAATTAGATCCCCCATAGGAAGTGAGGCAGAATGAGTTCACTAATAACTCTGAGACTTTTGATAGAAAATAGGGATCCCATTTTAGACTAAGATCCAAAATATTTTTAGACAATACCTAGTTAACCTCAATACACCTTAGGAAAATGCCAAACACTTTCAAAAAAAAGGGGCACTCCATAAATAAATGTTTAGTGTCCTCCCATCCTACTTCACAAATATAGCATCTATTAATGATATTAAATCCATTTTGTGAAGATTATCCATAGTGAGAATATTATTCTAAATGACCAACCAAAAAAGAAATTAATTTTGGAGGTAAGTCTTTTGAACCAGATCTTTTGACTAGAAACTAGTCCCCTTCTTAATTCTCCAACTAGTAAGAAAATTTGACCATGAAAAATCATATTTTATCTACCTCCCATAAAAAAGAATTCATAGAGATTATGCTCTTAATTAATTGGGTTCTTATAAGCTTGGTGATATTATATAGGCCTTATTCTCCCTTTAGATCGAGGTCATTTTGAACTAAAGTATGTCACTGTAGTTCCAATGGCCTGAGCAGTAAGCGGTTCTAGGTCCACCAAATTCTAATATTCAATTAGGGGAGTATTCTGGATCTAGCTACTCTTCCATAATTATTTTTTCTTCCATCACCTAATATCCACCTTAGACATTTCTAAATTAAGTATTTGGATTTCTTGATAGATTGTTCCAAAAGAAAGATTCATGAGGCAGATCCTGAATCTCCAAGAAGTTTCTTCCTTGCCTAAGATACTTGGATTAAGAATATGAACCCATCCAACATTATCCTCCCTAAAAATTTTCTACCCCTGCTTTACTACAAGGGCAATATTCATCTTCTTCATATTTATAAACCTAATTCCCCTAGCTTTCTCTCTTGAACAGACCTAATCCCAAGCTACTAGAGTTATTCTTTGTTTATCTTCCACCCCTAGCCAAAGGAAGTTCTTTTGGATATGCTTGATCTTATAGCTAATTTTAGATAGCATATTAAATAAGGACATGAAGTACATAGGGATACTTTTGAGGGTATATTTTACAAACTAGGCCTTACCAACTTGACTAAGGAGAGCTCCCTTCTAGACTACTAATTATTTTTTGATCCTTTCCACCACTGCATACCATAAGCATTCCTACATTCTTCCTTTGAAGAGGGGTAATCCAAGATACACTTACAAGAGGTTTCCAATATCATAACCAAAAATACTTGCAATTCTCTCCTATCTTCTAGGAGGGGTGTTGAGGAAAAAACTTTGCTCCTCTTAAAATTATGACTAATATAGTATTATCTATGAATTGTTGATAGGAAACAGGGTTGATGGAAGATATTTGAACTTTCCCAATAGATCCTTTAGTAGACATGGATAAAAGTAAGTATAATAGATTCTAATACAATCACACCCATCTATGTTGAATCTCAACTACCATAGTTGTAATGCTAGAAATATAAGACTTCAATTTTAGTATAGTTTCACCATGTCTATTCATAAAAAATAAAATTATTTCCAATTGTGTTGATTTAGCACGTAGTTGACCATTTATCAATGTCATCCTCAATGGATGGTAAAACTATAGGTTATCAACTAATATGATAGGGATAACATTTGTAGGTATTTGGTGTCATTGTATTTCAACCAAATCCTCCTTTACCTTCAACTTAGAAGTTTAGAGCCACCCTATCTTCCTAGGGCATGATGCTATCAAGGTGTTGGCATGTTCGATGCTAGTCAATTATTATCATGTTAGATGTTGACTATGCATTTCTATATTTAATGTGTATTTTAGTATTTTTTTCCAATGCCATGTGGAACATTTCCTTCAACATTAACCTCCATGTTGTCCTTGGTACTCCAAGCATTAAGTCTCAAACTTGATAACTTTATTTTATCCTCTAAAGCTTGGAATTAATTAGAAAAATGTTCTTTTTATTCCTCTTAAACACATAATATCATATTTCCTACCTTAGTACTATATTAATCCTAATTACCACATTTAATCAAGTACTAATATAAATGCTGAAGAAAATCATAGTCAAGTAGTGCAATAAGAAGACAAAAAGGATGTACAAAATGAGGTATTTTTGGGCCTCATCACTCCCCTAAAACTATTGGGAGGCATGTCCTCATGCATTCAATTATTTCTTAATCAAACATTGCTTTTAAGTCTCATCCCATATTTCTACCTATTGGAGTACAATCCCTACCACTTGTGCTAAATTTTGCAAGGGAGTTTCCTCAATAGATACTTCAATAAACCCATCCACATTCTTGGGATATATCATTAGAATTATATTCCCTTTAATCCTTGCCTCTCCTAACTAATTTTGAAGCTACATAGTCTACATATTTTTCCATTATAGTAGATTTTAAACTATGACTAATATTGTTTACAAAGCCTAGATGACCACTTTGGCTCCTTCTAAGTCCAAACCTCCAATATCTACATCATATTCATTTGGTCATTCATGTTGTTCCACCTTTGATATTGGTATAGAAAAATCTAAAACAAGGGCTTCAGAGGACTCTACATCTAGGTATTCATATGTTATTAGCTCAACATATGTAGGCTATAATAGTTCCTTAGTATTCATTACCTTAGGAGAGTTGCTTAATTCTTCTTGTTGACTTTCCTCTTAGATTGGTGTATCTGGTGAGTTTCTATGCTACTACTATTAAGGATTTCAATTTCTTATAGAGAATATCTAGTTTGTTATGGTTGCAGGAAAATTTTCTATTGTTCCCTCTATTTGGTTACTTCTATGCATATCCTAAATCTTTGCTTAGCATCAAAATACTATAATTTTCTAAGGTCATCTAATTCTTTAGGGGTAATCAACTTTACCCTCTTTTGGCTCTTCTTTTTTCAGTCCTCTAGGGTCTCTTTCTCTTTTGGTTAATCCTTTTATTTTGGCACATTTTATTCTAACACTTTTACATAGGGTAGTAGAGGAGAGTATAGTTTCTCTTTGTACGACATGTACTCTAGAATTTCTTTAGCTACATGTGCTTTGATTTGTTTTCCTTTGTGGATATTTTCTATTTATACCCCTAATACATAGACCCAAAATCATCAATAGCTTTTTGGCATTTTTGGAAGGGTTTAGAATCTCTATTTGATACTTTTTTCTTCTATATGGGTTTCAATATCTCAAGTTCAAGGGATTCTAATACCTCTAGAACCCTAGGCTTGAACAAAGGTTGGGCAACATCAGATTTCTCCAATACTTTGATAGCACTATCATTCTCTAGAACTAACTCAATGTGGCCATGTCCTTCAATGTTCTCCTATATTAGAACTTTCTCTTCTCCTCCTAGAAACTTTATCTATCTTTAATTATTGTGTTTTCAAGTCCTAATTCAATTATGGTAAAGTAGTTGAATCAACCTATGATGTAAAAGTTAGAATTTATCCTCTCAAAATATTGTAGTCATATCATCCAATGTGGATTTCAAATAATATGGTAAATTAACATAAAAATAGGATTTTTTCACCATGCCTTAGGTGAATGAGGATTAATTTATGTGGTCTAAATAAGGAGGTAAAATTTTGATTGTATGTGATGTATTTTATCACCCAAAGGGTGATGGTATCCCATGGCTTGGCCAAACTAATTTGTTTCAACAACTTGCAATGCTTGTGATGAATGTTTAAGGTAGGGTTTGGATCTTCTTCTCCTTGAAACTAGCTAAAAATCTTAGAGGAGACTTCCTTGGTTTGGAAAAACTCCTTTAAAACAAGTGGAAGCCCAAATACTTGGCTCAATACTAAAATTTTCATAATAATTTTGATATTTTTAACTTTATAAAATCCATCCTACAAACTCTAGATGAAATCCTCTACTAGTTTAACACCATGGCCATCAAAGTGGTGAAAGAACTATAGTCATCCTACACTATAAAAAATGCATGCCATCCCTAAATTTTGTAGCAATTTCTCAATACTCTCTTATTTAAATTTTCTCTTTTGATCCATAGTACCTAGAAATTATTTCAAAAATCAAGTAAACTTATGTAGGGCTTGGTTCATTAATGTTGTTCTTGATCAAGGGTGGTAGATAGAATGCATCTTTCATTCATGCATGCATGGGAAAAGATATTTTTAGATGTACCATTATTAAATTAACATGTTGTACCTTATAATGGGGAGAATAATTTTCCAGTGTCCTTCTTAAACCATGGTATTCCATATGTGCAAAAACTACTAGTTAGGTTGGAGAAGCATACCAAGATAGTACGCATGTGGAAGGATCATGATAGAGTTTGAATGTCTATAGTTGGTCTTTCTCTATGCATGTATCATGCACTTTCTATTCCCAATGTGCTGACACATCATCTTGATTGTCCTTCCACTTCCCATGAAAGTTTCATAATATAATGTAATGTGTCTTCCTACGGATGACTAGCACATGGATCAAATCAATGTTTAATATCAATAAACCTTGTCTAGTGTTGATCAATGTGGTAGTTGCTATAAATTTTTTGGTGCTACCTCAATAAGTTTGGCACTCAAATATGAAATAGGAGGAGAGCTCCAAAAACTCCTAGAACTATGGAAAATTCTTCTAACCACTAGGATCCAATTTTAAAACTTCTTTTATAAACCATAGATTATAAAATTACTACAACCATGCAAGAGTTACTAAATGAAGAAATGGTAAAATGGATAAATACATACCTTTATTCTTCAAATAAGGTAGGAACCTATTATTACACCAAAATAAGATATGGGATTAAACACAAACAAGAACAATTATATGGAGGTGCACACATATATATTTATAGATTATTATATTTTTCTTTTATCTTTTTTTCTCATAAAAGAGACATTACGTTTTTAATATACTTCTGCCTTGGATGCATCCACAAGGGATTTTTACAACTATTTTTTTTTTATTTATAAGACTAGCATGTCAAAAACTAATTTTCATACTAGTCCTAGCCCAATGTCAGTGGTAATGGGTTTCCACCATTGGATATTTTTTTCAATAATGAAAAAGACACAATCATCCTTAATTTATCATGGGAGAAGAGGGTTCTCCCATAACATACATATCAAACTATAAAATTAAATAAGTAGATAAATATCCCTTTCACATTGGCTAGTGATACAACTTCAAATTATTTCCATTTACCACCATATTTCACCTCAAACCATCAATAGATACTAGTCCCATGACACCATTATCAAAGACTTGATCAATCTCATATAGACCTAGCCATTAGGTCTATTTATTACCCTTGAAATCAAGATAGTGTAAATAAAACAATAGCACTCAATCACCTAGTTTGTACTTTTTAATCTTGATATTCCTATCATTCCATATTTTCCATTTTTGCTAAATGATTTCCATCTAATGAAGTACATCCCCTCATAACTCATCAAGCACATTAAACTATAAGATCATTTTTTTTGTACCTATGACAACTCAATACATACATCAAGTGTAGTATGTAATGCTTACAATTCAAATTCAATAGGCAAAATGGATTTCTTTCCATAAACTAACTTATATTGGGTAAATCTAGTGGTGGATTGCTAAGTAACATTATGAGCCCACACAACTTCTAATAGTTTATTGGCCTAGTATTTTCTATGCGAAGCTACTATTTTGGTTAAAATATTTTCCAACTCCCTATTAGTAACTTCTACTTGACCATTGGCCTATAGGTGATATGGTGAGGACTTCTTATGTTTCACTTAGTAAAATTCCATGAATGCATGAATGATTTTTGATGTAAATTGGGATCCTTGATTAGACACATTTGTGTGAGGGATACCAAAGTATTGAAATATTTGATTGCATAAGAAATCATACACTTTGTTACTATTATCATACTAGATAGTAGTTACTTTGTCCTTGTGAGCATACTGATACTAGTTACTTTGGTCCACTTTGTTACATAATATGTATGTACAAGGATGTGTTGCTTCCCTTGATGTAGTGGATCAATGGGTACAAAAAAACATATGCCCCATTTTTTTAATGATTCTAGTTCTTCCTAAGGTTGAAGTAGCATCTCATTTTTTGCAGTAGATTTCTCCATTCATAGACATTGGTCATAGTGGAACACATGCTTCTTTACATCCTTGTGTAGTGAGGACTAGTAATATTCTACTCATAGAATATTTTATGTATTTCATTTTGGTAAGTAGTGTCCTTTGAAAGGTTCATCATGACATACCCAAAGGATGTCATAGACTTCATCTTATCTCACACACCTATGCAAAATGTGATCAAGCCCACATTTAAATAATAATCCTTTAATCCATTAAAATGATTTTTTTTTGTAGATAAGATACTATAGCATTAATACCAGGTTTTACAGGTTGACCCAAAACCTTTTACAAAAATCAGCCCAGGGCTATTGATGAACATATCCTTACTAAGGATCCTATATATGTAAAATCTACATACCTCCAAAGCCATTACATCCGGTAAGGCACATAGCCTATTATCAAAAAGAAACTTCCCATACAACATTTTGGGTATACCTTGAGAAAACACACATGCATCATAATTACAAAAAATAAATAGACATGGATCCCTTCCTTGAGACAATGGAGAAACAAAAAGTTGTAGACACACATAGCAGAGTACTGAAAAAAACTCCCACAAGCTCTGTATTGACAATTACTCTTAATAATTCTTTGGTAATTACTTTCTTTTGTATATGATATGCTTTGGTACCACATACTATCTTGGCCAATCATCCTTGAAGAAGTTAACCTGCTGGCTAGATTTATGGCGGTGGCTATCTAGTGGTCCACGTGGCTTTGGTTCGAAGTCTTATATTTATGTTTCTTTCCTTCCCTATGATTGTCAACCAACCTCAAATTACTAAGATGACTAGGAGCCATGTTATTTGACATGTGATTGTCCCCATTAGTCTTTGTGGTATTTCCAAGCAACATCCATGAATACTAACAGCTCAGATAATTTTTATTGTGAGTCCAATTCAAAAAAGATACGGGAATACTCCTAGCCTTCGAACTTACAGTGCCTTCCCTGTTGGTAAATTTGACTATCATTATTAGCATTCTTGTTGAATAATCTCCTCTACTTCACTCAGGACACCGTGTTCCCATTTAGAAAGTTTGTCACCATCGACACCCAAATTGGCCAGCTTATCAGCAATTTTGTTAGCTTCCCAAAAGACATGTTGGGCTTTTATGTCCTGTCTTCCCTGGAAAATGATTCTAGCCTCTTCAACATTTGTTTTAATCCTCCAAGGAGGTGTTTTCCAATTATTGAGAAGATTTATAACATGCATAGAGTCTCCTTCTACGATAAAATTGCCTTCTAAGTCTTGAGTCATTTGAAGGCCTCTCCACATAGCTCTAGCTTCAGCTTCATTGTTCATCCTTGTTCCCAAATATTCATAAAATGCAAGCATCATATTCTCATTATGATCTCACACAATGCCACCAGCACCTGATCTACCAGGATTGTCCTTAGATTTTCCATCCAAATTAATCTTAAACCAACCTATAGGAGGTGGAGACCACTTAACATTGGCTTTGAGGTTGACTACCCTAGTCACAGACTCATCTAACAAGGTTAAGCTTAAATATTGAGCAATCATGGTCTCCTGTAGATAAGGTTTACAAATATCAAAATGGATAAGGTTCACATTCTCATTGGCAAAGGATAGGATCCTGGCAATGATAGTTTGATGATCATGGATAGACTCATTAAATACTCTATGGTTCCTTTCTAACCACACCTACCAAAGATAGTGATTGAGACAAATTTTCCACATGTATCTAAGTCTTTGGATTGAAAAGGAGCAATTCCACTAGACAAACAAATCAAGTATGGTGGTTGGTTTAACCCATGAAATATTGAAGGCCTGAAAAACCCCACTTAGGACAGTCAAGGAAAAAGGGCACTCAAGGAAAATGTGATAAATGATCTCCCAATTAGCCCTGCACAGATAACAATGATTAGTGATACAAATACCTTTACACATCATATTATCAATGGTTAGAATTCTTCCTTGGATAACCAGCCATGAAAAGACTACAATTTTTGGAATTAATTTTTTATCCAAACTAAGTCCTTTTGGAGGACAAATCCTCATCATCAAGCAAAATCTTGTAAGCTGATTTAATAGTGAACTACCCATTTTTGTAGGAGCCCAGGTCACTTGATATTCCTTGGGTCTTGTTGGTCACGAATCTGCCACAGGAAAGGATTTTCTATGTCTATGCACCCTAGACCCGGTCAACATTGAAAGGCTGGGAGAAAGAAATGTCTCCCAGACCAATATCTAGAGAGGGCTAGTTCCCTTACTATTTCTAAGCTCGATAAAGACTAAAGTTACTGGAAAGGAATTATAAATGTGCATAAAGAAATGAGAAATACACGAAAAGAGATGGGAAATATAGCCACAGGCCAAATTTGTATGATCGGGAAAGAAACTCAGCAAGAATTTAACCTCAAGCATATAAACAGCATATAATAATAGAATACAGCATAATCCACTTACGACCTTACGCAGACAACCTTCAGGATGGCATTCCAGAACTCACTTTCTCTTTAGCAATATTCAAACTCAAATGCAGAATTTAAATCTAATAGCAGATTAGAAAGACGAGCATAACTGAGAAATGCATGAAATAGAAGGAAATCATTAGAAATATGCTTGCAAAATTAGAGGCCAAATATCTTTCATTCATGCAAAGAACTTCAAAGCTTTCAGCAAAAGTCTCTCTCTCGATCCCTCTTTCTGAGATCTACATTGTTTATATAGAAGTCTTGCTTCTTTACAGCATTAAAAATATGCAATGAACTTCCTCGAGATCTACAAAATGTGCAACAAAAATAAGGAAATGATCCCCTTAAACCAGCCTCGGAGAAACCAAAAATTGAATGAAACAAGGAGTCGGTCATCTTCATTAAATGGTCGTTCTTGAAACATGCTTGAACCATTAGAAAAATCACGAACAACAGCTTTGAATAATGGAAGTCTTTAATTCTGATGGCTTGGACACGTTCTTCTACCTTGCTCACATTGGAAAGCAGTAAAACATTTAATTCTGGAGTGCTTTTAATTGTAGGAAATCGCAAAAACTTCATCGGGCCGTTTGAACTACTTTCTGGTGCGAAACTGTAACAGGTCGCGAAAACGCGACATGTCACGAAATTGCAACGTGTTTCTGCTTCATACACTTTGTCACTTTGGAACCGCGAAAACCATCCATGTCATGAAATCGTGACATATTTGACTCCTTTGTCTCCTTCGCTACCTTAGCTTGCAAAAATGCGACACGTCGCAAAATCGTGATGTTTCGTACCATTCTGCTCTTTCTCCACTTTGTTTCCACGAAAATGCGACAAGGCACAATTTCGCTACACCTTTCTCTCTTTTGGCTGTGTCTCACTTATACGTCATGAAAACAAGACAAGTCGCGCTTTCGCTACGTTCTCCCATCGACATCTTTGTTTTATCTCTGGGTCACAAAAACCAAACAAGTCATGAAATCACTACACTATCCCCCCGCTGCTCAATATTCTCTTCTAAGTCGCAAAAATCCGACATATCATGATTTCGTGCAATTTTCATCCACCCTGTATGGTCCTACTTCTAACCCATGAAAACATGACAATCTTGCCTCAAGTGGTTCGTTAATCTCCATCATGTCATGAAATCGCGACAGGTTCTATCTCCTTGGACTTTACTGCTTTTGATCGTGAAAATTCATCATGTCACGAAATCACTACAATTTTTTGCACTTGGTCCTTCCGCCCCAATATGTCGTGAAATCGTGATGTTTCCATGTTGTTGGACTTCATCTCCACAAGTGTCGTGAAATCATGACGCCTTTCATGCCTTATGCTTTCTGTTTCCACTTTGTCATGACCACACAACACGTCACGATTTCACGTCTTTCGCATTTTGTGCCTTGTTCATTATTCTGTCGTGATATCGCTACAAAGTTTATTGTCAACGCCCTTTGCTTAGTTATGTCATGATTTCGTGACCTTTGCTTTCACTATACTCCATGGTCATTTTAAGTCATGAAAATGTGACATGTCACGATATCACGATGGTTTTGTTGCGCTGCCTCCGTTGACCATTTTGACCGTGATTTTGGAACACATCGCGAAATCATGACAACTTTGTTGCTTAGCTCTTTTTTGTCATTTGCACCGTGAAACTATGACAGATCATGATTTCGTGATGATTTTGCTTTTGACTTCTCTCTCCTCAACAAACCCATGATAACATGACATGTCGCAATATCGTGACGGTTTTGCTACTGTGCCCTCCATGCTACTTTTTGTCACGATATTGTGACAGTCTTCGGACTTAGATTTTTTTGCATCAAAACCTGTAAAGGAGTGAGAACTTCAACATTTTATGCAAGAATAATCAACAATCAAAATAATGTGGCAAAAATGCCAACATTCTTGGCGGCTCGTGGGGTATACAGTTCTGCTGTATGCATGAATCCCAGGCCTGAATCCATTGGGCAATAGAGTCAAGAAAAACTGAGAATAGAAAGCTGGCTAATGGGGTACATCTCGGCAGACTGTTGCAACAACTCTTGTTGAATGATAGGAAACTCAAGTAAACCTGTATTTGGCTTAGCTTACTAGGTGTTGTAAAAGAATCTCCATGAAAGCACCATGGGTGGAAAAACGAAAAGAAATGAAATAAGTGAAGTGAGGACTATGGAATGGAAATGATAAATGATGGAATAATGGAATGGATGGAGTGATGCGGTAGATACAATAACAGAGTGCTTCTGTGCTACCAGCTGCTATGAAATGGAAATGGAAGTGAATGGAAAAATAGAATGGAAGTGGAAGAGATGACAAATGCAGGATGAACTATGGATAAATGCTAAAACAACAATGAATTTATAAGAAAATGAAAAGAAGAAACGAGAATAGCAAGAAGGGAAAAAGAAACAACAGCAGTGGCTTGATTACTTACAGAAGAAAAATGAGTATGAGGAGAAGGGAATGAAGAGGGGAAACGAAGAAATAGAGAGGAAAACAATACGTACCTGCGGGCTCGCATGCAAAAAGAGCCGAAGTTGACAAAGGAAAACAATACTTTTTCTTTTCTCTTTTTTTCTTTTTTTTTGTTTTTTGCTATATACAAGGTGATACTGGACTAACAGTTTAGGGATTTTAGGCTTTCAGATGAAAGTTTTTCATCGAAATAGGAAGTGGGCTGCCATCCAAATCTTCCAGATGAAATGAATTTGCTACACCAGCACTGATAATGTGGAACGGACCCTCCCATAGGGCATCAAACTTCTTGTGCATCCCTGGCTTGGCTTTCTTTTCATTCCATTTTAGGACCAAATCACCCACCTTAAGCGGACGATCAGCAAAATTTTT
This sequence comes from Wollemia nobilis, assembly GCA_028583015.1. NCBI lineage: Eukaryota > Viridiplantae > Streptophyta > Pinopsida > Araucariales > Araucariaceae > Wollemia > Wollemia nobilis. Next base: position 1,383,997 of record JAQPPZ010017034.1, on the reverse strand, counting down.
ATGGAACCACTTTGAAATAACCTGTGTATGCTTAGCAAACTCCTCATAGGCCAAAGAACATTGCTCTTCCAACTATAACAACTGAGCCAACCGCATATCCCTGGAATCTACATCTGCTTCATCATCCTGAAATCCTTGCAACTGCTGCCATACTGGCAATTCTAGATGAACAAGCAACCTTGCCTCTTTTCCATATACCAAGGCATATAGTGAAGTCTTGATAGACTTCTTGATTGTGATTCTATCTGCACATAAAGCTTGATTTAATAGAAGGTGCCATGATCTCTTGTTATTCCCCAAAGATCTCTTTAAAATCCATAGCAAATTCTTGTTTGTGGACTCTGCCAAGCCATTTCCCTGAGGGTAATAGTTAGAGGATGTCTTCAGAAAAATACCATACTTATTTGCAAATTTAGCTAGCTCAGCTCTAATAAATGGAGTCCCGTTATCTATAATAATAGCATCAAGAATGCCAAAACGTGTAATCAGTCCTTCAATGAAAGAAATCACCACCTCTTGATTGGCAACCCTGGTTGGAATAGCTTCAGACCATCTCGTAAAATAATTTGTAGCGGTCAAGATATACTTGTGTCTAGCTGAAGAATTCAGATCAATAATCCCAATAAAGTCCAATCCCCACTGCTGAAAAGGTGCTTCAACCTGAATTAGATGCAGGGGCAATGATGCATTTCTAACCCTTCCTATATACCTCTAACATTTGTCACATGCTTGGGCAATCCTGAAAGCATATGTGAACAAGGTTGGCCAATAGTAACTAGCCTAAATAATTTTTAAAGCCATTGGTCTACCTGCATAGTGTCCTCCTGATATGCCAGAATGAAACTCCTCCAAGAGTCTTGCCTTCTGTGATTCCTTGACACACCTTAAAAGAATGCCATCAATGTTCTTGAAAAACAATCCTTCGGGCAGCAACACATACCTGAGAGCTTGCAGACGAAACCTTCTCCGTTGTGAGGCATTTAACTGTGAATGGCATTTACCAGTTGTGAAATAGTCAATGAGGTCATCTACCCAATCTTGTTCTTGCACTAAGAGGTTCATCAAATTTGTATCTCTAGCAAGATCATCTGCTTGATAATTACTTATTCCAGATGCTGCAGTCTTTGCTAAATGCTGGCATAAGGCTTTACCCCACACTAGCTTGGTCGGATGAATCTCAACATCAAATTCTTGAATTTTGGTGACCCAACCAACACGTTTATCACCCATCTCACCCTGAATGATGAAATTCCTTACATCGGGATGTATAACATAGACGATTGTCCTACTATGAGATATGAAGTGCTTGAATTTTTTAAGAGACTTCATGACAGCATACACCTATTTTTCAATGAAATTATATTTTTCCTAATGAGGTAAGATAACCTGACTAAGGAAAGTGATGGGCCTTTCATTCCCATCATCTACTTTCTGTGTGAGTACTACGGCATAGGTTTCATCTTCCCCCACTGCATACAGAATGAAATCTTTTGAATAATCTAGATTAATTAATACAGGAGCCTGTACTATTTTGTCCTTAATTTCTTGGAATGCCTCCTTCCTCTAAGTTGTCCATCTAAATTTTACATCCTTCTTCAACAACTCAGTCATAGGCTTGACAACCTGGGCAAAATCAGAAATGAACTTCCTGATAAAATTAATCTGTCCAAAGAAATACTGCAGTCGACTCGAGATGGATCAATTGCCAAACCATCTTCTGAAATGACATGCCCCAAGAGTTTACCTTCCTTCACTGCAAAAACTGACTTCTTTGGATTAATGGAAATACCAAACTCTCTACATTTTCTAGAGATTTGCCTCAGATGAGAATAGTGATCTTCTTGTTTATGTGAAAAGACAGTCATATCATCAAGATAAATAACAATAATCTTGTTCAAAAGCTCCTCAAATGCAATGTCCATGGCTCTTTGGAATGTGGCTCCAGCATTTGATAATCCAAAAGGCATTCTCTGATAAGAAAAAGTGCCCCACTTAGTTGTAAATGTTGTCTTGTACTGGTCCTCATCCCTAACCCAAATATGGTTATATCCAAAGAATCCATCCAGCAGTGAAAAATGTTGAGCCCCAGCAACAACATGTAGTATCTGATCAATGTGAGGCAAGGGATAGTGATCTTTTAGAGATGCACGATTCAGATTTCAAAAATCTACACACAGTCGTATGTCTCCATTTTTCTTTCGAACCGAAACCAGATTAGTAACCCAAGTCGAGTGCTTAACCGGGTATATAATCTTGGCCTGTAGCATTTTCACAAGTTTGGCCCTCATGAGAGTCTCAATATTTGGATTCATTGGTCGTTGCTTTTGCTTGAAGGGTCAGACTCCTTTTTCCAACTCAATAGTATGTTGAACAATTTGTTTATCATATCCTTTCAGATCCTCATAACTCCAGGCCACAATATCAGAAAATTCTTGACACAGTTGCCTGATTTCTTGCAGTTCATCAGGAGTAGAATCAGTCCCAATCTTAATAACCTTATTAGGTTCTAATTGCATCTCCATATACTCTTTCTTGTCGATCTCAATCCAATATTTCTTAGACCAATCATGCTAATCAAACAAACTTTCTAGAGTGATAAGACCCTTCGAAATATGATTATTTCGCAACTGAATTAGACCTTTGGTTTCTTCGTGCTCGAAGGTTCTTCCTTTGATGGTGGCAGCTTCTTGAATCAAAAAGTTAACAATTTGCTAATCACTCTCGAAGACTTGTCAGAAAGTATCTTTGTTTGGGACACTAGGCCTGTACACCATCCTTACTGTCTTTGGTTTCTTGACTACCTGCTCAATGGGAGAAAAATTTGCTCCAAGAGATGCTAGAAGATCTGCATGCTTATTTAGCTCTCAAGAAATGGATTGAATATTCAGAGCTGTGAAAGACTCAAACAAGTCCCAAAGTTGGTTTCGGTATGCTTTGAGGTAATGCTGCTTGGAAATACACCTATTTGTTACTTGGTTTACAATCAGCTCAGAATCACCAAAAATTTGCAATTGTTCGATTCCCAACTTTCTTGCCTTTTTCAAGCCTAGGCATAATGCTTCGTACTCAGCAGCATTGTTAGTACAATTCCAAGTAAGACGATATGAATATGTTCTTTGTAAACCAGAGGGAGAAATCAAAAAAATACTTGCTCCTGCACCATTTTTGCATCTTGCCCCATCAAAATATAACTTCCATAGTTGATCCATGATAGAGCTTTGATCATCTTGGTTAAGGAATACCTGCATTGCACCATCCTCGGGCTTTGTGATAGAATAACAACCAATTTTTGTTTCCAGCATAGCATTGAAATCAAGCATGGAAAACCTGTCTTCCAACTGAAGCTCGTCTAAAACCTCATTCATCAAATCAGAACCCTCTAACTCTTCGGTTAGCATGTTAACAGACTGCATGGTCTTTCCTGCTTCATCCAACCTTTCAATATGAAAAGAGGAAGGTTTTTCATTATGAATTTGAAGTCTCTTTCCTTTGAAAGGAATCTTCAAGTAGGAATAATCCAGTGCAAGGTAACCTCCCAACTTTGCAGTAAACTCTCTAAATAAGCACATACTAAAATACGATTCTAGATCGACCACAACTATCTTCTGAATGACTGTAATCTGAGGCATAGTGTGTAAAACAATCGGGACATCCTTGATTACACCCACCATTTTCATAGGAGTACCATCTAACTGCAAGACTCCAGGGCTACTTCATGTATATTCCATACCCATAACTTCGCAAACTACCTTTGTCATGACAGTTGTAGCGGCTCCAGAGTCGATCATACAGTTATGCACGATCCAACCCTCTATTTGTAGTGATAGATAAAACGGGGGTGGTCTATTTTTACCAGTGACAGAAGTGGTTAAAGCTTGAACATAAATTGTCTGGGTAGGACCTTTCTCACTATCCTTCATAGATTTTAAATATTCCTGCAACAAATATACCTGCCCAGGCAATTGCAATGCATCGTAAAGACTAACCTTAGCTAGGGTCTTCTTCAGTTCTTCGATAATGTTGTATGCAACCGTAGCAGATTCCTTCTTTTCAATGGGGTGATCATATCTACTCCGATACTACTGAGTGGCTTCTACTCTCAGCCTCTTTTTCAATGAAGGGTACTTTAGCTTTTCTCTAGCTTGCTCCTCTGCTTCTGATCTTGCATGTGCAGTTGCAGCCTTTTCTTGTACTTTGTGTAGAATAGGATCTTTCGGTAAAATAGGCGCATCTAGCTTTGATGCTGGCACAGGAGTCTTCACTAGTTTCTTCAAATCAGCTGGCACTTTTAATGGCTCTAGCTTAGCAGGATCTACTATAACAGGCTTCTTTCCAGTCCTTGTGAGAACCGAAACTTGCTCTTCCAATGGAATCATTAAGCTATGGCCTGCCTCAGAGATCATATTGACTTGCCCTCCCGAAGAACTAGTAGCCAATGTCTGCACATAATTCAAATGAACCATGCAAGTGTCTTCTCCATGGGGATCATTGCATGTTGAACACCAGTATGTTCTTTCAGTAAGATCTACATCTTCATTTGCCAAAACAGTCAGGTTTTTCTCGGGTGCTTTGCTTGTTGAAGCAGCTTGTTCTCTAGTAATCGGTGGGGGTTGAAATCTCCTAGGCTAGAAATTTTGCTCAGCTTGCTTCCTTTCAATAAGTGTGATCTTATTACCTATTGCTCTTATTGCGGAATTGGTAGATTTTACCTCTTGCAAGAGTGTCGTATAAGGATCAGGATTTATAGGTGTAGGAGGTGCTAGTAAGGGCAAAGGTGCTGGTGGTGCCGGTAATTCTGGGAATGAAGTGGAAGCAGGGAAGGGCAGAATGCTGGGTGTAGGCAACTAGGGATTTGTTGAAGTAGATAGCTGAGGAACTGGGATAGGTGCAATTTGAGGTGCATTGGAATTCCATGATGGAACGGGGTACATAGAAGACATAGATTGCAAAAAAGAACTAGGATATAAATGTTGTGGAATATCAGGTAAAATGGGCATTGCTACCTTTGGGGGAAGCCTGTCGATTGCAATCAAGTCTGCCTCCACCTTTTGTGCTTGATCGAACAGTTTTAGGAAGGTCATCACATTGGACTGCCTGATCACCAAGCCAATGTCTATATTGAACACTCAGAGGTAGTAGAACGTAGCTTGCTCAGGGGTAGGGCGAAGTCCTTCAGGCACTCGTTGCCAGCTTCTGGTGAAACGAACATTTAAATCTACTATTGCCTCCTATGGGTGCCTCTGGATTGCGTTAAACTAATGCAACAATGAAAATGGGTCAGCCTGTTCATGAAAATTCTTCACTAACAATTCTCCTAGCTGATCCCAAGACGCAATAGTGCCTGGTTGCAGAGATCGATACCAGTACAAAAATTTTCCTCTCAAGGATAACACTAATAACTTCACCATCACATCTTCGTCCATTATATCGTGAATGGCTGCCAGAGAAGCTACATCATGAATATGTTCGTATGCAGTCTTTCCCGTACCATCATAGGTTGGCAAGGCTTTCAAAGCGGCACTGGGAACTAGATTTTGAGCACTGCAAATTCAAGGCTCTGAGATGCTTCCATGCTAAAAACTATCGGGGTGGAGGATACTTGGGCCATTGGGACTAGTGTATGTAACTGAAAATATAGAAAACTAGTAATAATACCAGGGATTTGTGTGGATATGGTAGATGATGCAAGCGATGGGGAAACCAACCTAGAGTGTTCACCTCTTTTTGTGTTGTCAAGTTCAAAAAACTCAACAAGATCTTCAACTTTTTTGGACTTTGATCTCGTGATCATCAAGTAAAGCTTTCACTGCATCCATGTTCAGAGATTTCTGGGTACTACAGAGTCACCAAATGTTCTAACTATACAGCATGAAGGCGAACATTAAACCCTTAATACTATGGGATCTTTCTAAGACAGAAATAGTCTGTCCCATCGGGCGTGCCAAAAATTGTTGGTCATGAATCTGCCACAGGAAAGGATTTTCTATGTCTATGCACCCTCGACCCGGCCAAAATTGAAAGGCTGGGAGAAATAAATGTCTCCCAGACCAATCTCCAGAGAGGGCTGGTTCCCTTACTATTTGTAAGCTCGATAAAGACTAAAGTTACTGGAAAGGAATTATAAATGTGCAGAAAGAAACGAGAAATACACGAAAAGAGATGGGAAATATAGCCACAGGCAAAATTTGTATGATCGAGAAAGAAACTCAGCAAGAATTTAACCTCAAGCATATAAATAGCATATAATAATAGAATACAGCATAATCCACTTACGACCTTACGCAGACAACCTTCAGGATGGCATTCCAGAACTCACTTTCTCTTTAGCAATATTCAAACTCAAATGCAAAATTTAAATCTAACAATAGATTAGAAAGACGAGCATAACTGAGAAATGCATGAAATAGAAGGAAATCATTAGAAAGATGCTTGCAAAATCAGAGGCCAAATATCTTTCATTCATGCAAAGAACTTCAAAGCTTTCAGCAAAAGTCTCTCTCTCGATCCCTCTTTTTGAGATCTACATTGATTTATATAGAAGTCTTGCTTCTTTACAGCATTAAAAATATGCAACGAACTTCCTCAAGATCTACAAAATGTGCAACAGAAACAAGGAAATGACCCCCTTAAACCAGCCTCGGAGAAACCAAAAATTGAATGAAACAAGGAGTCGGTCGTCTTCATTAAATGGTCATTCTTGAAACATGCTTGAACCGTTAGAAAAATCACAAACAGTAGCTTTGAATAATGGAAGTCTTTAATTCTGATGGCTTGGACATGTTCTTCTACCTTGCTCACATTGGAAAGCAACAAAACATTTAATTCTAGAGTGCTTTTAATCGTTGGAAATCGCAAAAACTTCATTGGGCTGTTTGAACTGCTTTCTGGTGCGAAACTGTAACAGGTCACGAAAACATGACATGTCATGAAATCGTGATGTATTTTTGCTTCGTACACTTTGTCACTTTGGAACCATGAAAACCATCCATGTCATGAAATCATGACGTATTTGGCTCCTTTGTCTCCTTCGCTACCTTAGCTCGCGAAAACGTGATGCATCGTGAAATCGTGACGTTTCGTACCATTCTGCTCTTTCTTCGCTTTGTTTCCATGAAAATGTGACAAGGCGCAATTTTGCTACACCTTTCTCTCTTTTGGCTGTCTCACTTATACGTCACAAAAACAAGACAAGTCACGCTTTCGCTACGTTCTCCCATCGGCATCTTTTTTTTATCTGTAGGTCACAAAAACCAAACAAGTCACGAAATCACTACACTATCCCCCCGCTGCTCAATCTTCTCTTCTAAGTCACGAAAAATCCAACATATCGTGATTTTGCGCAATTTTCATCCACCCTATACGGTCCTGCTTCTAACCCACGAAAACATGATAATATTGCCTCAAGTGGTTCGTTAATCTCCATCATGTCATGAAATTACAACAGGTTCTATCTCCTTGGACTTTATTGCTTTTGATCGCGAAAATTCATCATGTCGCGAAATCGCTACAATTTTTTGCACTTGGTCCTTCCGCCCCAATATGTCATGAAATCACGATGTTTCCATGTTGCTGGACTTCATCTCCACAAGTGTCACGAAATTACGATGCCTTTCATGCCTTATGCTTTCTGTTTCCACTTTGTCGCAATCACGCAACACGTCGCGATTTCATGACGTCTTTTGCATTTTGTGCCTTGTTCATTATTCTGTCGCGATATCGCTACAAAGTTTATTGTCAACGCCCTTTGCTTAGTTATGTCACGATTTCACGACCTTTTCTCTCACTATACTCCATGGCCATTGTAAGTCACAAAAACACAATATGTCGCGATATCACGATGGTTTTGCTGCACTGCCTCTGTTGACCATTTTGATCGTGATTTTGGAACATGTCATGAAATCATGACAACTTTATTGCTTAGCTCTTTTCTGTCTTTTGCACCGCGAAACTGTGACAAGTCACGATTTCACGACGGCTTTGCTTTTGAATTCTCTCTCCTCAACAGACCCGTGATAACACGACATGTCACGATATCATGACGGTTTTGCTACTGTGCCCTCCATGCTACTTTTTGTCGCGATATCGCGACAGTCTTCGGACTTAGCTTTTTTTGCATCAAAACCTATAAAGGAGTGAGAACTTCAACATTTTATGTAGGAATAATCAAAAATCAAAACAATGTGGCAAAAATGCCGACAGGTCTCATGGGGATAAACTGTTGCTCGAGAATGTTACAAAGATCATTTGATTCCACTTGAAATCCCTAAATTCTTATTTATTTCCACTTCATTCTACCTATGTCCTCAACCATATAATCAAAGACTTTTTTGCCAATGAGTTCTTCCGTGATATCTTTGATTCGGGCTAAGTTAGGATATTGCATCAGTGGTTCGTCCTTAGCCCACCTATCATTCCAGCAATTTATCCTCTCACCATTGCCTAAAACCCATCTTAAACCTTTTATGATGATTTCCTTACAATTAAGCATTACTTTCCAAAAAGCAAAACCTCTGATTGGAACTGAGTCACTTAGAAATTCCATATTTTGAAGATACTTTCATTTGATGATAGCTGTCCATTTATTATCTTCACCAGAAATGATATGCCACGCCTGCTTAGCTAGTAAAGCTAAATTTATATGAGCAATTCTCCTTAGACCTAAGCCCCCATTTTCCCTGGGTTTGCACACTTTGGTCCATCCTACAAGGTGTATCCTTTTTTTTCTCCTCTGATCCAGTCCATAAAAATTCTTTTTGGAGTTTCTCAATTTTCTGGAAAGCTTTCATAGGGGCTTTGAAAACGGAGAGGAAATAGACTGGAATGCTCTAAAGAGAGGCCTTAGTGAAGGTCAGCTTTCTTACTTGAGATAGAATATGACCTTTCCATCCAGTAAGTTTTTTTTGAATTCTTTCAATAACCATGTCCCACATTGACTCTCTCGGAGAACCAATGAAAAGAGGGAGACCAAGATACGAAGTGGGGAGGTTTACTATATCACACCCTAAAATTTTTGCAATCCTTCCTTGCTCTAAATGGGGGTGTTCAAGAAATATAACTTGCTTTTATTGAAATTAACTTTTTGACCAGTAGCGTCCTCGTAGATTTGCAGGATGTATTTAATTATTTTGGCCTCAACCACTGATGCCTTAGTCAATATAAGGGTATCATCGACAAATTTTTGATGATAAAAAGCCCTAGTAGGAGATGTTGCCTTGATTCCCGATATTAGCCTTGAACTACAAGCATTTTTTATGGTTCTACCTAAAGCTTCTGCCACAATGATGAATAACATGGGGTTGATAGGGTCCCCTTGCCAAATTCCTCTGCGACTTTGAAAGTAACCAGAAATTGTTCCATTAACTAGAATCAAGAACCATGCTTTAGAAATACATTCTTTGATCATATTAACTCATTTGTGGTGAAAACCAAACTTAAGGATGACAACAATCAAAAAGTCCCAATTTAGCCTATCAAATGCTTTGTTCATATCAAGCTTGAGGGCAAAAATAGACCTGTTAGTCTTATGAGTAGAGTGCAAATCTTCATGAACTATGATAACTTCATCCAAGATTGACCTACCCTAGACAGAGCTTCCATGGCATGGATCTATGATGCGGGGTAGAATATCTCTCATTCTATTTGCAATGGCTTTAGTTAGGATCTTGTAAGAAACATTGCACAGACTGATTGGCCTAAAGTCAGCCATAGATTTAGGGGTTTGCTTCTTAGGAATTAGAGAAATAAAAGTAGAGTTGATACATTTTGGGATATGATTGCTTGCTTGGAATTATTTGATAGTAGAAATTACATCCTCACTTACAATGTCCCAAAAATCTTGATAGAAATGAGGGGGAAAGCCGTCGAGTCCCAGGGATTTGTCTGGCTCCATGATAAATAAGGCTTCCATAATTTCCTCATCAAAAAATGGAGCTAGAAGCTTAAGGTTTATATCCTCATTTATTATGCTAGGAATGGATTGCAAGAGAATATCTTTGGCCTCCTCATTGCACTGCGATTCCTGACCAAGGATAGAATTGAAATAAGTTATTACCTCCTTTTTGCTTTCTGTTAAGTCTTGAGTAATAGAACCATCTACTTTTTTTTTAATTTTATCTTGTTATTGCTTATGTTTCTAAGTGTGGTGATGTGAAAAAACTTGGAATTTGAATCTCCATATTTCAACCAAAGAGCCCTTGATTTTTACCTCCAATGGATTTCCTCACAGGCCAAAATGTTATGAAACTCTGGTAGTTTTGTTCATTCCTCATGCCTAGTAGTTTCATCAGCATCACCATGTTGGATCCTCTGATCAATTATCTTGAAACTTTCAACAACCTATTTTTTATTTTCAAAGAGGTTCCAAAAGACCTCTTTGTTCCAAGTTCGAAGATTTTCCTTAACAAACTTTAATTTGCCAACAAGTTTAAAAGCTGCACTACCCCTGGCAGGCTGCTGCCACCACTGAATTAAGTTATCTCTAAAACTAGAAATGAACTTTGTCAATTTAATTGACATATTTTATTTGTAGTAATATGAAAAGGAATCTTCCAAATTACTAAATAATTAGTAATATCTGCAAACTATGGAGAGTGTGTTGATATTATAAACAAATATTATTCAATAAAAGTATCATCCACTTGTTCTTTTTCTCAAGTATGGTTTAATCTTGATAAAATTTCAATGACTGCATTAGCTTTTCTAGGTCTATCTATGATAGTGATGTCAAATTTCTAGAGTAGCAACAACTATAAAACCACCCATCCACTTTCCATTGGTTTATTCATCAAATATTTAATTGTAGAGTGGTCAATATACGCATATATAGGATATCCTATGAAATAATAACAAAATTTATTGATGGCATAGGCTACTACCAAAACTTCTCTCTCAATCATGGTGTAGTTCTTTTTATCCTCAATTAAATCCTTACTAAATTTAATGAAGGAAATTACTTTGCTAAAATCAATAGGAAAAGGCTTCAACATACTTTCTTTCTAGTCTTGAACACTTTCCACCTTACAATATTTTTACCTTATTGTAGTTTTGAAGCACTTTGCTTATGTCAGCATATAAAAGTTCTTGCTTGCCTCCTTTGTAGGTTTAAAACCAAGCTACTTTGGACAAAAATTATTACTATTTTTTATAATTAATTGTATGGGATAGGAAAAGTTTTTTAGTCTAATTCTATTATTTGTCTATATAAAATGTCAATTTGGCATAAAAATCAATAAATTCAATCAATAAAGGACTAAAAGGACTAAGGTCCCACAAGGCATACCAAAAACTATGTTGAATTAGAAAATCGTTTGACTTCTTATGCATCCTCAGTTTTAGTTTCAACAAGATTAGATGGAAGGGACAATGTCTCTTCCAACCTCCATTTTTTTTTTTTTAAAGCAAAAAACCCCTTGTGGATCTGCCTTGGTCTGAGAGACCACAAACAGGGGTTCTACATCGTCAAAGTCAACCGGGGATCGCACCCGACCCTGCCCACACCAACATTATCAATTGGATTTTGGATACCCAATTCAGCTTTTTGGTAGGGTGGAGATTTGAACCTGGGACCTCCCTTGGAGGATTGCCCTCTCCTCTCCAACTCACCTACAACACCTGGGTAACCTCCATATTTAGGATGGCAATATAAATCTTAATTTCCAATATGTTGTAATATCATGGTAATGCGATCATGATGTAAAATAGATGGACCAAATTAACCAATTAAAAAACTTGAATGTATTAGTCAAAAGTTGAAATAGATGTTCATCAACTTTATTGGTTGATATTATAAAATAGTTTAAAGTTTAGAAATCGTATTTACCTCAATGATATGTTGTTAGTGTTTCATCTAGGTTATATTATTTCAAATCACCTAGACTTAAATTTTAACCAAACTAGGATAAGAGCCAAGTTGAGGGAATAATTTTTTGTGAGATCTTTTTCTAGTTATCGAGCTTACATCCATTAGATTATTTTTATTTTTTGCTGCTACATTTAATATTGAGGTTGAGCAAATGGATGTAAAGATAACTTTATTGCATGGAGACTTGGAGGAAGATATCTACATGAAACAATTGGAACACTATGTGGAAAATGGTAAGGAAAACTTAGTTTGCAAGTTAAAGAAATCTCTTTATGGTCTTAAATAGTTTCCTAGAATATGGTATAAAATTTTGATTCTTATGTTTTGAGGTTGGGATTTGTTATATCCAAATCATATCATTATGTTTATTATAAGCAGGAGGATGGTTATTTTATTGTTATCATTTTCTATGTGTATGACATGTTGCTAATTGGTAACAACAAGGATATCATTAAGGTATTGAAATCTCAGCTTTCACTACAGTTTGAAATGAAGGATTTAAGGATTTCTAATTTTATCCTAGGGATGAAGATATAGTTTTTCTTGTTTTTGACCAATGACTACACCTATTACAATATTGGAAGTGTTATTATGAATTTGAAATGGGAGCTTCCAGATAGCTCAAGGTCACTTTTTTTTTTAAAGGCCTCAAATGCCATTTGACATTATTTTAATCATTTAAGCTCAATGTTCTTGGTAATGAAGAAGAATAGTGGGGTGGCAATTTTACTAAAATTTTCAATGAATCATCTATAATAGTTTTCATGTCCTTAGAAACGTCTAACCTCCATCTAAGTCTCAAGTGGAGGTAACTAGTTTATAACTTCTATTTTCTCTATATCTAACCTTATGCCTACAAATAAGACATGATACCCTAACATTATTCCTTTTTCTATCATCATAAAACACTTTAAATTGCTCAAATATAGGTTATGGTCTTTGCATAGAGTGAGAACTTGATCCAAATTATGAAGAACTTCATCAATTTTTTCTCCATATACAATGAAATCATCCATATATACCTCGATTCATTCATTAGTGAGATCCATAAAAATATCAAGAACTATCTACTAGAATGTTGTGGGAGCATTACATAACCCAAATAGTAAGATTCTATAGGTGAATTCTCCATATGGGTATGTGAAAGTGGTTTTATTTTGATCTTTTGGTGCCATATATATCTGGTTATAACCACTAAAACCATCTAGGAAAGAAAAATATTTCTTTCTGAAAAGGGTTTTGAATACTTCATCTATAAAAGGTAATAGGAAATGATATTTTTGCATGGCCTTTTTAAGTTCTTTATATTCAACACACACACACACTTATTTTTTCTTCTTTGGAGCAATAACTAGTGGGGAGACCTATTGGCTATCAAATATTGGATAAATAAAACTTACATCCAATAATATATCAATCTTTGTTTTCACCATGTCCCTCAAAGAAATATTTTCCTCCTTTGTGGCTAGTAGAAAGGTTTCTTATCAGTGGTATAGATTCTATGAGTACATATGTCAAGATGGATCCCCTTCAAATCACTATAATCCCATGCAAAAAAATTAAGTGCCAACTTAAAACTTCAAATAATTTGTCTTCTTCTTTATCCTTCAACCAACTATTAATATTAATAAATTTTTCTAGTTGTATATTTATTTTTTTGGTTCCTGGTTAAATTGATTTAACTCCTCTACTCACCAATGAGTTTAAGGGATAGTGATGGGGTGGCAAGGAATGGAAAATTTTAGTGTTTTCATTAAAGAAATTTTCTAAATGAATGATATTTTCTAAGGATATTTAAAGGATGAGAGAAGGTGTCATTTTTACCCATGTAAAAAAGTAAATGGATTTTCCATAGGAATTGGTGTAATGTAGTCCCCTTATCATTTGAGCAAGATCCACTTGAGGATTCTAATAGAATAGTTTCACCTTAAAAAATAGCTCCTTCTAGTAGGTCTAACTCTTTTGCATGTTATTTTATAGTTACCATATCCAAATAAGTAAAATTATATTATTCATCAAATTCATCCATTCATATATTCCCAATGAAATCCATGGATGGTTGAGCTAGAGGGTACAAAGAAATCTTGTTGGAATTCAATCCGTTGTAGATAGTCATATCTCCTCAGTGGTAATCTATAAAGGCAATGATCATGGGCAAATAATGTCACCCAAGGATCAATGGATAACCATTCATCATGGCTCTTGGTTGGATAATCATAAAATTGAAAGGATATTCCCATGATTCTATGGTTACTGGTATGTCTTCTACAATTCCTTCAAATTTTTCTATGTATTAATTTGCTAGTTGAAGTATAGTGGAAGTAGGTCAAATATTAGTTAAGTATAATTGATTTATTGTTTTCATAATCAAGATATTTATAGTTTCTCATAAGTCAATAAATACATTAGGTATTTTAGTTGTACCAATGGAAACTATAATAACAAGGATTTTGGGATCTCCATAGTTAGGTGTGAGCTTCCTTGCTGAGAGGTCAATTAATTTTCTATCTACTTGTATCATATTTGGATAAGATTTTCATATTCTCTCAAGTTCTTGATACATTTTTCTTGGATAACCTTATTAAATATCAATACATCCTTGATTTCTTAGAGTAAGGGAATCAATATATTTAAATGTTTTAGTTCTATCAAAAGATCAAATTCCTCTTAGAACTCTTCTTTGGGTTTTAAAAATTTAGGATATGGTACCTTATAGGCTCATGAAGACATGATTTTCAAAAAAAAACAAAATTTCTTTATTCGATGGCTCAAGACTTGGTGGATTTTATTATTTTCTTGTAATTATACTATTACAAGAGGTTTTGGATCAAGCAATATGTTTCTATTGTAGAGTTGAATATTGTCACAATTGATAGCACTAAGATTAATTATGTCATTATGTTATTGTAGATAGGGGTTGTCTGCCTATTATTATTTGGATTGGCCATAAGTTAAGACAAAAGTGGAGGTTGTTTTGGTGGTTTTGGTGGTACTGATTGGGAAGTATTGTTGGGTCCTAGTGGAAATTCTTGTTGATAATTTTAGAATCAAAATTGTCCCCCATAAGGTTGATTAGAATCGTATGGTCTAGACCATTGTTGGTTCTGATTTATCTATAATTAACTAGGTATTAATTGTATCCATGGTTGGTTAAACCATCCTAGATTAGTCCATTAGTTAGATGGTGACTAGGGGTGTTGCCCCCATTGTTTTTATGGTGGGGGTTTGTTCCATGGAGCATTACATACATTTTGTACCCATGGCACTCTCTAATTATAGGAGAAATTATTTTTTTGTCCTAGATAATTAAATTCTCTAGCAGGGTGACTCCTAAAGGTGGATTTGAATTTAGGCAAGAGATCACATTGATCCATAGGATGGTCTTTTCATATATTTACCTACACCTTGTACAATATATGTCCAATGGTTTGGTGACCTTAACTTTAGCTTATAATTCATCCAATGTTGTTTTTATGTGTAGGGGAATGTTGGTTTTAATATTATAAAATTCTCCATTAGTTCTCTTATCTCGTTACCACTCTTCCCTATTTTGTGTTGACAATTTCCTTCTCTTGTGAGAGAATGATTTCTACATAGTTCCATAATATTATAAAGGCCTAATGTATTCATATTTCCTTAGCCCATGAGGTTTAGTGTTGGATTTTTAGCTAGGTTATCATAGGCCCCAATATCTAGGATCTTGATTAGTCTCAAATATAGGAGCAATTACTATATTAAATGACTAATATAATGAATGTAAAATTCATAACAATGATAAAAATATGAAAAAAGATAAATATCATTCATGTAATAAGATGAAGAAAAACTTATAGTATATTTCTAAAAATATGCATACAAGCTTCAATTTTATTAATGCTTGAGTGTATCTAAGATACTTTGATAATCTTCAATTTTTATATAAAACATGGAGCTTTGTCTCCATGATATAGCCTTAATAGATGACTCTTCAATACTTGACTATTATTCTACTCTCACATATGATAGATGTAACCTTTCCTATTCCATGCATAAGATAAATTATCTCATATCTTTGGTCTTCTCATCTTGCGACTTGTATACATGACTCTTGACTCTCTATTTTAATACTTTATTCTATAACACTTGCACACTTCTATTTGTACACTAGCACAATTTACTATATGATACATGCACACTCATATACACTCTATTACAATATACTTATTCATATTCTCACTCTACATTTGCACACATACTTACATGATAATTGTGCACATCCTACACATGAACACTTACATAAAGGAAAAATATAAATCACACTCCTAAACTATAGATCTATAACCTAATATATTACAAATTTACATTTGTACCATGAAGGTACCATGTACCAAATAATGTAATATTCTCCAGCACCCCCCTGTACTATATTATTTGGTTATTGAAGACTTTAGTCTTGAATCTTTAATTCCTGTATTTGTTCTTTTGCTTTGGTTCTGACACTGCTTGGAACTCTAGTGTTTACTTGTTATTCTATTCCCTGTATTTTATTTTTATTTACTCTTTTTTATTTTCTTCTTTAGTTTCTTCACTTGGTCTTCTATGCCATGGTATTGATATTATTTTTTCTATATTACCTATATCATTAGTGCCATTAGAAAACTTTGAATAATTTTAATTGATATCCTTTTCATGACTATCTTCAATTTGATTTTCAATTAGAATTCTTATTGTAAGGGATCTAATTTCATTCTCTTTTGTAGCCTCTTCTATTTCTTAAATATCTTGAATTTCTTGTACTAAATTACCTTTTTCATTTTCTTCTCTTGATTGCAACTATTTTTGTTGTTTATATTG
Source organism: Wollemia nobilis (assembly GCA_028583015.1). Lineage (NCBI taxonomy): Eukaryota > Viridiplantae > Streptophyta > Pinopsida > Araucariales > Araucariaceae > Wollemia > Wollemia nobilis. The sequence goes on along the minus strand of JAQPPZ010017034.1, from coordinate 1,367,304 downwards.
GTATTGAGGTTGATATTGTTTAGGCTAAAAAAATTGATAAAGTCTATTCATTTGATTTCCTTGATTCAAGGAATTATATCTACAAAAAATTATAGTATGACCCATTTTCTACTTATATGATAAAATTTGTATCTCCATTTGGATTGAGATCTTGATGATAATGTTATATAATTACTTGGTACATTTTATTTAGATATCAAAGAATTATTAGTCATTGTATCTTTAACTAAATTATCTGTTGGAAATTTTGAGTAGTTGTGTTATCATTGATGTCAAGAATTAGTGTCAGTGATGTCAAAATTCAGTACAAGGAATTGACAAAAGGAGGGTTAAAATATTTATATTTTAAGCCCAATATATTTGGTTTAAAGCCTCACATGATTGATCAAAAGGTTGGCTAAATTACCTGAAGGAAGGAGATACCTAGGCCTAAAGGAAATAATATTATAATATTTATTTTTATAATATTAAAGGTGTTAAGATAAGGCCTAAGGTTAAAAAGGAAAACACCTAGGTCCAAAGGAAATAATATTATAATATTTATTATTATAATATTAAGGGTTAAAATAAAAGCCTAAGGTTACTCATAAATTAATTATAATATTTATATTATAATTAATTTATAATATAAATTAATTATAAACCCTAAGTAAGGGTTGGGCGTAAAATATTAAATTGAAATAATTATGCCCACCGACGTTCAAGCAAGGAAGGAGTATGGTATTTATACCATAAGGATTGAAAGCATATAGTAAGTCTCTGAATGCACATGAGTATATTGGATTAATGGTTGATGCAAATTCGTGAGCGCAAGAGGACAAAAGATTTTAATTTTAAAAGTAGAGGGAAGAACGTGGAAGGATAAAATGACAAGGGCTCATACCCTTATCACCAAAAACTTTGTTGGGCTAGTGGTAAAGCTTGGTGGCATAATTCATTGATGAGCAGAGGTCTCAAGTTCAATTCTTGGAAGTAGCAAAGGGGAGAAAGTGTTGTTTAAACCTTTTGGCACCAAGTAGAAGATACAAAGCGTGGTGGGCACTTTAGAAGTCTCAAGTGAGTACTTAGCTCACCCAGTGGTGAGGTTGTGGCTAAGGTGCTAGCACTAGTACAACGGGGGATCGAATCCCATGGAGGCAATGCGTAAAGGTATTTATTTTTGCATTAATAAAATTTGCACTTTGTTTCTAAGACGTATGGTATGCATTGTTGAGGAGGTATAAAGTGTTAAAATAGTTTTTATTTTCATTGAGGGTGTTGAATAATTTCAGTTGTGATTTGATAAGTGCATTGGAATATTTTTGAATGGTGGTTATAATTATTTTGAAAATGCATTTTATAAGTAGGGAGATATAAGGGAATAAGTTTTATTATTTTATACATTCAAATTTTGAAGAAAAACTTAGTGAATTATTTTGAAAATGAATTATTGAAATCCTTGTTGATTGTGTTGAGTGTGTTAAGAGGGAGTTAAAAGGTGTATGAGGTATTTTTATTATCTCTATGTTTTGTTAGACATTTTTGAAGGGTTTTTTTATTTTAGAAACCTAGAGATATTTGGAATTTATTTAGGTACATTTTGGAAGGAACACCTTATGGAGGTTTTGAAATAGATTGTTACTATCTAACATTTTGAGTGGTAGAAGGAGAATTGATTGTGAAACATATTTTGAAGAAATATCTCCATAAAAGTAAAAATGTATGGGCACATCATAATTTGATTGAAGTGTTTTTGGATTAAATGTTGTGAAATATAAGGTGGAGTGAAAAGGATTGTTTTATAAGCACTGTTGGAAATATTTGAGTGGTTTTTATATGCATGATTGGTGAATTTTTAGAGAACATTTGAGATAGAGATTGAGGATTATTTGAATTAGGGTTTGAGACCCACATTATGCACATTGGTTGAAGAAGTATGAAAATACTTATTTAGGGTTTGTGAGCAAGTTGTGTTTCATTGATTGAATGATTGAGTGAAACTTCTTGAGCATTGGTTTTGAGTGATATTGAAAGTGAATATGTAAACATTAGAAATAATATTTGTGGAAGCAATAGACTTAATGATTGAGTAGAACATATTTGATATTTTTAAAGAGAACATCATTCTCTATAAGTTCCAGAGGTTAAATGAATTCTAAATAGAATATGTCTAAAATGCTTCAAGTTAAAGGAATTACTTTGAAGATTAGACAAAGCAATTGATAGCATTGTGTACAAGATTTGAGTTTAATTGATAATATATTGTGAGTTTTATTGAGCATGTGTTTGATCATATTTGAGTTAGCTATTTTTAAAGCTTAAGGACAGGTTTGAGTAAGCTTTTATGAAAGCTTAAGGATAGCTTTGAGCAAGCCTCTGTGAAAGCTTATAGGAAGATTTGGTGAAGACTTGTAGGTAGATTTGAGACAAGTCTTGGTGAAGACTTCAGAGCAGATTGAGCAAGTTCTTGAAAGGACTTAAGGGTAAATTTGAGGTAAGTCTTGGTAAAGATGATCAAGTTCTTGAGAGGACTTGAGGGTAGATTTGAGGTAAGTATTGATGAAGACTTGAGAGCAGATTGAGTAAGTTCTTGAGAGGACTTGAGGGCATATTTGAGGTAAGTCTTTGTGAATACTTGAGAGCATATTGAGCAAGTTCTTGAGGGGACTTGTAATCATATTTGAGGTAAGTCTTTGTGAAGACTTGAGAGTAGATTTGATTGATTGATTTATTCAAGCTTTGTGATAAGGCTTGGGGTAAATCTAATTAGATTTGATTTGTGATTTGATCAAGCTTTGTGTTAAGGCTTGAGGATAGATTTGATTATAGATTTTTGTGTATATTTGAGAGCAGATTTATGCTATAACTGAGATATATTTAGAGCAGATTTGTACTAGATAGAGGATAGTTTTTAGTGTAGATTTGAGATAGATATTGAGCAGAGTTGAAAATAAGCTTTGGAGATGATAGAGCAGAGGATAGTAGTCTCCAATAGATAGAGATCCATTATCCAAAATAGTGAATATAGAGGTCTTCTGAGTTAGGATAGAGGTCTTCTATGGAGAGATATCCATAATCTAGTGCAGTGGGGGTAGTAGTCTTCTAGAAGATCACTAACCATAGTATAGTATAAAGAGTTATCCTATGGATAGAGATCCACAAACCAGAACAAGGAGAAAGAGTTATTTTATAGAGTGTGATCCATGAACTAGCTGGGAAGATAGAGTTCTTCTATGGAGAGAGATCCATGAACCAGTTGAGGAGATAAAAATCTCCTTGATCAAGTTCCATGAACCAGAGAAAATGGGAAAGAGTTCTCTTATGGAGAGAGATCCACAAATAAGAGCATTAGGGGATTAGTGTCTCCTTTGGATAGAGGTCCATAAACATTGTAATAGAGAAGTTATTCCCAAGAGATTTGTTGAGAAAATTTAGTAGAAATATTTTCTCTGTGGAGTAGCCCACATTGGGTGAACCACGTTAAATTGGTGTCTCTATTATGTGTGATTATTTATGTATTGCTTTGATTACTGCTATTGATATTGCCATTTATAATATTGAATAATATTATTTGGGAAAGAAAAGTAAAATTTTATCTTATATTGTTCACCCCCATGTCATTATAAGCTTATGTTCTTCAATTGATATCAAATTGGGTTCCTTCGAAAGAGTTTAACAAGTTGAAGGAAAAGTATACAGGAACACAGATGGCATCTTAGAGTGGATATTTATAAAATAAGGCACCATTTTTTGATGGGAATAATTATTCATTTTGGAGTGTAAGAATGAAGATTTACCTAATGGAACAAGAAAATGAGATATGGCAAGTAGTTGAGGATGGGTACACACTGCCAACTACTCCTCCTATAGATAAATATGGTAAGCTCCTACATCTAAATAATTCAAATGCAATGAATGCAATATTAAGTGGTTTACATGAAGTAAAGTTTGTAAAATTTATTCATTGCACATCAACAAAATAGATTTGAGAAAAGTTGAAGAAAACATATGAGGGAGACAAAAAGGTCAAGATGGCAAAATTGCAAAATCACAAGAAAATATTTGAAGACTTGAAGATGAAGGATGAGGAATACATTGCTACATACTTAATTCATGTGGATGAGGTTTTCAACTCTATGCAAGGACTTGGGTTTAAATTTGAAGAATCAGATGTTTGTCAAAAGGTTTTAAGATCACTTCCTAAGAGGTGTAGTGAAAAGGTTTCAACCATAGGAGAAACAAGAGATATTGAAACTTTGACTAGGGATGAGTTACATGGAACTCTCACAACTTTTGAGATGAGAATAGAAAAGGATCATATCCCCAAGATAGAGGTATCCTTCAAAGTAGCAAATAATACAAAGGATAAGAAGTAAGATTCAAGTAATGAGTTATCTAGTGATGAAGAAGTAAACAATGGCATAAGGAGCAAGGACTCAAGAAAGCACAAAGGCATGAAAATAGTTAAGTATTTCAATTGTGGTAAATATGGTCACTATGCATCTAATTTTCTAGAAGCTGGAATTAGCAATGGTGAAGAGAAACATGATCATATGAACAAGGAAGTAAGAAAAAATAGGTATCAAAAGAAAAATAGGTATGGAAAAAATAAGCATGAAAAGAATTTTTTCCAAAGGTATAAGAAGATTTTTTATGCAAATAAGACAGGCAAGAGTTCAAGTGATAGTGATGAAATATCTTCAGGTAATGAAGAAGAAGAAAATCTCTTCTTGGAAATAGAGGAAGAAGGGAGTGCTTATATTGGAGATAAATCTAAAAGGTGTAAATATGCTCTTAAAGAAAAAAATGTAGAGGAAGAATAAAAAAATGAAGGAGTAGTTGATCTAGAAGCTTAGTTTATTTTTACTCTTAAGGAATTAAGAAAGGTAATAAAGCAGAACTTAAAACTCAAGATTCAATTTTAAGAATGTGATGAATATAAGGGAAATCTTATACTAGATCTGACAAATTCAATATCTAAAATAAGGATATTTAAATAAAAGTTAGAGGTAAAAGTATTAGAATGTAAAATATTAGAACATGAGGTAGCTTCACTAAGGAAGGAAGTGAAAGAGTCTAAAGACAAGCTACACAGGTTTGGGTGAAGCTAAAAGACCTTGGATAAGATTATCAAGGTGTAAAGATCTTCATAAAACAATATAGGACTTGGTTTTGAAGAAGGACAAAGAGAACAAGGAGAGGATTCAAGCTCAATATCCAAAGAAGAAGAAGTTTCAAATAAAGAGAGTGATGGAGAAAGTGAAACTTATGAGGATAAGTTGAAAATAGAAGGTTCACCAAGGAAAGGAACAATGCACAAATGAGGAACATGAAACATCATAGGTAAGAAAGGACTAAGATACCAATGGGGTCAAGGCAAGGCTTCTTCAATGGAAATTGTTTCTCATGTCACGGGTTTGGTCATAAGGCTATGCAGTGTAGGACACATGAAAATAAGGAATATGGTTTCACTAGGAGAAATTTCAAAAATGGATATCTATTTCAAGGGTATTGTCACTCTTGTAATCAATTTGGTCATAAAGCAATTCATTGCAGAGTTCATGATAGGAATGAATATGGCTTCACCAAGAGGAACTTCAAGACATTTGCACCTTCAAGGAATCACAACATTAAGTGTTATAAGTGCAATAATATTGGGCATATGGCTAAGTGGTGTAGAATAGAATTTCCAGAGACAAGAAGGAACAGGGATACTCACAAATGTTAGAAGGATCAATTGAGAAAGAATTTGGACAAAGAAAAATATCAGTGTATGTTGGGAGTGGAGATACTCCCACCCCAAAATTAATCACCTCAAAAATATGTGGGGAGGGGACTGAGCTAAGAGTCTTATCTTTAGCCCCAAAGGTGTTCCTTTGCCATTGATGTCAAAGGGGAAGATATTTGAGTTAGTGGGATAGCATTTAGTCAGGGAGCAGTTTCTTAGGACGAGCAGATTGGAAAAATGAAAAAGGAATGATTAAATAAAAATGCTACCATTAATGACAAAGGGGAAAATTGTAAGAAATTTTGAGTAGTTGTGTTGTCATTGATGTCAAGAATGAATTTCAGTGATGTCAAAATTTAGTGCAAGGAATTGACAAAAGGAGGGTTAAAATATTTATATTTTAATCCCAATATATTTGGTTTAAAGCCTCACATGATTGGACAAAAGGTTGGCTAAATTCCTCGAAGGAAGGAGATACCTAGGCCTAAAGGAAATAATATTATAATATTTATTATTATAATATTAAAGGTGTTAGGATAAGGTCTAAGGTTAAAAAGGAAAACACCTAGGCCAGAAGGAAATAAATTGTAATATTTATTATTATAATATTAAGTGTTAAAAGAAAAGCCTAAGGTTACTCATAAATTATTTATAAAACCTAAGTAAGAGTTGGGTGCAAAATATTAAATTGAAATAATTATACCCGTTGACGTTCGAGCAAGAAAAGAGTATGGCATTTGTACCATAAGGATTGAAAGCAGAAAGTAAGTCTCTGAATGCACATGAGTATATTGGATTAATGGTTGATGTGAATTTGTGAGCGCATGGTGGAGAACAGATCTTGCACAAGACAGAAAACCAGAGAAACAAGAGACAACAATTTCTCATTCAATACTTTGGAAGGATTTTACAATAATATACAGCCCAAACTGCAATTTTCCAACCTCCTCTCATTACAATCCATGGGTTTTTATCGAGGTCCCGATCCTCTGTGCTTTCAAACTTCCCACGATCTACAATCTCCACCTGGGACAATTCTGGAAAGTTGCATTGATGAGACTCTAGGTGAGGTGCACGGTAGTTGCCATATCCAACGAAATCTTCTTCTTGATTTGCTGCTTGTTGTTAGTTGCTTTAAATGTGTCTTCCAGATATCCTGCGTGAGTGGCCAACATGCCCATTGAAATCCTTCTTTGGAACTGCTGCTTCACTGCCGCTAACTTGCCGCGCATGAAGGGCCACCTTTAAGAAAGCTGGGAGTGCATGTTTTCTTGTTTGGTCACGATATCGTGACATGTCGTGATATCGCGACCATTTCCTTCCTGTGCTTTCTCTCTCCTGCTCCCATCGCGATATCATGACATGTCGCGATATCGCGACATTTCCTCTGTCAAGCCTTCTCTCTCCGTTTTGGCCGCGATATCGCGACCTGTCGCGATATCGCGGTGTTTTTGTCTATCGGCCTCCATTCTCCTGCTTTGGTCGCAAAATCGTGACATGTCATGATTTCGTGACCATTTGTCTTCCGTGCCTTGCCTTCCCTGCTTTGGTCACGATTTTGTGACGTGTCATGAAATCGTGACCTTTGTTCCTCCACGCCTTTGTTCTTCAGCGGTGGTCGCGATTTCGCGACATGTCACGAAATCACGACATGTCACGATTTCATGACCTTTGGTCTTCGTGCCTTTGTTTTCCCTACGATGGTCACGATTTCGCGACCTTGTGTCCGCTGCTCCCCTATCTTCCGTTTTGGTCACGATATCGCGACACATATTTTTCTTGCAACACTTAGAAAAAAATAACATTGCAACACTTAGAAAAAAAATAACAACAAAAATTTTGGTTGATGCTCGATTGCTTTGCTGCCCTCGGATGCTCCTGCATCAGACACCCGGGGTGGATTGAGAAGTGATCCTCACTTCTGATATTTGGGAGGAAGACCCAGGCGGTCAACCTCTATCTTCGACACCCAAGTTGCATCTTCTATCGGTATGCCCTTCCACTTGATCAAATACTCAGAATATTGTTTGTTCCTTGTGCTTCTGCCTTCACGAGTATCTAATATTTCCTCGATCTCGTCTTTGGTTGGGTTAGACATTGGAATGCTCCACAATTTTGTGCTTGGTGCCTTTGTACTATCTCCTTCATGGTATTCCACTAAATTAGATATGTTAAAAATAGGTGAAATGTCAAGCCCACTTGGCAATTCCACTTCATATGCATTGCCTGAGTCCCATTTTTCTAGTATTCTGCATGGCCCAAACTTCTTCATCTTCAACTTGTTATACATTTTGGCTGGAAATATTTCTTTTCTGAGATGGACCATGACTTCATCCCCCACTTCGAACTCTTTGAACCGCCACTTTTGGTCTGCTCTTGCTTTATACTGAGTATTCATTTTTGTAATTTGTTTCTTCACTTCTTCATGCAGGCTTTTCATCTATTTCACGAATTCCTCAGCCTCTGCACTGCACTTTTCTCCTTTATCTAATTTTCTCAGCTCAAAAACATTTCTCGGACTGTTTCCATATATGATTTGGAATGGAGATTTGTTTGTACTCTTATTGATAGAATTGTTGTATGCAAATTCCGCATGTGGTAAAACTAAATCCCATCCCTTGGGTTTATCTGCTATCAAGCATCTTAATAAATTATCCAGACTTCTATTTACCACCTCTATCTGTCCATCAGTTTGTGGGTGGTATGCAGAACTGAACTTTAGATTTGTCTTCAGCTTCTTCCACAATGTTCTCTATAAATACCCAACAAACTTTGTATCTCTCGTAGAAACTATGCTTCTTGGTAGACCGTGAAGTCGTACCACTTCCTTGAAAAATAACCCTGCAATGTGAACTGCATCACTTGTTTTTTGGCAGGGAATAAAATGTGCCATCTTGGAGAATCTGTCAACCACCACAAATACGAGTCATTTCCCCTCTGTGTTCTCGGCAACCCAAGAATAAAATCCATGCTGATGTCCTCCCATGGCCTCTCAGGTACAGGTAACGGCTAGTATAATCCTATGTTTTACCTTATACCTCTTGCCATCTGGCATATTCTGCAACTTTGCACAAACTTTTTCACATCTTGTTGAAGTTGCAGCCAGTAGTAATTTTCATTTACCAGGGCAATGGTCTTATCCCGACCAAAATGCCCAGCCAGCTGTGCTTTTCCTTGATTAAGTTCTCCCGCATGGAACTCCTTGGAATGCATAATTTACTTCCCTTGAATAGCATTCCATCTTGGATTAGGAAATCTAACCATTTTGTCCTGTCCACAGTAACAGGTGCCAAGCAAGCTGTCCAAGCTTCTGCAAAATCAGGATCTTCAGGATAAATACCCTTCAGTTCTTTGAATCCTACCACTTCCATTGTCATTTCAATCAACAGATTCTACCTTCTACTTAAGGCATCTGCAACTCTGTTTGATTTCCTACTTATGTGCTTTAACACAAAGGTATAGCTTTGGAGAAACTCAACCCACTTCATGTGCCTCTGATTCAGTTTTGTTTGGTTGTTGATGTACTGCAATGCCTGATGATCCGTAAATAGAACAAACTCTTTTGGCAACAAATAATGCCTCCACTTCTTCAGAGCCTAAACTATAGCATAAAATTCTTGGTCATAAATTGAATACTTTTTTCGAGCATCATTGAGCTTTTCACTAAAATAAGCAACAGGTCTGCCTTCTTGACTCAGTACAGCCCCTATTGCACTACCACTGGCATCACAGTCTACCTGAAATACTTTTTTAAAGTCTGGGAGTGCCAAAACAGGCTGTTCTATGACCCTTTTATTTAATGCATCAAAGCTCCTTTCAGCCCCTAAGGTCCACTTGAATTCTTTCTTATCCCCTCTCATTGTTTACGTGAGGGGGTGCACAAATCTCTGCTAAAGTTTCTTATGAACTTTCTGTAAAATCTGGCTAGACCATGAAATGATCTTACCTCTGTTGTGCTTCTTGGGGTAGGCCATTCGATGATAGCTCTCACCTTCTCTGGGTCCATTTTTAGACCTTTTGCTGAGATTACAAATCCCAGGTATACTAACTCTTTCTTGAAAAAATTACACTTTTTCATATTTATTAATAACTGCTCCTCCTGCAGCTTTTCAAAAACCCTCCTGATGTGCATCAGGTGTTCCTCCAGGGTTCTGCTGAATATTAATATATCATCTAAATAAACAATGACAAAATTTCCTAGAAACTCTTTCAGTACCTCATTCATCAGCCGCATGAAGGTACTTGGTGCATTGGACAGCCCAAATGGCATGACCAACCACTCATACAAGCCCTCTCTTGTCTTGAAGGTTGTCTTCCACTCATCTCCTTCCCTGACATGGATCTGGTGGTAACCACTCTTGAGGTCAATTTTGGTGAAGTACATGGCTCCACTCAAATAGTCCATTATGTCATCCATCCTTGGCAGTGGAAATCTGTATTTTATTGTGATCTTATTGATGGCTCGAGAGTCTGTGCACATTCTCCACTCTCCATCCTTCTTGGGTGCTAGTACTATAGGTACTGCACATGGGCTAAGACTCTCCCTAATCAATCCCTTCTCCAGCAACTCCTGGACCTCCTGTTTAGTTCTTTAGTTTCTACGGGTGTCATTCTATGTGCAGCTTTATTGGGCAAGCTTGACCCTGGCACCAAATCAATATGGTGACTGATTTTTCTTACTTGGGGTAAACCCTCAGGCACATTATCAGATATGATATCTGGAAATTCCTTCAACAGATCTTGGACTTCTGCTGGGGCATCTTTGCATTTTGTATCCCTGACTCTAGGAATTAATGCATAACACATATGTTCATGCTTTAAATCATCTAAAAATTTTCTTCCGTCAACCAAGCAAATTCTTGCACTGCCACATACCTTTTCTTCCACCTCCTTTAGGGGTTTCAACTTATGACGCATTCCATTCTTGGTCACGGAATAGGTGTTGGCTCGGCCATCATGAACCGCACACCTATCAAACTGCCATGGCCTTCCCAGCGGCAAATGGCACGCATCCATGGGCAGAATGTCGCATAGAACCTCATCACGGTAATTTCCAATACTGAATTTTACCGAGCACTGTTCATTGACCAAAACCTTATGGTCTTTCTGCAACCACGTGATCCGATATGGATGCGGGTGTTTCTTTCTCTCCAATTGTAGCTTTGTAACCATTCCCTCTGAAACTAGGTTATCTGTGCTACCATTGTCAATGATAATGTTGCAAATATTACCCGCACATTTACACCTTGTGCGGAATAAGCTTTTCCTCTGATCTGTAGCTCCCTCTTCATTCAACAGGACTCTTCTTGCAATCATTACTTCTCCTCTCTCAGCTTCTTTAGAATGCTCAGATCCAGCATCTTCATCAGTGACTGCTACTCTGGCATTTCCTTCTAACCTCCAATTATTTCTTTCTCATTGCTGTGGGCACTCGTATTGGTGATGTCCCTCTTCCCCACATTGGAAGCAAGTTCCACAGAATCTTCCTCTTCCCTGGCCACGTCCAGCTTTGCCTCTTCCCCCTCGATAACCATTATTATGATTACGGGGGCGGTATGTATTTTCTCTCCTTTGTTCTTGATTGCTGCTACCTTCTCCATTTTTTTGAGAATCTTCATTTCTTCTTCCACTGTTCCTTCCGTTGGTTCTTCCGCCATGACCTCTTCCTCTTTGCTTGTTTTCAAACCTCCTATTGAGCTTTTCTTCAACCTTTAAGGCAAATTGGTAAGTGTCCTCTATGGTGGTCATCCGGACTAGACTTAATTCTTCCTGAATACTTGCTCATAACCCATTAATGTAACGGGCTACCTTCTCCTTTTTGGCCTCTAAGTGGCCTGTTCTAATCATTATTTTATGAAATTCTTCTATGTATTCTTTCACAGACTTGCTTGATTGCCTCAATCCTTGCATTTTCTTTAGCAGGTCTAACTCATAATCACCAGGGATGAACTGCCTCTTTAGCTTTTCTGCCATCCGTTCCCACTTAGTTATTCTCTCTTTTCCTCTTTTATTTCACTCTAGCTACACTCCCTTCCACCAAATGCTATCATGACCTTTCAGTTTGGTCTTTGCGAATCTGACCCTATCAGGATCCTCAACCTCTTCGTACTCAAAGTACTCTTCCAGGTCGTTGATCCAGTCGATCAATTCCTTTGGATCAAGGTTCTCGAAATATGTGGAAACCTCCATCTTTGGCCTCTTCCCAATTTGGGATATGGCTTTGTATAGTCTAGCCTGAGTAGGATCTACTGCTTCTTCTTCTTCCTCAGGTTGGTCTTCTTCTTCATCATCTTCCTCTTCACTACCTTCGTCTCTTCTTAGCTCCAATCTTCTATGCATTTCTTCTTGTAGGGCTTGCATTTGCCGCTGCAAATCTCGAACATCTTTCGCTGCTGCCATGCCTCTCCCACCAATAGGGTTTCTCCTTGGAGGCATTCTTCTCACCCAATTCCAAGCCCTTCCACAGATCCTGGTGTAACTGCCTCTCCTCCGGCGATCTGCTACACACTCAGGAACTACTGGCTCTAATACCACTTGGTGGAGAACAGATCTTGCATAAGACAGAAAACCAGAGAAACAAGAGACAACAATTTCTCATTCAATACTTCGAAAGGATTTTACAATAATATATAGCCCAAACTACCATTTGCCAACCTCCTCTCATTACAATCCATGGGTTTTTATTGATGTCCCGATCCTCTGTGCTTTCAAACTTCCCACGATCTACAATCGCCACCTGGGAAAATTCTAGAAAGTTGCATTGATGAGACTCTAGGTGAGGTGCGCGACTGGCTGCCATATCCAATAGAATCTTCTTCTCGATCTGCTGCTTACTGTTAGTTGCTTTAAACGCGTCTTCCAGATATCCTGCGTGAGTGGCCAACATGCCCGTTGAAATCCTTCTTTGGAACTACTGCTTCACTACCTCTAACTTGCCGTGCACGAAGGGCCGCCTTTAAGAAAGCTGGGAGTGCGTGTTTTCCTGTTTGGTCGCGATATCATGACATGTCGCGATATCGTGACCATTTCCTTCTTGCGCTTTCTCTATCCTACTCCTGTCGCGATATCGCGACATGTCGTGATATCGTGACATTTCCTTCATCAAGCCTTCTCTCTCCGTTTTGGCCGTGATATCGCGACCTGTCGCGATATCGCACCATTTTTGTCTATCGGCCTCCATTCTCCTGCTTTGGTCATGAAATCGTGACATGTCATGATTTCGCGACCATTTGTCTTTCGTGCCTTGCCTTCCCTGCTTTGGTCATGATTTCGTGACATGTCACGAAATCCTAACCTTTGTTCCTCTGCGCCTTTGTTCTCTAGCGGTGGTCGCGATTTCGTGACATGTCGTGAAATCGTGACATGTCACGATTTCGTGACCTTTGGTCTCCGCGCCTTTGTTTCCTCTGCGGTGGTCACGATTTCGTGACCTTTGGTCTCTGTGCCTTTGTTTTCCCTGCGGTGGTCACGATTTCGTGACCTTGTGTCCGCTGCTCCCCTATCTTCCGTTTTGGTCGCGATATCGCGACACATATTTTTCTTGCAACACTTAGAAAAAAATAACATTGCAACACTTAGAAAAAAAATAACAACAAAAAGTTTGGTTGATGCTCGATTGCTTTGCTGCCCTCGGATGCTCCTGCATCAGCGCAAGAGAGCAAAAGCTTTTAATTTTAGAAGCATAGGTGAGAACATGGAAGGATAAAATTACAAGGGCTCATACCCTTATCACCAACCACTTGGTTGGGCTAGTGGCAAATCTTGGCGGTGTAAGTCGTTGACAAACGAGAGGTCTCACGTTCAATTCTCGATGGTAGTGGAGGGCAGAAAATTTTGTTTAAACCTTTTGGCACCATGCAGAAGATACAAAGTGTGATGGGTGCTTTAGAAGTATCAAGTGAGTGTTTAGCTCATGCAGTGGTGAGGTTGCAGCTAAGGCACTAGTGGAAGTATAGCAGGGGACTGAATCCCATGGAGGCAACATGCAAAGGTATTTGGTATACATTAATAAAAATTTTGCTTTTTTCTAAGTCGTATGGTATGTGTTGTTGAGGAGGTATAAGGTGTTAAAATAATTTTTATTTTTATTGAGGGTGTTGAATAATTTGAGTTGTGACTTAATAAGTGCATTGGAATATTTCTGAATGGTGGTTATAATTATTTTGAAAATGCATTTTATAAGTAGGGAGATATAAGGGAATAAGTTTGATTATTTTATGCATTCAAATTCTGAAGGAAATCTTAGTGAATTATTTTGAAAATGAATTATTGAAATCCTTGTTGATTGTGTTGAGTGTGTTAAGAGGGAGTTAAAAGGTGTATGAGGTATTTTTATTATCTGTATGTTTTTTTAGGTATTTTTGAAGGGTTTTATTATTTGAGAAACCTAGAGAGAGATTTAGAATTTATTTAGGCACATTTTGGAAGGAATACCTTGTGGAGGTTTTGAAATAGATTGTTACTATCTAACCTTTTGAGTGGTATAAGGAGAATTGATTGTGAAACAGATTTTGAAGACATATCTCCATCAAAGTAAAAAGGTATGTGCATGTCATCCTTTGATTGAAGTGTTTTTGGATTAAATGTTGTGAAATATAAGGTGGAGTGAAAAGGATTGTTTGATAAGCATTGTTGGAAATATTTGAGTGGTTTTTATATGCATTATTGGTGAATGTTTAGAGATAATTTGGGATAGAGATTGAGGATTATTTGAATTAGGGTTTGAGACCCACATTATGCACATTGATTGAAGAAGTATGAAAACACTTTTTTAGGGTTTGTGAACAAGTTGTGTTTCATTGATTGAATAGTTGAGTGAAACTTCTTGAGCATTGGTTTTGAGTGATATTGAAAGTGAATGTGCAAACATTAGAAATCATATTTGTGGAAGTGACAGACTTAATGATTGAGTAGAATATATTTGAGTTTTTTATAGATTACATCATTCTCTATATGTTCTAGAGGTTAAATGAATTCTAAATAAGATATGTCTAAATTACTTCGAGTTAAAGGAATTACTTTGAAGATTAGACAAAGAAATTGATAGCATTCTATGCAAGATTTGAATTTAATTGAGCATATCTTGTGATTTGTATTGAGCATGTGTTTGAGAATATTTGATTAAGCTTTTGTTAAAGCTTATGGATAGGTTTGAGTAAGATTTTATGAAATATTAAGGATAGCTTTGAGCAAGCCTCAATGAAATCATGTAGACAGATTTGGTGAAGTCTTGGTGAAGACTTGTAAGAAGATTTGAGATAAGTCTTGGTGAAGACTTGAGAGCAGATTGAGCAAGTACTTGAAAGGAATTAAGGGTATATTTGAGGTAAGTCTTGGAAAATACTTGAGCAAGTTCTTGAGAGGACTTGAGGGCATATTTGAGGTAAGTCTTGATGAAGACTTGAGAGCATATTTAGCAAGTTCTTGAGAGGAATTGAGGGCATATTTGAGGCAAGTCTTTGTGAAGACTTGAGAGCAGATTGAGCAAGTTCTTGAGAGGACTTGTAGGTAGATTTGATACAATTCTTTGTGAAGACTTGAGAGTAGATTTTATTGATTTATTTGTTCAATCTTTGTGATAAGGCTTGGGGTAAATCTAGGTGGAGTTGATTTGTGATGATCAAGCTTTGTGTTAAGGCTTGAGGACAGATTTGAGGATAGATTTTGGTGTATATTTGAGAGAATATTTATGCTAGACCTAATATATATTTAGAAAAAAATTATACTAGACTGAGGATAGTGTTTAGTGCAAATTTGAGACAAATATTGAGCAAAGTTGAGAACAAGCTTTGGAGGTGACAGAGCAGAGGACAGTAGTATCCATTGTATAGATATCCATTAGCTAGGGTAGTTAGGATAGAGGTCTTCTAAGTAAGTATAGAGGTATTCTATGGAGATATATCCACAAGCTAGTGTAGTGGGGGCATTAGTATTCTAGAAGATCACCAGCCAAAGTAGAGGAGAAAGAGTTCTCCTGTGGATAGAGATCCATAAACTAGAGCAAGGGGAAATATTTCTCCTATGGAGCGTGATCCACAAACCAGGTAGGAAGATAGAGTTTTTCTATGGAGAGAGATCCATGAACCAATTGAGGAGATAGAGGTCTTCTAGATCAATTTCCACAAACCAGAGAAAAGGGGAAAGATTTCTCCTATGGAGAGAGATCCACAATTCAGAGCATTATGAGATTGGTGTTTTCTTTGGATAGAGGTCCATAGACATTGTAATAGAGAAATGATTCCCAAGAGATTTATTGAAAAATTTAGTAGAAATATTTTCTCCGTGGAGTAGCCCACATTGGGTGAACCATGTTAAATTGGTGTCTCTATTGTGTGTGATGATTTGTGCATTACTTTGATTACTACTTTTGATATTTCCATTGATAATATTGGATAATATTATTTGGGAAAAAGTAAAAGTTGGTCTTATACTGTTCACCCTCCCTCTCAATATAAGCTTGTGTTCTTCATTATCCACCTTGTATTCTTGAATAATGTTAACCAATTCATAAAAGGTAGTTTCCTTATTTAGTACTTGAAGTGGAGTAACTAAATGTTTGTAACTTTCTAGAAGTGCTCTTAATGTTACTTGAACTAGAATTTTTTCTTCAACATTTTCTTTCAGAGTTATTAATTTAGCTTTTATATTTGTTATTCTTTGAAAAAATATTTTTATACTCTCTCCACTATTAACCTTAAATGAATATAATTGAGAGTTTAAATTCAATATGGTCATTTTTTTCTTCCCTTTAAATATTTTACATAGTTTCTCCCAAGCTATTGTTGAAGTCTAAGCTTCACTAATGTATGGTAATATTTCATCAACTACCCCAAATGTAATTAGCATAAGTGCTTTTGCATCACTTTCTTCAAATATTTGTATTTCTCTTTCATCTTCAATAGGTTTTACCTTTGTCCCATTTACTATAGGCCATAATTTTTCTACAATGAGAATTGATCTCATTTTATTTTTCCAAGATGCAAAGTTAGGTCCTTTCAAGAGTTGAGATTCTAAAAGGAATATCTTGTTATTTGACATGATGGAACTCATTAAAACAATTCTAGGCTTCAAAATTTATCAATTCCTTTGAAGTTGAAATTCTTATGTCTCCAAATTTTCTATGAAATTGAAATAAATTTAAAAATTTAATAAACAAAATAATTTCTAAATATTTTGATGTAGAAGACCTTGTTTCTGCTTAATAATTTATCAAACTTGCAAATTTTCCTAATCAGTCAATATTTCAAATTTTCCTAATCAGTCAATATTTCAAATTTTGTTTGCAAAATCGAGTTTTGCAAATATAAGATTTCAAAATTTTCAAAACTTTATTTTAATTTGAAAACCTTTTGACTCCCTAATTACTAATCAGCAATATTTTATTTTTTTATTTTCTTCAAAAGGTAAAGCTAGAAGTCAAAGCCTTTTCACTCCAATTATACTTTATAAAATTCAATAAAGTTTGATTTTTCTTTCTAAACTTTATTAAATTCTAAATATCATAAAATCATGCACCTAAAATTAGGTTTTAACCTCACAACTCTAATATTTGACAAATATAAAGGTTCCAAATAATGTTTTCCAAAAAATGAATTATTTTCTCCTCTTGTTAGGGTGTTATGGTAGGCATGTTAGGCAAATGATATGTCTCGATTAACATTACAATGCAAACCAAATGTTACATTTTTCTCTACTTTAAACCATTTCAAGCTTCCCTAAATCCATTATGCTCTATGTTATCATCTCTGATATATTTTCAAACTACTTTAGGCACACCCTAAAAACATCTCCTTAGCCATTTATCTTGGCCAATCGTCTCAAGAAATCATATACACTAGGTGCTCGTTTTGCTTTTCCTTGTCCCTCAACGTGTTGCTATCCCACACTATTATCTTCCTTAGCTTACTTCTATTTTATGGCACATTCATTAGACACTTCTACCATGCATGCTCTTCCTCTTGGCTGGTTATATGGGATAGTCAATGCAAGTGCCATTATTATTTTTTGTTGGCTATACAAGCTATTTTGCACAAGTGCAACTATTGCTTTATTTTGATTGTGAATCCAATTATCCCTCCTATTGGGTTTTACTACGATTCTTCTACTCAAGGCTATGAATCTAATTATTTCTCTTGCGAGGATATTCCATAGTGATTCCACTCTAGGCAATGAATCCAATATCCCTCTTGTGGGGCTCTTCTTTTTGGTGATTCCAAATAATACTTGAGAAATATTTTTTCAGAACCTCTATTCAAATTTACAATCTCTTTTACACAAGGTAGGATTAAGTTGAAGATACTCCAACCCTGATGGCTCTCTTCTATTCTATATTATTTTGACTACCAATATCAAATAATATCAACTTATAACAAAATACCCAAATTTTGGCCTATGTTTTCTTCATGTGGATCAAAAAATAACTTTTTAAAAAATTCACATTGAATACTTTATTTCTAGATTTAGAGACTACTCAAAGTAGTTCTAAATATAACTCTTCTACAAAGAAAGAGTATACTGGTAGCTCTAATACCACTATTGGCTTTTTATCTAGATTATCATAGGTCCCAATATATAGGATCTTGAGTAGTCCCAAATATAAGAGCAATTACTAAATTAAATTACCAATATAATAAACATAAGATTCATAACAATGACAATAATATGAACAAAATGGTCAATATCATTCATGTAATAACATGAAGAAAAACTTATAGTATATTGCTCAAAATATGCATACAAGCTTCAATATTATTAATGCTTGAATGTATTTAAGATACTTTGATAATATTCAATCCATATATAATACATGGAGCTTTATCTCCATAATATAGCCTTCATAGATGACTCTTCAATACTTGACTATTGCTCTCCTCTCACATCCGAGAGATGTAACCTTTTCTATTCCATGCCTAAGACAAATCTTGTCATGTCTTTTGTCTTATCATCGTGCCACTTGTATGCATGACTCCTGACTGTCTTTTTGTACAATTTATTCTTTGACACTTGCATAGTTCTATTTACACACTTGCACACTTTACTATATGGTGTATTGCACACTCCTAGCCACTTTATTATAATATACTTGTGCATATTCTCACTCTTTACATTTGCACACATAATTTCATAACACTTGTGCACATCTTATATATGAACATTTACATAAATAGAAAATATAAATCACACTCCTAAACTATAGACTCATACCCTAGTATATTACATATTTACATTTGTACCATAAAGGTACCATGGGGATGCATTAGCATGTACCAAATAATGTAATATTCTCCAACATCTCCCTTGATTTCCCTTGTAATCCTTGTAAAAATATTACTTTTATGAGTTATTGGTTCATCCTTTCCCCACATATTTTTTGGATGAAGAGGAGTCTATCTAAATAGTCTTCAAATATTTCTTCCTAATTTTGTTTCATTGTTAATGGTTTTTTTCAATATTTGACATGGAAATATTCCTATATTTCTCTAGGAAGGCCCTTTCCATATCTAGCTAGCTATGAATGGAATCTAGGGCCAACTCCATAAACCATAGCATGGTTGAGTCTTTGAGCATGGAGGGAAAGAGTTTGAATTTTTGGCTATCCATACCATAATTATAGGTTGACATATAACCTTCAATTCAGAGAAAAATTAATTTGGATCTTCTAACATAGTCCCCCTAAAGATGGGCAAGTTTGATGGGGAAATATTTTTCATGGAGGCTTGTGCATTGGTATCAAACCTAATAGGTTATGTAAATTTCCTAGTATCATTACTAGCCTCTACATGATGATATATATCACTTTGTACATACCCTACATTATTTTTGTCTTACATGTCCTCCATATTATCATTTTTCTAGTACATGTAGATTTGTTTAAACTTTTTAGGAGATACAAATATATTTGGAGTATGTGGAAGGTTATTGAATTGTTCTTGAAAATCCTTAAATTTAGGAGATCTTAGGGACCCTAGGATAGAGGATGATGGTCTATTAGTACTTCCTTACTCTTCACTTATTTATAATGGCTCTCCTAAAATTGCATAACCATTTGGTACAACCTCTAAATGTGATTGTTGTATACTTGTAGCTTATTGGAAGTTCTTTTTAACAAATCTACCCTTCTTATCCCTAGGTATATTTATACATCCTAACTTATCAAACCAATAATTTTTCTAACACCTCTATCTTTCCATCTCAATGCCACTATTTTTTTATTAGTTTTAGCTAATTTATCTCTTATTGGCATAGGGTACAAATATGGGCACTAGGTATCTTGGTTTATGAAATCAGCCTTAACGTATCCTAGTAAACACTTATGTCAAGAATGGCCAACTAAGGAGGTTTACTTTAACCCCTATGACTAATAAAATTTCTAACCAAGTAAAACATTTGTGATGTTGGATATTCAGTGGGTTCTTAGAATGATCCTATCTACATTATGTTCCCAACAACAACACTAAAAAGTGATGGGTTTTGTATACCTCACTTTAATTCATTATTGAATTTGAGGTGGTGTTTGAAGGCTATATGCACTAGGAATGGTTTAGATAATTTTAGATCTAGTTATTCTATTCTAAAGCATTGAAAATATAGCAAGAAAATTCACTATAGCAGGAAAGAGAAATGACTATGCTAAGAAACACCAAATGCTAGAAATGGAAGTGATTACAACAAAGAGAAAGAAAGTGCAGTATAAAAAGTTGGATATAAAATAATGCTTCTTTTAACAATAATTCTATAGCAGTAATAATACTTTTAATTTTCCCAAGCTAATTTAATATATAATTATATTTAATCCTCCATGGAGATTAATCCAAACAACCATTTAATTTATTAAAAAATACAAGAAAAAGTAATCTGATTTATGCTACAACTATAGCAAACATAAAATACATGTAAAATAGATTTCTTCCACCTTTCTTGGAGTGGGCCCTTGATCCATAGTTATCTGGAAAGGAAAAATTATAACTTAGCTTACACCAATAATAGATTCCAACAACTCAAAAAAACATCTTATTGCAGGTCTAAACAATGACAAAATCTACTTACAAAATGCAATATATGATCATTATAATAACAGTAATATTATATTGAAAATTAACTTACTACATAGAGATACATATCTATTTATAAGTGAGGAAGACAAAACCTTCTTCTTGCCTTCATTACTAAGCTATTAAAATAGCAAAATACCTAACATATCCTTTAGTAGGTATGGACAAAAGCAGGTATAGAAAATTCTAATCTAGTCACACTCATCTACATTAAATCTCAACTACCATAGTTGCAATACTAGAAATAGGAGACTTCAATTTTAGGATAGTTTCACCATGCCTATCCATGAAAATTTAATTTTTTTGTACCCAAGAATTGCTACCAGCTATGTTGAGTCAGCAAGTAGTTGATTGTCTACTAACATCATCCTCGATGGTTGGTAAAACTATAGTTTGTTGTCTAAAACAAGGATAATTGCAAGCATTTGGTGTCATTGGACTTCAATCATATCTTTCATTGCCTTAATTTATTATGTTCAAAGCCACCTTATCTTCCTAGTATCCAATTCCAATAAGGCATTGTCACATTTGGTGCCAACCAACTATTGTCGTGTCTAACACTATTTGTATAGTTCTGCATCTAGATCTTATTGTAGTATTAGTTTCTAGTACAAGGTGGAAAATTTACTTTATCTTAACTTCCTTGTTATCCTTGGTACTCGAGGCATTAAGTCTCAAACCTATTTACTTTATTTTATCCCCTAAAGCATGGCGTTAATTAGAAAATATTTCTTTTATTCCTCTTTAACACATAATATCATATTTCCTATATTAGTACTATATTAATCCTAAATATCATATTTAATAAAGTACTAATGTAAATTTTGAAGCAAATTATAGTCAAATAGTGTAATAAGAAGACAAAAAGAGTGTAGAAAATGAGGTATTTTGGGCCTCATCACCAGAACTACATACCCTTTTCAATTGTAATTGCTTGTAGAAAATAAATATGGTTTTTTATATTAGGGGTAAAAGGATCAAGATAGTGCTCAAATAGGTCAAAAAACCTAGAATACAACTATGTGTATGTTTAATTTCATTCCTAAAATGCAAGAAAAATAACAAAATTTATCCTTTATTGTAACCTTTCAAAAGCATTTGATTGGTTGACTTTCCTTTACAAAATTTGTTATAACACAGAAAGGGAGTTTACAAAATGATGAAATCAATGCAATTGATCTATAATAATGAATAATTATAGCTTTAATTTTAGTTATAGTGTACTAAATTATAACTAAAGACTACTTCTCTATCAAATGTATAAATAAAAATACAATATTTTTCCATTTTCATAAAAAAATCATATAATTTGATAAAAACAATCACAAAATAGTATAAAAATTATGATCTAGCAACTATACCTGATTCAAAATAGAACCCAAAATGTACAATAACTAAATATTTTGCTTATATAGATGTGCCATGCTAGTGCAATTTCACCCTTTGGTCAAATGCAATGTACTAATGCAATTTCATCCTCTGGACAAATATGCCATACCAATGCAGTTTCATCCTTTGGACAAGTGTGTCATACCAATGTAGTTTCACCCTCCAAACAAATGCATCATACCAGTGTAGTTTTACCCTTAAAATAAATTCACCATACTAGTGATTTTCCCATGTGATGCATTTGCAGTTCTAGGTGCATTCATCCAGTACCTATAAAATAGTAAAACTACAAAAAAAATAGACAAAGATGATGATCAGTGTGTAGGGTTTATCTAAATATCTCCAAGAATTATATAATTTCTTAGTAAATGGATAAAACCCTAGTTCCATTTTATGTTTATTGATTCAAACAATCACATATGCGTAATAAAAAGAAAAACATGAAAAAAAAATCAACTTAAAAAAAAAAAGGAAATATTAAAAAGACAAGAGAGAGAGAGAGAAAGAGATCATTACCAATCTAGTGGATTACATCTTGATTATTTATGCAAAAATCTTACCATGATACCTCATGGATATTCCTTTATTTACCTACCTAATTTCTAATTAGATTTTATTAGAAGCAAATCTAGAATTATAAAGATCTTGGTGCATGTTTAAGCATTAGAATGTAGAGAACAATTGCAACATGTAATTGTAAAATCTAGATTTCTTATTGTCAATGGTTACCCCTAAGGGGTAGTTTTATAATATTTCTTAGGACCATTAGAATATTTATATTAATTTTGAGAGGTGGAAGCAAATAGAATGATGTGGTGGATGAGTTATTTACAATTGCCAAGAATGATTGAATTGATAAAGAGTTTAAATAGAGAATAACTTCATGCAACTAGATTATCTGATAGTTAAAACCCTTTATTCACATGATTGACCCATTGGAAATATGAGATACAGAGTTTATTGGTGATGATACGTAGTTAGGCTATTAGCACTTCACTTCTAATGGCAATGGTACAAATGTATAATACTAGTGCAAATAAATTGTATACACTTTCATAGGGTTACAATGCATTTGTTTTTAGGCATTTGGAAGATCAAACCTTAGTGAAACATAGGTATGGTCATACTTGTTAGAAATATTGTTTTGATCCCCTTTCCAACGGTATCATTTTCATAATATTTTGTGGATTTCTAGTAGAATTATGTGTACCTCAATGGTCTGGCTATATTTTATCCCAAAATTGGGTACAAAAGGGTCAATTTCACCAAATTGACCAAAATGGCTAATGGACAACATATCTGGCATATAAAATTGGGTGTCTACACTTAAATTCCCAAGGTGTAAGTTGGTGTAAAGTGGATAAAAATAATCATATTCAAGATACATTATTTTGAATGAAGTGTAGAGTTCCAAGGAATTTTATACCAGAGCATTTCTAGTTTGTAAGCCTTGGCTCTTATATAGAATTTTTATCAAATATTTTATCGTCAAGTTAACTTGTGGTATTATGATATAAATGGTATCAACGTTTCTCTAGCACCAATCATAGTTATGCCAATTCATGGAACCAAATAAATCTATGATGTCAATCACACATACCACTACGTACAATTAGATTATGTTAGGATATTGCAATACCAAGTGTGAGGTATGTCTCTACATAGGACACGTTTAGACCCCTATCATTCAAAATAATGGAACCAACTATAGTGGAAGCAAAAGATGTAATTATCCAACTATTTATAAAAATATTTCTTAATATATTGGAAGCTAATCCACTTCACCTTCCAACTTTCTTGTATCTATATTACTTAATTTAAAAATCATAGAGTAGAATTACTTTTTCTTTTTTTGTTCAACAACTTTTTTTTTTATTCCTCCCTTTCCCTTTGTTCTATTGTTATATTCTTTCTTTATTTACAATATAGATAGGTTCTTATTACCATATAAATATTTGTTTTGTTACTCCTTTTAGTGCTTTTAAATAAAATACAATACATCCTATAATACTAGTACCCTATGTAGTAAATATTTATAATACTACACTATTTAATACATGGGATTTATATTCTATATTATATTTTTATGTTTGTATCTTGTATGTGAAAGCATTTTTATTGTGTCTTATCTCTTGCTACATAAATCTAAAGTAAAGCCTTTTATTTCTCTAAGTTGGTTCTAGAATTTTTCCTCAATACCACCGCATCCTAAGCCTCTTAGTGTAGATCAAGCAGTATCAAATATCTCTACTCTTTGATATATTTTATTTTATTTTACTTCTTTATGTTCATCCTTGTCCAAAATAAATCCACCAATATTATTCATTACTAGATGTCCACTCACACACATTCATGGGAGAAGTAAGGTGTCAATGTGATTCTTATCTATGTGCCTTAAATATTATCACACCCACAAAGAGTGTTAGAAATTTATAAATATATATGCTAACTAAATATAAAGATAGAATATATCAAGAATATCATTCAATGTATTCTTGAATAATAGAGGAATGCAAACTTTGGGTAGTTTTGGAATCTTGTTACCAATATGGGAGACTCGTGTTCAAATATTAAATATGAACTATTATACAACTATAACCCTTTAAAGGTTAAGACCAATATTGAAATTTTAGTCCTTTTAATCATAGCAATTCTAAAGAGTTATATATTTATCTTTAATTGTTTGAGCCTTATAATATTTTCAATTATTTTCATGACTAAAAATATTACCTTTGAAATATTAAAGATATGGAAAAATTATTTATTGATGGAAAACACTAATAGCAAACTTGTATGTGAGAGAGACCTGATTACAATATTTATATTGCTTATCAAGATAGAATACAAATGATTTTATCCCTTAAAAAATTAAGTACATTAGTACACACAATTATAGCAACTACACCAGTGTAGAGAATAGGTTGTCCATCAAGACATTGATAAATTCAAGATTCTTAGTTACCTACACATTGGAAATTATGAGAATCATTATGTCCTAAAGTATATAAATGGGCTATATTATCATGTCTACTCAAAGTTGTTATTTTTAGTGGATGTCTTAGTGTAAGCATTTTGCTTTACATCCAATCTAGAAGATACATTGGAAACTAAATTGAATGGCTTGTTGTAAGTGTCATATCAAAAATTGATGCTAAAGTCAAATCCACTTGTTTCTCAATTGCCTAAGGTTCTAAAATAAAAGGGATGCACAAGACCATATAAGCCTCAAAATCCTACAATAGTACAAGACAAGGGATAGTATAAGTTAGGAGACAAATAGAGTGACTATCATAAAACTCAAACTCATAGTGATGAAATATCTTGGGTACAATAGAAAAATGTTAGGATCCTATATCCTAACCTTCATTATTAATAATAATATAATAAATTTAATATACTAAGGTTAGTATAGTTAATAATATAATAATTAATTATTAATTATTATATTATTAGGGTTAGGGTTAGATAGTCATAATAATTAAATATATTAATTATTATGAACCGACATATTGAAGTGGCGTAGGGTTAGGGTTAGGGTAGATATAAATCATTGTCCAATCGATCATTGGAAAGCATCCATCCAAATATTTATTTAAAATCTATTGTAGGGATCCCCTTACCAATGCAACAGTGATTCTTTGATAAAGAATCAGGGTTCTTTGATTCTTTAATTTATTAAATATTTATCTAGAACCTTCAGGGTTCTACCATTTCGTATCAGAGCCATGTTAGAACCAGCCATGTTTGACCCAGTCAGGTTGGATGCGCTCATCAAAATCATAGAAATTAAAAGCGACATCGCAAACTTTAGAAGATGGAATGAACAAAATCATAATAAAAAACAAAAGCATGAAAATTCTTGACGGTATTTTGAGTGGTATGGAGTATCTAATGAATACCAAAGTGGAAGCAGATGCAAGTGAAGAAACCCAAACCAAAGAGAAAGAAATAGAGGAGACAGTTGCAAATGAAGACACCCATTATATACCAACATCGGAAGAGTATTCAAAGAATGCCATAGTAAGCTTCTATATTGGAAATGGATGCCATCTACACCAAGCCCTTCCAAAAGGACACCATTAAGATAACCCCAGGTCAAACTGCAAATATAAATCTAATAAATATTCAACTGCAAATATAAATCTAATAAATATTCCAAGTTGGATGGTAAGGAATGTTGGTTTAAGTAGTGTTCCAGCAAGACAAGCACGACAGACAAAGAAGACTGGGTTTCTGAAGAACCAGTTGGAACTTGTGAAGAGGAATGACTGTGAACAACTTCCACAACTCCATGATACTTTCCTCCAAAATATTGACATGTTCAATACTGCACAGGCGAGGACACTACAGATATTGAGGAATCATTTTAGTTTATTACTGGACATAGAAGTGCAGCTCTCATCCTGCACACAGCTCTCATCTAAGTGGCCTCCACCATGGCTGCCACAATTATGTCAAAATGTGTATAAATTTTCCTTAAAACTTCCAGGACACCAATGATGCCACCTCACGATGTTGGTCGTGATGTCATATTCCACCGTGGGTGCCCAGCATTGCTAGGGAACCTCGATCGATGAGGAAATGAACTTTTGGCTTCATGCACTAGGAGGTAAAAATATTACTGTAAGTAAAATAACAAACAAACCTCAGCAAGTTATTACTAAACGTACACTGCAGCTAGGTATTGCCTTTCTTTGCTTGGTGTCTGGCCTTATGAGCTCATCAACAAGAAGTTTATATTATGGTTGCATATTGTTTCTACTTGGACTCATCGAACCGATGTGTAGAAATGGCAGTGTGGTTAGTTGTACAGCTACTACTACGACACTACCCTGATATTGCCATGTTTATTAAGGATACTCTGGGAATGGATGTTAAAATTCATAATATATCAATGAGAGATCTTTGTGAGGCTGCAACAGTTACTGGAGTAATATTTGAGCCAGTTTTAGTCATAAAAGCTATAGCTGCTCTTTGACCTCTTGGTCCAATCAGTAGCACCAAGTTATTATGCATTGCATTTCATTATCTGCAGAGCCAATACATCCTATGCTAATTCAACTGGTACAAATATATTTTGAAGCATCGTCTCTATACCATGAGGATGAAGTGTCAACTCAGGAATTCAGAATACTACCACTTCCCTATAGTTTTATTGCTACAGCCATTGAGAGTGTATGAAGCATCCACAGCCACCACCATCATCTTATGGTTTGCAATAGTGAAGAAAATCTTCGTATTGAGTGTAGCATTGATTACCCGCAGAAGTTGGATTTTCTCGTTGAAAATAAGTACGCGAAATGTATCTGCAAATGTGATTGCCAGGGGCCCAACCCAAATATGTATGGGTCAATTCAAAGCATTAGTTAAACGAAAAAACAATTGCACAAGAATTTCCTTACATATCATCCAGAACCAAGAAATAAAACATATGGTGATAACATATCTTCTAGCTTCTCGTTCGGAGACAGTATCTTGCTTAAATTCAAATTTTTGTGTACCTATATAACATTAAAATAATTAATGTAGAAATAAATCTGCAAATACATTTTGACATCACAAAATAATCCACCTCCTACATGAAATGATCGATTTTGGAACATACATCAACTGTAAGACTCTCGCAGTAATCAACCTCTCAAGTACACATTCCCCCGACATTCGTGTTGTGAAATTGTTGAAATCTTCTAAAAACTTCAACGAAGCTTGACTACCTATGAATGTGGATATTGGTGACGTTACAGATTTCTAAATAAAATCCAATTTCGTTGTTTTGTCCCCATGCAAACGTTCAGAAATTTATGTCTTTATATTCTCATGATGAAGCGATCGCATATAACAGCATATAGAAATCAAAGGCAACATAAATCATGAACATTTTAGGCTCCATATGGTAAACAGGAGTGGAAAGCAATTTTAAGGTTATGTGACCAAGGCAAGGCCGAGGAACTAGATTGGAATAGCATTCTACTCTCTCCTTTCAAACCTTAAACAAAGTGTGGTTTATGTATCATTCCTTTGAAATGTGAAGTACTTGTAGATCTGCGGTAGGATACAATGATAATACCTCTTTTTTTCCATCGGTGTGGACTTTAATATGAAAGAGATATTTATGTTTTTATATTTTAGGTTATCATTGCGAAACCACGACCGTATAAATATAGATAAGATGGCATTCTACCTTTTAGAGACGCCTATAAAGTTTCTCCAACTTTCCAAGTCTCCTATTTAAGTAGGCAACAGGTGTGTCTGTGCAAGAATGTATTGATTGAATATTAAAACCTACCAAACCTGTGAAATACAGCTTACAAGAAATACTAGTACTGCCTTCCTAATCCCTTTTTCGATCTGTTTGGGAATACAGATCGATTAAAATGACTTGAGGACATGTTTTATCTGTGCCATAAACAACAACAAGGATTCCAAATGGTCATATCAATGCTAGAAAACAAATGTACATTTAACAACGTTGGAAGTGCAATGCTGAAGAAAATCCTACCAGGTAGGAAGTTTTCGGACGTTCCCTTCTAACCCTAAATGAATGATATACCTTTCGTAAGTTATCATCTACTTTTGGACGCACTTCATAAACTTTGAGGACAAAGTTCTTTTTTTAAGGTGGCATGTTAAGATCTATATTCTAACTTTATTATTAATAATAATAATATAATTTTAATATACTAAGGTTAGTATAGTTAATAATATAATAATTTATTATATTTTACAATAATACTGAAAGTACCACTAACTTTGATGGAATCTAACTTTTTTGGAGGGATATTTTTCATAGGATTGCCCAAACTATCGAATTTGTTTTGGTCATATTTCACTCATCCAGACTCGGATTCTGCTGAAATTTTGAAAGTAGATGCCTGAAAATCCCTAGAACATCTCCACCAATTTTCAAATCATTTGGAGCAATACAGATCCTAGTACATTCCTATGTGTGAACGATATTTTTGGCAAGTGACTGTGCAAGGGTTTCATGTGGGTTGAGTGCAAGCAGATCCAGAGGTTGGTTTTTAGGGCCTTCGGGCCCTAACGGCCAATATTTTTATGGTTTATACTCAATATTTTAGCAGGATATGTTGCAAGGGATCCAAGATGGGTTAGAAATCTGTCTTTCAACAGATCATGTTGTGAACTTAAGTGACAATGGCTTCAAATTTGTTGTACAAAATATAAGTGAAAAGCATACATTTCCACGACGTCTAGGGAAAGGATTAAAGAGATCACGAAACAAGTTTCAAGCACCTGATCAAAAAATGACTCAGATCTCAAATGAATCCAGTGCTAAGGTGCACCCACAAAATAAATCTACTGTGTAAACCCTTGTCAAGGGTAAGAATTTTGAAGACTAGGCCCCAAAAATAATTTTTAGGGATGCCCTTTGTGGTGGACAGCCTCAGCCCAATGCTAATATTAATATTAGGGCTTCCCATAAATCTCTAATAATGCCCAAAATTTATCCTAGGAAAACGAAGTCAGGATGTCTTAAAGCACCTGATGGAACTCCTATTGTTAAGCTTGATATGGGTAACATTCAGACTAGCATTGAAGATCTGGAAAAAAGAGGACTAATGTTTTGGTTCATGGGTTTTCATCCAAGTCTACCTGTTTTTAGAGTCTAGAATGCAAAAAGCTGGAAAACTAAAGGTGAGTTACAAATCTCTATTTATCCAAATGGTTATTTTCTTGTTTTATTTGCAAATAATGAAGATAGAGAGAACTTTTCAAGGGGGTCCTTGATTTTTTGGAAGGGCAGGGCTTTTCATGAAGCCCTGGTATACTAAATTTAAAGCCAAAGAAGATATGCCTTCTATAGCTCTCGTCTGGGTTAGCCTCTTTGGTCTCCCTATTGAATTTTGGAATCCTACTATTTTTTCTTCAATTGGAAACTCTTTAGGAACTTTTATGATGATTGCTGATTGTACTCAAAATTTTGAACATATTATTTATTCTCGGATTTGTGTTTTAATGGATTTTAACAAACCCCTACCTAAAAATATCACATTACAATTTGGGGAAGACACTTGGGAGCAAGTAGTGGACTATAAGAACATTCCTTTTCTTTGCAGAATTTTCCATGAATATGGTCATTTGGCTAGTGCTTGCCCAAAAAAATCCTGATCAAAAGAAAGAAGATATAAACTCAGCAGGTTTCCAAATGCCTAAGAAGAAGAACACTAAAAAAAAATAGTTATGAAGGATCAATAAAATTCATGTGTTAATATGTTTGAAATCCTTTCCACAAATTATATCCCAAATGAGGAAGGGGAAATAGTGGAAAGAGAAATATTAGAAACACAATATAAATATGAAGGGAAGAACTCAAAGATAAACCAACAAATCAAAGGTTTTCAACAAAAAAAAAAAAAAAAAAACGAGAAAATTTACACAAGAAAAACAATCTTTTAAATGTCAAAACTTCAAATAATATAGGTCCCAATATAGACACTGTTGAACCCTCTAGTAAAATTTTGGCTATGTGTGAGCATTCTTCAAGGTTAGAAGCCATCTCAGATTCAATTGGAGTAAGTCAAGAAATAGGGAAAAAAAGAACTGAATATGGATTCTAATCAAAAAGCAGGTCACAAGACCAATCAATATCATATGGTAAAAGAAGGTGAAAATCTGGTAGAGGAAGGTAAGATTAATGCCCTTCCCAACTTTTCTAGCACTGGTATTAATGAAGATCGTCACTTGGAATATTAGAGGATTCAAAGGGAGTCTTTCAAAACAAAATAAAATTAGAAGAATGATTTAGATAAATCATCCACATATTGTTTTCCTTCAAGAAATGAAGATGTCAATGGAGGATATGGACTCAATTGCTAGTAAAATTTAACCAATTGGAAAAGTGGTTTTCCTCAGTTCCTAGGGGACTTTCGGTGCCATTGCTTATCTTTGGGACCCAAAAGAAGTAGTTATTCACCATATGATTGGTAGTTGGGTATTTTAGCTATAGTTATTCAAAGTAAACATTCCAACCAAATTATGCTCTTCATTACTGTTTATGCTTCAACTGCTTTGTAGGAAAAAAGAAGATAATGGAAGAATATAACTCATATTATCTCCCATTTTCCTAAATCTTGGATCTTGATTGTAGGAGATTTCAATACCATCCTCTCTCTAGATGAGAAAATGGGAGGAAATAGAAATTTGGACAAAGCACTAACCTCGTGAGCAAATATATTTCAAACCTCCATCTTGTGGACATCCAACCAGATAATGGCCTTATGACTTGATCTAACAGAAGGTAAGGCTTAGCGTGTATAATGGAGAGATTGGATAGGTTTTTACTCTAAAAATTTCTTAATCCATGGTCACATTGCTAAAGTGAAGACTCTTAACAATGTTGGCTCAGATCTGGTAGAACCCTGAAGGTTCTAGCATAATTTTAATAAAGAAATAATTAAAATAGCATCTAAATTAAAAGAATCGCTTTTAGATATGAGTCACCTTTTGCATTGGTTTGGGAAATCCCTCCAATGGGTCTAAATAATATATATTCTTCTTGTTGGATGATTTGATATGGATGGCCAACCTAATATATATATCTACCCTAAAGCTACATTGGTGAAGAGACGTGATGGTTCACGTTATGAAGAGTTGTGATGGTTCACTTTATAAGTTAATAATATAATAATTATTAATAATACTAACTAATAATTTTAGGATTGAGGATCCTAACATGCCACCCTCCTTAAAAATAGCTTTGTCCTCAAAGCTTAAAGTGAGAAGCTTTGTCCTTTGTTTTACAAGAAGGATTTGTGTAAGTTCTTGGACTCTTTTAATGGCATCCTTTCGTAGGCAGGGATATCGAGAAGGATGAAGAATTAGCGGGGGGTTGCCAAGAATAATAGTAGAATCTTCCTTAGGAAAATCATGATGATAATGGTAGGGCAACCCTTGGGGTTCCTCAAATACTTCAGAATGATGCATCAAAAGTGATGGTAATGATTTCATATCCTTTTTTGGTTCCTTGGTAGAGCCAACGGAGAAGGAGTGTGTAGTCACTCTGCGTTGGTTCCAAATAGGTTTGGTCATATGGCAAGAACTCACTATTGGTGAGGAAGGTATGTGTAGGTCTTGTAGAGTGTATGTTTGGCTAGCATTGATCACTTTGGGTATGTCTACCTCATCCTTTCTTGGTACATCAATCACTTC
The DNA here is from genome assembly GCA_028583015.1 of Wollemia nobilis. Classification (NCBI taxonomy): domain Eukaryota; kingdom Viridiplantae; phylum Streptophyta; class Pinopsida; order Araucariales; family Araucariaceae; genus Wollemia; species Wollemia nobilis. The sequence goes on along the minus strand of JAQPPZ010017034.1, from coordinate 1,334,988 downwards.
TTGCACATCAACCTCATTGTCTTCATTGTAGTGAGTAGGTGTACTAGTCACTTTGAACACAACTACCTCATCTGCTTGCTCTATGGAGAGACAAGGATCAACTTCCTTCAATAAATACAATGTTAGTGTAGCACATTTATGGTGGGGTCCAAATTGTTCATCATAATTATCACAGATTCCTTTTACTCGTCGTTCCTTCATCTCCTCAAAGCTAAGATGTTTAACTCATAAATTTTGGTTAGATTTGGAGGTTGTGTAAGTGCTTTTTTCCCTTCCATTATGCATAGGTTTGTGAGTGATGTAAGTGGTCAACAATTTTTCCATAAGTGGTTTCCCTAATCGTTGTTGTGCATTGATTTTATCTTCAGCTAATTTTGCCAATCCATAGGTCAGCATCATGGTATAGGGATTGAACCTTGTCACCTCCATTCTAATTTCCTCTTTTAATCCCCTAATGAATCTATTGATGAGAATTGATTCATCCAATATTGTGTTGTGTTTGATGATATCCTCAAACCGAGTTTGATACTCATGCACAGAAGTGATTTTATGAAGATCTTTGAGCAATTCCCACATGACTGGGTCCCACATGGCTCTGATACCAAATGGTAGAACCCTAAAGGTTCTAGCACAATTTTAATAAATAAATAATTAAAATAGCATCTAAATTAAAAGAATCACTTTTAGATATGAATTGCCTTTTGCATTGGTTTGGGAAATCCCTCCAATGGGTCTAAATAATATATATTCTTCTTGTTGGATGATTTGATATGGATGTCCAACCTAATATATATATATCTACCCTAAAGCTACGTTGGTGAAGAGACGTGATGGTTCACGTTATGAAGAGTTGTGATGGTTCACTTTATAAGTTAATATAATAATTAAATGATTAATAATACTAACTAATACTAACTAATAATGTTAGGATTTAGGATCCTAATAGGATCACTGGCCAGTCATGGTGGAAATTTGGAAAACTAATGTGATTTTATCTCCTTTTCATTTTCAATTAATGTGGCTTAGAGACAGTTCCTTTAGATATCATGTGCAACAATGGTGGTAGGAAGGTAAGCCTAGGTATGGGACTAAGATGTTCATTTTTTTCAAAATACTACAATACATTAAATCCAAAATCAAGACTTGGAACTGGAAGGAGTTTGGGGATGTTCATAAAAAAACATGAAGTTATTGCTCAACTTGAAAATTTGAATAATAAAATCCGTTTAGATGGCCTTATAGAGAACAGAAGTACATATGAAATTAAACTCACAACTCAGTTAGAGGAATGGGAAAAAAGAGAAGAACTCTTATGAAAGCAAAAATCTAGAATTCAATGGCTCAAAGAAGGAGATCGAAACACAAATTGATTCCAAAAATATCTTCTTGCTCACAGATCTCACAACTTTATTTCTTCCCTAAAATCATATTCTAGAGATGTTGTCTATACTTGGGATGGCATGAGCTCTATTTTTGTCAATTAATTTTTTAATATTTTTGCTGCTACTCTGAAGAACACAAACTTATACTGAGAGGGGGGGTGAATAGTATAAGACCACTTTTTACTTTTCTTCTCACAATCAATATTATGCAATATATCAATGGCAATATCAATAGTAGAAACCAAAATAGTGCACAAAACATCACACACACATGAGACACCAATTTACGTGGTTCACCCAATGTGGGCTACTCCACGGAGAAAATATTTTACTAAAATTTTCTCAATCAATCTCTTTTGTGAATCCTTCCCAATTACAATGTTTATGGACCTTTTTCCATAGGAGATGTTGATCCCCTAATCTCAAGTTTATGGATATCTTCCATAGGAGAACTCTTTTCCCTTCTGCTCTGGCTATTGATCTTATAGAAGACTTTGTCTCTCTACTGCACTAACTAGTGGATCTCTCTCCACTTGAATACTCCTCACTCAAATCTATCTTCAATTGTTTTGGATACTGGATCTCTATCCATTGAGACTCTATCATTTGTACTCTATCACCTCCAAAGCTCTATCAATAGGTTCACTAAGAACCTTCTCAAGTTTGCTCAATAGATTCACTCATAACCTACTCAAATCTTCTCAATAGGTCCACTCAAAACCTGCTCAAATTTTCTCAATAGGTCCACTTAGAACCTGCTCAAATATGCTCAATAGGTCCACTCAAAACTTGCTCAAATCTGCTCAACAAACTCACTCAGAACTTGTCCAAATATGCTCAACAAGCTCACTCAAAAATTGTCCAATAGAATCATAAAGAGAATTGTTAGAGACTCAATATGTTCTATACTCAATGCCCAATCAATATCTGAACTCAATCTCATAGAAGCATAAAGAGAATTGTTAGAGACTCAATATGTTCTATACTTAAATCCTAATCTTAACTCAAATCAAACTCAACTATGCTCAATATTATAGAAGCATAAAGAGAATTGTTAGAGACTCAATATGTTCTATTCTCAAAGCTCAATCTCAACTCAAATCATAATTATGGAATAGTTTGTTTCATGGAACTTGAACAACTACTTCACACACTCACTTGACTAGGCTCAATCAACTCAACTCAACCAATCACCTTAAGGAACAACCCTTTCTCACAAACCCTAGTCCAAGCATGAATCAACCAACTCAAAATATTTCCAACAATGCTTAACCATAAATCTCACATAACAATGATACTCATGTTCTTTTCTAACTCAAGTTCAAGTTCTTTGCATAATAACTCACTTCAATGACAATGCTTATAAAATAAGGTTTAATCACAACTCTCAACTCAGAAAACCTTGAAGCATTAAACCAATCACTTTCGAAAAGGAAACCACAATCAATCCTTTTCACTCCAATGATATTTTTAGAAATCAACCACCCAAATAAAGTCAATGGAGAATATTGCTCATACATTTTTAATGCCTTATGTGTTGTCCACAAAATCTATCAAACTCAACACACTTTCAAATATTTCATTTCCAATCACAAAGAGGTTAGATGACTTGAGTAATATCACAACAATGAAAATAATATCCCAATCACACCTTATTACTCCTACTCAATAAAAATCACCATGTCCTCTTATGCAAGAAATAAACCCTCAAAAGAATGAATCAAACTTACTTTTGGAACTCCTTGACAAAACCAGAAATATCTCTTTACACACACCTTATTTATCCTTCTAAGAAATTTAATCAAATAGCCCTTGAAAAATTCTTTCCAACGATATATAATATGCTACCCTTCCAAAATTAAAAGCAATAGTAATTTTCAAATTTTCTAAAACAAACCATAACCCTTATTTCTCCTCAAAGCTATTCTCACAAATATTAAAAATAAAAATTAACTTGCATTTTCCTCTCAGCAGGATTCGATCCCCTGTCACTGCCCACACACCACTCTAACAGTGGCACCACTAACCATGTGAGCCAACCATTCACATGAAATGGTGAGCACAGCCGCAATACTTGACTTGCTCCAATCGTGCCCCAAATGACACATGCGCAAAAAGGTGTGCTCCCCTTCACACTTCACAAAAACCAGTGTCGGCAAGATTCAAACTTTGGATCTCCTGGTGCTCAAATACTTGGCTACCTTCCTCTTGAAACTAGGCCACAAGCACCTACGTGGTATAGGAAGGGTCCTACCTTCCTTTTATAACTCACTCTTTTCACATGTTTCGATTGTGCTGAAATTCTTTTACTCTCTCTTCGAATGAAACACACAATCGCTTAATGTTCTTGCCAAATGAACTTTGGAAATAATATTTATACACATTGTATTTAATTCTCATACGTCGGCCCTCCAATCGAATTTGATGATGTCGACAGGAATTTCCAAATTGGAAATTTTAATTTTAATTTTAAAATATTAAAATTTAAACTTAAAATTCAAATTTGAATAACTTTGTCACTGGGACTCATTTTTCCATGAAACAAAAAACCAACTTGGGTTTTAAGAAAAACCTATTTCAAATCTGCCATCCATGGTTTTAAATAAAATCTTTTACTTTGCCTTCCTTGGTTTTCATAAAAACCTTTTGCTAAGCTTCCCTTGAAGCTCCTTTTGGAACCAAATGCCATGCATCCCTTCTTGAGCCTTTGATCAAAACCTTTGATTCTCATGAAGCTCTTTTTAAGAAAAATCATAGTTCTTACTTACATAGATCCTTTTAATATCAATGATAACTTTTATCTTAGGGACTCAAAATTTCCAATAATCTACCCCTTTGTCATTGATGGCAACCCATATCCTTTTATTGAAATCTGACCTTCTTTTCTGCTCCCCCTGGGACTTTGCTCCCCCTAGCTCAATGCTCTCTCAAATATCAAATATTTCCCCAATACACAAATATCTCCCCCATTTACATCAATGGCAAAGGGTCACCTTTGGGGCTCGGGGATAAGAATGAGCCTCTTAGCTTATGCCCTCCCCCACCTCCACATGAGGTGGTTAATTTTGGGGTGAGAGTATTTCTACTCCTTGAAAGCATTGTTCTTTATATTTATCTTTCTCCCTTATTCTCTTATTCTTCTAAATCCTCTCATTGTTTCTTTCCAAGTCATCATCCCTATTCCTGTCATTACTTTTCTTCCTATTCCTGTTCTTGTTCTCATCCATGTTCCTGTTCCTGTTCATGTTCCTGTTCATGTTCCTGATCTTGTTCCTGTTCCTATTTTTGTTCCTGTTCTTATTCCTTTTCTCATCCATGTTCTTGTTCCTATTCATATTTTTGTTCCTGTTCATGTTTGCTTCTGGAATATTTTCTCTACACCATATTGTTATGTGACCATCATTATTGCACTTATAAAACTTAATGTTATTATTCCTTGGAGGTGCAACTATCTTAGGACTTCTCCTAGTGAAGCCATATCTTCTTCTTTCATAAACCCTAAAATTCATTGCCTTGTGACCAAACTCATTACATGAGTAGCAATACCCATGAAAAATTTGTCCTTTTCCATATATATGTCTTTCATTAAACCTACACTGTGAAGCCATGTGTCCAAACATGTGACATGAGAAGCATATCCTATTGAAGAAACATTGCCTAGACCCCATGGTCTCTTAGTCTCTTCTAGCTATATCGTGTTCTATTTGTTCCTTACTTGTGCATTGTTCCTTTCCTTGTTGACCTTTCTATTATCCAACTTATACTTAGAAGTTTCACTCTCTATTTTACTTACTTCTTTCGACTCTTCTTATTTTTTGGTGTTTGAGCTTGACTCTCCTTTTTTTGCTTCATGTTTTCCTTGTTCTTCTTTAGAACTAAGTCTTGTTATGATGGCTGATGACCTTTGTGCATTGATAGTCCTTTTCAAGGTCCTTTAATATTCCTCAAACTTGTGTAGCTTGTCCTTAGAACCTTTTACTTCCATCCTTAGTGAAACTATCTCATGCTCTAATCTTTCACACTCTAGATCTTTTGTCTTTAATTTTTTGGTCATACCTTCTTCAATTTTCCTTGTCTCTTCAACTTTGATTTTGAAGTTGGTGAGTTCCTGTAAAAACCTTGCTTTTTCTTTTTCATCTTCTTGAGCTTGGACCCTTAATCCTGAGTTATCCTTTTTTAATTCTTCAAGAGTAACCATAATCCTTTCACATTCTATCTCTTTTACCTTTTACTATTCAACCATACCTTTTTCAACTCTTCTTGCCTTTTCAACCTTATCTCTCAAGTCAGATATATCTTGTAGAAGCTTTGTCTTACATTTCTAATCTTCTTGTATTTGAGCCTTCAATTTTGAATTTTCTCTTTTCAATTCAACAAGTTCCTTAAGAGTGGATTCCTCATTTTCTTTATTTGAATCTTCCTCTTCTTCAATTTCTTCTATTGTCCAAAGTGAAGTTTCTTCTTGATACCTGCTTTGACTATTCTTGTTATCTTTTTATGATTCATTCTTTAGAACTTCAAATCTAAGAGAATCATCTTCATATTCACTGCTATCAAAATAATTGCAATAACTTACATCATGACCGAGTTGACCATAGACAAAACATTATTCACCTTCTTGTGAACAATAAGATGCATGATGACATGTCTTTCCACAACTAGTACAAAACTTTATTAGTCTATATATTTCTCCATTACTTGATTCATCTCTTGAATTGATTTCCATTTGTCCTCCCAACACAACAATATTAAACTCATCTTATTTTTCTTTCATAACCATAGGTGTTTTTTTCTTCTTGTGTCTTATGCTTCTACTCTTGCCTTTCTTTGCCATTTGTGTTCTTGTAGAATCTTCCTTCAATCTGTTAATTTTTTTTTGAAAGAATCGGCTCTGATACCAATTGAAGAACACAAGCTTATACTGAGAGGGGGGGTGAACATTATAAGACCACTTTTTACTTTTCTTCTTACAATCAATATTATGCAATATATCAATGGCAATATCAATATCAGAAACCAAAATAGTGCACAAAACATCACACACACATGAGACACCAATTTGCGTGGTTCACCCAATGTGGGCTACTCCATAGAGAAAATTGTTTACTAAAATTTTTTCAATCAATCTCTTTTGGTAATCCTTCCCAATTACAATATTTATGGACCTCTGTCCAAAGGATATGATGATCCCCTAATCTCAAGTTCATGGATCTCTTCCATAGGATAAATATTTTCCCTTCTGCTCTGACTAGTGATCTTCTAGAAGACTCTATCTCTCTACTGCACTAACAAGTGGATATCTCTCCACTTGAAGACTCCTCACTCAGATCTATCTTCAATTGTCCTGGCTACTAGATATTTATCCACTGAGACTTTGTCCTTTGTACTCTCTCACCTCTAAAGGTCTATCAATAGGTTCACTCAGAACCTTCTTAAGTTTGCTCAATAGGTTCACTCAGAACCTGCTCAAATATGCTTAATAGGTCCACTCAAAACCTGCTCAAATCTGCTCAATAGGTTCACTCAGAACCTGCTCAAATCTTCTCAATAGGTCCACTCAGAACTTGCTCAATAGATCCACTTAGAACGTGCTCAAATTTGCTCAGTAAGATCACTCATAACTTGTCCAAATATGCTCAACAAGCTCACTCAGAACATGTCTAATAGAATCATAAAGATAATTTTTAGAGACTCAATATGTTCTATACTCAATGCTCAATCAATATCTCAACTCAATCTCATAAAAGCATAAAGAGAATTGTTAGAAACTCAATATGTTCTATACTCAAATCCTAATCTTAACTCAAATCAATATCAACTTAGCTCAATATTATAAAAGTATAAAGAGAATTGTTAGAGACTCAATATGTTTTATTCTCAAAGCTCAATCTCAACTCAAATCATAATTATGGAATATTTTGTTTCATGGAACTTGAACAACTACTTCACACACTCACTTGACTAGGCTCAATCAACTCAACTCAACCAATCACCTTAAGGAACAACCCTTTCTCACAAACCCTAGTCCAAGCATGAATCAACCAAATCAAAATATTTCCAACAATGCTTAACCATAAATCTCACATAACAATGATACTCATGTTCTTTTCTAACTCAAGTTCAAGTTCTTTGCATAATAACTCACTTCAACCACAATGCTTATAAAACAAGGTTTAATCACAACTCTCAACTCAGAAAACCTTGAAGCATTAAACCAATCACTTTTGAAAAGGAAACCACAATCAATAATTTTCACTCCAATGATATTTTCATAAATCAACCACCCAAATAAATTCAATGGAGAATATTGCTCATACCTTTTTAATGCCTTATGTGTTGTCCACAAAATCTGTCAAACTCAACACACTTTCAAATATTTCATTTCCAATCACAAAGAGGTTAGAGGACTTGAGTAATATCACAACAATGAAAATAATATCCCAATCACACCTTATTACTCCTACTCAATAAAAATCACCATGTCCTCTTATGCAAGAAATAAACCCTCAAAAGAATGAATCAAACTTACTTTTGGAACTCCTTGACAAAATCAGAAATATATCTTTACACACACCTTATTTATCCTTATAAGAAATTTAATCAAGTATCCCTTGAAAAAAATTTCCAAAGATATATAATATGCTACCCTTCCAAAATTAAAAGCAATAGTAATTTTTGAATTTTCTAAAACAAACCATAACCCTTATTTCTCCTCAAAGCTATTCTCACAAATATTAAAAATAAAAATTAACTTGCCTTTGCGTCTCAGCAGGATTCGATCCCCTGTCGTTGCCCACACACCACTCTAGATGCGGCTCAACTAACCACATGATCCAACCATTTACATTAAATGGTGAGCACAGCTACAATACTTGACTTGCTCCAATTGTGCCCCGAATGACACATGCGCCAAAAGGTGCGCTTCCCTTCACACTTCTCAAAAACCAATGCCAGTGGGATTCAAACTTTGGATCTCTTGGAACTCAAATACTTATCGATGTCCCTCTTTCCTCTAGGCCACAAGTGCCTATGTGGTATGGTAATGGTCCTACCTTCCTTCTATAACTCACTCTTTTCGCACGTTTCGATTGCGCTGAAATTATTTTACTCTCTCTTCGAACGAAACACACAATCACTTGATGTTCTTGCCAAATGAACTTTGGCAATAATATTTATACACATTGCCTTTAATTCTCATATGTCGGCCCTCCAATCAAATTTGATGACGTCGGCGAGAATTTCCAAATTGGAAATTTAAATTTTAAAATATTAAAATTTAAACTTAAACTTCAAAGTTGAATAACTTTGTCACCGGGACTCCTATTTCGATGAAACGAAAGGCCAACTTGGGTTTTAATTAAAATCCATTTCAAATATACCATCCATTTTTTTAAATAAAATCTTTTACTTTGCCTTCCTTGGTTTTCATAAAAACCTTTTGTTAAGCTTCCCTTGAAGCTCCTTTTGGAACCAAATGCCATGCATCCCTTCTTGAACATTTGATCAAAACCTTTGCTTCTCATGAAGATCTTGTTAAGCAAAATCATAGTGCTTACTTACATAGATCCTTTTGACATTAATGACAAATTTTAGCTTAGGGACTCAAAATATCCAACATACTCCTATTGACTCAACTTCTCAACAAAACATTCTTCAAGCAATCCCTTCTCTTGTCACTTCTAAGGAGAACTCTATTTTGACTGCTCCTATTACTATCAAAGAGATTCAACATGTAGTTTTTAAAATAAAAAAAGAGAAAACCCCAGGTCTTAATGGTTTTCCCATTGAGTTCTACCGAGAGTTCTTGGATATCCTTCATGCTAATTTATTAGAGGTGGTGGAAGAATACAGGAAAGACAAATAAATTTTTAAGTTTATCAATAAGACTTATATTACTCTTGTTCCAAAATCTCAAGAGGTTTATCACATATCAACTTTTAGACCTATTGCTTTATGTAATGTTCTCCTCAAAATAATTACTAAGATCATGGCAGAAATATTGAAGCCTCTTTTGCATAATATTATTTCCCCTAAGCAAGGGGGTTATGTGGAAGGGTGTCAAATATTAGATGAGATAGTTCTTGATAAGGAAGCCATCCATTCCATGGATATGTAAAAATCTCCTTCGATGTTCATTCGGTTAGATTTATCCAAAGCTTATGACATAGTGGATTGGCACTTCCTTATCAAAGTTTTAAGGCAATTTGGTTTCTCTAAGGATTGGATGGATTGTATTATGGGATGTATCTCTTCAGTTTCCTACTTAGTTCTTATCAATGGTAGACCTTCTCAGTCGTTCCTAGTTTCCAAAGGTATTACGCAAGGTGACCCAATTTCCCCTTATTTATTCATCATTCTTGTTGAATGCTTGGGTAGGACTATAACCAAAAAGAGGGAAAAAAATCCTTGAAGGAGTTACCATTGCTCATGGAGCTAGACCTATCTCTCATCTTCAATTTTTTTATGACTCTACTCTTTTAGGTAAAGCTACAGTTAAGGAAGCTTCTAATATTAAGCAAATCATTAGCTATTTTTCTAAGGCTACTAGGCAGTTGATCAATGAAGACAAATCTAAAGTTATTTTATTTCACTGCTCTACCATAAAGGAATCCATGATCTTGGATAAATTAATATATAAGAAGTCCTCCAATTTGATCACTTATTTAGGTATTCCCATCAATATTCAAAGGTAGAAAACAATATTGGAATTGGTTGTTGGACAAAGTCATGAAGAAAATTGGAAAGTGGACCAATAGGTGGCTTTCTTCTAGGGTAGAATCACCTTGCTAAAATTAGTCCTTCAAGCTATTCCTATTAATGTTTCTTTCGTGTTGAATATCCCAAAGGTTTTTTTTTAGAACTAGATCAAATTAGTCATCGATTCCTCTGGAGTGGTACTAAGGAGAAACAAAAATGGGCCTTGGTGAAATGGGACACTTTATGTCTTCCTAAGAATGAAGGGGGGTTAGGATTTTGATCTTCTATTAATAACAACAAAGCTTTAGCTACTAAATTATATTGGAGGATGTTGTATAACCCCAATGCTCTTTGGGCCAATAATCTCCATGCTAAATATGCTGAGAATAAAAATCCTGAAGACCTTGTTCGCTATCATATTCCTACCAAAGGTTCTTCCATTTTAGCAGTTCTTAAGACTGGTGAGGATTTGATAAAGAAAAAATTATTTTGGATCATTCATAATGATCAATAGGAAAATCTCTGGATATATTCTTGTGATGGTCACAAGCCTTTGATAACTCAGTTTCTTTATTGGAGGCCTTGGATGGAGGAGCTTCATCGAGATAACTGGATAAAGGTGGTTAATTACTATTGGTATCATACTGGTAATTCAAATTTTGGTAGATATTGGATCCCTATTGAGTATTGTCCTATTCAAATCCTATAAAGGCAAAGACAAGATATCCAAGACATCCTTCATATGAGGTCTCTCTCTTGGTCCCATGAAAAATATTGTTTTGGATGGAACAACACTAATAAGGGTGAGTATTCAATTGCTCAAGGTTATTTGACCTTATGCCATAATAATCCCAACCAATCTTCTAATATTTTTTCTGAGTTGTGGGCTCAAAATATCTAGCCTAAGGTGAGGTTCTTTATTTGGGTTTTATTTCATCATATGATGCTTACTGGTGAGCAACTTATGAAGCATGGTTTTCATGACCCTTTTAGATGTGAAATATGTGGAGAGAATGTAGAAACTCTCAGCCATATTTTTATTGAGTGTACTTTAGCCTTTGAGCTATTGAGGAGAATGGCCACATTACTTGGCTTACAATGGTCCAATTTTTTAAATTTTGAACATCTTTGGAAGGATTGGTCTAAACAAGAGGGTGTTGATCATTTTATTAGGTAGTTAGCTTGGATGGGCTCTACCATTCTTCTTTGGAATATCTGGAATGAAAGGAACGGTTAAATTTGTAATCAAGATATGAAGGATATTCACTATATTTGGAAAAATACCATAGCCAACTTAGTTGAATTAGTCCATCATCTCCTTAATCACCCTCAAAAATTCCACCAAATATAGGATCAAGTGATGCAAATATTGAAGATTAAATCTTCTAAGGGAAACCAACTTAAAGGGAATATAATTATTTTGAAGATGGATAGGACTAGAAATTGGCAACCTCCTCCTAAGGATTTTGGTAAAGTTAATACTGATGAAGCCTCTAGAGGGAACCCTAGAAAAGCTAGTGTGGGAGGAATTGGTAGACTTTCAGATGGCTCCCTGGTTTTTACTTTTGCTGAGAATTTAGGTATTCTTTCCAATAACCTTGTTGAGGGGTATGGTATCTTTAGAGGCCTTCAAGAGGCTACTAAGGTTGGGTGGGAAAAGGTGTTAGTTGAGACTGACTCTCAACTCATGATTAATATTTTGAAGAATCCTTCTAAGAATCATAAGGTTGATTGGATAATAAAATAAATTATTGAGAAGATTCAATTAATCTGGATGGGATTTTTGAAAGTTGATTACAATCATGTGGTCAGAAATCAAAACAAGAGTGTTGATGCTTTAGCTAACTAAGCTTTGGAAAAATGTGATCTTACTTGTTATGACCATCCTCCTAGATTGTGGGCTTCACAAATAAGGGAATCTCTTCTTTCTATCATTTCTTTGGATGGCTCCAGTTCTGAAGGTTCCTAGTTTCTTCTTGCTTTATTTTTGCTTCTCTTTGGTTTTGTCAGGCTATTTTAGTTCCCTAGCTCAAACTATTATTTCTTTTGTTTTCTCTGTTGATTCTTGCTTTAAAAGTATTTTGGTCTAGAAAGGTCATTCTTATGTTCAATTTTTTTCTTTCTTTTTTTTGTTTAATTTTTTGTGGTGTGTATGTTTTTTGTTTTGTTTTGTTTTTGTGTTCTTTGTGTTGTTTTTTGTTGTTCTTATGTTTTTGTTGTTTTGTGTTTTTTTATTGTTCTTGTGTTTTTGTTGTTCTTGTTCTTGTGTTTATGTATGTTTTTGTTAATTCGTGTTTTTGTGTGTGAGTGTTTTCTATGTTTTTTGTTTTTTTACTGTCTATTATTGGTTGTTTTTTTATTTTTATTTGTCAATTTTAAAGTTTTGGTTGTTTGTGTTTTTCATGTTGTTGTTAGTTAAGTCTTTGTAGTGTTATGTTGTTTTTGTCATGTTAGTGTTTTGTTATGTTTTTCTTGTGTTTTTCTATGTGGTTCATGTTGTGGTTTTTTTATATTATTGTGTGTGTGCTTGGTTGTGCTTTTTATTTTTGACACACTCAAGGAGCATGTTTTTTATTTTATTTTATTATTTTTATTTTTATTTTTTTTAATCTTATTGTGTGTTTGTTTACTCCTTGAGTATGTCAAAGGTGCTAGGTCAATATCATACCCTAGGCGATTTTGGCGGATTGGATACCCCTTCCTCCTTGGGTCTTACCCGAAAGTGGCATCCCTTTTGGGATCGTTTCCATAAATAAAATATATATATAATAATTAATTATTAATTAATTATTATATTATTAGGGTTAGGGTTAGATAGTCATAATAATTAAATATATTAATTATTATGAACCAACATATTGAAGTGACATAGGGTTAGGGTTAGGGTAGATATAAATCATTGTCCAATCGATCATTTGAAAGCATCCATGATGAAATAACCAAATATTTATTTAAAATCCATTGGAGGGATCCCCTTACCAGTGCAACAGTGATTCTTTATCAAAGTGATTCTTTTTAATTTAATGTTATTTTATTTATTTATTTATTAAATATTTAGCTAGAACCTTCAGGGTTCTACCAAAAACTTTCATGGTTCATCCAAATATGAACAAATACTCCTCCATATAATATATAGAATAATAAGTAGACTCCACATGCCTCAATTCTAAAACTTAGTAGGTAGGTAATTGATGAGGAATAATATTATTTTATTTATTGTTCCTATTTGAGCAACTTATTCTTTTTGTTGTGCCCACTTGGTCAAGTTGTTATTCCCAACTAGGGCTACTCAATATCCTATCATATTTCATTTATTTTTATATGGTTTTGTTATCACCATAATATTCTCTTGTATGTGCCTATTTAAGGCTTATTATATGCAATAATCAATGGCTAGTTTTAGTGCCATGTCACTAGTATCATAGGATGTTCAATCCTTGTTAGGATTTGGGTTGTAATGATCTTAATTTTTCTAGGTTATAACGTAAAAAAATGAATTGATTGACATAATCTTGGATAGCTTGTAATATTTATCCCATAGGCTAATGTCTATTGTGGGTGAGACCAAGTTTCAAAAAACCTAGTAGCTATATCCAACAACATCATGGAATATTAGAACAACTTAAAAAAAAACCTCCTCTTGGATATAGTAGCCACAATCCAAATATTTAGCCTAAGGTACAACAATCCAATTAGTTCACACAAAATTCAATATTTAGAAATTGTAGCATAGATTTAAAATTTTAAAAAAGTGTGACAAATTTTTAGCAAAAAAATCAATTGAAAGATAAACAATCTTCAATTCTATTTTGCTAATAGATTGAAGAAAATAAAATTGATAAAAAAATCAACTCAATCTGAGAGGAAGAAATAGAGAATTCCTATCAAATCATATTTATGTACAATATTTATTGTCATCATCCATGCTCATATGTCACTATGAGTTGTCACCTTCACCTTATTGACTATCATGTCATGAGGGCATGTAAATAGGAAAGGTGCATATTTTTTAAATTCTTATTGGACCTACCCTTATGTATACTTAAATTTGGTCATTCTGTATTATCCATATTTTATTTTAGTATTTTTGGAAAGTAGACTTACAGTGGTTTTTAATGCTATATTGCATGACCTATTTATTTAATAGCATACAAGAGATTTTAATTGTTGAAAACTAGTTAGCAATTTGAAATTATAATATGTGATAGTGATCTTCACCCAAACGAAAATTGAAAGCTTTAAATCCTTATAACCTTTTTATTTGTTGTCCAAATTTATCATAAAACCACTCATTCTAGTGGTTTATCCTATATTTTAGTTGTATCTATAGGGTCAAAATTGGCATAAGAATATTTTATTATTGGGAGGAAAATTTATCCTAGCTAGTGATAACATGCAATATTTTGAACACTACACTTGCCAAAATATGGTCATGCTAGCAAATATGGTGACTATATTAAACAAAAATTTTAATAACGTCTTAGTTTCTATGCCTCAAGCTACTCTCCAAAAAAAATTGAAGTCAAAATGTATAGTGGTTCTCATGATCTAGAGGTCCTTACAAGTTGGATACTATACATGGAGACATAGTTTGAGTACAACAATGTTGTAGAGGAGAACAAGGTATCATTTCTCATAAGGTAAGTGGTATGGCCACAGTTCTAATTACAAATTGCTACAAGTCTTATAATTCCATCACCACATGGGATGACCTTGTCACTACTTGGAATATTTGATCATCAAATGGATCTAATTATGAGGACCCAATATGTTTGTGTAAGAATACATCTATGAATTCATTTATTTATGAATCATGTTGAATATGGAAGATGATATAATAAATTTTATCTTGAATTTCAAGAGTGGATTACAAGTGGACCTATATCATGAGGTAAAATATGCAACCAATTTGGTTGTCACAACCCTCCCCAAAATGAATATTTTGCTATTGTAAATTATTTTGATAAAATTGCTATTCTAAGATATAATATTTCGGATATGGTACTACTAATGAATTTTGTGATTGCAGGACTAGGTACACTTCCATGACTAGTTGGAAAAAAAAAGGACAACCATGAGAGGTAAATAAAAAATGAAATAATGGTAGTGAATATTCTCACCTATGGTGAAATATATTACCAAACAACTCAATGGTACATGGAAGCCCATAGAAAAATCCACAGCTAATCAAAAAGGATCCCTCAGTAGACAAATCCACAAATCTCCAAAAAATGGGTCCATCTATAGACATATATTAAAAAATAGAACCCTCATAAAACAAATCTCTTAGAATTATTACAACTACAAGAAAATAAATCCCAGATATCTCCAAACAAAATGGATCCACAACATGCAATTCCATAAATATCCAAAAAACAATTTACTATGGACACTCTAAAAATTGGAACTTTCACCCATTGGCTTGAATTTCTAAATGTCCTCCCTCTTTTTGCACTAAATGGAGTACATTTGGATATATCCCATCTAGTGGTATCCATGTTTTATCTCCCTCTTTGATAGATCCCAAATTATTTAGCTAATTGGCTATCCCATTTCCTTCTCTATAGACATGTACCACTTGAAATTCTTCCAATGGATTTAGGTAACTTAGTATATATATTAATATATTTACTACTCTCCACCAATATTTTATTGAGGAATTTTAGCTTTTACTGATATATATTAAAGTAAATTCAACCCCAAGATCTAAAATGAGCAAGCAATATTAACTATATGATAATGGTAATATAATATGCAAGAAAACTATAAGAGAAACTTTTGCAATAACTCATAAAATAGCTATTAATGAAAGTCATGAAAATAGTAAAATGTAATATAATGGAGGTCTTAAACACTCCAAAAATTCTTGCATGATCTACATTGTATCTACCTTATCTTCTCATCACTATGCTCTACTATTATATATGCTTCTCTCTTGCATTCTATTATTTGCTTCACTCTATCAAAGGCCTATATATAGGGAGATATATCCCTTGGCCTTTCATCTACCCATGACTCTTCATATACATAACCTATGACTCATGTACATGTGGACTACATGTACATTTACAATATTACATATTCTAATCCTTGTTCATTTATTACATTGCATAAAGTAAATACTCAAACCTTAATCTAAGACACTCTCCTAATCTAATGATGTACCCAAGGTGGTACATTGGCATGTACCAAAAAATTTAATATATTTCAACAAGTCAATTAATAATATTCAATGAATCTGCCTCAATTATTAATATCTTAGCCCCTAGTTGAACCACCATCTTTACTCCTATCAACATTGATCTAGATTTAGTCGGATGACTAGTCACAATGCCCAAGTACTCACTCATAGCTCCTATCAACATTTCCTAGATATCCCTTAGCACTAATCCTCTTCCATCCTTCCCTATATTACCTTTAGATATCCTTGTTTTTGTGGCTACCACTTGGTAAAGTTCCTCAATCCTCCTTAAGGATTGGCAATCCCCCCAACTAAACTTAGGTTCCAATTTACACTTAATTTAGCCTCCTCCAATGACTCTATAATATCATGCACTTTCACTACTTTAATATTTTCCACTATGGCTGCTATTATATGTCCTCTACTCCTAGTTGTAGATCTCTTCTCCCCTTGAAAATCCTTCTATTTCTCTCCAATCAAACTCCCTATGCAAAATGAAAGGGAATTATATTTCAAATATAGTTAAATATTAGGATTTTAAAAGTATTCTCACTTTTTTTTTCAATTTTTTATATGGGATTGCAACGTTCCCCACCCGTATTACATCGTCACCTAGTGGTATTACAACAAATCTTAGATATTATCCATGTATTGCTTGGCAATATTTGAACCTTGGTCTCCTCCATAAATGTTGAGGAATCTAACTGGTTGATATAATGCCACTTGATAAAAGGATTCTCCCATTGTTCCATCCATCCTTCCATGTTATTAGGCATCACCCACACCATCCCCATATTCTTTATTATATCATATAATATTTTGAGGGAGTAATTACATTCTAATAATATGTAATTCATTGATTCCTCATGATCTTCACAATGGTAACATTTGTTGAGAAATTAAAAACCCTCTTATGAAGGTTATATATTGTTAAAATATTATTTTGGACTATCAACCAAAGAAAAATTAACTTTGGAATGGATTTTCTTCCCCATAATTGATCCCATTAAAATCCCCCTTACAAACTACATGTGAAATATCATAGAGTAATTTAATAGTGAATGACCCTTATTGAGTAGCTCCCCATACTATTGTATCCTTAGAAAAATTATGGCTTACATAATATATTCTTAATTTAGTTGTTAGATTTTGGAGCTTTTCCTTATACTAATTATGGATTTTTAGCTTCTTCTATCTTATCTCTCTTCCTTATATTACCAAATAATATGTATCGTATTTCCATAATTATGTTCTAGATGTATTATAATACTTGCTACTCCTTATCTAGTGGCATTAGCTCAACCGGTTAGTTCCTCAACACTTAAGGAGGATACTAAGTTTCAAATATTTCCAAGCGATACATGGATAATATACAAGCTTTTTTGTGATACCACTATGTGGTGATAATGTAATACAGATGGGGCATGTTTCAATCCTATATAGCCAATTGAAAAAAATACTTGCTAACTCCTCATCCTTCACTAACGGATACTTCTCCAGCCATGCATCCTATTGGAAGTGGATATAACTATTGTTCTCTACCTTCTATTGGATGCCTTTTCATAACAACTATCTACCCTTTACTACATAGTTCCATAATTAAGATCCTTGACAAGGCTCTAGTGTGGTCAAAAATCTACTATCCTCTTGGTTGTCAAGGTATTTATCTCTTAGAATTCTTGCCCATAATGCATGACCCTCCTTCACTATCCTCCATACCCCATAATTGTTGCCAAGGCTTTGTTTATATCCCTTATTATTCTAAATCCAAGTCCTCCATTTAATTTATCATTGCATATGTTCTCCAAAGCTACAAGAAGAATTATGATCTTCTCCTCTATTCCTGACCATAGAAAATTTCTCTGAATACTTTATATTGTATTAGATGCTTTAATTGGGATATAAAACATTGATAATAAATATATAAGGAGTTTTTGGAGATTACTCTTAAGAAGTTATAACTTACCTAGTTGACTTAGTAAACTCCCCTTCTAGCTAGCTAATTTACTTTGGACCTTATCAATTAGCACATTCCACATCTAATTATTGCATGCCTTGATGAGCATTGGCATGCCCAAGTAAATAGAATAGTGAGGTGAAACACAATACCCAATATCCATTGTTATTATTATTTTTTAATTCTCTATAGTATTTATAAAAACACCTTACTCTTGTCCATGTTTATCATTTATTGGGATGCTTTTTCATAGATATTTAGTATCCTCCTAAACTCCTTTACCTCAACTATAGAGGGTATCCCCAAAAAAATGGAGTCATCCACAAATTGTTAGTGAGTAAGACCTTCTATGGATATAGATGGTTTCAACCCACTTAAGGCTCCTACCCACTTTGCTATTTAAATGCACCTTCCCAATGCATCTATCATATTTTTGAAGATATATAGGGATAGATGGTCCCTTTGCCTTAAGCCCCTGCTACTACCAAAGAATCCAGCTAAAGAATTTTTATTATAATTGAGAATTTAGGTCCTCCATAGTAGTTACTCACCCATAGTCTCCAATATCTGCTAAATCCAAACATCTTTAGGACTCTATCTATGAAACACCATGAGACCCAGTCATAGGCTTTGTTCATTTCAATTTTTAATACCATTCCCCACTTTTACTAATTTTAATTAAATACATGGTCTCATAGAGTGTGATTACTTCATCCAAAATCTATCTTTCATGAATCCCCCTTACTACTCTGCAATGATATTTAGGATAATAGCCTTTATTCTTAATGCAATCACTTTTGATATTATTGTTGGGGGTGGAACTAATCCCCTTACACTTCTTTGGAATCATGACCTCTTGTGGTTGTGACTTCAGTATTTTACTGCATTGGTCGAGTGGGTGTGTTTGGTACCCTACACCTTGTGCAGGGGTGTCAATATTGGGAAAGTTGATGGAACATGGAATATGGCTCCCATTGGATAACCTTTAGGTTTTTTATCCAAAATTATTTCTTTATCTTTAGATATATTCTTTAGCACTCATATTTCCACTGTTACACTATTCTACTCCTCTAATTTCTTCGGGAAAAAGGGAAAGGAAGAAATAAATCATGTAATATAGTGAAAAGAAAAGTATAGATATTGAAACCTCTCTAGTTTATCTAATAGATATGATGCACAAAAAGAGAATAAGATACAATTTCCTCCTCCACTCAATGGGATTTAATGAACACATGAACAATGCACAACCATAGATTGATCATGGATTTGCTTATGCAAATAATTTTTTATAATCAAATAAGGCTTAGGACCTATAAATATAGCTAGCTCAAGGTTCAATTAAAAATTGAGCAAGAGAAAATAAAATGGAGTAAGTAATTATTGTAGTTAGATGCTTGACAAAAAAAATCCAAAACTCCTTTACAATGAAGAGAAGATTAATATTTATAGATAGAAGGGAGATTTCCCTCTCAAATTTCAAAATTCCTTCTAAGCCTGTAATTAATATTATTAGGTCAATGGTCATGTCTTAATAGCCTCTATGATGGTGCTTTTAATGCTTCAATAGCTACTATGGATATGTTGTACCTTTTGTTGGGGAAGAAATATACACCTTCGCATACTAAGTGGGGTCTAGGGTAATGGTAGTAGCCCCAACTAGGGATATGGGAGGCCAACGATAATCTAACTAAAATTTTGGAGCTAAGGTAAAGGTAATTTGACTAAAATATAGTTATTTCATCTTTGCACATGATCTTCACCTTTGCTCTCATTTGATATCATAATTATTACCCCTAGATTGATATCACAAGATATTTTCTTTTGATTTTGATTGATCTATGTGTTTTATCACCTTGGGTTATTAGAACATTGATTTGTTATTTTTCATCTTTGACCTAGAGGATCTGGTTACCAAACTAATACACTTACCTCTACTTGAGCTCCTTTCTAGGAATTTGATATATCTGATCTTTCCTTGGTTAGAGTCTCAAATTATTATCTTTCTATCAAAATTATCTTTTATATATTATCCCAAATGCTTCTCCTCCCAAGTGTAGTGAGAATTGACTATAATTATATTGACTCATAGGGTATCCTCAGCTCAATGAAGCAAGGAACCTAGAAAGTCATCACCTTATCCATTAGGCATAAAGTCAAAAAAATTATGCATAATCAAGAATGTGAATGGAGGTGAGATTTTTAGCAACCAGTTTACAACTTCGCATCCCACAAATTCACAAAATATTGAGGTTGCTTGTAAACATCAATAGTTTTCTATAATAAAATAGAAAATATAGTACATATATACAATATTCATGTATGGTCTTAATTCATTGGTTATGGATTCAAAAGAGGCCCCACCATCACTACTTGAGCCCTTTACCTTTTTCCTTTATTTCTAGTTCTTTTGGTGAAATGTCTTCACCCGTATGAGAGTAAGTCTCCTAAGTAGCTTTTTGGTAAAATTATGTAGGTGTTGGCAATGATATTTCTTATATTCTTAGAATTTTTAAAATATGTTGCCCATCCATTGGTTGAGCCTCCAGTAAATTCTTTACCTTTATGGAAGAAAGAGTTTTTCCCCAACATCTAGTAGGTGTCTTTGCTTGCTAGGTTGTCAACTTTAAAGAAACCTATATCTTTTATTTTTATCCCACATCTATCCATCTGATAATTAGGGAGGTGAAATAAAATTAACTCACATTAACCTCTATTTATGTTATGATTATAGGTCTCACCTACCATGGGATCCTTTTGGATTTTGGATAAACCCCAAATTGGATATCTAGGTTTACTTAGAATTGCTTCCAAGGTGATGTTGGAAAGTTTTGGTTATCTTTCTAGCCCTTGTATTGATTTCTTGGTGGCCTCTTGATGTTTCTCCACTTCTTTTATTGGTATTTCGATGGGAATATTGGATTGATTTTATGTTTCATTATCTTCTTAGAGACTCATCCAACTAAACCTAGCATGGGGTTCAAACATCATCGTCCATTTTGTGTTAGCTTTTGATGTTATAACACAAGTTCTAAAATGAGCATGCGATATTAAATATAAGATAATGGAATTATACAAAGCATGTAAAACTCATAAGAAAATTTTGTAACTACTCATAAAACTACCATTAATGAAAGTTCACGAAAAATAGTATCTTCATACAAAATGTGGAGATCTCAAATACTCCATGCTCCATACAAGTTCTACATTGTATCCAACTTGTACTCTACTCTAATCTACCTTATCCTATGAAATAACAAGATAATATTTGTTATGATTACACAAAGGTAAATATATAATGGGATTTGACTCTTGGCCTTCCATATTCCTATGACTCTTCACTTTCCTATTCTATGGACTCATGTGCACATGGACTATGATGCACATTTACAACACTGAATACTTTTCACATTCTAATATTACTTATGCATTTATTACATTGCATAAAGTAAATATGTAAACCCTAATCTAAGACACACTCCTAATCTAATGATTTACCTAAGGTGGTACATTAGCATGTACTAAATAATGTAATATATTCTCATATTTTGATAGTCTAATTTGAAGATTTAGGGCAACTGAGAGATCTTATTGAGGTATTAACATTGACACCTCTAGTTGGTTTTTGTCCTTTCCAATAGTTTCTTTCATCTCAAATCCATCCATGATGATATTAGCTAGCTAGTATTAGCTAGTAATGGAATGAGTAGTGAGGGAGTCAAAATTTTGATAGGCCTTCCCTCAAAAAGAGGTTGCCAATAGCCTAAGTGCCATGTCTTGCCTAGTGATGTAATGTATATGGAACATGAATACCATATCCCACAATTATTCCAATGGTGTGATTAGACCTTCATTGTCATATTTTGTCAAGATCTCAAGGGTTGATGTTGATGGCTCTCCCCATTCAACTAGTGGCTCAAGTGGCCTCAATAGGATTTTACCATCATTCCAGATCATAGATATTGATAAGAAATTCATTTTAGATTTATTGGTTGCAACAAATATGAATGTGCTTTAGGATCTTACAAGAATATGGATCGAGATCTTCACCAAAACCTTAGCCTTGGGCTCTTTTTTATGGATTTTTCAAGTTCTTTTTACTGTAGTGAAGTTGCTAGGGGGTGAAAGTATTGGCCAGATGAAGGTTCCCACTGTAAACTTGTCTAGGATGATGGCTTCTCTTCTTCTAGATTTTTCTTTATTAGCAAAGTCACTAGTTAAATATTATAGAGTGATTTAGTAATTTGATGGCCTTGACCTTCACCAGAGTCACAATCTAACTTCTAATCAGCATATGGATGTTCTAAAGTATGGGTCCCATTACGCATGCTAGTATGAATTGTTAGGGGCCTGAGAGTGACCTCCTTGCACTCCCTAGACATCATGAACTCTTATGGTTATGGCTTTATTATTTTACTACCTTGGTTGAGAGGGTGTGTGTAGTACCTAAGCCTCATGCAGGGGCATCAATCTTGGGAAGTTTGAGATAATGTAATACATGGCTCCCATCAAAGGATATCTAGGTTTTTTATCCAAGGTCAGTTTCTTGTCTTTATATATCTTCTTTTGTACCCATATTTTCATTGTTACACTAGTCTACTCCTACTCTAATTAATTCAGGTGAAAAAATAAAATAGAATAGAAATCATGCAATACTATGAAAAGAAAAGTATAAAAACAAAAATATTTATAGCCTATCTAATGAAGGCAATGTGCCAAAAGAGAATAAAATATAATTTTCTCCTCTGCTTAATGGGATTTAACTAACACATGAACTGCGCACAACCATAGATTGAACACGGATTTTCTCATATAATAACTTTGCATAATCAAAGGAAGATAAAGACATGTACATATAGCTAGCTCAAGGTTCGAGTCTATATTGAACAAGAGAAAAGAAAAGGAAGTAAGCAAACTATCATAGGTCAAATTCTTGACACAACAAATACAAAATTCCTTTACAACAAAGAGAATATTAATATTTATAGATAAAGGGGAAAATTTCCTCTCAAAATTTAAAATTATCACTCAAGCTACAATTAATACGATTAGGTCAATGGTCATGTCTCGGTAGCCTCTATGATAGTGTTTTTAATGCTTCAATAGCTACTCTAGATGTGTTGTATCTTTTGTGGGGGAATAACTATACACATACACATACTAATTTGGGTCTAGGATAATAGTAGTAGCCTCAACTAGAAGGTATGTGAGGTCAATGATAATCTAACTAGAATTTTGAGGCATAGTTGGAGGTAATATGACTAAAGTCTAGTTAATAACTCTTTGCACGTGATTTTTACCTTTGCTCTTATTTGATGTCCTGATTATTACCACTAGCTTGATATGATATATATTTTATTTTTTATTGCTCTATGTGTTTTATCACCATGGGTTATCAAAATCCTAATTTGTTATTTTACCATCATCTTTGACCTAGAGGATCTGGTTACCAAAATTCTACACTTACCTCTGCTTAAGATTATTCTTGGGAATACGGTATATCTGATATTTCTCTAACTAGAGTCTTGGATTGCTCTGTTTCTACCAAAATAATCTTTTATTTATTATCCCTAATGCTTCTCCTCCTAAGTATAGTGAGAATTCATTATAGTTCTAGCAACTCATAGGGGATCCTCAGCTCAATGAGGACAAGGAACCCATAAAGTTGTCACCTTATCCATTGGGTACAAAATCAAAAAAATTGGTGCATAATCAAGAATGAGAGTGGAGGTGATATTTTTAGCAACTAGTATGCAAACTCACATTCCCACAACTTCACAAAAGACTGAGATTGATTATAAATATTGGTAATTATCTGCAACAAAATAAAAACTATAGTACATATATATAATATTTATGTATGATCTCTATCCATTGGGTATGGAGTAAAGAGTCCCCACATTCATTGCTTGATCCCTTTACCTTTTTCCTTTGTTTCTAATTCTCTTGGTGAAATATTTTCACACATATTGGAGTAAGCCTCTTGAGTAGCTTTTCTGGTAAAAGTAGGTAGGTGCTAGCAATGATCTTTCTTATACTCTTAGCATTTTTAAATTATGGTCCCCATCCATTGGTTGAGTGTTAGGATTCTACTCCTAACCACCATACTAATCACATTATTAGTTAATTATTTAATCACTCTCTTTCACAAAGGTTGTGACCTTTGATCACACCTTCACACTCGTAGAAATAGGCATTTCATTTGGTATAGTTGAGGCATCGAAGAATATAATTATTAATTAATTATTGGGTTATCCATACAATACAACAGCGATTCCTTAATAAAAGTGATTCCTTTTTATTATTCTAGCATTATAATCAATCTTTCTCTATTGGGTTCACTACAACTGGTATCAGAGCCAGCTTCAAAACATAAATTTTTCACCCCGTTCGTCATCACCAGTCGTCTGCCATTCAGATCTTGTGCCTACGTTTATCTTATCATCTACCACATCATTCCTAAGACGTCCATATATCATCAAACACCACAGATTCATTCTCAAGAGTCATTGGGAGACCGAGTGGTAGATCGTATAAGTTCATAGACCGAGCATCAAAGAATCTAATTAGCTCATAGAACGAAATACACTCACCAACCACCGGCGAACTCAGAGCATTGGGAAGGTATAATTTGAAGGGAACAAATCCAAAAATACCCTCAAACTATCCTATAAATCCTCCAATCTCTTGTAGTCAATGCCTAGATCAAAAATAGAAACAATCCACGCAAAAAAAAATTACGTTCTGCAGCGACGTCTGCAACTTCCGACGATGTCTTGGAGAAAACCGGCCATATTTTATAAAATAAAACTTATAACATAAAGTTTTAA
This sequence comes from Wollemia nobilis, assembly GCA_028583015.1. Classification (NCBI taxonomy): domain Eukaryota; kingdom Viridiplantae; phylum Streptophyta; class Pinopsida; order Araucariales; family Araucariaceae; genus Wollemia; species Wollemia nobilis. The sequence goes on along the minus strand of JAQPPZ010017034.1, from coordinate 1,309,944 downwards.
ATCATTTTTCGTCACCGAAAAACTAAAATTCTGATAGGTCTTCATATTCTGATGTTGGCAAGAGAAACTTTAAAAAAGTGGATATAACACATATCCCACATTCAATAGGAAGAGGGACAAAGCAGGGTTTAAAAAATATTCAGGTCCTAACATAAATTTTGCTAAGACTTGTTACTATTGCAAATTCTTGCTAAAATTTTTCAAGGCATTGAAAATTCTCGCTAATTCTGCCACTTACGAAGGTTATAAAATCTCCAAAACCTAACTGCAATGGTCGAAGGATGACTTTTATGCAATTTTTAATGATAATTTTCAAGAAATTTTTGTGACGACTTTCAATACTTTTTGTGACACCTTTTCGCCAAACGACTATGCAAATGGATTATGGAAGAATATATCACGACCCCAACCTACTTTTGCTACTTAATCTGGCCAACCTATGTCAAATCACATCAGTGAGTGTATATAATATTCAATTCTAGGATATTGCCAATCGTATCACAGGGTTGGACGAATTAATCCTCATAAGTGGGTTCATCAATGGATTGAAAGAAGAAATTAGAGTGAATATCATGAAGTACACTCCTTGCACCCTACAGGAAGCCATTGGATTAGCCTTGTTAACCGATGATACATTCAATGTTCAACGTCAACATGGGGAGCAACCTATTGATAAATTGACATTCACGCACACTATTCCAAAACATAAACCCTTGCTAGTTAAGTACCTTAGCCTAAAATAAATGGAGGAACGATGAGCGAACGATCTCTGCTATACTTGTGATGAGCAAGTTGGGCCCCTTCATTGTTGTGCTACACAAATATTGTATTTATTGAATATAGTTGATCCCTGTCACTCCATAGAGGAAGAAGGTGAGGAAGATGTGCACGACATGACCAAAGCACCAGATCATAACAATGAAGGAAATGAGGTCGATGTGCAAGAAGTGCTTGATGCACCACAAAAAGATAAGGTAGACATCCATGTAGTAAACAATGAAGGCAAGACTACACTCTCAAATAACTACACACAAGTTCATCACCAATAGTGAGTTCTCATCGTATAGGCAGCCTGATTCAGAAAGGAGGCAAAATAGTGAGTGCACCTTTATTTTCCCTTCATTCTACACAGGAATAATCGGCTAAAGCGGAAGCCTACCGTCAGCACAATTCTCCTACAGAATATTCTACTATTCTTTCTAGGAACCCCCCACTAATACTTTGACCTTCAATATATCCTTGCCTTCAAAAAAGTGACATTAAAATAGTACAAGAACTTGCACAAATCCAACTGTGAAAACAAGCAACGAAGCTCCTTACTTTGAGCTTTGAGGACAAAGCTCTTTTTAAGGAAGGTGGCATGTTAGGATTCTACTCCTAACCACCATGCTAATCACATTATTAGTTAATTATTTAATCACTCTCTCTTTCACAAAGGTTGTGACCTTTGATCACACCTTCACACTCATAGAAATAGGCATTTCATTTGGTATAGTTGAGGCATCGAAGAATATAATTATTAATTAATTTTTGGGTTCCCCATACAATACAACAACGATTCCTTAATAAAAGTGATTCCTTTTTATTATTCTAGAATTATAATCAATCTTTCTCTATTGGGTTCACTACATTCAGCCTCTAGACAATTCTTTACCTTCAAGGAAGAGAGGATTTTTCCCTATATCCAGTAGGTGTCCTTGCTTACTAGGTTGTCAACTTTAAAGGAACTTTTTGTAGACACCCAAAAGTTGCACATTGCCACTTCTCTCATCATCATGGCTAATCAATTTGTAAAACTCATGAAATTTGCATAAATTAGCCTCAAAATACTATTCATTTATCAAAATAACTATTCATATTCCTTAGTCTCCTTGGTCCAATTAAGCCCCTTTCTACACTTAACTCTGGATCCTCATGCGGCCACCATCATGACTCAACCTTGGTTGAAACTTTTTACCTTGGTCAAAATTCACTTTATGGTTAAGCACATGGTTAATTTTCTTAATAATGATTAATACTAAGCCTTCCACATCACCTAGTCTACTCTTTGACTAGACTAGCCTTCCACCTCACCCCTCTGATATTTTCTCCATTTTGCATCCCCCTATGCATTCAATAACAATTGAATATTTTTGCACACAAGAATTTTAAAATTAAAAGGCTTTCCACCTCAACATGTCATAAATGACATTTGGAGACTTTTCTCCACCCATGCATTTATGTGGGATGACTCATCCAAGTCATCCATACCTATTTATTGCATTTGTATGGATGAGATATTCTCACACCCAAAATCACTTGTGATGCATGGCACCCATGCCACCTCAGGTGACACCTCATAGTGGACATATCGTAGGGGACACCTTAGAGGACACCTCATAGTGGACACCTCATAGTCGACACCTCATAGTGGACATATCAAAGTTGACACCTCACATGGGATTTAACCTTGGAAAACTCTATAAATAGAAGTTCAAATTCTCCATTTCGAAGAGATCCCACTTTTCTTAAAAAAACTCTATTGAGATTAGTCTAGATTTATTGAAAGTCAAATCTTCAATATTCAAATTAGATAAATAATTCGAGTTACAAACATTATATAGTGTTTACAATGTAGTTGGAGAGATATTAGGAAGAGAAGAAATAGGGAGGAATAGAAAAAAGGAATTAGAAGTCTAATGCTCCTGTCGTCCACCAATCTATCTGCCACCCAATCATGTTGACTAGGATGTCGTCCAATGGGGGCAAAAAGGTAAGGTCAAAACAAAAGTTGACAAATTTTTTACCATTTAACTTCCAACATTCTCCCCCTTAAAGTTGAGAGGACTGACTATACAGTCTCTCAGCTTTATATATTGAGCTTTAGCCATGCCTTTGGTGAAGATATCTGCAATGTTGTCCAAAGTGCTGCAATATTTAAGCTCAACTATCTGCTGCTCCACCATGTCTCGGATGAAGTGATACTTCATATCAAAATGCTTTGATCTGCTATGGTGGATTGGATTGTATGCCAACTGAATGGCACTCATGTTATCACAATACAGTCGAGTTGGACCACTTTGACTTTCTCCAATCTCTTCAAGGACTTTTCTCAACCATAGGGCTTGAGTACTAGCATGTGTGATAGCTATATACTCAGCCTCAGTAGATGACAATGCTACAACAATCTGCTTCTTGGAACTCCATGTAATTAGTCCTGACCCTAGACTAAAATAGTTCCCTGATGTAGATTTCCTATCATCTATATTGCTGCCCCAATCACTATCACTTGAAGCCAACTAATTTCACAGAATTACATTTGTGGTAATGGATTCCAAAATCCAATGTACCTTTTACATATCTTAAGATTCTTTTAGTTGCTTGTAGATGCAGCTCAGATGGACTTGCCATAAACCTTGAAACTAGAGAAACAACATATTGAATATCGGGCCTTGTGTTGGTGAGAAACATCAAACTCCCAACCATGCTCCTGTAAGTGGTCATGTCAACCTTTGGTGCTCCGTCATCCTTGCTCAATTGGATTCCATGTCCAGTTGGAGTTGCAACTGATTTGCACTGCTCCATGGCAAATTTCTTGATCATGTCTCGAGCATACTTGTGTTGACATATGAAGATCCCCCTATTTGATTGATGCACTTCCATGCCTAGGAAGTATCGCATTAAACCGAGATCTTTCATCTCAAACTGCTTCATCATGGAGTTTTTGAACTCCATATTCATTTTAGTGTTACTACCCATAAATATTAGATCATCCACATACAAAAAAACTATGAGAATGTCTACACCATGCTTTAGGTAGTAAAGATTTGGTTCACTTTTGCTTCTAGTGAATCCATACTCGCTGAAATAGCCATCAATGCGTGAGTACCAAGCTCTTGGTGCTTGCTTGAGGCCATATAGTGCTTTTTTCAATTTATAAACAAGGTTCTCCTTTCCTTGTTCTTGAAAGCCTTGAGGTTGTTGAACATAAACCTCCTCAGTCAAGTATCCATTCAGAAAAGCACTTTTCACATCCATGTGTTGAATGTTCCATCCTTTATGGGCAGCTAAGGAAAGAACTGATCTGATTGTCTCTTGTCGTGCAACAGGAGCAAAGGTTTCCTCATAGTCAATGCCAAATTTCTGAGTAAAACCTTTTGCTACTAATCTCACCTTGTGCCTCTCAATGCTTCCATCAGCATTGTATTTGGTCTTGTAGACCCATTTACATCCAACACATTTTTTTCCTTTGGGTAGCTTTACTAGCTCCCATGTATCATTATTTTTTATAGAGGTTATTTCCTCTTCCATGGCTTCTTGCCATATATTTTGAGTACAAGCCTTCTCATAGCTAGTTGGTTCTAGTTGTGCACTAGCCAATAAAGCATAATTGACTACATCTCCCTTAGGATCATGGGAGTCATCATCCCCATACAATTGCAAATTTTCAAGTTGTTGCAAAACTGTATTCATTTCACTAGCTTGGCTTCTAGTGTATCTTTTCTGGAAATTTCGATCCAACATTTGAAAAGATGGATGATGTTGTAATGTTCTTTTGCCTCTTGATGGAGAGTCATTGTCAATGTCCATCGGTGAAGAACTTACTGATCTCTGTGGAGAAGGACTTGGAGTGGCGGTTGAAGTACTTGATGTAGTACTCCTGCTTGGGCTTGGAGGGGGTGGTGTGCCTTTGCTTTTCTTGGGAGACACCTGTTGTACCTGTGAAGAACTTACATCTTGGGACTCATCATCAACAAAAATTCTTTGATGACCCCATTCTCCCCCTTCATCAAAAATTACATCCCTGGAAAGTACAATTTTATGAGTCTTGGGATTGTAGAGTCTATATGCTTTGGTAGACTCACAATACCCTACAAATATACAGGCTTGACTTTTGGGATCAAGCTTCTTCCTCTTCTCATCAGGAATGTGTGCATATGCTAAAGAACCAAAAACTTTGAAGTGCTTTACATTTGGTTTCTTTCCATACCACCCCTCATAAGGAGTGATACCATCTAAACTAGAAGTTGGACTTCTATTTAGAATGTATACACTGGTTCTTACAACATCAACCCAATACATATTAGTTAGATGCTTAGTCTGAAGCATCGTTCTCGCCATCTCAACTATGGTGCGGTTCTTTCTCTCTACCACACCATTCTATTGTGGGGTATAGGCAGTGGTGAATTGCCTTTTGATCCCACTTGCTTTACAATATTTTAAAAATTCTTTTGAGGAGTACTCACCTCCTCGATCTGTCCTAAGACACTTTACATAACACTCACTTTGTTTCTCTACATTGTTTCTAAAATCTATGAAGCAATCAAAAGCTTCATCTTTATGTTTCAAGAAATAAATCCAGCACATTCTAGAGAAATCATCTATGAAAGTGAGAAAATAGGAATTGTTTCTGATACTCTTTGTCTGCATTGGACCACAGATGTCCGAATGCACTAACTGAAGTGGATAGTTGGCTCTCCACGCTTGTCCTTTTGGAAACTTCGACCTTGAGTGCTTTCCCAAAGCACATCCTTCATAGACCTCCTTCTATTCATTGATTTTGGGAAGTCCTATCACCATAGCTTGAGAAGTTAGCAGTTTCAAGCTAGCGGAATTAAGGTGACCATATCACAAGTGCCAAAGCACACTTGGATTTTCTATAGCTACATTTGCAAGTTGAGCTCCCCCTGGCTCACCAAATTTGAGAGGGAATAACCGATTCTTGGTCATTGGGACCTATGTGATGACACGATTACAATTGTTTTTATCAAGAATGATACATTTTCCTTCATCAAAAACAAGTTTGTAATTATTCTCCATCATTTGCCCAATGCTTAGCAGATTGTGTTGGAGCTTTGGAGTGTAGTAGATGTCATTCACTTTCTTTAGTCCTTCTTTCATTGGAACCTCCATGGCTCCAATGCCTTCAACTTGCAAAGCTTTATCATCCCCTAACTTGATGTGGGATTTATAAGTGGAATCTAGAGTAGCAAATAGATTTTCTTTGCCACTCATATGGTTTGAGCAACCAGTATCCAAAATCCATGTGTCATTTAGATTTTGTTCTGATTGTCCATATGAAAGAAAAATATTAGAGGTATCATCTTCTTCACCATAATTTCCATATTGACTGTTGTTGCCTTGAGAAGATTTTGACCAGCAGTCGCGAGCAAAGTGACCTGGCTTGCCACAGTTAAAACAAGCTGTTTTGGATTTGTCACTTCCTCATCCTTGATTTCCACTTCATCCTAGATTTCCTCCTCGATTTTGGTTTCCACCTCTGTTCTGATTGCCTCCTCTGTTGGAGTTGCCTCCTCTATTTTGATTGCCTCCTCTGTAGTTGCCTCTGCCTCTACCTCTTCTCTGGCCTCTACCTTGACCTCTTCCATGTCCTCTTCCAGTATTTTCATTGGATGTGAAGGCTTTATCATCGCCTCCATAGTTGGTTGAAGGAGATTCATGTAATCTCTCTTCATGAGACATTAACGACCCGATTAATGCATCAAATGTTAAAGTGGAAAGATCTTTTGACTCTTCTATAATTATGGCTATGTGATTCCATATTTGTGGAAGTGTCCGCAACACTTTCGTTACAATTATTTCAGGCTTAATTTCCTCGCCAAGAGTAACCATTTTATCTACAACTGCCTTGACTCTGACACAGTAGTCACCTATTTTTTTGTCTTCTTTCATTTTGAGATTTTCAAAATCTCGTTTCATAGTTTGAAGCCTCACTTGCTTCACTTGATCACTTCCCTAGAATCCATCTTTCAAAGCTTTCCATGCAGCTTGTGCAGTTGTACAAGCGGTGATTCTAGGGAATATACTCTTCTCCAATGCTGCTTGGAGATGATAAAGAGCAGAAGAGTTGCTCTTTTGTCCTTCTTTTCTTGTTTTCTTATCTGCGGCACTTAATGTTGCCCAGTCTGAGGGTTCTGTGTAACCCTCTTCTACTATGTCCCACAAACCTTTCCCTATGAGTAAGGTCTTCATTTTGATAGACCAATACTCGTAGTCATATCCGTTGAATTCTGGAATTGGTAGATTGTTATGTGAGGCCATAGTTGCTATAAACTAAAACACTCTCTTTATTTCTCGGTTACAATAAAGCACTCTGCTTTTAGAAGGAAGAAAGAAGAAGAAAGAAGAGATTACAAATTTAAGTCAAATCTGACTTGATTCACTCTTTCATTGATTGCTTGTTCCTCTTGTTGTGGCGTTGCTATTTCTTGATTCATGAAATTGTCTGCTACTTGTTCTTCATCGTCACTGATCAATATTATCTCAGGTGATTCTGGTTCTAGAATTTCCACTGAATTACTATAATGAGTATATTTTGATTCTTGTGGTGCAACTTCTACGGATTCAGATTGCTCAAATCTACTCCCAAAAGAGTTATCTTCAGAGTTTACCTCGTACCCTGAGTCTGGATGCCTCTGGTGTGCTATTATTATGTTCTGCAACTGACTAAACATAGTATGTAGCCCATAAGCTCTCACTTTTTCATCAAAACTTTTGGCGTTTTCTCTCACCAAAAGTGCACATAGGGCATGATAACAACCACTTGGTCTTATCATCAATGCCTCTTTACAAATTTCAGTTTGGTCTTTTGTCTCTCTTACAAGGAAAAAATACTAAGCCTCTCAGGCTTGTTACAGAAAAAAGGAAAAAATTTCTAGTTTTTATAGCCTTCTAGGCTATCACAACATATTTTTCCACTACAATTTTTGATTCCTCGAATCAGGTGTAAAGCTCCTTCTTTTACAATAAATTGCCTCTTAGGCAATGTTTTTCCAAAAAAAATTATATAGTTTTCTTTCTATTATAATTTTAAAAGTTATTATAATAATAAGTTAAATAATAATAAAAAATATTGGTTTTCTTTAAAAAACTTAAAAAAAAATAATATAATTTAATATTATTAATAAACTTTATTATAAAACTTTAAAAAATTATAAAAAATAAAAATTTTTTTTTAAATTTAATGCCAATTTCTTATGCGACCTTCGAAGACCTTTACCATATGCCAATAATAAAAAAAAAACTTTATGTCATTGGGTTTCGAACCCGCGACCTCCCCCATGCAACAATCGACCCTTTACCACTCGTGCTACAAGCCGCTTTTGGCTGTAAACTCCTTCGCATTTATTTAAACATGAGGGCGACGCGATTTAATTAAAAAAAATTAAAACCTATTATCCCACATGCATTGGGATTTCGGTGCAGAGGGTGTTTAAAACAATGGGTGCACGGTAGATAGTTCGATTGCCTTCGGGCAATCGGACCTTACCCTTTTGCTCCCTTCGGGCGAATCGCCTTTCGCCACGTCACCTTCTCCTTGCTTGTCCGCTCGCCACGTCAGTCTTTCCTTGCTGTGTGTCCGCCACATCACCGCCTAGTCAACATTCCTCGATCCGCATGTGCATCTGCGTCAGCTATGCCACATCACCGTCCGGTCAGCCTCGGTCCACTCTGCCACGTCAGCCCTGCTGACTGCCATGTGTCCGGTCTACTGCTACTGGTCTACGGGCCTCACCTCACCTTCAGTAGTCCACCTCGAGAATCGTGCCTTCGCGTGTCCTCGGGTTCCGTGCTGGCCTGCTCGCTTGGCTTCGGGATCCGCACCCTGTGGGACTCCTCAAAAATCGTGCCTAGCCTCGGCGCTCCTCCTACGCTCCTGTGGGCCTCCTCGGGCCTCCTCGAGAATCGTGCCTGGCCTTGAAAACCTAGACACTCCTACGCTCTGATACCAGATATTGAAAGTCAAATCTTCAATATTCAAATTAGATAAATAATTCGAGTTACAAACATTATATAGTGTTTACAATGTAGTTGGAGAGATATTAGGAAGAGAAGAAATAGGGAGGAATAGAAAAAAGGAATTAGAAGTCTAATGCTCCTGCCGTCCACCAATCTATCTGCCGCCCAATCATGTTGACTAGGATGTCGTCCAATGGGGGCAAAAAGGTAAGGTCAAAACAAAAGTTGACAAATTTTTTACCATTTAACTTCCAACAAGATATATTCAATAACCCTCAACATCATACAACATCATTCACCTTCTATCCCCACATAGAAATCAACATGAAATCCATCAACATCACTTGATCTTTGATAGGTTGTTGATAAAGACTAAATTTTTTAAAGGCAATTTGGTGGACAACAGAAGAAGCTCCTAAACTAGAGGGAACTTTTTTTCAAAATATGTTGATTCTAGAAATAATAGTTACATTCGAATAGCAGGTTGGGAATCCCAAGGCATAGTCATATTTATAACCTAAGCTATGAATCCATTTTCTACCATCTAGAGCTCACAAAACCAAGTAAATACCTCAACTTTACTTATTTTGCATCCTTTTACATAGTTTTAATCATATTTTGAGCATATTTTAGAGGTTATTTATCTATAAATATGAGGGTTTGATCAAGATAATCCCCCAAATGTTCTAATTAAATATTGCATGTCTCACAGGCCCCAAGGATAGATTCAACCACTAGTGGCACATGAGCAATAAGCCCACTTGCATCGAGGAAGACAAGGAGACAACTAACAATTGTTTGCCATATATATCAAAAGAGAGATTTCCTTGTGAAAGATCTCATTTTGTGTCCCTCATGGGTACTTTTATAAAAGGATAATCTTTGTAGCCCCTTTTCTTACCATCAATTACAAAACAACTGATTTTCCTATGTTTCACTTGTATCATATATTTATATCCCCCTTCGGTCCATCTTATCATTAGGGATGTGAAAGGAGACCAGCTCACACTACCCTATTTTTATGTTATGATCCTAAGCCCCGCTTACCATGGTATCCTTTTGGATTTGGGATAGCCTTCAAATTGGACACCTAGGCTTACTCAAATTTGCTTCCATGGTGATGCTGGCAGGTTTTGCTTATTTTTCTAACCCTTGTATTGGTATCTTGATGGCCTCTTGATGTTGTTTTACTTCTTTTGCTAGACTTTTTATGGGAGTACTAGATTGATATTGTACTTCATTTTCTTCCCAAACTCTCATCGAACCAGACCCAATGTGGGGTTCAAATATCATCATCCATTTTGATAGTCTGATTTGAATATTTAGGGTAATTGAGAGCCCTTACTAAGGAGGCATGAGTATTGACACCTCTAGTTGGTTCTGGTTATTTCTAGTATTTACCTTCATCTCAAACCTATCCATTATGATATTAGCTAGTTGGTAATGGAATGCGGAGGGAGGGAGTTAAAAAATTTATGGGCCTTCCCTCAAAAAGAGGTTGTCAATAGCTTGAGTGCCACATCTTGCTCAGTGATGTAATGTATATGGAACATGAATACCATATCCTACAAGTGTTCCAATGGTGTGATTGGACATTCATTTTCATATTCTAGCAAGACCTCAAGGTTTTATGTTGGTAGCTTTCCCCATTCAATTAGTGGCGCAAGGGGCTTCAATAGGATTTTATCATCATTCCAACCATAGATGTTGATAAGGCAGTCATTCTAGACTCCTTGGTTACAACAAAGTTGAATGTAATTCAGTCTCTTGCAAGCAGATGGAATAAATTCTTCACTAAAACCTCAACCTTGGGCTCTTTTTGGTGACTTCTTTAGGTTCTTTTCATTACAGTTAAGTTACTAGGTGGATGAAAATTGTTGGCTAGATGAAGGTTCCCATTGTAACCTTGTCTAGGATGATGGCTTCTCTTCTTCTAGGTTCTTCTTTATTAGCGGAGTCACTAGGTGAATCTTATAGAGTGCTTCAATAAGTTGATGGCCATGACCTTCACTAGAGTCACAATCTGACTTATATTTATGGGATGGATGTTCTAAAGCATGGGTTCCATCAGGTATGGTATTTTGAACTATTAGGGGATCGAGAGTGACCCCCTTGCAGTCCTTGGGTATCATGACCTCCCATAGTTGTGACTTCATCATTTTACTACCTTGTCTAAATGGGTGTGTTTGGTGCCCTATGCCTCATGTGGAGGTGCCAATCTTGTGAAGTTTGAGGGAATGTGGGACATGGCTCCCATCAAACGACCTTTGGGTTTTTTATCCAAGGTCAATTCCTTATATTTAGATATTTTCTTTAGTGCTCATATTTTCGCTATTACACTAGTCTACTCCTACTCTAATTACTTTAGGAAAAAGGAAAGAAATCATGCAATGCAATGAAAATAAAAGTACAAAAACAAAAACATATGTAGCCTATCTAACAAAGGCAATGCATTAAAAGTGAATAATATATAATTTTCTCCTCCACTCATTGGGATTTAATTAACACATGAACTATGCACAACCATAGATTGAACCTTAGTTATTAAGTTCGAGTTCGTATTCGAGTTTGACACTTTTGAAATTCAAAATAAATTCGATATGTTCAAAATTTCAGAATAAAGTTCGACATAAAATTCGATATATTATAAATATACATATATTTTACTTATTTTTTTTAATGGGATGCAAAGCAATGTGCCAAGAGGTCATGGATACGGTACATACATGTAATTCTTATTACACCCATAATTAATGTATAATTAGTATCATTCGATAGGTTTTTATGGATCAAATTTGTGACCTTAACTTATTTTATTTTTAAAAATGTAATAACGGTTTAGTTTTGGATATCCAAACTACCAATACACAAGGTAAACTTGTTTAATTTTTTAATTAATATTAAATATTATTTATATTATAAGGTTGTGGGATTTTTTATGTATATGTACGGGGATTTGAGGTCCTGCATTCTATATCAGACCCGCCTCAATTACTTCCCAGCTAACTCCACTAACACTATCCCGAGCGAAGAGGCATGCCAAACCTGTAGAGAACCCTCACTTAAAGCCAAGCCACCTTAAAGGATTAAAAGGATCATTTGAAATAGAGAGGGGTCCCTCCTCTATTTTAAGAGTGTGTGCATGGATCAAATTTTGAGGTATACAAAGGAACGCCAGAAGCGAAGGTAGCTCTCCGAACTGAGCAAGGCGGGATGGCGAATAGGAGATAGTGATTGTCGTGACATAGCCCCTGCAAAAGCAATCGTAGATAACGTTGTGGGTGGGTAATAAAGTCTACAGCACAAATGTGCACTTAATAAAATCTACAGTGGCAAATGTGACAATACACTAATACACCATTAAAATAATTTTAAAAAGTAGAAGTCCCTGTGCGAATGTTAAACTGAAGATGACCGCATAAACCAAAAAAAGGTGAATGCTAAACTGAATATGGCCGCATGAACCATAAAAAGGCAAATTCATAAATATCAAACCTGTTTTCTACAGATTTATTTTCCATACCAAATTTAATATGTGTTCGTTGAATTTATTCTTCGAGGTTTTAAATTCGACGAATTTCAAATTTAATCTCAAAATTCGACGAATTTGATAACCAAGTTTATAGACATATGGAATATTTCCCTCTCAAAATTCAAAATTCCTACTCAAGCTGCAATTAGTACTATTAGGCCAATGGTCATGTCTCAACAACCTCTATGATGGTGCTTTTAATGCTTCAATAGCTACTCTTGATATGTTGTACCTTTTATGGAGGAAGAACTATACACCTCTGCATACTAAGTTGGATCTTGGGCAATGATAGCATCCCTTACTAGGGGTATGGGGCTAGCAATAATATGATTAAAATTTTGAAGCATAGCTAGAGGTAATATGACTAAAATCTAGTTATTGTCTCTTTATGCATGATCTTTACCTTTGTTCTCATGTTGTGTCCCAATTATTATTATTGGTTTGATATCCTTGGATATTTTCTTTCAATTTTGGCTACTCTGTGTGTTTTACTACCTTGGGTTATCAAAAACTTGATTTGTTATTTTGTCATCATCTTTAATCCAAAGGATATGGTTATAAGACTTCTACATTTACCTTTGCTTGAGTGCCTTCTTTTAAATCAGTATATTTAGTTTTGTCTTGGCTAGAGTCCCAAATTGCTCTCTTTCTACCAAAAATATCTTTTTTGCATTATCCTAAATGCTTCTCCTCCCAAAAGTAGTAAAAATTCACTACAATTATATTATAAATGGTATTACATAGACTAAATGACCTAAAGTCTTTAAATCCCTTCAACCTAGGATTCTTTGGAATGAGAATAAGAAAAGTATTATTCTAATCTTTTAACACTTTTCCTAAATGGTGTGACTCTCTTGCTATTGCTACTACATCCTCTCACTATGTTCCAAAAGGCTTGAAAGAAACACACTTGAAATCCATCAAGACCTAGACCTTTATCTTTTCCCAATGAGAATATTGCTTCCCTAATTGCCTCCTCTTTAAACAAGTTTTTCATTCATATCTCTAGTTAGAATTCTTGGGATATGTTGAATTAATTCCTCCATAGATTCATAATCATCCACCATATCCTTTTTTAGCAGCAATCTAAAGAAGTTCACAACTCCTTATCTAATTTAATCTTCATCTCTTATTAATTCTTCATTCTCTTTTTAGATTTAAGATATTCTTGCTACATTTTTTGTCTTATGTTAGGACATGAAAGAATCTTGTGTTTCTATCTTCTTTCATTAACCATTAGGTCCTTGAATTTTATCTCTAGTATGTCTCATCCCTTGCCATTATTGCATGTAATTCTACTTGGATAACTTTCTCTCTATTAAAAAGGACCTAGTCCATCCCATTTTTCTAATTTCCTCTTCAATTTGACTTAATTCTTACCTTAATTGCTTCTTCAAGAGGATGTTTACAAAGACATCCTTGTTCCACTTTTTTACTTCCCTCTTCACATGTTTCAATTTCCCAACTGCATACATCTTGGATCCTTGGATTAGATGCATTCACCATATTTCCATTTCCTCAAAAATGATTGGGTGTTGTAGCAACATAAATTTAAATTGAAGGGATTGTTTTTGCTCTAGACTACACAAGATAAGAGGGTTATGGTTTGATCATATTATTGGAAATGATTCCAAAGTATGCTCGTAATTTTTTCAAACCACTCCAAGGATAGCAAAACCCTATCCAATATCACCTAGATCGAGTCCTTGCCTAACCTCTTATTAGTCCATATAAATGCATTACCACCCAAATCAACATCATAAATACTTTATGCTAATATGAAGTTGCTAAGGTCCACACTCTCAATGAAATCCTAGAATCCCCATTTCTTCTCACCTAGTCTTGGAGTGTTAGAGTCTCCTACCACTATCCATATTATCCCCCTAACTTGATGTCCCATCTATTCTAACTCTTTCTAAAACTCCTTTCAAAATCTACTTATATTTGGAGCATAGACATTTGTAACCATGAAATCCAACTTTGAAGACTTGATCAAGAATAACTAACAATTGATTTACACTTTGAGAGATGAATGCTCCCTCATAGAGGTTAGAATTTGACATAGTTAACAATCCTCCTAAGGCTCCTCTAGCTCCCTCCTCATAGTTTTTATCCTTTTTCCATATTCCACTTTGACTACTCTCCCACCTTCCACAAGATAATTTTATTTCTAGAAATAATACTATTTCAAGTTGGTAGTCCTTCAACATGGACCTCACCAATATCTATTTGTTAGGGGTATTCATTCCCCTAACATTCCATGATATGACTTTCATGTTTTACTTCTTGTAGTGGGTTTTTCCCACTCAATACTATGGTCGTCTGATTCTCATCTTTCAAATCCTTCTTAGTCTCATTTAAGCATTTTTCTATAAATATGGCCTACCCACCTCTTTTCCCTCCTCTTCTCCTACATTCAGGTGCTTCTTAGCACTCCTCAATATCTATAGGTATGGTACTTTCCTAGAAGAACCTAGATCCACTTCTTGTTGGTTAATTGTACATGGCATAACTTTTAGATTTGAATCTCCCTTGGTCTCCATGTATTCTACCATTTCTTTTCTAATTTTTCCATTTGATCCATGTTTTCTTCCTTCTTTTTAGTCACCTCATCATGTGGTATCGAAGAGCTTGACCTTTGTGGAGCATCCTAGCTTTCTATGATATTACATTCCTCTCTTAGAATTAGTATTATACCTTTGTCCATCTACATTACCTTATATAAGTTTTCCTTACCTTCACCAATACCATCTTCCTTTATTTCTTCCTTATTATGTTTTGGCTCCATCCTCTCCTCAACTTCCTACTTATGGAACTATTTATCCTTCTCCTCAGATATTTGCTCATTTTTCTTCTATATGAGACATTTTTCCTTTCTTCATTCTTGATATGGTTTTCTTTATGTTCCTCTCATGTCTGTTTACGCAATCCCTTGCTAGATGACCCATTCTGGCATAAATTCTATAGGTAAAGAGTTCATTCTCATCAATTATATTTTGATTTCACATCCCTCGGCTTGACATCAGATTGATCTCCTCTAGAATTTTATGTTCTGATTCAACCATAAAACAAATCCTAGCAAAAAACACCTATCTTTCTTTGGTGACAAAATTCATTGTGAGAAAGTGCCAAAAGGAGTTTTCTATACTTTCAAAAACTTCCTCCTCATAGAATTCTAGATGCAACCCAGGTAGTTGTATCCATACTGGGGCCACCTTTGTCCTTTCAACGTTAGATTTAAATCCAAGATCCCATTTCTTGAGATAAAAGCTATATCTACCCATACATCGTGGGCCTCCTTGAAGAACCCTATAGCAATCTTCTTCATTGTTAAAATACACAAGAAAAAAACCTTTTTGGGAAAAAGGAGAATTCCACAGGACTAACTTTCTAGTGATTATTTGCCCACTTCCTTATTTCCTTCCATGTTGATCTTGAGCCTATGAACTTCCCTATAAGAGTTTTATTAAGTTTATTTTGTGCTCTTTCATAGACTTTGTTAGGGATATTAAAAAATATTCCTCCCTCAACCTCAAAGGTGATCAATAATCATTGTTTCTTGATTTCCTCCCCACTTCTCTTCCCCTTCAAATGCTCTTCCATGTTCTATTGTCCTTGTCCAGGTTACTACTCTCATGCCATAGTTTTAGTTTCTTTTGTGTTGTAGAAGCTTCAACCATGCATTGTTCCTCATTTTACAACTCCAACTACATTGCTCTACACCTCAAGGCTATCATTACATCATGCTCCCACATCTTGCATCTCCTTTCTTCCACCTCCAATATTTTCTTTCCTATATCCATACTCGTCATGAAATTGATTGGTCATATGCATTTTTGTGAATTTTTTGACAATGAACTAGACCCCAAATTGTGGCTTCTTAATGGCTTAAGGTAAATCTCACCAGTCATAAAGGTTTTCTAAGTAATGCTCTTTGATTACCAATAGTATTCCACAGAGAATAATTGTTGAGACACCAGCCATGAGTTCTACCTCCAAGCAATATCTCTTTATGTACACTCTCAAGGTGACACCTATGAATATGTTGTGAGGTCGCTTACCCTTTTCACTAGCAACAAGTTCTTATGTTCATTATTGTTCACTGCAATAAATTGTTTGCATCATGCTTCATAACACAATTACATTCCCTAGAGTATAATTTGTTATATTTTCTTATTTTTTTATATTTATATTTATATTTGTAAATTATTAAACATGATATACAAAATAAATAAATATCTAATTTTTTATGTCCATGTAAAATTAAAATAATGATATTATGATTGAAGTAAAGTATTTTCCATGTAAAATTTATTTTAATCTTGCATAACTAACTAATTTTATATATATATAACTTATATTTTTTCAATGGGTTATATGGGATTGAAACGGGCCCCACTCGTATTACATCATCACCACATAGTGGTATTACAACAAAGCTTGGATATTATCCATGTATCGTTTGGCAAGATTTGAACCTAGGTCTCCTTGAAATGTTGAGGAATTTAACCGATTGAGCTAATGTCACTTGATATATATATATATATATAACTCATAATTATTTTATTAAAACACATTCTTAATATATTAACACCATTTTAAAAAACAAATAAACTTGAAAATATCCTAGTTTTCTTTTATTGTAAAAAGAAAGAGAACACAAATAATAACTTATAATTATTTTATTAAAACACATTCTTAATATATTAACACCAATTTAAAAAACAAATAAACTTGAAAATATCCTAGTTTTCTTTTATTGTAGAAAGAAAGAGAACACAAATAATGCCTCTAAAAATTTAATTAGTTGTTCATTGTGAAACTTGTTTACTTTTTACATTATAATTCAATTAATGAACAACAAAAATTTATCCACTGAATATATTTTATAAATCAATTGATAAATTTAATTAATTGGTTATGGTGAAGCTTCTTGCTTACTTGGCATCTAGATTAAAATAAAGGAACAATAACACTTTTGGAAATATATTTTAGAAGAAAGAGGAACTAAAAGAGAAACTTTCAAAATTCAAAAAAGGTAAGCATAATAATCCAAGCTCGAAGGAAATGGAGTTGCTTAGTGAATATCATAATATTTTGAGTAAGAAAGAGAAATTTTAGAGATTAAAATGAAGACATGCTTGATTAAAAGGAGATAAAAACATAGTTTTTTCATTGGATGATAGAAGTACAGATATCAACATCTAGAATTAGAAGAATTAAATCCGTAGAAGGGGTTTGGATTGAAGACCAAAGTGAAATTAGAAAGGAGGCAAAGGTTCTTTTACCAGAATATTCTAGGATAGGAGTCTAGAGTTCTCAATGATTCAAGTACCTTCAATTACAACATATAAAGATAATAGAAAATTGATAGAGCCTATTACTTGGGAAAAAGTTCTTTTAGTTCTTTTCTCTTTTGATAAGGATAAATCCTTAGGTTTGGATGGGCTCTCTGCAGTATTCTATCATTATAATTGGGATATAGTGAAGGATTCTTTATTGGTAACAATGGAATAGTCTAGGATAAAATAGTACATACCTTCTAAAATAAATGCAACATATCTTACCCTTGTTCATAAAAAGAAGGATGCATAATTGTTTGATTCATTTAGGCCCATAAGCCTATGTAATATGGCATATAAGATAATCTCCAAAATGATGGCAAATTAGTTAAGACTATTTTTAGACAAAATTATTTCAGAAGAGCAAGGAGGATTTGTGAAAGGGAGAGATTCTGGATGGGATCAAAGTAGCTCATGAAGTTATGCATTCAACAGTTTCAAGAAAAAGAAAGCAATGATCTTAAAACTTGACATGAGTAAAGCCTATGATAGGGTTAAATGGGATTTTATTTTTGTAGTATTAGAAAATTTTGAATTTAGGAAGAAATAGGTCGGATTAAAGTTTGTGTCTCTACAATATCATATACAGTGTTGGTCAATGGATTAGTAACATAATCATTTAAAGCCAAGAGAGGTCTTAGACAAGGAGATCCTCTATCACCATATCTATTCATTATTATGGCAGAGGTATTGGGTAGAAACTTGAAGAAGGTTAACAAAGATTGGCTAATAAGTGGACTTAAAGCTAGTAATAACATCAACAACATCACCCATCAATAGTTTGTAGATGATACATCCATTTTTGGAAGGGCAAGGATAAACGAGGCTAGAAATTTGAATAACTTACTAAAGGAATGTGAAAAAACATCAGGGCAAAAAGTTAATAGGATAGGATCCAAAATTTACTTCCTAAGCACTCTAGCTAGAATCAAAGCAGGGATATGTAGGTTACTTCAAATGAAGGTAAATTTACCATCAATTTGTCTAAAGATGCTCTTACTTGAGGGGAGAATGAGGATAGATTTGTGGAATCCAGTTATAAGTAAATTTTTGAATAAACTAATCAAAGTGGTATTAGCTCAATTGGTTAGATTCCTCAACATTTAAGGAGACCCAAGGTACAAATCTTGCTTTGTTGTAATACCACTATGTGGTGATGATGTAATATGGGTGGGGCCCGTTTCAATCACATATAACCAATTGAAAAACAGTTTTGAATAAACTATCGACATGGAAAGGTAGATGGTTATCATTAGCAAGAAGAGTGCAACTAATTAAATCAATCTTGAATGCCACCGCAATGTATTATATGTTTTTGTATACTATACCAAAATCGATAGGAAAAAGTTTAATCTATATTATGCGATCATTTTTGTGGTCAGGATTAACAAAAGGAAATTTCCTTTGGTGGAGTGGAGAAATGTGTGTGATGATAAATCTAGGGGAAGTCTTGGTTTAAGAGTTCTTACGGATGCAAACTTAGCTCTTAGGGGAAATTTTATTGAGATATCATACAAAGAAAATCAAAGAAAATGGGTAAGAATTCTTCTAAATAAATTGAGCCCAATGACCCATGCTTGATATTTATTGTTTTCTCACTACCAAATGGTTATACACTATGGAACAATTTAAAAAAAATACAATTGATCTAGTGATTAAAGGTCTAAGATGGGTGGTGGAAATTGAAGGAAAATATCTATTTGGATGGATAATTGATGTGATAAAAAAAACACTCAATCTGGATCCAATTTTGAAACCATGGACGAGATTACTTCAAAACAAATATGTTGATAGGGTTTCAAACATTATGTACAAGGATTAGGAAGGAAAATACAAATTGAAAGAAGAATTTTTAACAAAGTATACAAGACATTGATGTTAGGAGGTAGTTGAGCAGAAAGATGACAATGATTATTTTGAGGAGAGTCAAGGATAAGTCGATTTAAGAATTGAATAGCTCAGAAAAATACACAGGTAGAGAATGTAATGTAAAGCAGTAACAAAATTGGAATACCACAAGAATATGGAGAGAGATTTGGGATAGCCTGAGCATTTCTAAAGTCAAAATGTTTGTTTTGTTGGTAGGTCATAGAAGATTTTATCCTAGGATAACCTTATGAAAAGGGGTTTTCATGGCCCCTCACAATGTGTTCTATGTAAAAAGGAGAGTATAGACCATCTCTTGGGACATTGCTTAATAGTATGGAAACTATGGCAATGGATTCTTAATATGTTTGGTAAATGCATGATGATAAATGGTAGAATTGAAGAATGGTTAAAGCAATGGCAAAGCACTTTTAAAAGTGAGGCTTTATAGACAATATGGGATATATCAAAAGATACAATACTTTGGATTGTATGGTTGGAAAGGAATAGAAGAATATTTAAAGGAAAAGAAAGCAATTTCGAGGTAATGAAAAGGAATATTTATTTAGCCATAAAGGAGTCTAAATCATCCCTACCAACTTACCCAATCCCCAATCTTGAAGCAAAGAGGCTTGATAGATGGAGTCGAGTCATCAAATAGAATTATGATTTTAGGTACAAGAGAAATAAAAGGAAGGCAAAGAATATAAAGTGAAAACCACCAAAAGAAGAGTTGGTTAAATTGAATTTTGATGGAGCATCCAAAGAAAATCCAAGAGCAACAAGAGGAGGAATAATTAGAAATAACAGGGGAAAAAATGTCTCATTATGCTTTCAATAGTGTATTTTGAAGGGGGAGGAAGTAAGCAAAATCTCCCAAATGTAACGAATTAAAACAAAACAAACAACAAATTATTAGTATGTTAAATATATATTACACAAATGTAAATAGCATAAAATTTAATAAATTAAAATTAAAATGTAAGGTAAGATAGAAATAAATCAAACCACATAAAAGACACGAATAGTACTTGGAAAACACTGTAAAGGGAAAATCCACGGGCCAAAATTGCATCTCCATTTTTATATTAATTTCAACAAAATATACAAGTCTTTTCCTCAAAAGTGATTGGTGCAAATCACCAATAAAACACAGATATAATGTCTCCAGTAAACAATAGTGTCTCATAGTTAGCTCTTACAATTGGCTCTACACCGTTAGCACTGTATATCAACACGAGTTTAACCCAAATATATAGTTTGGGCTATCCTCCCATTGGAAAATAGTCGTGGAGGAAAACCTCCACAATATGTGCCACCACACTCATGTCACGTGCCATTATGTGTCCCAAACATGCCACCACAATCATGACACATGCCATTATGTGCCCCAAAAGACAGAGGAACACTTCATCTATAAATGCCCGAGTTTTTCAGATATTTGTGACAAATACAAAGAAACACTTGGGAACGAGTTTATGCCAGATTTATTTGAAGACAGTAAAATAAAAAAGTTGGGGAATTGCTAACACAAATCAGTAGGGAGAAGGAACAACCTTCTCAAAGATATTAAAGATCATATGATATGATTTGAGTAATTGTACTTCCATATTTGAGGTCTCATAGACCATATTTGGGTCTCGCGGACGTACGTAATTAAAATCTTTCATTTCATTTCATTTCACATTCAAGCCTCAATGCCATGTCACCTTTGACTTTGAGTTAACTAAAGTTAGACTAGATATTAGAATTATTTTATAATATCAACGTGTAGGATAAAATAAATATAAGCATATATTTATTTTATACATATACCTTATTCTAAAGTGAGTGGAAAGGGCTTTGGCCTCTCTTTGATAGGTCGAAGGTTCAAACCCCACTCAGTATAAAGGAACTAGACCCCTCATAAAAACATGTGCAAACTCATTGAAAGTCCTTCGGGGCTAGGTAGATTGGTAAGTTCTAGATACATGGGTTCAAACCTTGGGGGCATGTTTGTTTGCAAAGGTAATAGTATGACCTAAATCCGCTAAGTACATACCAACCCGATAACGGTGGTACCAATCCTAAGTGGTCCCCCTCACACTAGGTTAAGCAACAACGAGGTAGAATAGAGGTTATATGAGCAGCCCCAAGATTTGAACCTTGCTTGGTAGTAGAAAAGGATTGGAGATGTAACCGATTTCACTATGTATCCAAAAACAATAATGTGTTGGTCTAACCTAGGTATATATATATATATATATATATATATATATATATATATATATATATACCTAGATACATAATTGTATTATTCACCTTTATACTTAAGCAAATTTACAATATAATCCCAAAATTGAATTATTTATTTCAAAATAATGAAGTTGAAGCTTGGTTGATTCTAACAAAGTTAAAATAATGCAAACAAATGAAATGAAACAAAGTATGAACAAAGTATGAATGGAAGGCAATAATAAATACAAATTTGACGAAAGCAAAGGCTCCATAGAACATCAAAAGATAATTCTGGAAGTACAAAGAAATCAAGTTTACACATTCATTAGGGGAAGGAAACAAATGTAGATAGGCTAGCCAATAAAAAGTTTTAATTGAAGATCATGAAGTTAAATTATTTTTCTTATGGTTAGATGAATAATAAGTTTAGCTGAAAATGTTGCTACATAAATCAAATAATGATTAAGATTTACTTCAATGTTTTCCATTGTTAATATTTGCTTTATTTTAAAACATTAATGTGTTTTCATATAAACTGTTTATTACAATTCTTGTGGTTGCAATTATGTTTCAAGAAGGAAACTAGCAATCCAAATATGGTAAAACGGACTATGATATGGAGAAGTTTTGGAAATATTACTCTACCATGATCAATGCATCCATAGTAGAGGTGGACTTTTGGTATTACGCTGCTACAGAAAAATATCAAAAAAGATGAATTTTGAAACCTTTGTATTCACACAAGAAATATTATATAAGATTCAAAATATGAAAATCAAGAATTCAAATTTTTTATAAATTAAAAATTGAATTTGTTCATAATCTCTTACTCTTTAAAAAAGAGAGTTATGATTTATCAAATGTGAAAGGCCCAAATACAATCCTTATTCTCCAACCAAAAAAATAACTTGCTGCTCATTTATCCTTCATAATTCAATTAATAAACCATGAAAATTTGTCCATCAATTGATTAATTTACTTAGTTATTCATCGTGAACATGATGTTTACTTATACCTTATAATTCAATTAATAAACAATACAAATTTATCCCATGATTAAATTTTAATGATCAATTGACGAACAATGAAAATTTGTCCAGCTAGTATAAACAGTAAAGATATATCTTGTGAGAATTATTAGACTTAAAATTTTAGAAGATAAAATAAAAAATTTCAATACCATAAGAGAATTATTAGATCTAAAATTTTAAGAGAATAAAAAATTTCAATACCATATACCTATCAGTGTAACTAATAAGTCATTCGCGTGATGTGGTCTACCGGCAAGGATGCCACTTGCATTATCGGTGATGTGACCCGGGTTCAATCCCCACGACGGATATGTATATGTATATGTATAAAAAGTATTTATTCAATCAAAAAAACTAAGGAGTCGTATACAGAATGAAAAAGTAATTGTTCTATAATCTTAAGCATGGAACCAAAAATTAGCAAATTTATTATTTATTCTCCCATGATATAAGAACAAATATATTACATCTAGACGGCCTAATAATAAAACAAAACTGAACGGCAATGTATCCTTGAGAAAATTTCAAAACTAACTGGTATTATAATTGTGTTGAAGCTTTTTGGACTGTGAACATAAGTATCCTTGTAAGCTTACAAATGTCTAAAAAGGAGGACCAGAACTTTTTTTGAGCATGAGGAACATCTCACCATTTCACAGAGAGGCAAAACTTGGAATGTGTTACACCGCCAACCTATTTATACAATGCTGGATGTAAACCCTCCCTGGAGGTAACTTTTCTCATGACCTAGAGCTAAAAGCAGTAAGAAAATCCAATCAACAATTCTAAATTTCATGAGGAAAGTCCTTGAAATAACCCACACATAGCACTTTAAATGTCCTTGAATCAACCCACCTATAATGACTTACAAGTTATTGAAACACCAAGTCTCCAGTTTGAGTTTTCATGGAAATTTGTTAAAGAATTATGAATCCAACTGAACAAACATGGCAAAGACATTTAGCAACCAGCAAAATCAGAATTATGTATGTCGCAAGCAGTTGCCAAGTTTTCCATCTTGGAAAAGCCTTCAGCTCAACGAGATCTTAGAATTCAAACTCTCCATTTGCCTGTGACCACATGCAATTCACACTAAAAATAAACAACACAATTAATCTTGAGCAAATTAAAAAGTTAAACAGATATAGGTGTTTACCTTGGCAAAAAGAATTTCCTTATTGTTCAAATTCATTATCCCATCCTTTAACGTGCACTTCCATCTGCTTTTGGTTCTGGTGACCTATTCCAATAAATGGTGTATTATAAGTAACTCTAAGTATACAATCCCAAAGCACCTAAGAATGTTATGCAAGGTAACATCTTTACCTTCTCAAATTGTGCAAGAACCAAATGACTTGTGTTTGGTTCCTCTCCTCCTTGATCAATGTCATCTACTTCATCATCATCGTCTTCATTTAAAGGCGGTTCATCATCATCATTTGCTTCTGCCTTAATATCCTTAAGAGCATCACTTAGCGGATCTGCTGGGCATTTATGAGATGTCTCTCATATATTAGAACTATAATGAAAACAAATTCAACAAACAAATTGGCATCTTAAAATCAACTCTCTATTGCACTTCAGACTTACCCTGCTCTGTTGGTGCATTGTAGTCCTCATTTGCATCCACCTTTGAATTAAATAAATAAAAGTTTGAGCATTCAATTTTATTTAGTTATAATGCTTCTACAACACACAAGAAATTGAGATTTTCTAAGCTGAACAAAAACACAAAATGACTGCACACTCCTTTGAGCTTACAGATGTGCATATAAAATGGCAAGATAATTACATCGTTTGAATTCTCATCAACGCCATCAAGCTGAGGAATCTTGACAGGATTATGCGTGGCTTTGATAACGGAAGCTATGACTTCATCCGCCTCATTTCTCCTCTGAACACTTGAACCATCCTTCGTAGTTCTAACGGTTTTGTTTGACTGAGCTGCCTCACATGGTATCTGAATCCAAAATAAAAAGTCAATAATGGAACGAATGGCTTTGCAAATATGAAAACTATGTAACAATGAATGCGGACCAGGAACTAAAAAATGATACCAATTTATGATGGACTTCAATAATAAAATTCTAATACCCCAAGAAAAGCAAGGATAATATTTCTATTAAGAGGGCGAAGTCTAAAATTTATCCACTCCACTTTGCATTGCGGCTGTTGTTCTAGTCTGTGCAGTTCATCAGTCGCCCACTCTCCAGAATTGACTCTTAGGTTAACATGCAGGTCTTCCACCCCTCTTTTACAATGGTTCGGTGGCTCAATCTCTCAGTTGCTTTTGTTTCTCCTGGGCTTCTATTTTGCTAGAAGATAGATTTATCATCTTTTAAATGCCAGAAACTGAACCCAAATCTCTGCATCCCAAGATGAAAGAGGACAACATTTCTGACAACCAAACCTAGTAACTACAATTAAAATAATTAAAAACAAAGGCTTTTATAGATGGATAGGGGTGCAATGTTGGTTTCCTGATCTTTGAAAGTTTACTTCAAGCTCTGGACGCCTGTTGAAAAAGAGTTAAATATTGGCAATACTAGGGATACACTGCCCATATGTGTTAAGCAATTGATCATTTTCCTTCATCCAAAAGGTCGATCATTGCATTCATCTGGCGGAATAAGGGTCAGGATCTCCACATGAGAGCAACTTGGAAAGAAAATAAGCACAAATGGCCTGATGGAAATAGGCAAGATTCCAAACACAGGATACAAATACTCCATCGACAAAAGAATTAGGACCTCTAAAGCATGCTTCTGGCCACTATTTACAATCCAGGTACTTCAGAAGGCCACCCTCGTGTCTGTACGGTTGAATCTTACCTGTTTCATGGCATCAAGAATACTATGGCTTTGGCATGAGATTTGGTGGCTATTTGCTAAAGATTTGTAAGGAACTTGAGAATCATCTTACTAAAATTGACGATTGAGGAAATATTCAACAAGTGGCCCACCGCTAGCATGGATAGTGGAACAGGACAGACGACCAACTTGCTCAGATCTTTTTTTAACATTGAGTTCAAGATCTATAACAGATCAAAAGAAAAAAGCTACCAGTTGCCATTGACATTCACCAGCCTTCCAACACATCCTGAATTTAGTAACTTAATATTTTTAGCTTTGAAGATGCTGATACATCTTTTATTTTCAAATCTTGTGACTTTTTAGTACTTGCTATACTTGTTAGTAATAAAATATGATCCTAATGGCAATGTGCAATAATATGTGGAAAATACTTGACAATTTAAGTATTTTTGTAAGATAAAAACCATTTTCCAATGGCTATAGTTTCATTCAAAGAAATATATACAAATGACATTCCTGATGTATGTAAAAGTTCATATTGAAAAAATTACAGGGGAACAAGAACATCAGCAGGTAAACCAGGAATGTAATAGAAGCTAGGCCAATCCAAGAAAGATGAGACAATACTAAGCAAGAATAGAAACTTAAGAACAAGAATTCCATAGATTAACAAGTAAATTGTTTACAAGCAGGCATTGTGACTCATCAACTCGGTAGATAATTCGTTACCCAAGGGTTGACTAAGTGATAAGAAATCAATTTTTCCAATGGCTCACACAAAGTTCAAATGCAAACAACAAGTAGCAAATTTCAGGTTACAATGGTTATAAACAACAGATACAAGAAGCTTAGAAGCAAGGAAATAAGGGAGGGAACATATTGAACGGTTGGTATGCCTCCTTAAAAACTGATCAAGGAATCCAATGCCTTCACAACAATCAATGAGAGAAGTGGCATTCCTATATGTATTATAGGCCAACAAATAAAGCCACAAAAGATGCCAAACTGTCTTCAACCTTATCAGCTAAAGAAAGGCATTAAACCAAGAAGCTGACATTAAGGTTTAGAGGAGAATATATGACCAAAAAAGTTGTACAAATAGACAAGTGTGTGCTTAGTAATGTCTAGACTTAGTCCTCTGTCACTAAGATATTAAATATTTCTAATTTTTGTATGGGTTTCAATATTATGATTGTATATTGAAAACAGAAACATGAACCCAAGAGTTATGTTGTCCTTGTGCCAAAGAAAACTGTCAATATTCATCATTGTAAACTATAGATCATGTGAATCCAAACTAATGCATACAGGCTCTGTAATATATTTCAATGGACTACAACCTGAATGAGAAAGGAATTAAAATTGAATTAGAATTTGCCACAGGCAACAATAATACCCACACAAAAGAAAATATTTTGCTTACAAAAAACCATATAATTAAGAAAGGGAGAGACACCTCTCTTTCCTGGACAAACTCCATAACAAAGTCTGCTGCTCCATCCTGTTGTGGGATATAACCCCCAGGAAGATAATTTGATGGAAAATCCTCTCGCTTTCTCTTTCCAGTAGACAAGGTGAAAAAGTCCTGAGTAAATAACATGAAATTTTCAGAATTACATTCAACACAATCAGTCATCTATTTAAACATCATAAGAGCCCAGTTGACACAAGTCTTAGGCCCTTGCTTAAAATCTGAAACACAAGCATTTACATATTTCAGAAGCAAAGGAACTTAGCAGACAAAAGTGTTGAGACAAATCACAAAAGAACTGGCCAAATGCCAAAAACTACCAAAATCTCTAGCCTAACTACGTCAACATTTTATTTAATATTTTAACATGTGCGCACATTGTTGCCAGTTTGTAGTACTTGAACTCATTGATTTTTCAGCTGTCACATTTTTTCACACTGGAAAAAAAAATCATGTCAATTACACTTTATTGTTAAAAAGCAACTTTGCCATCTAAAACTATTGGATATACTCTGCATTAAAAATTGATGATAGCGTATGGAAGTAAAGTTGTTGATGAACATGATTAATCATTGGTGCTTTTTCTAAATTGGAGAAGAATTGAACAAATGCAGAAACATTGTATGGCCTATTAATTCAAAATAACAAATGAAACTCCCTATACTATTTTTTTGATTCATAAATGTTACACCTTCCTATAACTTCAGGCTATAATCTAATCCTTAGAGACAATTTAATTAATGTGAATGAGTTTTCCCATTATTGTTCTAATAAAAGTATTTATTACACTATGCTGAAAAGGGATTGTGATGGAAACTTGATAAGTTAGTTCAGTTTATTCGATATAAATGAATTACAACTGATTACAGAATATTAAAAATTTAGAGAAAAGAGACGATGCTTTTGAAACCATGAAAAATAATAAGCTGGGATACAATGAGTTACCAACCCTGGTTTATTTTTTTTTACTGAAGTGAGAGAAGAGGTTTTGAAAGGGGCCCCAAACCTTTTACAACAAACACTAAAAAACTACAAGAAAAGAACAAAAATGGCACAAAGGTGCACCACCCAAAAGGAGCAAGCCCTTACCACAAACTGCCTCGGGCTAACAACTAACAAAGATATGATAAATTTTGAAAGAAACAGAACAGGGGCTACATCCAGCAAGAATTGAGGGGGGGAAAGGCATAAAACAAGAAGAACAAAAGATGTCGGGAAGCGGAGACCAGGGTTCCAATCCCTTAGGCCCCGTAGTACAGGTGGGCATGTCGCATCAGCGTAGCCGGCTACGTAAAAGGTTTACCCGATGCAACTGGAGGTTATAGTGGTGACAAGGAGCAAGATTCGAACCCATGAAAAGGCGTAGAAAATTGTAACAAGTTACCGATTCCTCTGGTCTAATAAAAAAAAAATATGTCAGGAAGCTCAATCTAATGTACAGTCAACTTCTCGGAATACTCCAGCTCCTCACCAGAATTCCAATCCACCATCTTTTTCTTTACCTCTCCCAAGTGGGCAGCCACTTCCTCCACCATGATCCCCATCATCCTGTTGATCCTATGCATTGATTCATTGAGGTCCTTTAAAATTTCATAATTGCTTCGCAGACCAACAATGATGAGGGAATCCTAATGACAGTCCTCGCTCCTTTTCTTCACCAAGGTCTCGCCCAATTTACACTCTGAAACCGTCCTCTTCTTTCCTCGAGGGGGATTAGGGATCCTCATGAGGGGAAGGTAATCTCTCCTAGACCAAAGGGTTTGGCTCCCTAGAATTCTTCGAGTCATGGTCGGAGATGATATGGAGAGCGGATCCAAATCACTTACTTAGCCCCTGTGTCCACTTCAAACGCTTAGACCGCCTCAACTCAATATCAGTTTTGACATCTTCTTGGAAGGCAAGGCTCTGAGCAGCACCTTTCCTGTCATAAACATTTCTCCAATGCCTGTTAGGACTCCTTGCCCTCTTACTAAGGCCCATCATCGAAGTGTAGTCCAAATAATCATCATTGAGCTTCAGAACTGTGATGGTTCTCATCTGAACCTTTCTCCCCAAAAGCACCAAATTTCTCCTTCGAATCCGAAGGACTGTTGTAGTCCAAACAAATCAACTTCAAGAGCCCCTAGTGCAAAGGAGTACAGGCCTTCCCACGTTGGACATCCCCAACCAATTTTTCAATGGAACGTAGCAGGAAAGCTAGGATGTTAAGCTTCTTCCCACAACGCAAGTGATTGAGAAACGCTATATGAAAACTTCGGACAATATTGAATCTCCCGTCCAGGGTGAAATACCTCATAATCAAGATCACCACCCTATCCCACGGCTTGGGAAGGGACTCCCTTAGGACACCATTTTTTATCTTCTCTGTTCTTTCATTCTTCCCCATGAATTTTTTCAATTCTCTCACTATAGAATGTTTTTGTCGGTTGATGTGTCCCCCCTTCGCAACTAAAGATGTTGCCTCCGCAATTAACATCATATTGATAGTGAATTCAACCCCCTTCACCTTGACTCTTCCTCATGCCCACGAGTGGGCAAACTGCATCGACAGTGACTCATCATGCCCATCAAACTTCTTCAGACACCACAAAACACCTTTCTCCATAATTTCACTGATATCCTTCTCGATCGATAACTTGGCCGGTTCTAGCTTAAGCACATCACCCCCCCTGACTACGTTCAAAAGAAACACCACTCCTCTATAATGCTCTCTACGCACCACCTTCTGAAGACAAATGATTCTCCAAACAAGGTGTGATCTTATAATAATTTTTCCTATTGCACCTCGCATGTGAAAACTTACCCTAATCATGCTAGGGATAGGCGTCCCTTCATGCATGCAAAGAATTTCCTTCGTCTAGCCAACTGTGGGTTCAATCCGTTGATCAATGGCACGAGAGTATCCAACCAATAAAATGGTTGAATCATAAGCTAAATCCTCCCGCCACATCCGCTTTGGGAAGGAGTTAAACTTGGTGCAATACACGATAAAAGAAAAAAGCAAGAGTTTTAAGGGAAATAACCATTTCCTATGCCATATCAAAACGAAATATGGAAGTTCCAAAGGCATCGCCTAAACCTGCTCGGTTGGTGTCCAAATTCCACGTAGACAACCCTTTAAACCACTCCTTGTCGGCCACAAATTTAACTAAGGCATGCATTCAACCCCACTTTCATCATTATGGTTTATATTAGTAATTCTGAAGGTCGAGTCATCGGCACCTCTCCTTATAATGAATGGGACGTCATCAATTCCACTAGTGGGAAAACCGTTGAGGCAACCCCTTTCACAGCTTCTATTAAAGGTTCGAAAATCCTGCCTCCAATTTCTTGCATCAACATTGCCAACAAGGAAGAGAAAGCAACAAGTCCAACTCAGAAGAAAACACTGGAGAAAGATTTGGTTAGGGGATTTCCCCCTTGATGTGAGATCAACTAATTTGTTATTAATCTTCCACCACATAATTTGATTGTGAGATCAACTAATCTTACACCTTCGATTGTTCCCAAAGAAGTAGTGGGGCTACAATCGATCTTCCCAAGGCTTCAGCCAGAATAATAAACAAATAAGGGAATAGCAGGTCACCTTGCCTTAGACCTCTAAGACTTCTAAAATACCTTGTGGCAGCCCCATTAACCATGACTGAGAAACATGAAGTGGAGATACACTCTTTAGTAAGATGGAGATACACTCTTTAGTAAGACTGATCCAATCTGGGTGGAAACCAAATTTGTCCATGACATTAAACAGGAAGTCCCAAGAAACCTTGTCATATGTCTTGTTCATGTCTAATTTCAAAGGGAGACCAACCTTGCCACTCCTATCAATTGAGTGAATAACTTCATGAATGGTAATGGTACTGTCAAGGATCTACATGACCCTCACAAAGACACCTTGATTGGAGTCAATAATAAAGGGGAGGAACCACTTTGATCTTTTTAGCCATCACCTTAGTCAAGGTTTTATAGAGTGTTACATAGGCTAATAGGCCTAAAGCCTTTGAAGTCCATTGCCCCTGCCATCTTAAGAATGAGGGCTAGAAAAGTCGAGTTAACATCCCTTGGGATATGACAAGAATTTTGAACATCACATATGGCCTTAAAAACATCTGCACCAATTATATGCCAGAATCTATGGAAAAAGAGGGTTGGGAACCCATTTGGACCAGATGCTTTCTCCCCCGCCATGGAGAAATTAGAAGTTTTCACTTCATCCTCTTTGAATGGGCTGATTAGAAAGGAATTCATTAAGGTTGTTGGGTGCACGGTTGCGGTTACGACGAGAATCACGAGTGCAGGTGCGGGTGAGGCCCTCCCCAAAAACAAGGTTCGTTGGATGCAGGTGCAGATATTTTTTAATTTTATATATATATATATATATATATATATATATATATATATATATATATTTTACATCATTTGACTATTTCATTAGTTTATAAGTACATCCTTTTAATACTTTGATACCCAACAATTATTAGATTTGAAAGAATAATCCTCTTAAGTCAATAGAATAATTTGAAATAATTTAAATTATATTTATTTATTTATTTAAACATTAATCTTATATCACTTAAATAATAATAATAATTTACAAATCGAATGTTCACATCTGTTGTAGACTTGTCGTATGTCTCAAGGTATGTAATTTATTAAAAAATAGGGGTCGACCCATCAAAGACGTGGTTGCCAATTGGAATCGAAGAGTTCTACCCAAACTTATTCCAGAATAATTAATACAGAAATAAATAACTCATAAGAAAACAACAACTCACAATAAATCATGCACATAGAACACACAAGATTTACCCTAGTTCACCCAATATGGGCTACTCCAGTAAACAAGAGTCACACCTCCTTTGATATTATTATTCACTCCTTGCCCGTAATGGGACATTACAATCAATATAAAGGAAACTCTTACAACCCTAAACCACAACGTGGTATTAGAATACCGTGGGCACAATACCATGGGCTAAAACCACCTATACCCACCAATCACGGGAATCCCTCCAACGCCTTCGAAAATAGCTCCGAGAATATCTCCGAAAAAATAGGACCCGAAAATAGCGGGGTCGCTGAAGCAGAGGCCTGCCGTACAGTACTTCCTCTGCAAAGGATGAGACACATCCAACAGGAATCCCATCAAAGACGTGATTGCCAAGACACCTCACATTGGCCGAGGGTGCATTCTTTTATATTTACCTTTTCAATATTAAAATTTTAATGGAGGAACCGTTGGCCATCATCTCTTTCTTTTAACGCGGACTGAATGAGCAGTTGATGTTAGGCATTGGTAAATCAACGAATGCAAAACGGTCCAATTTTTATTTTTATTTCAATATGTTTCCAAAGCTTAAATTTAATAATACAATTTTCAAATTGATTTATAGGAAATTTTGTTTGGACATAATTCATGGTATCGGGTAATAAATTTTAAATTAGAAAATTATGCCTTCATCGCATTGGACGTCATTCATGGAAATTGACCGTCGTGTCAATTTGCCCGAACCCACCCCCGCACCTGCACACCCAGGGCGGGTGTGGGTGCGCAAACCCAGTAACGTTGGAATCCATCTAATCCATAAGGAGAGTGGGAATATCGAGGAAGCTTGTTAATTGCTTGTTCATCCACTAACTCTCTAGTCCCAATTAAGTTTTCAAAAAAAATGTATTGCTTCTGCCCGAATTTCCAAAATATCCTTTGTTGAGAATCCATTTTCCTTAGTAATTTCTCTAATCCTATTGAAGATTCTATGTCTTAGGGTTGTTGCATGGAAGAATTTAGTATTGCGATCTCCATCCTTTAACCATAAGGCTCTTGATTTTTGCCTCCAAAAGGATTCTTCACAAGCCAATGCATTGTGGTATTCCACCAGGATTTGTTTTGCTTTCTCTCTAGATCCAGAAGATAGAAGACCCTCCTCTACAGATGACTCAATATCGGAAAGTTGATGCTTCAAGTCTGCTTTTCTTTGAAAAAGATTCCCAAAAACCATTATGTTCTAGCCCTTTTAATTTGTCTTAATGAATCTAAGCATTTTGGCAACTTGAGAAATTAACAAACTTGTAGACTCACTCTACCACCATTCTACAATCTGAGGCTCAAGGTTTTCGTGCTTTAGCCACATTGCTTCAAAATGGGAAGGGCTTTTAAATTGTCTTCTAGAAATCAGAACCTCCAAGACCAAAGGATTGTGGTCAGAGCCTATCTTGGGAAGAGTGCTCAGAACCGCATCTCCAAAGGAAGGAAGACCTTCTTTAGAAATAAAAAAAATTGTCTAACCTGATTTGGATTAATTGATTTCCCACTCTCCTATTACTCCAAGTAAATCTACATCCTTTCAGCTCAACATCCATCAGCTGATTGAAATTTACAAACTGTTCAAAATCCTCCACTCCATTTGAAATATTTGGAAACACCCATCTAGTTTTAGTGTCCTTATAGTACAAAATAATATTAATTAATCTCTCAAAGGAAGAGATCGTTCTGCCTTCAATTCTGCATGAATAGCTATAGAACTTGACTCCTTCCAAATAGCCTTTTTATCCTTTCTGTATTAGATTCTACAACTTTTGTCTCTTGAAGAAGGATGACATGGGGATTTAGATCCTTCCTCAATGAAGCCACCAAACGGTGCTTGGAAGGGGGCATTCAGACCCCATACATTCTAGGATATAATCTTCATTTTTTAAATTTGGCAGGTTGTTTCTTCCCCCCCCTATGGATAAGGTCATTTGCGTTCCATTAGCTATTTCTTTAGCAATTTCTCTCAATCTAATATCCTGTTGAGAAGGTCGTCCCAACTTCGAATCAAACCCAACATCAACATTTCCTTTTCTACTGCTTCTAGTGATGTGATTGGAACTGCTCGAATTCTTCTTAGATTCCTTTCCTTTTGGGGAGTTGATGAGGCCATTCTCCCCTCCATCTTTTGGATTCACAACTTCCAGACCAATTGGTTCGATATTTCTTTCTGATGCGGCCCATTTCTCTGCACAATCATGGTTCTCAGTCTGGATTTCATCCTTCAAACCATCCTCTTGGGCTTGAAGATATTCAAGCATATTTGTAATAGGGACCTTATTCGAAATTAAAGGATTGTTAGCGTATATTATTCCATTATTACATGTTGTTAGCATATTGTTAATTTAGGGTATTTGTTGTTTGTTGTAACAACACCTAAATAAGCCTCGGGTGGTTCCGTAACCTCCGAGCTATTATAGGCGTCAATGTATTATTTATACATTTGATTAATCAATAAAATGTTGTTCCGACTTTTACATGGTATTAGAGATGGCTCTCATTCTTGGATGATTGGTAGCTATTTGGCTCTCATTCTTGGATGATTGGTAGCTATTTGGCTCTCATTCTTGGATGATTCGTAGCTAGGCTTGTTTGGGATCTGTGAATTTCTTTTGGCACGAATCCCGAGGCAGGGCTGGACCTGCATCTCGAGGGAAGCAACGACTCGACGAAGTGATCGACTGGACGGACAGGCCGACTCGACACGGTGAGCGAAGTGATGGACTCGACTCGACCTACAACCGACTCGACCTATTGACCTACGAACTTCTAAGGTTAAAATTGGTGGTCGATTTGACCAGGGAGGACAACAAAAGCCGCAACGAAAGCCAAGTGGCCCAAAAGGAGGAGACGAGCCACCCCCCCAGCGTGGAAGCCAAGTGGCCTCACGCGGTTAAGGCTCTAAGCAGGGTAGTGTCTCCCCGAGAGGAGACACCCCACTACGTGAGTGTTAGTCATTTTTAACACCCACGCTGCTCGCTTTCGCATAGATGTGGGATAACGTTTTAATACCTACAAACTAGTAAACTCCCCCCTGGCGTCAAAGTGAGAAATGTCTTTCAATTTTTCCTTATCTCCCCACATGCTGCATGATTGTTTTGCGGCCATGGATGGATTCTAAGGGAGTTTTTACGCAGATTGGGCGAATTAAAATCTTTGTTTAGTCCTTCATTCTTCCCACAATTCTCTTCTCCTCCTCTCGTACCCGTCACAATCACGCCCTGCAGGTAATTCATGGCGGAGATCGAAGCTTGAATTTGCTTGTTTTTAGCTTGCAGAGGACGTTATTTGACCAGGCGGAGCTGCTCATCGATCGGGGTGCAGATGAGCAATCGGACAGTGAAGTTGGTCTCACTGCTCAACGCAGCTGGTGTCGCTGCTACAACTGCAAGGCGTCGCCACCGAAGGGCGCC
This sequence comes from Wollemia nobilis, assembly GCA_028583015.1. NCBI lineage: Eukaryota > Viridiplantae > Streptophyta > Pinopsida > Araucariales > Araucariaceae > Wollemia > Wollemia nobilis. The sequence continues at coordinate 1,274,713 of JAQPPZ010017034.1, read as the reverse complement.
GCCACAAGCCACCACCGAGCGGAGGAGCGGCGGCCGCTTCGAGGAAGAGGCTCGAGGAGCCTCCTCAAATAGCAGGGGTCCACTGAACGTGGCGGATCAGCCCGCTAGCCCACTTGGTCATGGGTTGAGCGGTGGGGATTCCGAGAGTCCCGAGGTCACGGGGTCAAAACCCGCCGACCCCCCCCCCCAAAAGGTATAAAAAAAAAATTTCTAAGTTTTGATAAATTTTCTTTCTTAAAGTTTTTTTTATTTTTCTTTTTTTAGTTTAATATTAAAGTTAATTACTTTTATCATAATTCAATTATTTTGTTTAATAATTTGTTTCTATGATAAAGTAATTTTTTTTATTAAACTTAAATAAAGAATTTTTTTTAAACTTGAAGCTTTAGAAAGAGAATTTTTTTTTTCAAAAACTTAAGGGGGGGCCTATTTCTTTCAAAAATCAAAGGGGGGAAAGTGAGTAATTTTTTCAGCATTTGAAAAAGCAAATTTGGCAAAATTGTAAAGGTGCATTTTCGATAGCGCCCGACACCTAGAGGTTTATTTCTATGGGCACTTTTATGTTGTATGTTGCATTTTCCATTTTTTGCACTACTTCATTGAAAGTTAAAAATCAAATTCACTCCCTTAGTCCCCGGAATAAATAAAACCCATCCGTGCAATTTATTGCATTGCAACGTTCGGTATTTGTGATACCTCTGGCCAGCACTTACAGGTAATGTTGTCGTGATTGCGCTACTGTATCCGCCGCCTAATATAGCTACCAAAACGACGTCTGAGCTTGTTCTCTATCAATCGTCGAGGAGGAATAAGTACGCCATTTTGCATTTTTTTACTCCATCCACTACCCTAATCGTTCGTGTTTAGGCGTAAATCCTGACAAAAGTTTTGACATCCGAAGTGTTTAGGGGAAGTTACGCCCCACGTATGAGGATTGACGACTTTCTATGGTAGGTGCCATCAACGAGACGATTCCCTTTCAATACCGCCTAAGTACCACGTATCGTATAATCATTGAAATTACTTACAGTCTCCCTCACGTAAGGTCAGGTAATTTCTCTGATTTTTCAAAATACCTAGTCTCCCTCACGTAAGGGCGGGTATTTTATACGGTATAACGGCCTGGCATTAAGGTATATCGAAAGGAGGACCATTTGGTGATATAAGGAACCTTCACAATGTCTGCAAAATTAATGACTGATGCTCATCAGTTGTTGAAAGATCCTAATTATACACCATGGAAAAACAAGATGAAGGCAATCCTAGAAATGGATGACTTATGGGATGTTGTATCTGGAGCAACAACAAGACCTTCATCTGTTGTCGGAGCTACAACTCCAACTGCTGATCAAAAAGACTTTGACAAGAAATACAACAAAGCAAAAGTGCTCATCTTGCTTGTTGTGTCTGATGAAGTTCAACCCCATATTGTTGACTGTAAACATAGTAAAGAGGCATGGGATGCCCTTAAAACTATATATGAGAGAAAGAATGATTCCACCATTCTATTTCTTCAATCTCAATTACACAATCTGAGCATGAAGCAGGGAGAGATAGTTGAACTCTTTCTTTGCAAAGTGTCTGTATTGAAAGCAAAGTTGAATTCTTTGGGAGAACCTGTTGATGACAAGCTCCTTACCTCAATTGTATTGAGAGTTTTACCTGATTCTTGTAGGGTGTTGATCACTTCCCTTCAGGTGTCACAACGGAAAGTTACCTTTGTTGAGTTGGTCAATATGCTTCAAGAGAAGAAGGCACGCCAACTTCAGAGAGATGATTCTTCTAACACAACCCTCTATTCCAACAAGAAGGGTCCTAAGAAGAAGGGTAATTTTCAGAAAGGAGGAAATTCTAACAAAGATTCAAAAGGGAAACAACCTCAACAAACAAAAAGATATTGCAAAATCTGTGACAAAGAGGGTCATGATACAAACAGATGTTGGCATAAGAATAAACAACCTAAACAAAAAGGCCAGAACAAACCACAGAACAAGAATAAGCAACCCAAAGTGAATGTTGTTGTCAAAGAATCTGACTCGGATTCTAAGAGGGCACACAAGGTGCTTATGACTACCACAGTTTCCAAGCAAAAGGATCCTATATGGTATGTCGATTCTGGCACTAGTAAGCACATGACTGGCGACAAATCGTGGTTTGAGTCCTTTGAGGCCAAAGAGGGAAAACCTGTCACTATTGTTGATGATAAAACCTACAAGGTTCGGGGAGAAGGTACAGTTTCAGTCACTCTTCCTGATGGCAAGTGTCAGATTGAAAAAGTCCTCTATGTTCCGAGATTGGCGAACAATCCGTTATCAATCACACAAATTCTGGACAAAGATATGGTTGTGAACTTTAGTGTTGAGGGAGGCAAGAAGTGTTGTTCTATTACCAGGAGAGGTAAGAACATTGCAACCGCTTCATATAAGCATGGCTTATTTGCCTTAGATGCTATCTCTACTCCACATGTAGCCATAACTGTCTCTACAAAGGAGGCAACTTCTCTATGTAATGGGGAGCCACAAATCGCTCATAACAAATTCTCAATTCTCATTCATTACACTTGGAAAATTTACAATAATGGTAGCGGTCTGCCAAATAAACTCCTTTATCCCGAAAGATAGTTTATTTTTTTTTTCCTATTACAGCATCTTCCGCCCAGGAAGAAAAACAGCCTAAACTGGTCCAGAATGGCCCTCTTACCTTCACGTCTGCAACTACGTCTCAGCAGTTTTCCAACCATCGTGCATGCCTTCACTTCCCCTTTAAGAATCTCTGGCGTGACTCGCGAAAATGCGACAATGTCGCGATATCGTGACACTTTTGGCTTCTCCGCCTTCCTGCCCTCTTCGAGTCGCGAAAATGCGACACGTGGCGATATCGCGACACTTTTGGCTTCTCTGCCTTCCGGCCCTTTTCGAGTCGCGAAAATGCGACATGTCGCGATATCGCAACACTTTTCTCTCTTGCGCCTCCTCTCGTCCTTTGGTCGCAAAAATGCGACATGTTGCGATATCGCGACACTTTTCTCTCTTGCGCCTTCTCTTGTCTTTTGGTCGCAAAAATGCGACATGTCGCGATATCGCGACACTTTTTCTCCCTTGCGCCTTCTCTCGTCCTTGGGTCACGAAAATGCGACATGTCGCGATATCGCGACACTTTTTCTCCTTTGCGCCTTCTCTCGTCCTTTGGTCGCGAAAATGCGACATGTCGCGATATCGCGACACTTTTCTCCTTTGCACCTTCTCTCGTCCTTTGGTCGCGATAATGCGACATGTCACGATATCGCGTCATCTTTCCTTTCCGGCTCTTCTTTCTCCTTTTCGGTCGCGAAATCGCGACATCACGACATCTTTCCTTTCTGTCTCCTCCTCGCCTCTTGAGTCGCGATATCGCGACATGTCGCTACAGACTTTGCTCTCTGCTTTCTCTCTCTGTTTCGGGTCGCGAAATCGCGACAGTTTCCTTCCTTGCTTTCTTTTCTGCTCCTTTGGTAGCGATTTCGGGACATGTCACGAAATCGCGACATTTTCTTCTCTGGCCTTTCCTGTCTTCTTTTGGACGCTCGCGAAATTTTTGCTCCGCGCCTTCTCTCTCCTTGAGTCGCGAAAGCGCGACATGTCGCGATATCGCGACATCAAGGCAAACACTTAATTTTTTTTTTTTTTTTTTTTTTTTTTTTGTCGATGCAAGATTGCTCTGCTACCACCGGATGCTCCTGCATCAGACACCCGGGGTGGATTGAGAAGTGTCCTTTACTTCTGTCAACAAACACTGCCTTCTACTTAAGGCATCTGCAACTCTGTTTGACCTTCCGCTCCTGTGCTTCAACACAAAGGTATAACTCTGTAGAAACTCAACCCACTTCGGGTGCCTCTGATTTAGCTTCCCTTGGCTATTAATATACTGTAAGGCCTGATGATCAGTATATAGAACAAAATCTTTTGGCAATAGGTAATGTCGCCACTTCTTTAGAGCTTGAACTATAGCATAAAACTCTTGATCATAAACTGAATACTTCTTCCTAGCATCATTGAGTTTCTCACTAAAGTAAGCAACAAGTTTACCTTCTTGACTCAAAACAGCTCCTATGGCACTACCACTAGCATCACAATCTACCTGAAATACCTTATTAAAATCTGGAAGTGCCAAAACAGGTTGCTCTGTAACCTTCTTCTTCATCATATCAAAGCTCTTATTTGCTCCTAAGGTCCACTTAAATTCTTTCTTATCCCCTCTCATTGTTTCTGTAAGGGGTGCACAAATACTGCTGAAATTCCTAATGAATTTCTTGTAAAAGTTTGCTACACCATGAAATGATCTTACCTCGGTCGTGCTTCTTGGAGTAGGCCATTCAATGATAGCTCTCACTTTTTCTGGGTCCATTTTTAGACCTTCGGCTGAGATGACAAATCCCAGGTACACTAACTCCTTCACGAAATTACACTTCTTCGATTAATTAACAATCGCTCCTCCCGCATGCCTTCTCAAAAACCCTTCCGACATGCATCGGATGCTCTTCCAGGGTTCTCGCTAAATATTAAAATATCATCCAAATAGACAATGACGAATTTGCCTAAAAATTCTTTCAATACCTCATTCATCAGTTGCATGAATGTGCTTGGTGCATTGGTTAGCCCAAATGGCATTACCAACCATTCATACAAACCCTCTCTGGTCTTGAAGGTTGTCTTCCATTCATCTCCTTCTCTGACACGAATCTGATGATAACCACTCTTCAGATCAATCTTTGTGAAGTACTCGACTCCACTCAAACAGTCCATAATGTCATCCATCCTTGGCAATGGAAATCTGTACTTTATGGTGATCTTGTTAATGGCTCGAGATTCTGTACACATTCTCCACTCTCCATCTTTCTTTGGTGCTAGTACTGCAGGTACTGCACATGGACTCAAGCTCTCCCGAATCAGTCCCTTCTCTAACAACTCTTGGACTTGCTTGTTCAGCTCTTCGGTTTCGTAGGAGTCATTCTATGTGCTGCCTTATTGGGTAAACTAGATCCGGGTACCAAATCTATATGGTGACTGATCTTCCTCACTGGTGGTAAACCCTCAAGCACATTATCAGATACAATGTCTGGAAATTCTTCTAACAGTCCTAAGGCTTCTACAGGGGTATCCTTGCATTCTTCCTTCCTAACTCTAGGAATTAATGCATAGCACATATGCTCATGCTTTAAACTATCCAAAAATCTTCCCCCTTCAACTAAACAGATTTTAGCGTTGCTACATACCTTTTCGCCCGCCTCCTTCAAGGGCTTTAGCTTATGGCGCACTCCATTCTTCATCATTGAGTAAGTGTTGGTGCGACCATCATGCACTCGCACACCGACCAAACTGCCATGGCCTACCCAACAGCAAATGGCATGCATCCATAGGCGGGATGTCACACAGGACCTCATCACGGTAATTCCCAATATTAAATTTCACCGAGCATTGCTCATCGACCAAAGCCCTATGGTCCTTCACGTAACCACGCAATCCGATATGGATGCGGGTGTCTCCTTCTCTTTAATCGTAACTTAGTAACCATTTCTTCCGAGACCAAGTTATCAGTAATACCATTATCTATAATAATATTACAGACCTAACCCGAACTCCTGCACCTTGTGCGAAACAGGCTCCTTCTCTGGTCTGATCCTTTCTCCTCATTCAACAGGGTCCTCCTTGTGACCATAACTTCTCCTCCCTCTGCCTCCTCAAAATGTTCTGATTCAGCACCTTCATTGGCTACAGCAGCTCTGGCAGGACCCTCAGGTCTCTTATTCGTCCTTTCTCGGTGTTGTGGACACTCGTATGCTCAATGTCCTTCGCCACAATGGAAACAGGTTCCACGAAATCCTCCCCTTCCAAATCCACGTCCAGATCTACCTCTCCTCCTTGGGTAACCATTGCTCTAATTACGGGGTTGGTAGGTGTTTCGTTCTTCCTGATCCTGGGTATTACTGGTTTAACCAGCCTTCTTCTGATCCTTATATTTTTCTCCATTGGTCCTTCCACCAGTTCTTCCACCACGACCTCTTCCTCTTTGCTTACCCTCAAACAATTTGTTCAGCTTCTCTTCGACTTTGAGGGCAAACTGGTAAGCATCCTCAATGGTGCTCATCCTAACCAGACTCAACTCTTCTTGAATACTGGTTCTCAACCCATTGATGTAACGGGCCACCTTCTCCCTGTTAGCCTCTGAATGGCCAATTCTGATTGAGATCTGGTAAAACTCCTCTGTATATTCTTTGACAGATTTGTTTGACTGTCTCAAACTCTGCATTTTTCTCAACAGGTCCAATTCGTAATCTACAGGAATAAACTGTCTCTTCAACTTCTCTACCATTCTATCCCATCTGGTTATCTTTTCCTTTCCGCTTCTATTTCTTTCTAGTTGCACTTCTTTCCACCATATGCAAGCATGGCCTTTCAACTTTGTTTTTGCAAACTTGATCCGATCTGGATCTACAACCTCCTCATACTCAAAATATTCCTCCATATCATTGATCCAATCAATCAACTCCTCTGGATTAAGACTCCCAGAATACGTGGAGACATCAAACTTTGTCTTCTTCCCGATCCGAGATATGGCCTTAATTAATCTGGCTTCTGCAAGATCCGTCGCTTCTTCTTCAACCCATGGATCATCAACCTCCCAAGCTTCATCTTCACTACGTTCCTCTCTCCTTGGTTCAACCCCTCTTCGCAACTCCTCTTGTAGGGCTTGCACTTGCCTCTGCAAAGCTCTGAAATCTTCTTCAGGTACCACATTTCTTCCACCACCACGGTTTCTTCGTGGAGGCATTCTTCCTCGCTCTCTTCTCACACCCTTCCACAGATCCTGGTGCAAACTGCCTCACTTTCGGCGATCTGCTCACACACTCAGGAACTCCCGCTCTGATACCACTTGATGGGGAGCCACAAATCGCTCACACCAAATTCTCAATTCTCATTCATTACACTTGGAAAAATTTACAATAATGGCAGCAGTCTGCCAAATAAACTCCTTTATCCCGAAAGATAGTTTATTTTTTTTTCTATTACAGCATCTTTCGCCCAGGAAGAAAAACAGCCTAAACTAGTCCAAAATGGCCCTCTTGCCTTCACGTCTGCAACTACGTCTCAGCAGTTTTCCGACCATCGTGCATGCCTTTGCTTCCCCTTTTAAAATCTCTGGCGTGACTCTCCCTTTCATTTCCTGTGCCTCTTCGTTGTCTTGGCTTTCGAAACGTCTTTATTTCCGACTCTTGATCTTCGTCTGCTTTCATTGCCCCTTGGTGCCACGTGCTGTTCAGGGCTGCCACTGTAGACTTTGTCCGCCTGTCAACCAATGATGACGTTCGGTATACCACCGCTCGGTAATTTCCTCTGTAATGACTCCTGTAACCGCCTGCCCTTTTTTTTCTTGTGTTTGGTCGCGAAAATGCAACATATCGCGATATCGTGACACTTTTGCTTTTCTGCCATCCTGCCCTTTTCGAGTCGCGAAAATGCGACATGTCGGGATATCGCGACATTTTTGCTTTTCTGCCTTCCTGCCCTTTTCGAGTCGCGAAAACGCGATATCGCGACACTTTTGGCTTCTCCGCCTTCCTGCGTGCGACACGTCACGATATCGCGAAACTTTTGGCTTCTCTGCCTTCCGGCCTTTTTCGTGTCGCGATATCGCGACACTTTTCTCTCTTGCGCCTCCTCTCGTCCTTTGGTCACGAAAATGCGACATGTCACGATATCGCGACACTTTTCTCTCTTGCGCCTTCTCTTGTCTTTTGGTTGCGAAAATGCGACATGTCGCGATATCGCGACACTTTTTCTCCCTTGCGCCTTCTCTCGTCCTTAGGTCGCGAAAATGCGACATGTCGCGATATCGCGACACTTTTTTCTCCTTTGCGCCTTCTCTCGTCCTTGGGTCGCTAAAATGCGACATGTCGCGATATCGCGACACTTTCTCCTTTGCGCCTTCTCTCGTCCTTGGGTCGCGAAAATGCGACATGTCACGATATCGCGACATCTTTCCTTTCCGGCTCTTCTTTCTCCTTTTCGGTCGCGATATCGCGACATCTTTCCTTTCTGCCTCCTCCTCGCCTCTCGGGTCACGAAATCGCGACAGCTTTGCTCTCTGCTTTCTCTCTATGTTTCGGGTCGCGAAATCGAGACATGTCGCGATATCGCGACAGTTTCCTTCCTTGCTTTCTTTTCTGCTCCTTTGGTTGCGATTTCGCGACATTTTCTTCTCTGGCCTTTCCTGTCTTCTTTCGATCGCAAAATCGCGACATTTTTACTCCGCGCCTTCTCTCTCCTTGAGTCGTGAAAACACGACATGTCGCGATATCGCAACACTTTTCTCTGTCGCGATATCGCGACATCAAGGCAAACACTTCGAATTTTTTTTTTTTTTTTTTTTTTTTTTGTCGATACAAGATTGCTCTGCTGCCACCGGATGCTCCTGCATCACTATGGCACAAGAGATATGGGCATCTTAGTTCTGGCTACTTACTTGAGCTTAGTAAGTATGAGATGGTAAAGGGTCTCCCTTCCCTTTCTTCCACATTGCCAGTGTGCTCTGACGGCTTAGCAGAAAGCAACATAGAGTACCTTTTGAGAAAAGCTCTACAAGAGCAAAGAAACCTCTGGAGTTGATTCACACCGATCTGTGCGGTCCTTTCACACCCATCAATTGTGGGGGGAAGAGGTATTTTCAGTTGTTTGTGGATGATTACTCACGAAAGATGTGGGTGTTCTTCCTTAATACCTATCTATCTATCTATCTTAATCTGAAATCTGAAGCATTTGGTTTCTTCTAGCAATTCAAGAAATCTGTTGAGGAGTCAGGGACTTCTATAAAGACCATCCGCTCAGATCAAGGGGGGGAGTTTACCTCTAAAGAATTTTCTGCATTTTTGATTGCACATGGGATCACGAGACAGTTAACTACTGCTTATACTCCCCAGCAAAATGGAGTTGCTGAAAGGAGGAACCGTTGCATCATGGAAATGGTTCGTTGCATGCTCACAGGAGCTAGTCTCGAGCAACAATATTGGGCAGAAGCTGTCACCACAACAGTATATCTGTTGAATAGGGCACCCACAAAATGCCTACAAGGAATGACTCCACAGGAAGCTTGGAGTGGTCGAAAACCCTCCATATCTCATCTACGCATTTTTGCATGTAATGCTTTCATGCACATACCGAAAGAGAAAAGGAAGAAGCTAGATGAGAAGACATTGAAGTGTATTCTTCTTGGCTATGATGAGCACTCTAAAGGTTATCGTTTGATTGATCCTTTTACCAAGAAGATTCATGTCAGTAGAGATGTTTTTGATGAAGCTTTCGCATCATGAAGCACATCTGATGTATACCTAGATCTTGTGGAAACTAAAGTTGAGAAGTTCCCTTCTTCATCAAAGGCTGGAGGTCCTTCTACTTCTTCATCTTCTTCATCACCACAGAAGAAGAATCCAAAATGGTATACAAATACAATCAGAGATTCCAAGTTATCTACTCCACCAGATTTGACTTTGGATAGACCTCGTACTCGCAGCACGCCTCGATAGGAAAAAGCAGCAACAGAGACTACTGAGGTTGATGATCTTTGTCAATCTTTTGAGGAACTTTCTGTAGATCCAGACACAGAAACAGAGGATATGGATATAGATGATGACAGGGCGTTTATGTCTTCAATTAATGAACATGAACTTGCTTTTGTACAAGATGCCCTTAGTGAGCCACAATGGAAGGCTGCTATGGATGCTGAGTATAAGTCTCTGATGAAAAACAAAACTTGGAAGCTTGTCGATCTGCCACAAGGAAAGAAGCCCATTGCCACAAGGAAAGAAGCCCATTGGCTGCAAATGGGTGTACAAAGTCAAGTACAAGGCAAATGGGACAATTGATAAGCATAAAGCCCGTCTTGTTGCAAAGGGCTATGCTCAAAAGGAAGGCATTGACTACGAGGGAACTTTTGCACCTACTGCTCGATGACCACTATTTGAGTTCTTTGTGCTATGGCAGCACAATATGTGTGGAAAGTTCACCAAATGGATGTCAAGAGTGCTTTTCTGAATGGTGATCTCCAAGAGGAAGTCTACATGACTCAACCTAAAGGATTTGAAGTGAAAGACCAAGAGCAGAAAGTGTGCAAGTTGGTCAAATCCTTATATGGTTTAAAACAAGCTCCTCGAGCTTGGTATATAAAAATGGATAATCACCTCCTGCAAAATGGATTTAAGAGATGTCCATCAGATGCAAACCTCTATTTCAAGAAACAAGGTTCTGAGAGAGTGTTGCTTGTACTCTATGTTGATGATCTGCTCATTACAGGGAGTTCAAAAACTATGATCTTTGCTGTCAAAAGAGACTTGTGTAAATCTTTTGAGATGACAGATCTCGGACTTCTCCATTATTGTCTTGGACTAGAAGTGATCCAGAAAGAGCACTACATCAAAGTGTCTCAAAAAAAATATGCCAAGACACTCTTAGAAAAATATCGCATGACTGATTGCAAGCCAATGGCAACACCGATGGAATTAGGGCTTCAATTGTCGCGATATGATGATTCACCTCAGGTAGATGGTACTCTCTATCGACAGCTGATTGGGAGTCTCATATATCTGACAAATACTAGGCCAAATATCGTGTTTGCTATCAACTATCTTTCGAGGTTCATGCAGAAGCCTAAGACCACTCATTGGAAAGCAACAAAACGTGTTCTTCATTATGTCTGTGGCACAATGGAATATGGCCTAGAATACAAGAGGAATGAAAAATTCTTCTTGCAAGGATACACGGACTCTGACTATGTCGGGTCATATGATGATCGTAAGTCAACTTCAGGATATTTATTTCATCTTGGATCTGGTCCTGTCTCTTGGCACAACAAGAAGCAACAAGTGGTTGCTATCTCATCTACAGAGGCAGATTATTGCACCGCACGTGAAGCTGTGTGCAAAGTGATATGGTTGCGTCGCATTCTGACAGTATGGGTCATCCATCAAAAACTCCAATACACTTGTTCTGCGACAACCAAGGTGTTTTGAACCTTGTTAAGAATCCAATGCATCATGAGAAAACCAAGCACATTGACACACAATGTCACTTCATTCGAGACAAAGTTCCAAGGCACCGAATTCAGCTTCAGTACATCTCCACCAATGCTCAAGTTGCAGACATTTTCACTAAGGCACTTGCACGTGTCAAATTTGAATTGTTTCGCAACTCTCTATGTATTGCAAAATGATGTAATAAGGGGGGATGTTAGTATAGCTAGTAGTTATCTTTTTACCCAAATAATGTAATAAGGGGGGATGTTAGCATATATTATTCCATTATTACGTGTTGTTAGCATATTGTTAATTTAGGGTATTTGTTGTTTGTTGTAACAACACCTAAATAAGCCTCGGGTGGTTCCGTAACCTTCGGGCTATTATAGGCGTCAATGTATTATTTATACATTTGATTAATCAATACAATGTTGTTCCGACTTTAACAAGGATTAGGCACAAAGGGATCGCAAACATATTTGTAACAAGGACCTTATTCGAAGTTAAAGGATTAGGCACAAAGGGAGCGCTTACCTCGGCAAAATCTTCCCAAAAATCACCTTTCTCCAAAGTTGTTGCATCCTGACCAAAAGACAACAACAATTTCCCAGAGCTCCCAGCTTTCAAACCAGGACCAGAACCATGACCACCTTGGATGGGCTTCCATTGACGGGACTGAGGCTGGCCTCTCTTCCTTGGACAATCTCTACTTAGGTGACCTTGAGTCTAGAAAAAGCAAGAAGATTTTTTAATTCAATAGGTTGGATTCAAACTCCATACATTGAAACCAATTCAATAGAATTGGGCAAAGGAGATTCCAAATTTAGATTTACGCAGAACCGGGCATGAAGGAGCCTGGATCAAGCCACTGTCATTGGGTCAATCATAACAAATTGGCCCATTTGCGTAGCAATCCCAACGAAAATTTCCTTGTGCCAAAGGAGATTCCAAATATAGATTTACGCAAAACCGAGCATGAAGGAGCCTGGGTCGAGCCACTGTCGTTGGGTCAATCATAACCAACTGGCCCATTTGCCTAGCAATCCCAACAAAAATGTCCTTGTGCCAAAGGTAAAGGGGGAGCCCTGGGAGCCTCACCCAAACAGGAACTTCTTGAATGTTTTGGGTTTGGAGATCGAAGTTTGGGGACCAGCGCTTCAACAAGAGTCCTCTACGACCAAAAAACCATGGGCCCTACTAAAGAGTTCTCTGCAAGTCTTCCTCACAATTGAAATTGACCAAGAAGAAGTTTCTAGGTAAGGCTGCAATTTCCATATGACCGAGAGGCCTCCATTTCTCGCGAGCCCACCTGCAAATGGCGTCCAGATCCGGCCATGCTCCCAAAACTTTTCCCACCATGCTTTGCTCTCCTTGGGAAGTCGCCATTTTAACAAGCTCGACCCGAATAACCAAGCGACCACCCTCAAGCGAGATATAGCGGAAATGACAAAGAATTCTCCACTTACCTTATACCACCTGCATCCAAGGGCTTTCTCCGCAATCGAAGGCTTTGTTCTGGGAGTTCATAGACTTTCCCGGGCTTGCCTTTTACCACCTGCATCCAAGGGCTTTCTACCCAATCGAAGGCTTTGTTCTAAGAGTTAACAGACTTTCCCGGCCTTTCTCCATTTGAATTTTCACCAGAAAAAAACCCCGCCCAACCAGCCTCAGAATCTAACCCTGACCCACCATTCCTGCCTTTCTCTTTCTCCATCTTAGTAAATCATCATACTAATCCTGGTTTGTTAACCCATAACTACTACTCAGACATTTCTAACATAAAAAAATGATGAGCATCGGGAAAACAAAATCTACTGTGCATGATTTCCTCAGTGAAATTGGCAGCTGCCCTAAAAAACATTAAAAACAGAAGATATTCAGACTTCACTATATCAAGAAAACAAAACACAAATATCGTTGTTTGCTAATTCTCCCTGGTTTTTCTAGCATCAGAATTAACTATACAAACTGTCATAATTAAATCAACAAGCTTTGCTTCTCTGTGATATTCCCATAGATCCCAAATAGTAATTTAAATAAATTATCAAACATTGAATTACTTGATAAAAGCAAAATGTGTAAGCATAAAAAGAGCACTGCATCAGTCATATTTGAATGTATTGCTGATATCCAAAGTTCCTATTAACTGTTTTGAATGTTAAAAGAAGTCTGCCATTATATATCACATTGCCTCCAAGTCATCTAACCTTAAACTTCAGAGACATTATTAGCAGACTTAAAGTACTTATCAGACTCTACCTAAGTTGTTATTGTGATTGGTACACCACATTTTATGATGACAAGTCAAAGGTATTCAAATAATTTCCAATCATAGATGGCCATAGACCATGGAAGTGGTAATTATACAAACGATTATTGAAGTCATCATATTATTTATGAATGTTTCAGGAACTGGACCTTTGTTTTGGTAAATAATTACATACTTATTAATCAACCATGATCAAATATGGCATTCTATATATAGCAATATAGAGAAAAGCCAAGGGTAAATCACAATATGGTGAACAAATAAGTGGTTGTGCACGGCATTGCCCATCAGCATTAAAATAACCAAATATAAGAAAACACCCAGTTTGATAGGGATTAGTTGGTACCTATGTAAACACATTCATGTTTGAGTTCGACAAGGATAAAATTTGAAAACAATCGCCACCCAAAAATGAGACCACAGATTCTCTTCTAGCCTAATACTAACACTAACACAAACTCCAATGCATATGAGGCAACCCATACTCTACACAAATTCAACCACTGAGAAGCATTTTATTTTGTGGTGGAGGGCTTTACAAAGATAAAATGTAAACATGAATTAATACTTCTGTATGTAAATTTTGCCAACCTTTCCCTCTGCATGGCATATTTGTTTGTAAAAAATATTCATTGATGAATAAATATTGACCATCAAAGTAAAGGCATCAAAAATTAATTATTTTAATAATGAAATCAAATTTTTGAATCTTATGTGTAAAAGAAACAAATGCAAGGAAATCCGTAATAAGATTAGAGGAAATTATTGCCAAATTTCTTCACAATTATGTTGAGAAGGTTCAACTGAAACTATTTTATACCATGCATTTGTCTAACATTTGCTTCAACAGCTCATGTCATTTAGGTTGACCTAGAACAGAGCCCAACTTGACAGCCTTGTTATATAGATTAGCATATACAATAAATTTCAAGATAACCGTCAATGCCAACCAAAAACCTAAAATATAATGGGTCTTACCTCAGTTGGCAAAAATAAATCTCAAGTCAAGACCTTTCAGTTTATCACAACAACTAAACTTTTAGAAAAAATGGCAAATTACGATGATGTATAAGAATATAAACATTGTTGTCTACCACTCTTGTACGTCTTGTACAATACATTGTCATCTACTGTTTGAACAGAAGCTTTTCTTATATGCTCCAAATAGTTACTTTGACCAATAACCAAAATGACCAAATGATAGCATGTCATGCCAGATATGTATGGGTCCTATTGGTGTAGATCAAACATATATATTTATTTGTATTCCTTCTATGTACCACCTGTTATTATGTTTGCATGATCAAATGTCATTTAATTGTAGATGCAAGTCTCATATTTTAACATTATGGGCTTTAGCTGCACAATGCCTGAGCCTTGACATTTCCCTTGCGCCTATACTCGACACAGGTTCCAAAGTTATAAATGGATTTGGTACTCTTCAATTATTCATTGCTAGTTGATTGCAGGTCATCTGTTAGTCACATGGACTTCTTGATTGTTCATAATTCATAGCACCATTATATATGATCAGAAAAATCAGCAAAGCTAAAAAAAGTAGTGGGCTCAAAACTATGAAATGATTGAGCAAAATGGAGGGTTTAGCCATTTACCCTGTATACTTGCCATGTGGACAAGATATATTGTGCATTGAAAAAATTTAGAATCAAACTGAAGTAATCCACTGATGGAATACACCAAATGGCATATGGCCAAACCAAAGCCCCTAAGATTAGTAAAAGGAAACCATGTTTGAACAAAACATTGTTGAGTGTTGGAGTTTCCAACATTACAATGGTGTCTTCTTAATGTTAGGGAATGCTCACATAAGACACAGGATTAAAGCATAGGTCATAATGTCTTTCAGGATGGGAACAGAACAAATTAATGTTGTCCAAAGGATCCAACGTCATACCCTGAGAAGCATGCTCCCACTAAATGCTCCATAGGCAAAGTTAATATGACACCTCAACAACTGTAAATACCATAGCACAAAAACCTAATAAAGGACCTCCATGACACCAAAACATACTAAAATACAAAACGCCAAAAAGAGTGAGTATCCACATGATAGGTGTAACTGATAGTAAAAATCACGAACACATATCTAAGAAGGCTCCCAAAGCGAGGCCTATGGAAAATAAATTCACGAGCAAAAGGGCATAAGGTAAATTACAAGATAAGTCAGAAAAAGCTCCTACTCCAAATTTGGACACTTCTCCAAGGAAGCTTGTAAACAAATTAATAATAGCAAGAAAGAAGTAAGGTCCTGATTAGAAGGTAAGTCCAAAAAAGCTCTTACTCTGAATATGGACACCTCTCCAAGAAGGCTTGCAAACAAGATACCAATAGCAAAGAAGACATGATGTCCTGATTATAATGTATAAGGCAATAAAAATGGACCATTAAGCTCTATATTTTACTAGAATATCTTGTGCTAGATTCATGATATCCAAAGACAATCCAGAAACAGGTAATGGGAAGGATGATATATCTTATGCTGACGGTGCTTCAGGTGTGTCTTATGCCATGAACAAAATCCACTTTGAAATAAGCTTTGTCAAACTTGCCTAGCAGTGAAGACACAACAATATTCAATATGCCAACACAGCCATATGTACTTGAGCATAGTAATCAACAAAACATGTGATACTTGAGCTTTCAAGCTCTTATATATGAGAAGCATACAGTCAGTACAAACTTCTTATTTGTGGCCTTTGTTAATAGAGGTAGGTAAGTCCTTTATATACACAAAAAAAATGAAAAAAAAGCACCTTAAGAGGCATGAGGGGGCTTGTGCCTCTTAAAATTGTCCTAACGAAATTCTATATTCATAATTCAAAGTTACAACTGTCAGCATATTTAGGTGAAACAAAGAACCTACTTAGATTCAAAATAAACAAGAAGCAAACAGTCTTTGATCAAGATTTATGGATCTGAAGATCGGTGTGAATACAACAATAAGAATGTACATTAATCCATGTGAATAAGGACTAACAGACTAGTATCCCTATGTACATAATAATTTGAAATTCGTTATAAAGAGTGTAAACTTAAGTCCACTTTAGTATATAAGAGTAAATCGGAGCTTTTGAATAGTATCTACCATAGCAGTTACTAAGATAACTATAACTTAGTCTTAACCACACCTGCTACATAAGTCTATAGTAACTAATCACTGCTGACACAAACCATTTCTATATCAAAATTGTTCTTGCTGAAGCAACCTAGCATCCAAATAAACCATACCCAAATATCAAAATACTTGAAAGAAATCCTGTCATTGCCATAGCTGTATCAACTAGTCTATCTCAACATGCTGAAAAACAAAACACTTGCCATATGGCAATAAGCAGTAAAACAAGTAAAATAAAGATCAAGCCATAATCTAATCCATTTCCTATACTGAACCAGAAGGTGATAAAATGAAGAATTCGTATAGGCATACTTCTAAATGTAGCCTTACAAAATCAGACTTTAAAGGAACACCCTGAGAGAGATGATTGTGAGCAAAGAAACAACTAGATATGACAAATTACCTTTGTCATTGGAGGTTGGGTTATTCCTGCATCATCTTGATCTGCTCCTTCCTCATAAGCTGCAATACAAAATAAACAAGCAAAACATCATTGCAGGCATTCATTAGCATTCAGACAGTGACTACTGGTATCCAGTTCCACATAACCTGGATATAAGATTAAAAAATGCTTCAAGCAAAGGAAATGTCTATTAGACCCATATTTGGCGTCCCATCAAAAGTACTCACCAATATTTACATCCACTCCAAGTGGCCTTTGATTCATCCAAGAAGAAGGTTGTTGCTGCAGTTATATAAGAGAAAAATTTGAATAAAAACAAATATGACTTTGTGAAATAGTCAAGAACATGATGAATTTAAATAGTGTCCATCGCCAGAGATGGACTTGTCAAGGTTATATCTATCTAGTCTTTCAAATATTATAGGGCAAAACATATCTGACCTTCAAAGCAAATGCACTCCTGGAAGAAACAAATACCCATGAAAAGATTCATCTATGTGCCATGTTAACATGAATATGTGCATATGCAAAGAGATCTAAATCCGTTTAATATGCATATTTTTCGAGATTATCTAATGGTGCTTTTAAAAACTGCCCTTAAAACTGGATAAACAGTGCACAACAATCTGGCATCTGGTACAGGCAAACCTTTAACACGTAATGGGCAGGATTGACTACAATGCTTTGATAAAAAATCTAACTTGGCATTATATAACATCTAATTAATATATAATGTTTTTCTCTAAAATAATGCTCATGAATTGTTTTGTGTTTGTGTTTGATACATTTTCTTATTTTTCTCAACTTCATTTGGATTTTTCAAACTTTTGAATTTTTTGGGACCCTCCAAAATGAATCCAAAGTTTCAAACCACGTCACTATGATATTAAGACCTTTTTTTATTTTGAGTATATCATTATTCCAAGTATTTGAATATTTTCAAACCTATTTAGAGATTCCGAATTTTTCAGATTTCTGGGACTTTTCAAACGAATTGACTTTTTTGAACCTTGTAACTATGGTTCTAAACAAATGCACCCTTTGAAGAAACAAATAACCATGCAAAGATTCACCTATGTGCCCAGATGTTAACATGAATATGTGCACATGCATAGAGTTTTTAATTAGCATATTATGCATATTTTTCAAGCTTATTGAATAGTGCTTTTAAAAAGTGCCTTTAGATCTGCATAAACAGTGCACAACAATCTGGCATCTGGTACAGGCAAACCTTTACCATGTAAGGAGCGGGTCTTCCCATCTTTATATCCCCTCCCATCCCTGAGTCAGGCATACTAGCAAAGTCACTTGGTCCTTGTGGCATGTACTGGTACATAACTGGCTCTGTAACTCCTGGGAAGGGTGTTTGTATGGGGGTCTCCAGGGGTGTCTGTGAAACAAAGCAACGGTGTTGAAAGATAATGCATATGAATGCTTGTAATTCAAATAAGCAAACATGACTGATTTGCAGTGACATGCAAGAAAACTGGATGTTACAATATATACAACAAATAAAAACCAGCAAAGAAAATAAATGTAAGAAACTCAATCCATAAGAATGATAACTTACAGGCGGAAAAAGCATCTCTGCTGTGGGAGTTTCATATTCTTCTGTTGCTTCATATGGCACATTGAGATCATGCACTGGCGTAGGAACATTTGCTCCTCTAGGGGGAGGATTAGCTGGCCTTTCAAGTACTGATCCAGACTGCATCATTTTCAATTCCCATAGCTAGCAAATTGCATGAATAAATTGTCAACATGTGTGCAATATATATACACAGCTCAGTTTGTTTCGTCAAGCTCTCTTTACATAGTAAAAGCAAAACTCAACGACCATAACATTTAAGCAGTGCCTAGACATTTATTTTAAAAAAGCACAAAGGCTTTTACATAATGTTCATAAGGTTACTATAATGTAAGCAATCTATATATTACACACACTATCCAAACAAATGAGTAAAAGATAAAAAGATCAAATTTAGAAATACTCCTGTCATATGTAATGTGCATACCGCAGAAACATTAATATTCTGACTAATGTGGATATGAAAGGTTTTACACACAAATTCATGATTCAGCTCATGATACTTATATGCTGTTAACTAGTAATAATTCCATACTTCCCTTCTAAGAAACAAATTGGATGACTATCTGACTAAAGAGATCATCCACTGCTTAGCTACATATGACCTATTGATGATGGCTAGATTTGTTCCTTAAAAAAACTTGTTTGTTTGTCATATAGCAAGCAAATTCAATGCAATATAAGCATTTTATACGCAGTCAGATATTGAAATGCCATATCCAAATTGGTTCCTATTTGCAAAAAAAACTCTAACCAAACATGCCAAATAGAAGACCAACCATCTATAGACTTTGACTATCACATGCTCATATTTCTCTTCTGGCAGCAAGCCAAAAGAAAAATAATTTTTCTTAAAAAGTTAATACAGTGATTGTTACATATGATTATCTATTTCCAGAGACACCTAATAATCCAATCACTAAAGCCTGATCACAGTGGTACACATTGTGAATGTTTCCTTAAAAAAAACTCTCCAGTTTCTTTCTAAGAAATGAATTGGCATTGCTATCTAACTAAAGCGATCATCTATACATATGAACTGTTGATGATGGCCAGATTTATTCACTAAAAAACCATGTTTGTTTTACCCATAGCAAGCAACTTCAATACCATACAAGCATTTTGTAAGCAGTCAAATATTGAAATGTCATATCCAGCTTAATTCCTATCTGTAAAGAAACCTGTGACTAAACATGCCAAATAGAAGACCAAGCATCTGTAGACTTTGGCTATCACAAACTCATATTTCTTTGCTGGCAGCTATCCAAAAAAACTTGAATTATTTTTCTAAGCAAGTTAATACAGCAATTGTTACAATTGATTATCTATCTCCAGAGAAAGCTAAGAGTACAATCGCTAAAGCCTGATCACAGCTGGTACACATATCTGTAATACCTCTGTATCTAATTAGGATCATCATGGCTGAATGCGTACGTGGCGAATGTTCCTTTAAAGGAAAAAAAAAAACTCCATAGTTCCCTTCCAAGAAATGAATTGGATTACTATCTGACTAAAGAGATCATCTACTCTTTAGCTACATATAATATGACCTGCTGATGATGGCTAGATTGGTTCCTTAAAAAACTTCTTTGTTTATCCTATAGCTCTCAAATTCAACACCACAAAAGCATTTTGTAAGCAGTCAGATATTGATCAAAATGCCATGTCCGACTTAATTCCTATTTCCAAAGAAACCTGTGACTGAACATGCCAAATAGAAGACCAAGCATTTGTAGACTTTGATTATCTCTCTGCTGGCAGCAAGCCAAAAAAATGCATTATTTTTCCAAGCAAATTAATACAACAATTGTTACAACTGATTATCTATTTCCAGAGACAGCTAAGGATCCAATCACTAAAGCCTGATTAGAATCAGTACACACCTCTGTAATACCTCTATTTCTACATAGTATTATCTTGGCTGAATTTGCAGATGGTGAATGTTCCTTTAAAAACCTTCCTCATTCCCTTCCAAGAAACAAATTGGATTACTATCCGATTAAAGAGATCATCTACTCTTTAGCTACATATGACCTGTTGATGATGGCTAGATGTGTTCCTTAAAAACTAGTTCGTTTCTACTACAACACTCAAATTCAATAGAAGACCAGACATTTGTAAACTTTGGCTATCTCGTGTTCATATTTCTCTCATTGGAGCAAGCCAAAAAAAATACCATTGGTTTTCTAAGTAAGTTAAGATAACAATTTTTGCAGTTGATTATCTATTTCCAGAGACAGCTAAGAATCCAATCACTACAGCCTGATCATAGTCGGTACAGACCTCTGTAATACCTCTATTTCTACTTAGTATCATCACAATTGACTGTGCACATAAATATTCCTGAAAAAACTGTGTTTACGTTGATCTCTTTCAAAAACCCTGAGTCACTTGAATTTGGGGAATCATAAAGCCATTATTAAACATGCTGCCTGTTTAATATATTAAGATTTTAATACCTAACTATATTTAGAGATATATAGTGAAAGCAATGCCCAATGACCTACTGGATGTATCCTGAATTAAAAGCAGCCTAAGTGTCCTCTCCTCTATCTATTCTCGTCTCACCATAATGTAAAACATCTTTAAATCCGGCCTATGGAGTGCAGACCAAGTGGTCAAAAGCAGTTTTGACTACGAATGGTAACATTTTATCGAATAGCAGAGCTCAACTGGTTAAATACGTAGACTTTCAAAGTGGAGAATCTTGTCAGGGTTGGAATCTTGCTAGGAGAATTAGATATATGCGTATTTGTCAAGATATTGTAATAGTGTGTTATTGTAATACTGTGGGAACACGGCCGTCAAGATATTGTAATAGTGTGTTATTGTAATACTGTGGTAACACGGCCGTCATGTAATCCGGGTGATCCTGCCAGTTTATTAAAACTATTAAATAAAATACTTAAATTGAAGGCCCAACCACCAATTTTTTTTTTTTTTTTTTGAAAAACAACCACCAATATTGTACTTCACGAACAAGATTAATTTTCAAAATTAATTTTCGTTGCAAGACTAGCCAAACCCCCTTGCTACCCACATTATCCCGTTCCAATTGTGTACCCTCTCAAAGCTTTACTCCAAATTGAGCCTTGTCAATCGAACTCACCCAAGGGGAAAACTCATCCTTTGATCTGAATTTGTGACCACAAAATTGGCTATAACTTTCCGGACCAAACTTTTATCTCAAAGTTAAAACACTAAAATCACTGCACCAAAAATAAGGTTCAAGAAACACACAAGGGAATCGATCTTGAGATCAATGCCTAGAGATCCCCTACTAACTGCCTAGAGATCCCCTGCTAACAACCAAAGCCTGAACGGTTGATCTGGGTCCCTGTAATTCGACATTCTTTCATGGAATTAACAAAACTTAGGCTGTCATTCGAAGGATTTTACAAAAAAGCAAAGAAAAAATCCGACACAAAACAGAGATAAAAATAATTCAAATTCCTCGGAGAGAAAGGGTCAAAACCTCTTGGAGTTCATTGAGGACACTGTCATCAAGGCCATCGCTGCGGAACTGATCCCGCAATTTTTTGACCACGTCATCCAAGACGCTCGCGTACACCACGGAGGTAGACATTTGACTTTAACCCTCCCGCGTGCCAGTTAGGGTTTGTTTTTCTAGGGTTTCTTCAAACTCATGAAAAGGGTTCGAAATCCCTCTGAGTGCAGAACTACAGAAGAGGAGAGGAAGCGAAAATACAAGAAACGTGAACGAATGAATGGAAGAATAAGTAGAAGAGATATAGAGGGCATGGCATACAAGAAGAGAGATTATATGGGAATTAAGAGTGAATATAAATACGTTTGCCTCCTTTTGAAGGAGACCGAGATCGTCCCGGGTCACATGTCCCGAAATTCTTGTGATGACGTGGTATGTGCCCCATTTATGCCGTATTTTTTGGTATTTGAAATTATGATGTAGGTGGATATATATTTACAGTTTTTTTTATGGTTGGTCGGTTTTTAACATTTTATGTACCCAACTTGTGCTGTGGGTTGCACACTTTACATTAGTGATGCGGGTGGCTATTTGGAGTGGTATAGAAGCTTTAACTATTTAATATACAAAATTATTTTATTATATTTTTATTTGGTATTTTAATTTTAATTTTTTATTTAATTAAGGTTTATTATTGATATTTAGATATAAGTATTTTCATTTTAATCATAATTTTTAATAAAGTTGATTGTTAAACTTATTCATAAAAAATTAACATATAATTCTAATTTTTAAGAACCAAATCCCACACTATCCCCATTTGAATTATAAATTTTTATTTTAATGTTTTTTAATTTATTATAAACACTTATACTATTACATAATATTACAAATTATTTATATTTCACCTTAGCCTAGTTAGATTTGACATCAGTTTTCTAAATCAAAACATTTAATCCATTAAACTATTTAATATATTATTAAAAAAAAATTACGTATCTTTTAACTTATACGAGTTATATTATAATATATAGATGTGCTTTGGGTAAGTTTGATGAATTTATGACCATATAGTACCACCGGCCAAGGACAATCTGTCCTGGGATCAAGTTATTGTGTTTAATTGTGATGGATGAGGCATGGGCAAATATTTAAGATATTTAAGATTGGATGAGTCACGTTTAAATCCTTGCAATGGAAGGAAAGGTTGGATGAGTCACGTTTAAATCCTTGCAATGGAATTTAATATTTTCATTTAAAATTATTTTAGGATAATATTTGTGATTTAGTTTTATTAATAAGAGATTTAGGTTTAAATTAGTGGAGAAATCAATCTTTTGTAAAAGTAGTAGTTTGCTTCAAATTTTTAGAGTGTGTGTGAGACGGTCCCATCTCAGGTCGGGCCAACAAAAAACAAGATGGATAGGTTTATTGAGAGCACTCTATGTGGTTTGAACCAGTTACTAAAAATAGAGGTTGTATCCAAGTGAGTGAGATGGATAGATTTGTTGAGAGCACTCCATGTGGTTTGAATCCTGCGTTGCCCAGTTACTAAAAATAAAGGTTGTTGGTCTACTTGCAACGACGCCACTTGCATTATCGGTGATGTGACCCGGGTTCAATCCCCACGATGGATGTTTATAAGAAGTATTTATTTTTAAAAAATAAAAAATAAAGGTTATAACCAACTCTCCTATGTAATCAAAAATATATATATTTGTGGTTTGGTTAGTGGTATTTTAGTAATTTTTTTTTTTTTTTTTTTGGGGTTAGGTAAGAAATTTTTATAATCTTTAGTCCTTTGGATAAAGATAAGGTCAATAATGCCTCCATCTTTGAAAGAATAAAAAAATTAAAACAACTCAACTATCAAAATTTTTTATTTATAATCTTCTTTATTATTACAATATTCATGGTTGTTATAAATAGTTTTAGATGGGAATACCTTATAGATGTCCGGCCATGGAAATTACTTGGATTTTCCTTGGAATAGAATAGAAGGCTTTTAGGTTTTGGATATCAAAGAATTAAACACTTAATAATGTATTTGAATTGTTTTTTTATAAAAAAATAAATTAAAACTATAAAATTTAATTTATTAATTTTAAAGCATTGATTTTTTATTATTATTAATTTTATTTTTTTAAATAGTATGGTTAGGATTTTAGGTTGTTTATAATAGATATAGGTTTAAACCATAGGGATGCGTATGTGTAGATATGTAAGTGAGATTGTTACTTAAAAACTTTAAATTTTATTATTATTTTTTAAATAAATTGTTTAGTTTTTATTTAATTATTTTAATCAAAATAATTAAATATTGTTTCAATAGGAATAAAGCAGTAGTTAGGGCTTTAGCTTTTCTTCGAAAGGTTTAAAGTTCAAACCATATGTGTAATTCCATGTTATTCAAGCTCTGGTTCTCCGTATGTTATGTGTTAACCAAAAATAATAATAATAATTTTATATATTAATTTAGTTAGTGTGAGAAACCCTTGCTTTGACCTACAACCAACACACAAGGCTGAGCAATTTCCTCCCAACCATGACCCCTCGTAAAGCTGAGAGCTATGCCTATCAATAGGGAATTTAACACACGCATCCCCTCTCACACTCGTCCACATCAATTAAAACCTTGAACCTCCCAAAAAAGAGTCAAAGTCTGAATAGAATCGTTACGTTGTCCCCATGGGACAATTAAATATTATATTATCATTATATATATGCGAGGTTAAATGAATTATATTTAGTTTGGTTTTCTTGTTAAAGATTTTTTTTACTAAAAATATTTTCATCTTTTATGCATGTAATGTTTTTATAATCAATATATATATATATATTAAGGATTTGATTAGTGTGAGAAACTCTTATGACTTTTTGTTAAAGATTTAAAAATACTTTCATCTTTTATGTCTGTAATGTTTTCATAATCTATATATATTTTGGATTTGGTTTGTGTGAGAAACTCCTATGATCAATGCTTAGGGTTGGGTATCTTCATTCCAATATAACCTCTCATAAGGGAAGAGTTGAGCTTATCAATAAGGGATTCAATACACAGCCCCACACAGGTTACAGTTTTGAACCTTGAACCTTCCAAAGAAGAGCCAAAGCCCCATTTTGTCGTTTTTATGGGATATTTTTATATTATTTTTATTTTGGTTACATAGAAGAGCTGGTCACATTCACACTATTTTTAGTAATTGACAAGCATGGGGTTTAAACAATAGGAGTTGTTTCCACCAAACCTATTCCACCACGTTATTATTGTCCTAGAGTGAAGGGAACCACTAGTTGTTTGGGATTTGTAATGTCATCGTCCATCTAGTGCACATACTACTACCTTTGCAAATAGGTTGCCCTTGAGGTTTGAACTTGGATTTCTTCTTGGTAAGTGTTTGGTTAGACAAGCACTTACCAATCCACCTAACCTTCAAGGGCATTTCTTATACTATTTTTTTTGTTACATAGAAGAGTTGGTCACAACCACAATATTTTTAGTAATTGACAAGTGTAGGGTTCAAACCACATGGGCTACTCCTACCAAACCTATTATGGTTCATTATTGTTAACCTAGAGTGAAGAGGACCACTAGTTGGTCTGGATTCATATCACCATTATTAGTCTGGCATGCACTTAAAGGATTTAAATCAGACTATTACCTTTACAAATAGGTTGCCTCTGAGGTTTGAAGTTAGGTGTCTTCTTGGTAGATGTTTGGCCAAACAAGCACTTACCAATCCACCCAACCCTCAGGACATTTTTATATCATTTTCATTAAGAGATAGAATTTTGTTCCACTAACTGTCTTTTCAAATTTAAATTTTGTCAATAGAACACCATAAATAGCTAAAATATTAACTACCTTGATTTTCTTCTTTATAAATTTGTCTAGTATAACAACTTGTTAATTCTATGATACTTTTTTTTTTTGGTCTAATTAATGCCTTTAATATTCTAGGATATCGTTTTGATCATCACCTCTTATTTTTACTTATGGGCTTAGCCCCACTTCCTCGTAACATTTATGAATATTTATGATATTTGTTTTTGTTTTCCCAATATCAATATTCCTTTAAGTTTTCTTTTTTATTTATTTTTACTTCTTGGATATTCCTCTCATTTTTCTAATTCCCACTAACATTTTTATCTTCATTAATCTCTTCAAAATACGTCAGGGATTAACGCTTTGAGGTTGTTTCGCAAGGGCATTTGCTATATTAATGATTTAGTGCACTCTCGAGACTAGATTCTTTGGCTTGATCTCAAACAAAAAATTAATCTTTAGAATTCAGATCTTCCTTCTATTCTTAAGATTCAAGAGCTCATACCTGATGTCATGCTTCATAAGCTCGGCCTTCAATCCCCAAGTTCCTGGTGGAGAGATTGGCGTTGGAATGTGGATACTCCTTTCAAGAACTACTCTTCTTCCTTGATTTATCAGCTTCTTAGTCATGTTTCCCCTGGTGTTGATAAACTTAATGAGAGATGGTAGACTCATTCTACCTCATATACTTGGATTGCTCGTCTAAACCATATCTGGCAGTCTAAACTTGAACCCAAGATTACCTTTTTTCTCTCGTCTCTTATTTATCAAGGGCTTCCTATGGAAGAGAGACTTAGTAGGGTTGGTCTTCCTAATCCTAAGTGTCCAACTTATGGTCATTTTGAGACTTTCAAACATCTATTTTGGTTCTACCCTCGTGCTCAGTCTGCTTGGTCCTGGATTCACTCATTGTTCAAGCCCTTTCATCTTGAATTTTCCAGATGGCAGATGATCTTTTTTGGAGATAACAATTGTTGGCCTACCTATATTGTCGCTCTATGGAATTTCTTTCGTGCTATTATTTTGTTTCAACTTTGGAAAGCTAGGAATGTTGTTGTCTATTCTAGAGATTTAATTTATAGTCAATTTTCCTTGTATGAAAAGATTACAGTATTTTCTACTGTTACTGTTCAACTTCATTCATAGGATTCCAACTTGACTCATGAGTTGGCGCATTTGATAAATCTTTTTAGGTTCTGTTGCGAGGCTCCGTGCACTATCAACATAGCTTCACCTAACGTCCTTCCACCTTAATGTCCCTCTATTTCTTTGAGGTCTCAATGTAGCAGGTTGAGGGGGTGACATTTTCTAGCATCAGGTTGTTCTGTCAGTGCCCACAATAGGGCTCGGTCTTATCTTGGAGTGACTCCCTTTATTTAGTTATTTTGTTTATTCACCCTTTTAGGGGTTGGTTTTGTTTTTGGCCTCAGGTCTCTATGGTGATTGTTTGGGTGGCCTTGCACCCTGAGCTGTGATTTTTCCAGCTCCCTTTTTATTGTAACCTCTCTTATTTTTTTATTGAATATAATTGTTGGTTCCAATAAAAATTTTACATAATGTTTATAGTGAGATTTATTGTGTAGTTTTGTCTTGCTTCAAAGGAGTGTAAGGAATAACCTTAAAAGCACTTTCTTAGTTATGTTGCCCTCAAAATCCTAAATTTCAAGGACAATCCTCCATAGTAATTATCTTCTTATGCTACCTTAAAAACTCTAAATTACTATGGATATTCTCCATCATCATTTATTTATTATGTTTCTCTTAAAACTACAAAATGCAAAGGAAAATGAATTTATACTACTTAAGGAAAATGAAGACAATTTACCTAGAATAAATTCTCCTCTACATTATGTTCATTCCTAATATAAGAAAATGAATTTATACTACTTAAGGAAAATGAAGACAATTTACCTAGAATAAATTTGACCTCTTCCACCTCTTTTGTTTTAAAATACTCCACGTCTTCATTTTCACCTTTAATACCTTCATAATTGAAAGTGTATAATGTACTCCCTCATTCCTTGTATCATTCTTTGTTTCTTTTAATGATTAATCTGATAGAACTACCATGGCCTTTGTCATTTGATGCTATAAATAGGCTTCCTTTGAATCTATTTTGGAGTGGAATATCCTTGATCTAATTATGCTTCTATTATTATATGGTCTCCTTACTCCACCTTGAAGTTTGTCTCATGGCCAAAAAATTTGTCTTCTTCCATTATTTTCCTTTTGCAATCTCTTACCTTATGTCTAGTCTAATAAAATTTGTAGCATCAAATTGTAATGTTTTCATAAGCCAATTGTTGATCCCATTCTCTTGATTCAAATTTAATCTTAATGAAATGAGACAAAGGATTTGAAATATCCATAGCAAAACATATTCTAATGTACACAACATACTTTCCCTTCTTATTAGTGACTCTGTCCTAGATGAATCCCCTAAGGTATTGTCAATATTATTCAAAACATCTTATTGATAAGTTGATATGGAAGTTTAAAAAGCTTAATTCACACCAGAAGTTTTTTAATATTTTTTGTCTTAATAAAAAATGTATTTCTTTATGGTCTTAAATATAGGATATCTCTCTCCTCAAACCATGGGCTACTACACATTTTTTTATCCTTGATTTTCGATCTAGAAAAATTAATGAGGAAAAAAAGATTTAAGAAAAAAAAACCATGGATTAATTCAAATTCAATCCCCAGTTCCACTTGATCCAATTTTGAGTCTCTAAAGTTTTTGGCTAGTATTCATGGAACTCACATGTTAACCATCTACTTTTAAGAGCCATTGTATCATACTCAATCATTTCATCCTTGATAATCACTTCTGGTGTAACATCCATTACTTGGATCAAACTTGTCATATATTCACTCTTCCTCTTGTCTCTAACTTGGGCATTCATACTTTCACCTAAGGCATCCTTCCTTCCAATTAGGGATTTCAAATATGGCTTTCCTTTAATGCTACCTATATTTCTCTCATATGAATCCTTTGTCCTTTAAAATTTCCCAAAGATCCAAAGGAAGAAAATGTGAGACTTACTCTTTACTCACACTTGCTTCCTATTTGTACTTCTCTCCCTGCTCTTTCCTAAATATCTAAAACAAGGTAAGGCTCACTCTTGAATCGTTAATGTTAAGGTTCACCTATGAGATCTTTGATTTTTATTGTTATTGATTTTGATGATAATTATTTTTATTCTATTTGTCATCAATATATTTATGTAGGGGAGCAAATGCAAGTGAGGAGCAAGCCTCACCTTTTTTTATTTCAAATATTTAGAAAAGAGTAGGGATTGAGTTGATCAAGAAGAAATCCTTGCAATTTCTTACTCCAAAATTTTAGGGAAAATAAAAAAACAAAGGATTATTATGAGGAAAAGCTAGGTAACATGGAATTAAAGTCATTTTCAAAGCCCTAACTAGAAGTGTGAATGTCCTAGTTGGTAGTGTGGATTCCTTAGTTGAGGGTATGAGGAAGAGTGAAACTATGAGAAGCCCTACCTAGGTAGAAAATGTTATGGTAAAAGTGATTATCAAGGATGAGATGATTGAACACTAACATAATATTTCTTCAAAGCAAAGGATTAATATGTAAGCTCCATTAATATTGGTCATATTTTTGCTTCTTCGATATTGCTCTCCTTTTTTCATTCCCACTAACACTTTCACCTTCATCAATCTCTTTAATAAGTTCAATATGTCCATTGTGAGATGTATCATCTATAGTTTTGTCTTGCTTTGAAGGATTTGAAGCACAAAGAATAACCTCAAAAGCAATTTCTTACTTTATGTTGCCCTAGAAATCCTAAAGTGTAATGACATTCCTCCACAATAATTATCTTCTTATGCCTACAAATATTAAATTGATATAGATATCCTCCATCCTCATTTCTTTATTATGTTGCTCTTAAAACCCTAAAATGTAAGGGATAACCTCTACACTACTTTCATTTCTATTATAAAGAGATGATTTTATACTACTTGAGAAAAATGAAGATAATTTACCTAGAATAAACTTGACCTCTTCCACTTCCTTTGTTTTAAAATTTTGCTCCATGTCTTCCTTTAAGCCTTTATTTCCTTCTAACTTTGAGCTTCCATAGTGTACTTTATCATCCCTTGTATCGTTATTTATTTCTTTAAATGATTGATCCAAGTGAACTATGATGGCATTTCATCTAAAGTTATAGATAGGCTATCTTTAACTCTTTTTTAGAGTGGAACATCCTTCATCTAATATTGCTTCTACTATAGTATGATCTTCTTACTCCACCTTGAATTTTATCTCATGAAAAACTCTTTCTTCATTGTTTTTCCTTTGTAATATCTTACCTTGTGTCTGGTCTCATAACATTTGTAGCATCAAAATACAATGTTTTCATAAATCCACTTGTTGATCCCATTCTCTTGATTCAAATTCAACCTCAACAGACTATAATAAAGTTTTTAAAATATTCATAGCAACACATATACAAGTATTCATAACATACTTTCACTCCTTAGTAGTTGCTCTCTCTTAGATGAATTCTCCTAAGGTATTGTCAATATTATTCAAAGCATTTTTATTAAGAAGTTGATATAGAAGTCTAAAAATCTTAATTCATACTATAAGTTTTTAAACATTTTTTTTTCTAAATAGAAAAGTTCTTCTCCCATGGTCTCAAATATAGGAGATATCTCCCCCTAAACTATGGGCCACTACACATTATTCTATCCTTAATTTCCAAACTAAAAACAATAATGAGGAAAAAATATTTAAGAAAAAAGTCATGGATTAATTTGAATTCAATCCCCACTTCCACTTGATCCAATTTTAAATCTCTAAAAGTTTTGACTAGTATTCATGAAACTTAAATATTAACCCTATGTTCTTAAGAATAATTATATCATACTCAAAAATCTCATCCTTGATAATCATTTATTGTGTAACATCCTCTACTTAGATCTGATTTGTCATATACTCACTCTTTTTTTTTCTCTAACTTGGGCATCCATACTTCCAGCTAAGTCATCCTTACTTCCAATTTGGGCTTTCAAATATGGCATTCCTTTTATGCTACCTAGATTTTTCTCATATGAATCATTTATTTTTTAATTCTTCAAATATTCAAAGGAAGAAAAGGTAAGTCTTACTCTTTATTCATTTTCTTTCTATTTGCACTTCTCTTATTGTTCTTCCCCAAAGTTCTAAAACAAGAAAATATAAGGTTCACTCCCAACTTGCTAATGTTAATGTTCACTTATGAGGTCTTTGATGTTTTTTTATTGATTTTGATGAAAATTATTTTTGTTTTGTTTATTATCAATATAGTTCATGTAGGGCAAAAAATGTGAGCGAGGAGCAAGCCTCACCTTTTATTGTTTCAAATATTTAGAAAAAATTAGGGAGTGAGTGTGATCAAGAAGCAATCCTCACCATTTTTTACTCTAAAATTTTGGAGATATTAAAAAAATAAAGGATTTTTATGAGTAAAAGCTAGGCATTCAAATTACTAAATAGAAGTATCGATACCCTAGTTGGAAGTATGAATGCCCTGGTTGAGGTTAAGATGAAGATTGAATCTATGACAAGCACTACCTATGTAGCAAATGTTATAGTAGAAGTGATTATCAAGGATGAGATGCCTGAATAATGACATAATGGTTCTTTGAAGAAAAGGGTCAATATGTAAGCTCCATTGATATTAACCATATTTTTGCTTCTTAGGTATTACTCTCCTTTTTTATTCCCACTATGAGAGGTAGTGAAAGTCATAGGGGACCTCCGACTTATCAGATCCATAGTATCTCACCTCTCACTTTGGGGACAATTGCAATTTGTGAGCCTAGTACTATGTTGAGTTGACTTTGAAAACACCAACGTTTCTTTCTAATATTATTTCCTTGCTTCCATTAAAATGTAATCCTACCTTAACTACAAATGGATGAAATAAATATAGCAAACATGTCCTAGAAATTGTGTTTTATTTTGGTGGACAATGTAAAAGAAAAGTTGTTTTTAGAATAAGATTTCAAAGAGATGCATCCAAATAAACTTATATGCAAGTTTAATTTTTAGTGAAAGTAAGACTATGGATGAGCTCCAACTACTCTTAAACCATGGTTCATTCCTTTTTATTTTAACAAATAAATCAAAAACTAAGAAACCACAAACAGAAACACAAAATGAATAAAAATAGCCTATTTAGTCTAAAATGACAAAGATTAGATCAAAATGTTTTGCTTGTTTCTACATCAACAAGAAAAGCATTGCTAGCACTATCGTTGTCTATCGATGCTTAACTTTTAGCCTTTTGAAAATTTGTAAAAGATATAAAATTATGGGATTAGTAGTAAAGGGTCTTGTTGGAGTATATTACATTATTTGGTACATGCTAATGTACCCCCATGGTACCTTCATGGTACAATTGTAAATAATAGATTAGGGTTGAGTTATAGTTTAGAGTGTGAGTAATATTTCCCCTTTCATGTAAGTGTAAGTTGAGTCTATGTACAAGTGTCATGTAAAGTTGTAATGTATAGGAAATGCACAAGTGTCATGTGAGTTAGAGTGCAAGTGTAAGTTGAGTCTATGTGCACAAGTATCTTGTATGTATGAGAAAAAATATGTAATATAAATATGTGCGCAAGTATCTTAAATTAGAGTGTGCAAGTTATAGAAGTGAAAGAGTCATGCATAGGCATACATACATTATAGAGTCAAGTGTTCATCAAATATGCAAGTGTCAAGTAGATAAGCCAAGAGTCATAAGACTTGGCATATGGAAAGAAATAGTCAAGTATCCAAAGAGTCATACTACTAAGGCTAGATTATGGATATAGTACTCCAAAGAAAGGGAGGAGAATCATCATCAAAACATTATGAAGAGAGCTTCATTGTCATATTTGTAAGAGAAATAAGAACAATAAATATTGTGTACATTTTGATCAATTAATATTTTAAGTTATATTACATGCTTAGTATATGTTCATTAAGACTATTTACATTCATTTAATGCTTATTATTGAATGTTATTTGAATTATTATAAGCCTTATTCTATATTATTTTTTTTATATTATTCTACTCATATCATTATATTGACCTTATATTGTGGTTATATTATGTTCAATCTTGTGATATTTGTAGTAGTATTAAGGCTTAAAAATCCATCAGTGGTATCAGAGCTACCACCTAACTGCATCCAGATTGACAAGAGTTCACTTTAAGCCACTATTACAAAATTGATTTTATCTAGTTTGATAAAGTTGATTAGGAGTCTATCCACTTTGAAGACAGTGAGACTTGGACTCTATTATAAGATCATATTTACTATAAATACTTGAGTCTTTCCACGGATGAAGAATAATTAATGAAGACCATGACTTAACTATATATATATTTAGGGACATAGATATCCCTTGATATTATTTTTTTTGCCAACTCAAAAGAAATTTGAAGATTTAGGGACATAGATATCCCTTGACATTGAATTTTTACCAATTCATAAAAAAGTTGAAGATTCTGGGATATTTAAAGTCACCTTGACATTATATTGGATTAAAGATTAAAATTTTGATATTAAGAGATTGAGTAGGAGAAGTGTGAGAAGCTTCCTATAAAGGATAGAGAAGAGTTTCAACTACTAAGTAAAAAAGAAAAATAGCAGTGGATTGAGAAGTATTTAAAGCTTCCTAAGAGAAAAAGATAGCAACAGGATTGAGAAGCATTCAAAGCTTCCTAAGATAATATAGAAAGAGAGTATACAAAAGAAAAAGTCAAATTGATATTGAAGAAGGATTAAGAAGCACATAACTTACTTTATATAGCTTCAAACATTGGATTAGTATCTAAATTTATTAAAAAGTTGCAGAGTATTCAGGTCACAAAGAGATAGATCTTGGAACAAGGTAAAAGTTTTAGGTCATAAAGATATTGACCTTGACATATTAAGAAGTTTTAGGTCACAAAGATATTGACCTTGACATATTAAGAAGTTTTAGATCATAGAGATATTGATCTTGACATATTAAAAGGATTCAAGTCAAAATAAGTATTGACCTTTATATTAGTTCAAGAAGCTAATATAGAAGAAAATATTTTATAGAAATTTTTATATATTGTAGAAAGTATAAAGAAAAGAACCTTATAAAAGTGAAAGGTTCATATAGAAAAAGAAAAAGTATTGAAGAAAGACATGTATTATTCAAAGTACATTTGGCTAATATTGAAGGAAAGAGATCCTTTCAAGAAAGAGACCCATTATAGAAAATTTGAGGCTTATACAAAGATAGTTGCATTTAAAGAATAGCAATAGAAAGTGGCTCGTGGTAAAGGAGAGAAACTTATGATGAGAAGCCCATGATAGAAGACAAGAAGCCCATGATAGAAGACCCAAGAAGTTCTTGATAGAAGATCGAGGCTACCAATTTTGATGAAGGGAGAAACATTTAAAATAGAGGTGATCTATAAGAAAGAGACAATCATTTGAGCTACTTTAAGAAAGGGGACTCAAGGTTTGACTAAGAAAATTCAATAAGAAAGGAAGAAAGTCCATACAATAGAATAAAAACTAATGGATTTAAGGTTATACAATAGTGAAAAAGGATGTAGCAATACAAAGCTACAATAGAGTTTTAAAAGTTGTTGTACACCATCATTTGAATATCAAGAGTAGCC
This sequence comes from Wollemia nobilis, assembly GCA_028583015.1. Taxonomy (NCBI): domain Eukaryota; kingdom Viridiplantae; phylum Streptophyta; class Pinopsida; order Araucariales; family Araucariaceae; genus Wollemia; species Wollemia nobilis. The sequence continues at coordinate 1,240,339 of JAQPPZ010017034.1, read as the reverse complement.
TAGCAACTTGCAGATGTAAAAGACCCTAGAGTAGAACAAAAAAATAAGTTAGTAGAAGCTTTAGAAGCAATCAATACATTAGTGAAAGGACTGTTACACTCACAGAGTGAAGACCACAAAGTTAGAACAATAGAGCACCAAAGGAGTAGTGCATCGAAGTATGAATTACGAAGTTGATGTATTGAGTATCTCAAATGCTACTTAGAAAGCAGTGCCAAAGCTAAAGCAGGTAATCATAACGTGACAAGGTGAAGCAAAGTTAGTGGATTAGTAACATCTAAACATTATTGCTGAAATCTATTGATAGTTGTAAGGCCCAAGCAGTGAAAGTCATGGAAGTAGTGGAAATCATGGAAGCTAAAGGTTCATCGAAGGTCTAAAGGGAAGTGCCATTTGAGGAGCAGTTATATTTCACCTATGTAATGCTCTCGAGCTAGATAAAATGTGGAGAAGAGAAACATTTAATGAGGAGAGTTGCAATGCTCTAGAGGAGAAGAGAAACATTTAAGTTTCTCATGCTTGTTGACAAGTGGAATGATCTAAATGTGTAGAAATAGACATGCATAGTAGCCCAAGAAGAGCAGTCAAATTAGATGAGGGCAACAACAATAATGAAGGAGTGAAGTCATTCGTGCAATGCAATTGAAGTGGTCGGATAAAATGTGCAAGGTTGGTAGTAATATATTTTAGGGTTTAAGAGTTAATTTATTAATTGAATTAAGTGCCTAAGGTAGGAGTAATAAGGTTAATAAAGTTTTATTAGAAGTTTTATTTTGGAGTGAAAAGGTTACTAAAATGTTTTTGAGTTATAGAAGAATTTAATGCTTTATAGGATGGAGAGATAAGTTATTTAAAGGTTTTTAAAGTTTATTAAAAGATTAGGAGAAATAAGGATTTTACTTATTTTTTAAGTTTGTCAATAGTATTTTAATAAAGGCTTGGAGTGATAAGTTTTTTAACTAGTCTAATTAAAAGATTATTGTGAGTTTTTAATAAGTTTGAAGTTCATTGAAGTTTTTATTTTTTGGGTTTTATTTTTTGAAAAATAAAAAAAATGAAAAATTGAAAAGCTTTTGCAAATTTAATTATTTGGGAGATAAAAGGATTTCAACTTAAAAAATTAAGAAAACTTAAATTTGCAAATTTTATTATGAGTTTTTAAAACTAGGGAGACAAAAATTTTACTACTTCACAGAAATAAAACTAGAAACTTTGTTTTATTTTTGAACCTAGGAGTTATAAGGTTGTCTACTTCAAAGGAATCAAAATTCATAAACTTTATGGATATCAATATGGAGTCTATGATTAAAAAGGAAAAAGTAGATGTCATAAAATTTGGGATTAAGAATTTGATTGAAAAATATGAAGGAAAGATAGATATAGTTTCAAAATTAATCTATAGTGAAGCCATAGAAGAAAATTTTGAAATATTTGAATACTATTTACATGCAAGACTTATTGAAGCAATTGATGATGGAAAGGATAATATTATAATAGCTATAGATATGAGGGTTGCCCATTATATATTATAATATTATCCTAGAGTATTGTCTATTAGGATACTAGTCTGGTTAGGATGTTTGGGTTACCGATTGAGTTTTGAGAAATAGATACCTTCAAGGCAATAGAAAACACTCTAAGAGAATTCTTTGAGATTTCAAATACAATGAAATATGGATTCTTGGCTATTTATGCTCGAATATTAGTCATGATTGATATAAGCAAAGCTTTAAAATAATCAATAATTATTAAGTATGGGGATAAGATGTGGATCCAAACTATAGATTATGAAAACATATATATTAGATGAAGATGGCATGAGGTGGACATATTGGGAGATCATGCCCTAAGAAGAGCCCAACAAAATCATATGTAGAAAATCGCAAGATAAAATTACAAATGGTTATGGATGAAGATGGTTTTCAACTTCCAAAAATAGATCTAGAAAAATAAAGGAAAATAAACAATGGAGACAAATAAGGAAGGATATTGGAAGAAATACCAAATCTTTTGAGGCTTTAGCGTATGAAGAAAAAGTATATCAAAACTTAGAGAACACAATACTACAATTTCAACATATTATCAAGGAATCGTCTATTCAATATGATCCTAATTTTAGGAAGAATATTCTCGATGAACCTAAGGAATGTGTCTCATCAGATTTTGAAGACTCTCTTGAAGTACCATCCACCATTCAGAAAAAAAAATTGGCAAAGAAAATACAGTTTTAGAAGTTAATACCTCTACTATTAATAAGGAAATACCAAAAATGAGCAAGATAAGTCAAAAGTTTCTATAATAGAGCCAGGAGAGGATAAATATGATGAAAAAAAAATTATGAAAGAATATTGAGAAATAGAATAATAAGACCTACTCCTGATATAGACAAGGCAAAAAGAGGAAAATCCTCAAATTATCAAGCAAGATCCAGGGAAGCAAGAACAAACATAGAGAAAGGAACACAAACTAAGCTGGTTGAACTTATCTTTACCAAACAACAAAATGATATTGGTAATACGCAGGTGGGTCCAAAAGCTCCTAATGAGACATGATTATCATATTATGGAATATAAGGGGTGCTAATACCCCCTCAAAGTAGAGGTGTATTAGGGACCTATGTTTAAGTAATAAGCCTGATATTCTTTGTATCCAGGAAACTAAAATGACAAAATAAGAAGTTTCAAAAACTATAAAAGAAGTATGGGCATGATGTGAATAGAATGCTATGGATTTCGAAGGAGTGGCAAGGGGAATTCTAACTTGTTGGAATACTTCTAGAACCTCTTGTGTAACCATTCATAAAACTAGGCATTGGATAGCCTCTTTAGTCATTTGCTACTTTGTAGATATTTGTTTCATCCTTATAAATATCTATGGACCTACAACTTAGTTAGGTAGATTAGAAGTTTAGAGTGGGATTGAAGCCTTTATGAGAAGTAAATACCAAGAAACCCGATTTATGATCATTGGAGATTTTAATGCCATAACCAAGTTGGATGAAACATTTAGGATAATTAGGAAATTGACCCAATGTATGAAATGTTTCTCAGCTTTTATTCAAAACAATAATCTATGGGAATTTGAGTTTGAAGAAGACAACTATACTTGGACCAACAACAAGAGATGCCAAAACCTAATAGCAAAAAAATTAGATAGATGCATTCTCTTAGATCATTGTCTAGATGAAAGAACTTGTGCTAAAATTAATACCTTAACAAGGATTGGTTCAGATCACTAGTCGATAAGAGTTAAAATGGTGGTAAGTGAATTCAAAAAAATATCATATTTTAAATATGAGCAGATGTGGTGTTGTGACTATCTCACAACTAACCCCAATATTGGGGACCCACTTGAAATTTATAGAAAATTGAACTAATGGGATATTATTGAGCAGTTGGATTTTTCCTTTTTTTCCCTAAATGTCCCTTGATTTTTTTTTAATATAATACCAATGGGGGCCATTTTGCTAGCAGTTAGGTTACATGTTATTGCTTAATATTTTGTTGCTATTCTGGCTAGCAAAAGGATTGTTGCTATTGCTCAAATATGTTGATTTAATTGTTAATTTATTTTATGCTTTAGGTTATGTTGGTTTAATTTTAGGTTATATGATTTAATTGTTAATTTTTTTTATGTTTAGGTTATGCGAGTTAATTGTCAATTTATTTTATGTTTTATTTTTTTGATTTTATTGTTAATGTGTTCTCTATTTTTCTACATTAGGTTTGATTTGTTGTTTATTTATGTTTTCTAATGCTATCACAAGGCTCTAAAAAGGAGGACGTAGCACCACAAGGAACGATGAGGATGTGGATGTGGCACCATAAGGCAAGACGATGAACCTATGATGAGGACGTGACACCACAAGGCAAGGCGATGAACTAAGGATGAGGATGTGACATCACAAGGTAGGATGATGGGCCTATGACGAGGACATGGCACCACAAGGGGATGAACCGACGAATGAAAAGTGTGGCATGTCACAAGCTAGAGCTACGTAGTGCATGGCAAAGAGGAGAGATTGCCCGAAGGCAATCAACTAAGTTAATGCGTGATGGATGTTATAAGGCACTCGAGGAGTGAAACACCATAAATGTGGGATAACGGATTTTACCACATCAAAGAAAAACTATTGTCTGTCGACCACTCACATGTGGCATACCAACAGTCTAGATCTGAAGGGTAGTGAAGAACATAAGCTTATACTGAGAGGGGGGTGAACAATATAATGTCACTTTTTAATTTTCTTTACTTGAACAATAATATCCAATATATCAATGCAATGTCAACAACAGTAATCAAGCAATGCACAAATCACCACACATAATAGAGACACCAATTTAATGTGGTTCACCCAATGTGGGCTACTCCACGAAGAAATTCTTTCACTAAAATTTTCTCAACAAATCTCTTGGGAATCCTTTCCCTATTATAATGTTTATGGACCTTTGTCCAAAGGAGACACCAATCTCCTAATCAAGTTCATGGATCTCTATCCACAAGAGACACCAATCCCCTTAGCTAGTTTATGGATCTCTATCCATAGGAGAACTCCTTCTCCTCTACTCTGGCTGGTGATCCTCTAGAAGACTACTACCTCCACTGCTCTAACTTGTGAATCTCTCCACTAAAGACTCTTATCCTCACTCAAAAGACCTCTATCCTCACTACCCTGGCTAATGGATCTCTATCCACTGGAGACTACTATCCTCTACTTTGTCACCTCCAAAGCTTACTCTCAACTCTGTCTCAAATCTACACTAAACATAGTCCTTCAGTCTAACACAAATATGCTCAATCTCTGTCTCAAATCTACACTAAACATTGTCCTTTGGTCTAGCACAAATCTACTCAATCTCTATCTCAAATTTGCACTAAACACAATCCTTCGGTCTAGCACAAATCTGCTCAACATATATCTCAAATCTGCACTAAACACAGTCCTTCGATCTAGTACAAATCTACTCAATCTTTGTCTCAAATATGCACTAAACACATTCCTTCGGTCCAACACAAATTTGCTCAATCTCTGTCTCAAATTTACACTAAACATAGTCCTTTAGTCTAGCACAAATTTACTCAATCTCTACCTCTAGTCTGGCACAACCCTGTCCTCAAATCTGCACCAAACTCTGTCCTCAAATTTGACCTCAAGCCTTAACACAAAATTTGATCCAATCACAAATCAACTTTGCTAGATCTGCCCCAAATATTAAATCAAGGTTTGAACAAATCAATCAATCAACTCTACTCTCAAGTCTTCTCTAAGACTTACCTCAAATCTATCCACAAGTCCTCTCTAGAACTTGACCAATCTGCTTAACAATTCTTCACCAAGACTTACCTCAAATCTGCTCAACAAGTCTTCACTAGAACTTGTCCAATCTGCTCAACAAGTATTCACCAAGACTTATCTTAAATCTGCATTGTAAGCTTCCACAAAATCTTACACAAATTTATCCAATAAGTCTTCACCAAGATTTACCTCAACTCAGTCCAATCTAATTGTAAGCTTCCACAAAAGCTTACTCAACTCAACTCACTCTATTACAAAAAACCTCTTCAATCACACAAACAAGCTTCACACAAAATCTTGTTTTAATATCACAAAAATATATAGAGAATGGTTAGAGACTCAATATGCTTCATACTCACAACAATACTCAATCACTTTCAATCTCTTTTGTTTTACCATAAAACATATAGAGAATAGTTAGATACTCAATTTGTTTCACTCTCACACAATACTCAATTATTCCAAACTCTCTTCAAATAAATTAAGAATATGAAGAACTCAAGCTTATACTGAGAGGGGGGGTGAATAGTATAAGACCAATTTTTACTTTTCTTTTCAAATCAATATTAAGCAATGTATAGATAACAATATCAATAGCAATGATCAAATCAATGCACAAATCACCACACACAATAGAGACACCACAATTTACGTGGTTCACCCAATGTGGGCTACTCCACGGAGAAAATATTTTACTAAAATTTTCTCAATCAATCTCTTGGGAATCCTTCCCAATTACAATGTTTATGGACCTCTGTACAAAGGAGATACCAATCCCCTAAATAAATTTTATGGATCTCTATCCACTGGAGAACTCCTTCTCCTCTGCTCTAGCTGGTGATCCTCTAGAAGACTACTGCCTCCACTGCATTGGCTTGTGGATATTTCTCCACTGAAGACTCTTGTCCCCACTCAGAAGACCTATCATCACTACCCTGGTTGATGGATCTCTATCCACTGGAGACTACTATCCTCTCTTCTCTATCACCTCCAAAGCTCTATCTCAAATTTGCACTAAACACAATCCATTCGGTCTAGCACAAATCTTCTCAACAAGTCCACTTAGAACTTTCTCAAATCTGCTCAACAGGTCCATTCATAACTTGCTCAAATCTTCTCAACAAGTCCACTCAAAACTTGCTCAAATCTGCTCAACAAGTCCACACAAAACTTGCTCAAATCTGTTCAACAAGTCCACACAGAACTTGCTTAAATATGCTCAACAAATCCACACAGAACTTACTCAATATGCTCAACAAGTCCACACATAAATTGCTCAAATATGCTCAACAAGTCCACACAGAACTTGCTTAAATCTAATCAACAAGTCCACACAAAACTTTCTCAATTTGCTCAAAAAGTCCACACATAACTTGCTCAAATCTGCTCAACAAGTCCACAAAGAACTTGCTTAAACATGCTCAACAAGTCCACATAGAACTTGCTCAATCTGCTCAACAACTCCATACAAAACTTGCTCAAATCTATTGAGTAAGCTCATACAAAACTTTTCCAAATTTTATCAATAAGCTCACACAGAACTTAATCAATTTTATAGAAACATAAAGTAAATTGTTAGAGACCCAATATGTTTCAACTCAATGCTCAAAAAATTTCTCAACTCGAATCAGAATATAGAATAGTTTGTTTTATGGAACTTGAACAGTCACTTCATATATCCACTTGACTAGGCTCAATCAAATCTACTCAACCAATTACTCAAGAGACAACCATTGCTCACAAACCTTAGTCCAAACATGTAAACACCAATTCAAAATGTTTCCAATAATGCTCAACAAAAAATCTCACATAACAATGATACTCATGTTCTTTTCAAACCCTAGTTCAAGTTCTTTGCACAACAACTCACTTCAAAAATAATGCATACAAATCAATCTTCACATAACAATGATACTCATATTATTTTCAAAACCCTAACTCAAGTTCTTCACACAACCAATGGCTTCAACAACAATGCTTATAAAACAAGGTTTTAATCACAACACTTAATTCCAGGAAACCTTGAAGCATTAACTCAAACACTTTAGAAAAGGGAACCCTAATTAAATCCTTTTCACTCCAAACTTTATTTTCTAGAAAGCCAATCAATCGACTCAACCAAGGAAGAATTTACCCATACCTTTTTGCTTGACAAGGAGTTGATCTCATAAATTTGTCACACTCACACTCACTTCTTTTCCAATCTCAATAAGGGTTAGAAGATAATAATTTTCTCAAAAACACAATACAAAATTATATCAATAATTACACCTTATCACTCCAAATTAAAATAATATTCAAGACCTTCACAATAATCTTCTTTAACACAAAAATCCCTTATGAAAATTAAAACAATACTCAAAAGTCTTAATCCTCCAATATGCCAATATAGTAATTTAAGACTATTAAAAATTAAAACCAAAAACCTCCTTATTACTCCAAGTGATAATTATCAACTACCACCACTATCCAATAAGCAACCTTTCTAAACAATTCCACTAACAACCCTTATACCTCCCAACTTAGGCAAATAATAAAAATTTAATGCAAAATATTTACCTCACCTTCGGAGGGATTCGAACCTTCAACAATGCCCGTGATGAACACCTTAGTCATGGCTTCAATTGCCACACGAGCTACATGCTCGTTTGAGACTAATGAAGCACCACGTGCTTCAAGTCGTGCCTCCCTTCTTGCCCTTTGCAAAAACGTGCGCCTTTGGCACCTTCAATCAACACGACTGCCAAGCACACTGTTGCATTTCAAACGTTGGCTCTCTTACCAAAAAACACTTTCACACCTACCCACTCGCCACTAGGCAAAGCTGCCCAGTTGGCCTTCGAACGATCTATGCTTTATGTTTTGAACTGTTTGTCGCCCACAAAATTCGTAAAATTCTCACGAGCTCTTATTTCACTTCGCATCCAAATAACAATCAATTGAGCAAGGATAAAGTTTAATGCCCTTTGAGCATAGGTATATATATTAATTTCCTCCATGCTTGTAAAACGTCGACGCTTTGAATTTTTTCACCACCATGTAACGTCGACAAAGGTTAAGACCTTGATAAAGGCGCTTTGAATATTTTTAACTCCAAACCCATCTTTGGGTATTGTAAAATATTATAATGAATATTATAAATATTTTACTTTGGGCTTTTAACCATATCACTTAATATTATAATAAAAAGTATTATAATATAATATCCTTTTGAGTTTATTATTTCATTCTCATTGCATACCATGGTGTAAATAATATTTATTTATAAAATTTAAATTCTTGTTGAATTTAAATAATTTATAAAAAATATTATATCTCCTTTTAAACTTTGCACAAGCCTCCTTGAGATTTTATGAAAACCCTTTTAACTTATGCTTCCATATACTTTAAAAGATATTATGGAGCTCTTTTTCTTTTAACTTTTGCACTAATTCTCTTGACCTTTGGCCTTCTTCCTGGATATCAAATAACAACCTTGACACCTTTGTTTCTTGACGAAGTCCTTGATATTTATGATGACTTCATCTGGTGACATCAATGACAACTTTGACTTAGGGACTCAAAATGTGCAATAGAATAAATAAGAATTTGTTTCACAGAACTTGAACTATCACTCCAACACTTCCAATCAAGTAAGCCTAATCAACTCCACTCAACCAATCACTCAATAAAAGCTTAGTCAACAATGCTTATCAAACAAATCTCACATAACAATGATACTCATGATCTTTCACAAACCCTAGTTCAATATTATTCTCAACTTCACATAACAATGATACTCATGATCTTTCACAAACCCTAATCAAGCATATGAAAGCTTACTCAATATTTCCAACAATGCTTATCAAACAAGGTTTCTAGTATTAACTTTCATTCCAGAAAAACTCTCATCAATCAATATTGGTTTTCTCAAAATCAAACTCAAAAATGCTTATCAAACAATCATTTTCACTCCAAATTAGCATTCATAACATCCAAAAATATTTCACTCACAAGGAATATATGCCCATACCTTTTGTTTGATGAAGTTTTGACCTCAAAACTTGTCTCAATCACAATCAACTCTTTGCCACTCTCAAAGGTTAGGTAACAAAATCTTCACTCAAAAATTCACTTAAATGATTCCTCAAAATATTTCACCATACATAGCATAAGATATCAATTACACCTTATAAACTCCACACTTTAAAAGATTAGAAAAAACCAAGTAAATCACTTCAACAATAACTTTTCATTAATCACCTTATTACTCCTCTTAATTATTTAACACCTTTATATTTAAAATAAAATATAACTCCTCTTATCCCCTTATTACTCCTTCTAAAAGGATAATTTAATTTTTAACTTAACCAAAACCTTATATCTCCCTCTTTATTTCCTTTCCAACCACCTTAGCACTAAATATAATCCCCTAGCACACGTTTCACAAATTCCGCCTAGCAAAAACCTTAACAAAAATTACAAACCAATTTGCATACCTTTTTGCTTAGCAAAATGTCCTCGATGGGTTTTGAACTCCCACCTTTCCTCCACCAAGCATCTTAGCGCTTAAGCTTTTGCCGCTTGGGCTACGTGCTCTCATGTGTGCTAAAAGGTGCTCCTCGATGCCTTTAACATTTGCCTTACACGATGTGAAAACCAAAACACCCTCCCTCTTCAGCAAAATGGTGTTTGCACGATTCGAACCCTGGCCTTGTGTTCCTCAAATGCCTTATCGCAACCCCTGGCTGCCAACTTCACTACAGGTTGCTTTGGGATATTTTCTATGCTTCACTCGTGCTTTTTCTTCCTTCTGCACCCAATGAAATCAAAACACATGCAAATCTCTCTTATGGTGTATGAACTCTGTTTGCATTAACATATATTTGCAAGGATGATTATTGCCAAAGGTTTTTGGTATATTTATATGAATTTAATGCCCTTTCTCCAACGTCGGCGTGGACATTCAAATTTTTAAATTCAAATTATAATTTTTTAAACTTAGGGCCTTTAAAACATTATTATTTAATTTTAAATTTTAACCTTAAGGTTAAATTATTTAAAATTAAATAATTAAACCCTTAATCACTCAATCTGCCATATGGGTTTTTTAGGTGCTTTATAATGCGATAACTCCTTGCATTTATTTTTCATAAACCAATCATGTATCCTTAAATATTATAATATTAAACCTTATTCTTTGTCGTTTTGGAAAAACCACCGAAGGATATTAATAAAACTCAAACATCAACCTTGCCAATCAAAACTTGGACATAAATACCTCGATGACAATAAACTTGGTCCTCATCTTCCTTGACATCAATGACAACAAAACTTGGTCATATTTATAAAATGTAGCTTCCATGGTAAATACTAACCATGATAGGGAAATGCGATGATATCTAATTTGGGGCGTGTAGAGACCCGTTGCGGCAAAAATGTGGGATAACACCCCACCTAACGAATGTTAGATGACAACCAGTGGTAGGGGTGATAGAGGTGTTTCGGTTGTAGGTTTGCAGTGCAACAGGAGGGCTCAAAATGACAAAGGAAGCTATGACTAACCTTCATTTGTTGCTTGGAAACCCTAAATCTCATGCACACTATTTATATTACTAAGTGCCAAAGAGCAGGAAAGGGTTGAACTGTTAAACACAGTGGAGTCTCGGAGTATCTTCGAAGGCCAAACATAGTCGTAAAATGGAGAGGAAAATAGTGCGAGACATTAAGAGTGATTGTGCTATGATCTCATTGCAGGTTTTGGAGGAAAACATTGTACACAACAGGTGAAGAACACAAGCTTATACTGAGAGGGGAGGTGAACAGTATAAGACCACTATTTACTTTTCTTTCTTAAATAGTATTAATCAATATAATCAATGGTAATATCAATAGCAATAATGATCATTCCTGGGGAAGGAAGAGACAAGGCGATTTGGGGAAAAACTACAAGTGGGATCTATTCAGTAAAAACTGCCTATAAGTTAATCCACTCAGGATTTAATGGCTGGACTCCGACTTCTATTATTTGGTTAAATAATTTAACCCCAAAAATTGCTTTCTTCTTTTGGTTGGCAGTTCAAAATAAGATTCTGACAACAGATAATCTACAAAGGAGAGGTTTACAATTCATCAATCGATGTATCTTGTGTGATAAAGTGATAGAATCTGTAAGTCATATATTTCTTACTTGTGAATTTTCTTGTACAGTCTTCCAAATGATCCTGTCCAAATTTCATATAGATTGGGTCTACCCAAATAACATGTCTAACTTTTGCATACAGTGGGCTTCCCCCTTCCGGGGGAAACTTTTGACTTGGCTTTGGAAGCTCAACTTACCCCATTTTTTATGGGGGATATGGAATGAGAGAAATAAGAGAGTATTTAAAGGACGTAAGAAAGATCCGAGGTTATGTGGTAATAAAATAATCAGAGCTTTGAAAGAAAATTGGAAAACTTTCTTCTTCAAAAATGAGACCATGTCTCTAAGGGAAAGGAGGATTTTGCGGAACTGGGGAGAGGAACTTCCAGACCTAGACATTACAACCAACCCATGGGATGGTGTCAAGTGGATACCTCCCACACAAAAGTGGGTTAAGTTTAATTTTGATGGGGCAGCCAAAGGAAATCTGGGGGCTGCAGAAGGAGGAGTTCTAAGAAATGAGGAAGGAAAAGTGGTCCTTGCCTTTGCAGAGCCTTTGGGAACTCAAACAAATCATTTTGCAGAAGCTTGAGCCTGCATGCAGGCAATGAGAATTTCCAGAGTTGAGGGTTATAAGGAAGTTATCTTTGAAGGGGATTCACTTAATATAATCATGGCAATTAAGGAGGATAAAGACCCCAAATGGACCATCTTGGAGCTTATATTAGAAGAAAAGATTCATAAATCTCATTTGGTTAATGCCCGAATCCAACACACCTTCAGAGAAGGGAACCAGGCGATGGATCTAATGGCAAATATTGCAGTTTTTGTTGGGGAGATGCAAATTTGGAAGGATAACTTCCCTCAAGAACTATTGGTGTTGGCTTTTAGAGAGGAGCTAAGATAAAACATGTTAGAGCATCAGGAGATTAGAGGGGTTGATGATGAGTAATCCGACAGATGGAATTAGACAGAGGTACAAAAGGCATCCCATTTGCTGGGGCCTAGGAGGTGACAAGTGTACAGTACAATAGCCTAGTGGTATTAGTAAGTGCTAGGTGTTGTTTGGTTTTTGTTTTATCCTGAATAGTCAAGCGATAAGTATAGGACTGTGGAATCTAAGTATGGCTTAATGTGGGTCTTAGATAGATCCATTTTGTATTTTGATTATACGGGCTTGATGCTAGAACCAACCCATTTTGACTATGTAAAAGGTTTGTGGACCTTATAACCACCTCTACCTTATACCAAAAAAAAATATCAATAGCAATAACCAAAGCAATGCACAAATCATCACACACAATAGAGACACAGATTTAACGTGGTTCACCCAAAGATGGCTACCTCCATAGAGAAAATATTTCTTCTAAATATTTCTCAAATAATCTCATGGGAATCATTCCCAATTACAATGTTTATGGACCTTTGTCCAAAGGAGATGTTGATCCCCTAAATATGGTTTGTGGATCTCTATCCACTGGATAACTCTTTCTCCTCTGCTCTGGCTGGTGATCTTCTAAAATACTACCTTCATTGCACTGACTATGGATATCTCTCCACTTGAAGACTCTTGTCCTTAGTCAATAGACCTATCCTCAATTGTCCTAGCTGATGGATCTCTATCCACTGGATACTCAATCCTCTCTGCTTTGTCACCTCCAAAGCTTTGCTCAATAGGTTCACTCAGAACCTTCTCAAATCTACTTAATAGGTTCACTCAGAACCTTCTCAAATCTGATCAAATATGTTCACTCAGAACCTGCTCAAATATGCTCAATAGACCCACTCAGAACCTTCTCAAATATTCTCAATAGGTCCACTCAGAACCTTCTCAAATATTCTCAATAGGTCCACTCAAAACCTACTCAAATATTCTCAACAGGTCCACTCAGAACCTGCTCAAATCTACTCAACAAGTCCACTCAGAACCTGCTCAAATCTTCTCAATAGGTCCACTCAGAACCCGCTCAAATCTGCTCAATAGGTCCACTCAAAACCTGTCCAAATCTTCTCAAAAAGCTCACTCAGAACTTGTCCAAATCTGCTCAACAAGCTCACTCAGAACTTGTCCAAATCTGCTCAACAAACTCACTTAGAACTTGTCCAAATCTACTCAACAAGATCACTCAGAACTTGTCCAAATCTACTCAACAAGCTCACTCAGAACTTGTCCAAATCTGCTGAACAAGCTCACTCAAAACTTGTCCAAATCTGCTCAACAAGTTCATTCAGAACTTGTCCAAATCTGCTCAATAAGTCCTCTCTAGGACTTTCTCAAATCTGCATTACAAGCTTCCACAAAATCTTACACAAAATTAGTCCACAAGCCTTCTCAAAGACTTGCCTCAAATAAGCTTAACAAGTCCACACAAAACTTGTCCAATCTCATAGAAGCATAAAGAGAATTGTTAGAGACTCAATATATCCTATACTCAAAGCTCAATCACTTTCTCAACTCAATCTCATAGAAGCATAAAGAGAATTGTTAGAGACTCAATATGTTCTATACTCAATGCTCAATCTTAGCTCAATCTCATAGAAGCATAAAGAGAATTGTTAGAGACTCAATATGTTCTATTCTCAAAAACTCAATCTCAACTCAATTCAGAATATAGAATAGTTTGTTTCTTGGAACTTGAACAACCACTTGACACAATCACTTGACTAGGCTTAGTCACCTCTACTCAACCAATCACCTCAAGGAATAACCCTTTCTCACAAACCCTAGTCCAAGCATGTATCACTCAACTCAAAATGTTTCCAACAATGACCAACACAAATCTCACATAACAATGATACTCATGTTCTTTTCTAACTCAAGTTCAAGTTCTTTGCATAACCAATTGGCTTCATCAACAATGCTAATAAAACAAGGTTTAGTCACAATATCCCAATTCAAAAACCTTGAAGCATTAACTTAATGTACTTCACTCAACCAATGGTATAAACAATAATGCTTATCAAGCAAGGTTTAATCACAACTCTCAATCCAAAAAACCTTGAAGCATTAACTCAACCACTTTTGAAAAGGAAACCCTAATCAAATCCTTTTCACTCCAAACTTAATTTTCAATCAACCCAATCACCTAACTCAACAAAGAAGAATTTTACCCATGCCTTTTCTTGAAGAGTAGTTGTCCTTACAAATCTTCCATACTCACAATTACTTCTTTGACAAACTCAATAAGGGTTAGAGGATAATTTTTATATCACAATTACACCTTATCACTCCAACTTAACAATAAGCAATATCCTCACAATAATCAAAAACCATTTATTGGAAATATCACACAACCCACAAAGTCTTAACCTTTCAATATTCCACAATAGCAAAATTCAAGACTTAAACATAAAAACACAAAATTCTCCTTATACCTCCTAATGATATTTCTCAACTACCAACCTTTATTATAATGCAAAACCTTTAACCACCAAAACCTTATACCTCCAACTTAGGCATTAATAAAATAAAACATTAAAAATGTACCTTTGCCTTTGGAGAGTTTTGAACTCTCAACGCAGCCTTCACAAGTCTTTGCCCACAATGCAAACCACCACATGAGCTACTAGCTCATTGGGAGGGAAGAAGCACCACATGCTTCAAATCCCCTTCCTTGCCTTGCAAAACGTATGCACCTTGGAGTTTGTGCCTTCAACATGTCTACCAAACGCTTCCATGGGTTTCGAACACTCACCACCATGCAATGCAAAATGTACGCTGCAACCCACTTGCCACTAGGCCAAAGGGCCTTGTTGGAATCCAATAAATTAATGTGCTAGCTTTTGTCTCTTTTGTCGTCAAACCTAACCACGAAATTCACATGATACTATCACGAGCTCTGCATTAAATTCGATGTGATTTCATTCAAATCGAGCAAGGGTAATGGATACTTTAACTTTGGCATGGTATTAATATGCATTCTCATTATGTTTAAACAACGTCAATGCTTCCCTTGTATTCCATGACGTCGACACTTTCCTTTGTCTTGATTGACGTCGACGCTTCCCTTTGGAAATAAAATTTGCCTTATCTAAATCCAACTTTGGATTTATTAAAATAATCTTTGGTCTTAGACCTTTAAACCCAACCTTTGGGTTTAGATATTTTTAGACTTTATAAACCCACTTTTGCAATATAAAATATTGTAATAAAAATTACAATTATTTTATTTTGGTTTTCACTATGGCACTTCTAACCATTATAATATTTATTTATAGAATTTAAATTCATCCTGAATTTAAATAATTTATAAAATAAATATTACCACTCCTTTTTAACTTCTGTCTTTTACACTGTTTTACTCAAACTTCTGCCTTCTTGTTGAACATCAAATGACTGTATTTGCTGCCTTTATTTTTTGCTAAAATCTTGGTATTAATGATGACTTCATCTGGTGGCATCAATGGTGACATCAATGACAAATTTGACTTAGGGACTCAAAATGTCCAACAACAGGAGCTCATCGTAAGGAGATAAAGATAAATGTAGGGTCATTGAAGCTTGGTTTCAACCCAAGCCTTGGGTGTTGTGGTAGGGGCAAGCCAGATAAGGCTTACACCCTATCAACCTTGGTTTGAGTCACGTCAATGCCACCCAAAGGAAGAAAAGAAGGATTTTTTTTGTTTTGTTTAAATCGGTCACCCAAAGTTTTATTAGTATTATGTTTTCATGGGTATTCTATGAATAGTTAGGGTGTCATAGTTTTTTATGCTCATTTTCCCTATTGCTAAGGTTAATTAATATGTGGTCCTTCATAGGGTCAATTTTTAACATTGAAATATGTATGAATAGGGATAAAGGGAGCTCAAATCAAGAAGGAGATATAAGGAGGAATAAAATAGTTTGGGTTAGATTTTTAAATTCAGGAATTCTTTAAGGATTTGAAAGGTCATATTTTTGTATTTCGATCCACCTTTTTGTTGCAATTTTTTTTTTGGTAAAGGAAGTGGAAACAAAAAGGATTCCTGAAGGTTTTAAATACCTATGGACCCCATTGTCATAGGGAGATGGAATTTTTGTAACAAAAAGAGACCATTATTCTGTTTAATGCAAACAAATCCAGTTTCTTGCACTTTGTGAGCAAGACTGGAGGAGATAATTTTAGAGGGTAGTGTTTTACTGTCTATCTTTCTCTATGCTTTTCTGGATTTCTATCTAGTGTTTAATGTTGTAAAAAGGTTGCACTACGTGAAGATCCATGGGGTGTCGATTCTATTATATGTTCTTTAGAGGCTAGAACTTGATCTAAATCAAATTTTGCTTTTGAAGGTTTGATTAGGTTGGGTTACCCTTTTTTCAAATTTCTCATTATCTCTAGTTTTGCTATGTAGGGTAGCATTATGCTAGGTTTTTTACATTAATGTTCGAGTTTTCCCTTTTTCTTATCTTAGTTGCTTTCTGTTTTAAGAAAAAAAATTCATTTGCATAAGAAGATATAATTAACCTAGGAGGGAGGGTTACTAACCCATAAATTGCAAAAAAGTCAAGTGGACAATCCACAACACTTCCTAACTTCATTTTTTATTTCTAATTGAGATAAAAGGAATTGTTGACTCCACTAACCCTCAATCTCAGATTAAGTGTAGATAAAATAAAGGAAAACTAACTTTCTAACATTCTAAATTTATAACATTTTAATTTTCTAACGTTGTAGTCAATAGGTCATTTAATTTGAAGATAAAATTGAACCTACTAATGACAATCACTAATTTCAATATCACATTAAAGGTATGGATGCTTAAAATGAAGTGGACAATCCACAATACTTTCTAACTTTGCAACTACAATATGAAGATAAAATGAACACACTAGGAATTGGTGTTTGAAAGAAGAGTACTTGCATTTCAATGCATTCAAATGATTCAAGTAAGGTAATCACAAATCAATCACACCATAGGCCCCTTGTTTACAATCACTTGCAAACCACTAAGGTGTTCTAGCTCTTGGTATTTCATTTATCTGTTTCAAATATATTTGTGCATGCTTTCAAGCTAAAAGAAACCTTGGAGAAGTTGTCCTAACTTCTTTGCAAGAGAGGATTTTGTTCTAAAATCCTGACTGTGGTGAAAACTTTGCAATTGGGCATAATTTTCACTCAATAGAAATGGTGCTAGAAGGAGGGCCCTTCATTTCATAGCTTTTGTGATTTATTTGCTTAAGATAATTTTCATCTAACAATACTTTTAGTTGCAGAAGCCTTTTGTTTTTTGACAACTAACATGTGAAGTTTTGTTTCCATTGTGCTTTATTGTAGGAATCTTGTTTTGCAAGTTTTTGTTTTTCTTTTTTATTGTCTGAGTTGTTGGAAGTTGTGAGAGGTCTTTTAGAGCAAGTGTCTTCCCAAGCTGGCCCAACCTGAGTATATCACTACTAGGTCTAAAACCACTAGGGAAACCATATTTCAAAGCCTTTCTCCTAATTCTAGGAAACCAAGGAACAAGACTCAAGAGGTTGAAATCCCACCTAGTATACTTGATCTAAAGTTACCTTTGGTATCAAGTACATCTAGTGTATCCACACTCATTATCTCTATTATTGCAAGTACATATAGTGTATCTACACCCATTACCTCAACTATCTCTACTACTCTTGTAGAGACACCACCATTAAAAATCATGGCCCAACCACCACCAAATCCTTAGTATGGAGTACATAATATTACCCTGAAAATAGCTAGGGTTTCTCATGAGATACCTAGAAACATCGAGAAATCCCTACCCAAGTTTAAACACAATGGTGATTTGACAACTGAAGAGCATATTCAGGCTTACAAGGATGTTTTAATTAGACTACAAGTAGAACATGAAGATGTCACTTGTAGACTCTTTTCCATGAGTCTGGATCAAATATCTTATGGATGGTACATCAATTTACTCGCTAGATCCATTACTTCATGGGTTGAACTTGAAAATATTTTTGTCAATCAGTTTAGGTCACCTTTGAATCCCACTATCATCTACCATCAATTTGTGACTTCCAAAAAGGCACCTAATGAGACGATTATAATGTTAAATAAGATATTTCAGAAACTTTGTTCTAGATCGACTTGCTATTTTAACATAGATGCTGCCTTTGCATTACAAATATACTTTGGGGCATTAGATCCCATGACTGCCATGTTCACTAGAAGAAATCCTCAAGTTACTACTTTAGCCCAGGCCTACGAGGAAGCCATGGTCATAGAACAACAAATGACACCCCAAGGTGTTGGGATGCCTCAAATGCCTATGATAAGATAGTTTGGTCCTTATAGTTAGTTTACTAGGATGAATCAAGTCATGGCACCTCAAATGCCAATGATGAATATCGTACCATACCACAAATATTATCCCTTCATGCCAACTTATCCATCCATTCCCACCTATACAAATACATCTATTTCATCTACCACACCCTTGTGCTCAAATAATCAGATGGTTACACAAGGAGTCAATGCAACCAATGCTCAGTCTTTGTTAGCATTTCCAATTCCCACACCACTTCAGAGTGTGAACCATTTTTCCAACCAAAGTAGTCAGAATCAAGCCTTGATGCCAGGTCAAGATGCTTCTAGTGTTGGAAATCCTTTTGGACCTAATACCATAATGCCTCAACCAAAAGAATCTAATTTTGAAGTTGAGGAGGTAAAGAAAATGTGTCTCAAGTTGAGTAACAACATTGTCCAAATGCAAAAGCACAATTCCCAAACTCCTCATTCTAATCAAAATTTTAATAATCAAAGGAGGTCATGGAATACCAAGCCTAACAATGGGGGTGTACCTAAACCCATAGCTAACCAAGCTGACGCTTTTGCAAGCCTTAGTAGATTCGATTCCATTATCAATATTTTGGATTTTACTTGGGATAAGGGATGTAGGTTGCATAACACCAAGGACCATATTGAGAAGGAATATCCAGAAACTTCCAAATATACAAACTACTTACAAGCTCAAGTCGATGACTTAGAGATAGTATTGACCAAGGGTCCGCCTTACTTTTCTAAGGGAAAGAAAGCTTCTTTAGTAGCTGAAATAGTTCACTATCAAGAAAGTGAGGAAGAAGAATATGCTAGTGAAATATTAGAAGAGGATGATGATGGAATCATAGAAGAAGTTCAAGCCATTAGGTATTTTTGGAGAGGGAACCATGGTTATTACACCAAAAGTAAATCCAAGACCCTCAAAACTTCCTCCACTCCATCAATCAATCCCTTCTTCCTCCTGATACCAAAGTTGATAACAATCCTCCTCCCCCACATGGTATTGAGTCATCCAAACCTACCTAGAAAGTACAAAATTTTGAGAAGCCTACCTACGACATAGTGGAAGACCTGAAAAGGACTAAAGCTAACATCTCTTTCTTAGAGGCTGCTAGATTACCAGGTCAGAAGAAGGCCTTGAAAAAGGAATTATATCCACCAAGCCAAACCCATGAGGTCAAAGGTGTTGAGCCCCAATTAGTTTTACGAAAGGAGAAACGAGAAGTGCCTTTTTCTTTTGATAATTAGGATTGCAAGCAAAAACTTACATAATTGTTTAGTGGACTTAGGTGCCTCGAGAAATATCATGCCCCTTGGTTTAAAGCGAATTACTTCAAAGAGAAAAGTGATACAACTAGACAGAACTATAATATATGTGGTAAGAACTCTTTATGCTATCCGAATTCAAATTAATGCAGAATCCAGGATTCAACATCATGTTGATATTCTTGTGGTCAATATTCCCATCAAATATGGCATGGTGTTGGGTAGGTATTGGAGTAAGAACCTAAATGGTTACATCATTACTGATTCTTCCCACATGTGGCTACCTTGGAGGGGATTAGCAAACCAAATTTGGGTGGATAGTGAGCCAAGACTTAAGGAAATGATCATTGAATATAAAAAACCCAATGAAATCCAATTTAGGGGTCTATAGCTTGGACATAGAGGAGGCTACTGAAGAACCTCGAAAAAAATCCTTTCTTGTAGTCCTCCTAAAAAGGATAATCTAGTTTGGATTCTTAGATTTGATGGATCCAAATCAAGACAAGGTGCTAGAGCGGGTATTGAACTTAAATGTCTAGGAATCAAGCCTTTGCTTGCTACCTGTAGATTACATTTTTTGTGCACCAACAATGTGGTGGAGTACGAAGTGCTCATTATTGTATTACGACTAGCTCTGAGTAGGAAAGTTAGGTGTCTCAAGGTCTTAGGAGACTCTGAGCTAGTAGTTAAACAAGTCAAAGGACAAAATGCTTTTCATGATAAAATATTAAGCCATTATAGGATTAGAGTTATAGATTTGATAAATTAATTTGTTGTATTTAACATTTCCCTTATCTCTATAAAAGGTAATAGGATGGACAATTCTTTCGCTGCTACAACAAGCATGCTCAACCTGGTTGACCATAAAATATGCAAAAAATTCTCAAATGCTTCAATACCAAATAATATAACAAATATGCAGGTGTTTGAGAGTGACATGCACATTTTTAATTTTGTTACTAACTCTGGTATTTTTGAAAATCAGGTGATAGATGAAGATCAAAGGTGGCAAGAAGAAACATATCAGGATAGTGAGGTAGCTCAAAAAATGAACAAGATACAAAAAAAAGTTATTTCACTAGAAAAATTATTTGATATTGAATATCAAGCAAAAAGAGGTAAAAAGGTACCACTCCCTAAAGAAGTGTGTGAGGTAATCAACTTAGGGAGTACAAAAAATACATAAGAGGTATTCATTGCCAAAGCATGTACAAGTCAAGAAAAATAATCTATCACTCATGCACTAAAGGAATACGTGGATTGTATAGCTTGGAGTTACAAGGAGTTGAAAACGTATGATCAGAATGTTATAATGCACACGATTCCATTGAGGCCTAATTCCAAGCCCTTTAGACAAAGAAAATAACCTGTCAATTCATTGTTAGAGCCCTTAATAGAGAAATAAGTGAAGAGATTTCTAAATGCAAAGATTATATTTCATGTTATAGCGCTCTACATGGGTCGCCAACCTAGTTCTTGTAAGAAAGAAAATGGAGAAATAAGGTTGTGCATATATTTTAGTAATTTTAACAAAGCATCTCAAAAGGACAATTACCCATTGCATTCCATTGATGAGATACTTCAAATGGTAAATGGGTCAGAAATGATGTCATTTTTAGATGGTTACTCTGGGTACAATAAAATTATCATTCACCCAAGTGGTAGGATGAAAAAAACATTTATAACCAAATGGGGAACATTTTATTATAGGAGAATGCCCTTTGGATTATTGAATGCAAGCGCAACTTTCCAACGTGCCATGGATTACACATTTAAGGGGCTCATAGGCAAGTGCATTATTATTTATGTGGATGATATTATTGTCTTCTCTAAGAAGAGAGAAGACTTAAGGATTTGAGAAAGGTCCTCCAAAGGTGTAGGGAACATGGGATCTCCCTAAATCCAAGAAAATGCATTTTTGGAGTGATAGAGGGTAATCTATTGGGTCACATTATTTCAAAAGAAGAAATTTCTATTGATCCTGAAAGAATAGAAGCTCCA
Organism: Wollemia nobilis; assembly: GCA_028583015.1. NCBI lineage: Eukaryota > Viridiplantae > Streptophyta > Pinopsida > Araucariales > Araucariaceae > Wollemia > Wollemia nobilis. The sequence continues at coordinate 1,218,417 of JAQPPZ010017034.1, read as the reverse complement.
CCTTCCCATAGCAAGAAGGAATTAAGATCATTCTAAAAATCAATTTTGTAAGGAAATTCATTGTTGGATTTGCTGATATTGCCAAACCGTTGAATGATATGCTAAAAAAGGATGTTAAAATTAAATGGACAAATGAGAGTAAGGATGATTTCTAGGGCATTAAGTATGATATATCTAGGGCACCTATTTTGGTAATTCTAGACTATTCAAAGTCCTTTTACATTTATACGTTTGTTTCAGAACACTCATTTGCAAGTGTCCTAACTCAAAAAGGTGAAAATAATATTGAAAATTCCATTGCTTTTCTAAGTTCTCCTTTGAAAGATGTAAAGTTGAGATATTATAATTTAGACAAGCAAATGTATGCACTTTTTAAAACTATAAAAAAAATTCAGATATTACATTTTACATAGTGGGGGATTTGCTATTGCGCTTGACCCTACTGTCAAAACTATGTTTTTGCAGAACAAACTAGGCGAGAGAAGAGGAAAATGGATTTTTATACCCCAAGAATATGATCTTGAAATCCAACCTATGAAGTTAGTTCATGGACAAGGATTGGTCAAATAAATTGTTGGAATTGATCCTCTAATCTCATGCCAACATTATACTATAGAAGATATTACTAAATATGATTGGTATGTAGATATTGTATATTTTTTGTTAAATGGTAAGTGTCCATCACATCTCACTTCTACACAAAGAAGAGCTTTACGTCTAAAATCTACAAATTTTTTGATTAAATATAGTGTTTTGTACAGGCAAAACCACAAAGGGATTTACCTTTGTTGTGTGAACCAAGAAGAAGCAACCCAAGTGCTCAATGACTTCCATGATAAGTATGGAACCGAACATGGGTCAGCCAATGTAACAACACACCAGATTCTCAGAGCTAGATACTATTGACCTCATCTTTTCAAATATGCACATGCTTATGTGCGATCTTGCCATACATGTCAGGTGGCGGCCAATAGAGAGAGAAAAACAACCATTCCTTTACAACTTGTAGTGGAGATGAGGCCTTTTGCACAATTGGGGTTGGATTTTATTGGGGTTATCAATCCCAACTCTTTCAATTCTCATAAATTTATACTCACAGCTATAGATTACTGCATTAGGTGGACGAAAGCAATCCATACAAAACATGCTACTACTAATATTGTCATTAAGTTTTTAGAGGATTGCATTGTAACTCATTTTGGAATGCTTGATGCAATAGTAAGTGATAATGGTTCTGCATTTTCTTCTATTCAATTTTCATATTGGGCATATGATAACAAGGTAAGCTTGAATTTTTTTTCAAATTATTATCCACAAGGTAATGGTTTGGCGAAATATTCTAACAAAAACTTGTCTATCATAAAAAAATTTCTTGAAAAGAATGTAGACACCAAAATCCAACCACTTGCAAGTCATCTATACCTTCCTGTCAGCCAGGTGTCGGTCATCCACCTTCCCGCCATTATTTGGCCCAAATCCACACTTTCTCGCCATTATTTGGCCCAATTTCACCTTTTCCGCCATTTTTCATCCCCAAATTTATTTAAATTAATATTTATATATATATTTTAATATTTTAATATATATATTTAAATAATAGTTTAAGTGATTTAATCTGAGCCATCCGTCCTTCATTTAATCTCATCCGTCCATCTATCTTAATCCATTTCACAACCTAGATTTATTCTCTACCCTTAGATCCACTTTAATCTTAGCCACACGTTCAAAGTGTCGTTAAAACCCTAAAGTGTGCCCTAAGAGTAGATTATAAATTGAGTCACCTTGATGGCTCAAACCCTATGTCTTTTGCTACTTCTATCCTGGATCTTTTCTATCTTCTTAACTTCTTCTATCCCTTCATCTATCTCGGCTATCTCGGATTCTAATTCTTCTGCTACCCTTTCGCCGCATCTATCGTCGTCCTTTTTCGTCGCTTCCATCGTTGCTTTCACCGCAATTCCTTCTGCAGCATTCTGCAGAATCTCCCATTCCTGTCGCAAGTGTCCGCAGGCATTTACCCCTTGTCGCAAGTGCCCATGGGCATTTATTAAGTGCCCGCGGGCGTTTATCCACAGCCACAGACGTAGACCGACGTCTGTAACCCAGATCCAGAAGCACGCGGGCGTTCAGCAAGTGCACCAGGGCACCTTCCGCAGCCGATTTGATGACCACATTACTTCCAGGTGTCGCCTGGTCTAGCTGCGTTAACAGAGAACAGGTATAAATTAGTTTAAAGCAAGTAACTTCTTTTCTTTTATTAATCTGTTGTTGAATTCCTGCATTCTATTTTTCTAGGGTTTTAGATTGTTTCTGAGGGCTCACACAGTGGAGCCCTCTTAGTAATTTCTAACTCCTTGATAGTGTTAATATGTGCAGGTTTTTAACGACAAATCTAGTTTATTGATGGCAGCTGTTTAAGCTGGAGTGGTCCAAGCAAGGGATATAACGAAGCCCACTCGTTCTGTTGAGATTGAAGATACATTCTTCGGAGACGCCACCATTTGTGCCAGCTAGGGTTTCGAAGAACCCTAGCACGAATTGTAATCTTGTATCACAAATAAAGGGTTACAGGCCCAGTTGTATTAAAAAAAAAAAGAAGTTTTTAAACTCCATCGATTAATAGAAATCGTTTGTTTTGTGCAACTATTCTGTACTCTGTTATTGTGATTTTTGTTTTTGTTTGGCGTTGTTATTTTAATCTACAAAGAATCCTAGAGATTGGCATGGTAAGTTAAAGTTTACTCTTTGGGTTGATAGAACTAGAATAAAATAATCAATTGGGACATCTCCATATCATCTAGTCTATGGTCAGGATCCCATTTTCCCCACTAATCTAAAATTGTGAACTCTTCATTTTATGAAATAATATCTTGGAGTGGATAATTAGATCGAAGCTCGATTAACCCACTTGATGCATATTGATGAGAAGAGAGAGGAAGCCATGCTTCATTTTAGTAAACATCAAGATGTATTAAAGAGGTGGTTTGATAAGAGAGCTAAAATTTAAACATTCAATATTTTTGAGTTGGTTTTATTGTAGGACAAGAAACATGAAAAAATGGGAATCATGACAAATTTGATTGCTTGTGGTTAGGTCCTTACCAAATTTTTGAAATCCTAGGTGAAAGCACTTTCAGATTAAAACCTTGGATGGAAAGGAATTATACTTACCTGTTAATGGGATTCATTCAAAGCATTATTTCAATCCTTGAAATGTGTGAGATTGTGTATCATGTGTACATAGGTGTGATTTTGATTTTGATTTTATGTTTGCTTTCTTGTCAGTTTTCATTAGGTTAAGGTTGCTTTTGTTTTAAAATTTTATGTTTTGGATTTGTTCCCTTGTTTTGCGATAATGTTTTGTGATAGCTACTAACTTGTTGGAATATTTTCAACATTGCCTCCTTAGTCCTAAGTATTAAGTCCTAGTATTTAGTTTTAGTTTAATGTTTTGATTTACATATTTCTAGTTAATTTGATTAGCATACATTGAGGTTTTGGCTTGGTTAATTAATGTTTGACCATAGTCCAAGATTAGCATGTTGTTAGGATAAGAGCTATCTTTAAGTTAGTTTGTTGTAATAAGTTTAAGAGGATTTCTCTCAACCACCATGTCTATTTTTAGTTCTTTCAAGAACTATAAAACTATGTAATGCATTGTTGATCAATAGAACAATTTCACCATTGTTTCTCATTTGGTATCAGAGCAGGTTTGCTCAAATGGATCAAAACCTATGGAGAGTGGTGTGAAGAGATCTGAAACACACACTTTGTCAGAGAAACTCAAGTGGCCAGCACTCAGCAGATTTGCAAGGAAGAGCTCGAGTAAATCATTAATATATCATTAATCCTGAGGTATTTGATTATGAAATTTTGAGGGTTGTTAGGTAATTGTATCAAGAGGATGCAATAAAAATTTCAGGTGATTTGGAGCTAATTTGCTAATTTTATTAGCATTTTTAGTTTTTCAATAAAATGGTTGTATAAGGTGGAATACAGGGTATTTGCTTCTCAAATTTTGGGAGAAATATGATTTCGATAAAATCATAATTCAGACAAAATTTCAGATCATTGGGATATGTATTGATTTATTTATGTGAATATTTATTTTTCCTTCAACAATCCTAGATCCATAATTGTGATAAAAAGGGAAAAAGTAAATGATCACATATTTTTCACCTTTGTGATTTTTCTTCTAAAATTTAGAGGGTTTTCAGATTATTGTCTCAAGAATACCGAGTTTAATTTTCAAAAATTTTGGAGTTGTATGGATTGATTTATGTGAAGAACATTGAGGTTGTCTAAAAAACACTCTAAGATCTAGAAAGGGCAAAAGTAAATTGATCACATATTTCTCATTTGTGTGAATTTGGATCTGAAATTTAGTGGATTTTCAGATAAGTATATCGAAGTCTACAGGAAAGGAGTGGCTGAGATCTAGGTGGAAGATTGATGAATGGTGGATTGCAGAATGGCCACCATGTATAAAGAATTGGAAGTACCCAAATTCAATGGAGATAATTATGCTATTTGGAGCATAATGATGAAGACCTTCTTGAAGGCTCAAGACTTATGGGATATAGTTCAAGAAGGCTATGAGGAACCCTCTTGGAATAAGCTACAAGGTGAGGAGAGAAAATAGAAGAAGGAGCAGCAATATGCAAATTGCTTAGCTCTTATGGATTTGAGGAGAGGAATGGAAAATAATGTTTTTCCTCTCATAGCCAATTGTAGATCAGCTACAATGGCATGGCAAGTGTTAAAGGATGTTTATGGGTTTGATGAGGATACCCATAAAGCCATGAGTGACAATCATGAAGATTGTTTAAGCAAGGAGGAACCTTTCTTTCTTGAAGCAGTTTCTGAATTAGATCCTTTTGAAGAGTCTTGTAAAGACTCATATGAAGTCATGCTTTGTAATGGAGAATTATTTCTTGTAGAGGAAGGCCCGTATGTAGAAAACCAACAAGATGAAGAATGCTTCATGGAGGAAGCATATGTTGCTGAATTTTGTGATGAAAAGATAAGAAGAGGTGTGTATTCCTCTAGAGGACGAGGAGGAAGAAGAGGATTTGTTGTTGATAGAAGAAAAAGTGATAAAAAATATCTCATGGAGGAGATAAATGAAGAGTGTATTATGGATAATGCACCTAAAATTCTCATGGGAGAGAATAAATATGATAATAGGATCAACCAAAATTGTTGGCATGTTGATGGAGAAGCAATGTTTATGGAAGACCATTGTCTTGAAGACCATTCACTTGGAATGGATGTATGCTCTCTTGAAGAATGTGAAAAATGAGATAGAAACAGAAAATGGAAATGAGATTGTTGATTTTCTTATCGTAATGACAAAGGAAACATCACTTATGGATGAAGATCACTCACTTGGAGTGACTACATTGCAGAAAGAGAATTGTCTTGAAAAGGCAACTATGTATGATTGCTTGAATGAATGGTGTTTCAACACACCAACATGGATTGAACAAAGGAGGAGAACTATTAGTGAAGAGTTGATGGTTGATCTTGAAGCACCATACAATGAAGGAGAACTGCTACAAAATAGCTTTATGGAAAGCACCAAATCTACTCATACTAAAGGTAATGTTTTTATGATTAATGATTTGTTTTTTGTGAGCAGGAATGAAAAGAAAGGAGAATGTCTTCCAAAGGCATTATTGAGAGGTGATTGTCTCATTGAGACAACTTTGATGAAGATTCTTCGTGGAGAGAAGACAGTGATGGAGAACTTGGATAACATGGATCAAAATGATGTGTTCAAAATTCCTTGGGAGAAGGATTCTTGTAAAGTCATTGTTGTGAGAGAATATTTGTGTGAGGAGCAACTTTATGTTGCATATGTAGTTGGTCATTATATGGCCATATTTGTTGTGATTTTTTGTGTGAAAATATGTGAAAGAGTTGTATGGTATAATCATCTATGTGAGATGATTAATTGTAAATACTCATGTGGAGTATTATTTAGTGTTGAATATGTAAAAGAAGATCAAAATGTGAGAGCATGGTTTAAAGACCATAATGATAAAGATGTAAGAGAGTGGTTGCTGAAAACCACAAGAGGAGATACTTTTGTTGAAGGGGGAGCTAATCAACAAAAGAAGGCACTCAAGCATTTGCAGGAAATCCCACATAAAGAGTGGAAGGAGTGCCACCATAAGTATTTTGTAAATTCTGATTTCTTGATTCAAGATTGGAGGAAACGTAAGAGAAAAATTTTCTTCCAACTCGTGATGCTTAAAGAACTCTTGCATGAGTATCTTTAGCATCAAGGGGGAGAATGTTGGAATATTTTCAACATTGCCTCCTTAGTCCTAAGTATTAAGTCCTAGTATTTAGTTTTAGTTTAATGTTTTGATTTACATATTTCTAGTTAATTTGATTAGCATACATTGAGGTTTTGGCTTGGTTAATTAATGTTTGACCATAGTCCAAGATTAGCATGTTGTTAGGATAAGAGCTATCTTTAAGTTAGTTTTTTGTAATAAGTTTAAGAGGATTTCTCTCAACCACCATGTCTATTTTTAGTTCTTTCAAGAACTATAAAACCATGTAATGCATTGTTGATCAATAGAACAATTTCACCATTGTTTCTCATAACTTATGGCCTATTGTCCATTTTTGCGTTCCTTTGTTAAGTAGGTTGGATTATCTAATCTAAAAATAGGTGAAATTGAGAAAAGGGAGGTGGAGTTATTTTGTGATCATGCTCAGATTTTGGGACTAAAATGGTGGAGAGTGGAACAATGAAACATTACGCCAAAGCTCCACATATAACTCACATGTTAAAGGGTATTCCTTGAAGTCTAAAAGATGAAGTCATTTTGATTTGCAAATCAAGGCGAAAATCCAATATGCTCCATATCTAGCTTCAAATACCCATGTGATGCATAAATTTTTGCAAAGCTAAAAAAGAAGAAGGTAAGCATAGGAAAGCATGCTAAAATTAGTCACCAAGTCTAGATAAACTCTACCGAGGCTATAGATGCCTGACTGGCAGTAGGGCTCTGTCTAGACACAACTTGATCAAAAGGAAAAGCTTTGCAAAATATCAATCAAACACAAAGGGTAATTTAGATAAACTCTATCGGGGTATAGATGCCTGACTGACAGTAGGGATTTGTCTATAAAAGTTCTTTTTATGAGAAACATTTCTATAGACTAAATGCAAGTCATGTGATAGAATTTGGATAGGTTTTTAAGAATGCAAAATTAAAACACTTTTCACACACTGAGCAAATGCATATGGATTAGTTGTTTTTATTTAAAGTTGTTTACCCTCACCTTCTCAGACCTTCATTAAAAATTAATATTTCGCTAATATTTCATGTTCTCATTTTAGAATTGGGTTCTTCATTCGAAATGCTTAGGAGCATTTCCCATAGAGTCGCCATTTGTTGTGACTATCTCACAACTAACCCCAATGTGGGTACCCACTTGAAATTTATAGAAAATTAAACTAATGGGATATTATTGAGCAGTTGGGTTTTTCCTTCTTTTTTTCCCTAAATGTCCATTGATTTTTTTTAAATATAATACCAATGGGGGCCATTTTTATAGCAGTTAGGTTATGTATTATTGATTAATATTTTGTTGCTATTCTGGCTAGCAAAAGGATTGTTGCTATTACTCAAATATGTTGATTTAATTGTTAATTTATTTTATGCTTTAGGTTATGTTGATTTAATTTTATGTTATGTGATTTAATTGTTAATTTGTTTTATGTTTAGGTTATGTGAGTTAATTGTCAATTTATTTTATGTTTTAGGTTTTTTTAACTTGATTATTAATGCGTTCTTTGTTTTCTTCGTTAGGTTTACTTTGTTGTTTCTTTATGTTTCTTAATGTTGTCGCAAGGCTCTAAAAAGGAGGATGTGGAACCACAAGGTAGGATGAGGACATGGACATGGCACCACAAGGCAAGACTACGAACCTATGATGAGGACATGGCACCAAAAAGCAAGGTGATGAACTGAGGATGAGGATGTGGCATCACAAGGCAGGACGACAGACCTATGACGAGGACGTGGCACCACAAGGTGATGGACTGACGAACAAAAATGTGGCATGTCACAAGGTGGAACTACATAGTGCATGGAAAAGAGGAGAGACTTCCCAAAGAAAATAAACTAAGTTAATGTGTGACAGATATTATAAGGCGATCGAGGAGCAAAACACCACAAATGTGGGATAACAGATTTTCCCACATCAAATAAAAACTACTACCCATCAACTGCTCACACGTGGAATACCAATGGTCTAGATATATAGGATAGGTTCCATGGTAAATGTTGACCATAACAGGGAAATGCGGTGATATCTAATTTGGGGCATGCAGAGACCAGTTGTGGAAAAAATGTGGGATAATACCTCCACCTAATGAATTTTAGATGACAGCGAGTGGTAGGGATGACAAATGTATTTAGGTTGTAGGTCCACAATGTAGGAGGGCTCAACGTGATAGAGAGAGCTATAACTAACCTTCATTTATTGTTTGGAAACCCTAAATCTCATACACACTGTTTATATTATCAAGCACCAAAGAGCAGGAGAGGATTGAAGTGTCAAATCCAATGGAGTCTCAAAGTGTCTTTAAAGGTCAAACATAGTCACAAAATGGAGTAGATGCTGCAAGATGCTGAGAGTGACTATGCTATGGTCTCATTGCAGGTTTTGGAGGACGATGATGTATGCGATAGGAGCTCACTACAAGGAGAGAAAGATAAATGCGAGATCATCAAAGCTTGGTTTCAACCCAAGCCTTGGGTGTTGTGGTAGGGGCAATCCAGATAAGGCTTATGCCCTATTGACCTTGGTTCGAGTCATGTCGACACCACCAAAAGGAAGAAAAGGGGATTTTTTTTGTTTTGTTTAAATCTACCACCCAAAGTTTTATTGGTATAATTTTTTTATGGGTATTCTATGAATACCTAGGGTGTCATAGTTTTTTATGCTCATTTTCCCTATTGTTAAGGTTAATTAATATGTGGTCCTTCATAGGGTCAATTTCTAACATTGAAATATGTATGAATAGGGATAAAGGGAGCTCAAATCAAGAAGGAGATATAAGGAGGAATAAAATAGTTTGGGTTAGATTTTTAAATTTAGGAATTCTTTAAGGATTTGAAAGGTCATATTTTTGTATTTTGGTCCACCTTTTTGTTGCATGTTTTTTTTTGGTAAATAAAGTGGAAACGAAAAGGATTCTTGAAGGTTTTAAATAACCATGGACCCCATTGTCGTAGGGGGCTAGAATTTTTGTAACAAAAAAAGACCATTATTCTGTTTAATGCAAACAAATCCATAAACTTACACTTTGTGAGCAAGACTGGAGGAGACAATTTCAGAGGGTAGTGTTTTACTATCTATCTTTCTCTACACTTTCCTGGATTTCTATCTGGTGTTTAATATTGTAAAAAGGTTGCACTACGTGAAGATCTGTGGGGTGTAGATTCTATTTATGTTCCTTAGAGGCTAGCACTTGATCTAACTCAAATTGTGCTTTTGCAGGTTTGATTAGGTTGGGTTACCCTTTTGAAATTTCTCATTATCTTTGGTTTTGTTGTGTAGGGTAGCATTATGCTAGGTTTTTTGCATTAATGTTCTAGTTTTCCTTTTTGTTTAGCTCAGTTGCTTTCTATTTTATGCACAAAATTTCATTTGCATAAGAAGATAAAATTAACCTAGGAGGGAGGGTTACTAACCTACAAATTGCAGATAAGTCAAGATAAGAAAATGAAGTGGACAATCCACAACACTTCCTAACTTCATATTTTGATTTCTAATTGAGATAAAAGGAATTGTTGACTCCACTAACCCTCAATCTCAGATTAAGTGCAGATAAAATGAAGGAATGCTAACTGTCTAACATTCTAATTTTCTAACATTCTAACTTTATAACATTTTAACTTTATAACATTTTAACTTTATAACATTGTAGTCTAAAGGTCATTTAATTTGAAGATAAAATTGAACCTACTAACAACAATCACTAATTTCAATCTCACATTAAAGGCACGGATGCTTAAAATGAAGTGGACAATCCACAACACTTTCTAACTTTACAACTACAATATGAAGATAAAATGAACACACTAATAGGGATTCAGGATATGTTAGATTAAGCAAATATAAGAAATAAGAGCACTTGCATTTCAATGCATTCAAATGATTCAAGTAAGGTAATCACAAATCAATCACACCATAGGCCCCTTGTTTACAATCACTTGCAAACCACTAAGGTGTTCCAACACTTTGTATTTCGTTTATCTATTTCAAATATATTTGTGCATGATTTTAAGCTAAAAGGAACCTTGGAGAAGTTGTTCTAACTTCTTTGCAAGAGAGGATTTTGTTCCAAAATCTTGACTATGGTGAAAACTTTGCAATTGGGCATAATTTTCACTCAACATGTGGGAAGACAATCCTCAATTTGTTGATATGATAGCTCAAACGTGGAATTATTTAGGTAATGGTGGGTTGTATGCTCTTCCAAATCAAATTAAATCTATGACATATAGATTAAAAGAATGGAACAAGAACACCTTTGGAAATATTTTTGAGAAGAAAGAGGAATTGAAAGATAAACTTTCAAAATTCTAAAAAGGTGATAATAATAATCCAAGATTAGAGGAAAGGAAGTTGCTTACTGAATATCATAATATTTTGAGTAAGGAAGAGAAATTCTGGAGATTAAAATCAAGACAAACTTGGTTAAAATAAGGAGATAAAAATACAAAGTTTTTCATAGGATGGCTATAGTACAGAGATCAAATTCTAGAATTAGTAGAATTAAATAAATAGAAGGGGTTTGGATTGAAGATCAAAGTAAAATTAGAAAATAGGTAAAGT